>OV179143.1:2420271-3052250 GCA_921972225.1 Euplexia lucipara
TCTATTTCTGTAAATCTTTCTATTTTATTATTATATATTATATTCTTATTTATTTTATTTATTTATTTATGTATTTATTTTATGCCTCTTAGTGAGCTGTATCTGTTTCATCAATGTATTCATGGCATTACAGTAGACCCTATCAGCATAACAGCGCTGCGGTATTTATTGTTTTTCTATAAATATCGTGGCATTGTGCTGAGATAGGGGCCTTTTTGGCCTCGCACAGGTCTTTTTGTTAATTAATATTGTTAGATTTAGTTTTATTTTAAACTATTAATTTCATGTGCGTGTCCCAAATAAACATATTTTCTTTCTTTCTTTCTTTAAATCTATGTATGTACCTTAACTATATTATACAAAAACTAAAGCTAACAATAAAATACGGTTTCGTATTTTTTAAATAATCAGACAGATGTGTTGCTGGGGAGTTGTTCCGCCACTTCCCAGCAAAATCACTAAGAAGTGGCGAAGGGTGGACGTTTCGTGGCTTGGCTGAATAAGGGTCGTCTTTTCTTTGGCTATCATTGCCATTCAACGTTTTGAGCATTTTTAGGCTACGGTCTAATTTGTAGATTCTACCTATAAATGGTTCTTTCGTACAAACATAACACCTGTAACCTCCGAAGGGTTAGGCAGAGGTACAAAAAAAAATACTTATATTTTCGACAGTGACGTTTAAGTCTCATGTAATAGCGGTCTTGCCTATTTGCATCTTCTTCCACCTGGCGTTAATCCCGGCTATTGCCAGAGTCCGCCTTCCGACTGAACTTCTTCCAGTTTGCCCGATCTTCAACATCCTTTTCGGTCAGGCCATTGGCTCTCATGTCGGACTTGACGACGTCCAGCCAGCGTTTGCGAGGGCGACCACGGGGCCTAGCCCCAAGGACAGCCATATACATGCATCTCCGACCAACGTACTCGATAGGGCGGCGCATGATGTGTCCATACCATCGCAGACGACACTTTTGTATTTTTTCCCACGTCGCGGACACCAAGGCTACCCCGGATGAATGAGTTGCGTTTGCGATCGGATCGCGTTACTCCGATCATCCACCTAAGCATCTTCATCTCCGTGATGCGGTCTTGCCTATTTGCATCGATCAGGCACAAATCCAGAAATGATGGACATGAGCATGGGTATTCCTTCCTTTTCGTTTTTATTAATTTTAATAGAGATACATAATTATTATAGGTAAATCACAAAAAGTATAAAGATATCGTAGCAGGAAGCGCTCTGTAGTTGTATAAGAATGTATGTTTGTACAGACGCCAGCACATCAAGTTACCCCAATGTGTCAAATTTTCCCAATTGAATATGAACCTTATTGTCTTTGACATAAAGTTGAAAAACGATCAAAGAAATTTGACACATTGGGGTAACTTGACGTGACGTCTGTACATTCATAAGGCCACATTATTCAACAAAACTACGAGATCCTCTAAATTTTTGAGCTATATGCAGACACTTTCTGTATGTCCTGATAAATCAAACTCGACATTACAGCTAATGGTTCCGTAAACGCATTTAGTTCGCAAATGGCGTGGTTTACATAGAACGTCGCAGTTCTCGACATGGGTGAGCGAATAGGGAATGCACTGTTGATCGTAGCATTAAGCACTTAAACGAGGCTTTTACTAGACACTTTGAAAATACATTTTTTTGCTCTTTTGAATAACTAGCACGTATAAATAATATGCAATGTTTGCTTTAATAAAAAAAATGTTATAGTTGGTATCATTCTATATGTAAAGAGAAGGCACGAGCATCAAATTGATAAACGAGTTTCTGACATTTCTATTTAAACGTGTTTGACATTAAATATCCAATACGATTTGACATTATATTTGTGAAGTTGTAGCACCTAATCATTCAGAATGTCGAATAATATTATATTATAATTATTAGGTACTTATTTTTGTATGTTAGCATGTGTAAATATTCAACACAATGTTAATTGTTTCATGAATAAATTGAATTGAATTGATAAATCACACTTACTCAAAGCGGATCTGCGATTTTAAACTTCCAGTTTTCTTTACAATGTTTCTCGTCACCGATGTCAATGAGGTAAACTACCTAGTAACTTACCTACACTAACAATTGAACAAGTCACATCGGTACTTGCACGGATTTTAGCCACCACCTCGTGCGTGAATACCTCTTAACCTCTGGGTCATCGTGACATCATTAAGTTTTTTTAGAGCCTTATTGCTCTAGCAGTTGTAAATGCTACTGCTGAGCGTGAGGGCCTAGGTTCGATTTCTGTATAAGGCTAATAAAATTGATATAGGGTAATTCCATCAAGAGTTTCTCTTTAGCAGCTCAGTGCTTCGGTTGGTCCCCTAATGGTGAGAATGGGGAACAAAAATTTACAAGGTAGAACGAAATAAACACATGCTGCTTATCCAAATTGTTACTGGCACTTTCCTAAAAAGGCTAAACCGCACACTGTTCTGCATACATGCTGCATGTTACAGGATTTTTTTTTATATTCCTGGACATTAAAAGAGACGATGATCCCTGAGTTTTTTTCGGATTTTCTTCTCAGAGGTAGTCAGTTAGGAAATGCCGACTTCATCTAGTTTAAAAGAAAAAAATTATGTGTAAAAGTGATTTCCATTATCCTACTTGCCTAATAAAATAATCTCATTTCATTTAATATAATTTCAAACGAAACGTGTAAACGAACATTTAGAAGGTACTACGTCAAAACTGATTAAGCAGCAACTGTGTAAGTTAATATTAATACTATAGGTACTCTAGAATTATGCACACACATTCAAGTGTTCATAAAAGTCTGCAATTCATGACATAATCATGGCACTGATTGTGAACTGAACAGGCCTGTGAATATGAACGGAAATTTATACGATGCATTAAAGAGGCCAATTACAACACACAGTTACATGGAGAAGTGATGTGGCTGAATTTTGCTTACTGTTCATAATAAACCGACTCTAAAGCACTTTATTGACTAACCGAATAAATACTAGACCACTCTTAAACTTTATACTAAAAAAATTAAATTAAAAATTTAAAAAACCCCCATCGCAAAAAAGTAAAACATTTAAAAAGTAAAAAATAACACTTTAGCCATAAAATTTTACTTCACGTCGGGGTAACGCTTAAGTAAGGAATGTTCCTAGTACTTGTAGGTAGATATGTAAGTAGGTACTTATTTTAACGGCACCCCGACGTTACGTAAAATTTTATGGCTAAAGTGTTATTTTTAACTTTTTAAATGTTTTACTTTTTTGCGATGGGGGTTTTTTAAATTTTTAATTTAATTTTTATTTTGAAATTTTTAAACGCATGAATTGTGTTTTATAGATTTTCAGTTATGAAAATTTTTCAGTGCACTGTATGTATAGTCAAATGCTGGTTAAAACGAATCCAAACACGACATATCTGCTATTATTTTGTCAAGAGTCTACCCACTGGTGTGCTGGATAGCCTGGCTGCAGCATCAGCTCAACCTGTTGCCATCAAGGCATTGTGTGCAGAATCAAATGCTGGTTGAAATGAATGCAAACACGACATATCTGCTATTATTTTGTCAAGCGTCTACCTACTGGTGTGCTGGATAGCCTGGCAGTAGCATCAGCTCATCCAGTTGCCATCAGTGCATTATGTGTAGAATCAAATGCAGGTTAAAATGAATCCAAACACGACTATCTGCTGTTATTTTCCCAAGAGTGTATTAGTCTGCTAGATATCCTGGTTGCATCAGACCAAAAACACCATAATCTTGCTTATTAATATTACACACATGGGTGTTTAAAATTTTAAGCCACACATATGTTTGTAAGTAAAGTTAATACCCATAGACGTCTAAAATAGCAAAGGTAGCTATCACAAAAGAGCTGATAGCCTTGAAACGGCTGAACCGATTTTGATTAATCATATTTAAGAACCATCGCAAAAAACCCTGCTTTCAAATAAAAAAAACCGCATCTAAATCGGTTCACCCGTTTGAGCGCTACGGTGCCACAGACAGACAGACAGACAGACAGACAGACAGACAGACAGACAGACAGACAGACAGACAGACAGACAGACACACACACATAGCGGTGAAACTTATAACACCCCTCTTTTTGCGTCGGGGGTTAATTACCTCTTATCTCCTGCCTCTTAAGTTATTACCTAAGCTGTCACCTATAGGTATCTATCTATTTATATAGATACACCAGCTCAGTACAAACGTTTCCTGGGACCATACCTACTCCTCAATCCCTTTTTTCCACTTTGTAATTTCGAATAGTCATCATCTGCTTTGTGTTTTCCCAAGAATCTTGGCTTCCAGTTTAACCAGAGACAGCTGAATACCAGTGTTTTACATGGAGCAACAGCATGTCTGACCTTCACAACACAGTTATTCTTTTTAAATAAAAAACTTTTTATAAATAAATATAACCCCAGAATCCCAAGGTCCCTGATAATGTTAGGGGAAAATTAGCTCGCAGGCTCCACCTAGCGTGGAGAGGTAGGAAAAAACACAGTTATTCAGGATTTTCGGGCTTTCGACTATCTGTAAATAGTGTAACAGATCCGTGAACCTTGATCGTCCCGTTAGGCTGCTATATACTGCTCTGGTATATTAAAGATAAAAAAATTAAGATACCGGGCTGGTATCCGCAACTCCACGTCAAAGCGCGTATTTGGCGTATGGGCCATAATCTACCACGCGGGCCCAGTGCGAATTGGTAGATGTCACATGTCTTCGAATTTTTGGTTCTAGGACCAGCCGGTTTCCTCACGATGTTTTCCTTCACTGTTTTTGTGATCAGTGGTGATGAAATAAATAACACAAAGTAATGCGCCTGCCTGGCTTCGAACCCACGACTTACTGTTCGTAAGTCGGGTCCGCCACCACTGGGACACCGCTGCTCTCTCTCTCTCTTTCTCTCTCTGGTATATTATTCTGCTCTGGTAAGTTCCAACAGTACAGTACATTTATTTTCCCAGAAGGTTCCAGTCTCCGCTAATAAGTACTAGGTATTCCCAGATCAACGTTTTGGAAACTACCCTATTCCATGTCCGAGTCGTTTTACACGACAAATGTGACATTGTATCTTAGAACTTTGCTCTCTCATGTTGATATCAACACGGCCCTTACATTATAATAATAATAATGCAAAAATATTAAAATTTATATTGAACATTTGAACTTTTACTGTTTATAAGTGAAATATCAAAATGTTATTATTTTACAAAATACAATCTAACTCATTAGGTTTACACACACTAAGTAGTAAATATATAAAAAAAAAAAAATAGATTGAGATTTAAACTGTAGCTGTCTAAAATCCAGGTAAATAAAGCTTTATTGTGAATTTATTTATGGGCAACACTCTGGTACGTGAGGGTAATGTATTGAACATTTTGATTGCCAATATGGAATTGGATTTCCTGCTATACAAATATAGTCTTTGGCTAGGTGCAAGTAATTTATTTGGGCTACAGCTTTTCACTCTTTTTGAAAAGTGTTCATTGAATATCAAAGGAACATCCTTTTTCAAATATACAAATTTCAAAAATGAATAGGCATTCTTCTCCATAAATGCGAAACAGCGGAATACATCTAACACTAGAATGGGGCCTATTTTTCTTCTGTTCTACGGCCAACGCGGCACATATTTCCTAATATCGGCTGTCAGCTGCCTTATTCTAAACCGTTCGATTGGTTTCCGTGTCGGTAAGGAACCGTTTTCGACAATCTCATTTCCGAGCCGAAGAACTGCCAAAACGCTATTCACAGGTCCGAACGGATACGTTTTTTTTTTTAAACGATTGATCATTGTATTTATGGGGAACGCTACAAAATGGTAGTAAATGATCAGCGTGGTAGAAAATTTAAAGTAGTAAATAAAATTGGTTTATTTGAATGTTTCGATCCTTTTAATTATAGAATATACAGCTAGTAATTTAATAGACAGCAAACGGTACAAAATGATTTTATTATTAATCAAACAAACTTTATTTCGAATAAACTTGCTTTGTAAACAGCTGTTTGTCAAACTGGCATTGCCAGTTTGACAGACTTTTTTACTTTTTAAACTTTTTCCGCATTGCCAGACTGGCAATGCGGAAAAAGTTTTTATTTGAAATAAAACTATGGATTAAACTTTTATTATAACTTTGCTTTAAAAAGGCTAAATGACTGTAAGTATTTGATATCAATACACAAATCTTGCTATTTGCTTATTGTCAAACAATAACACGTACAACTATACGAATAAAGTAATTCAAAGTGTAATTATGTAGTTCTACATAATTACACTTTGAATTTATGTAAATGCGAAAGTATCAATGAAATACGGTCAATACAATAATAAAACTTAATTTACTTAAAAGTGCAGTGTTTTAAAGGTTTACAGTGTTTATATTTCTCTGAAATAACCTGGATTTATGAAAAATAAATCGTTTAAGTTTTGTTCGGTATGGCTCCCGATAGCAAACAGCTGTCGGAAAGATTTGAGTCTTCTTATCGAATTTGAACTATCAAAAAAAATCGGTTTCGGATTTGTGAATTGCGTTTGGATGACATCTTCGACATCTTAGACGTTCGATTCGGTACGGAATCTAGTCGAATGGTTGTGAATAAGCCAGCAGCTGCCTTATTCTAAACCGTTCGATTGGTTTCCGTGTCGGTAAGGAACCGTTTTCGACAATCTCATTTCCGAGCCGAAGAACTGCCAAAATGCTATTCACAGATCCGAACGGATACGTTTTTTTGTCTATACGATTGATCATTGTATTTATGGGGAACGCTACAAAATGGTAGTAAAAGATCAGCGTGGTAGAAAATTTAAAGTAGTAAATAAAATTGGTTTATTTGAATGTTTCGATCCGTTTAATTATAGAATATACAGCTAGTAATTTAATAGACAGCAAACGGTACAAAATGATTTTATTATTAATCAAACAAACTTTATTTCGAATAAACATGCTTTGTAAACAGCCGTCTGTCAAACTGGCATTGCCAGTTTGACAGACTTTTTTACTTTTTAAACTTTTTCCGCATTGCCAGTGGCAATGTGGAAAAAGTTTTTATTTGAAATAAAACTATGGATTTCTTTTTAGTATAACTTTAAAAAAGGCTAAATGACTGTAAGTATTTGATATCAATACACAAATCTTGCTATTTGCTCATTGTCAAACAATAACACGTACAAGTATACGAATAACTACATAATTACACTTTGAATTTATGTAAATGCGAAAGTATCAATGGAAACGGTCAATACAATAATAAAACTTCATTTACTTAAAAGTGCAGTGTTTTAAAGGTTTACAGTGTTTATATTTCTCTGAAATAACCTGGATTTATGAAAAATAAATCGTTTAAATTTTGTTCGGTATGGCTCCCGATAGCAAACAGCTGTCGGAAAGATTTGAGTCTTCTTATCGAATTTGAAATGTCAAAAAAAATCGGTTTCGGATTTGTGAATTGCGTTTAGATGACATCTTCGACATTTTAGACGTTCGATTCGGTACGGAATCTAGTCGAATGGTTGTGAATAAGCCAGCAGGTCTACGAATATAGATCGTCTATAGAATAGTGATATTGCGTACACCGAGTGTGTTTTACTACTGGCCAGCTTAGTTGATGGTCGTTTAATAGAAATATACACACCGGGAAGGTTGGTAGTACGTGGGTAATGGGAAGACTCTGAAAGGGTATAGAATGCTCATAAAAGTGAAATACCTACTTTATGAGGTAAAAGCCAGAATGAATCCTACCAATATTAAAAACGCGAAAGTTTGTGAGGATAGATGGATGGATGGATGTTTGTTACTCTTTCACGTCAAAACTACTGAATAGATTTTAATAAAATTTGGTATGGAGTTAGCTGACACCCTGGATTAACACATAGGCTATTTTTATCCCTGTATTCCCACGGGAACGGGACCTACACGGATGAAACCGCGGGACGTCTGCTAGTATTATATATTTCCCTATTAATACTTCAAGACCAGAAGATCGAAGTTTAAAATACGGCTGATGAAGTTGGTCTGAGGATGAATGACCATTCATTACACACAAAGACATTCAAATCCTATAGACCGGACATCACAAACAATATTTTCGTCCGAAAAAGTCTATGAGTTTTTTTTAGTACGCTCCGCTGCTGCTCCAATATTCATATATTGTTCTAGATGGCGTTACTGAGACATGGGATCAAAGTTTTTCTATGACATTTCCTTGACATGCCCGCTCTATTGTCTTTTAAATCTTTTTGATTACACATCAAGACTTCTTCGTGTCTTAGAAAACACGTCAATCCGTTGATCCCGGTTGTCATTTGTAGATTTTTGACAGTCGTTACGGGTTGTCAGAAGGCAGAAAGTCTGACTGTCCTACCAGGCATTTTCTACAGGTCATACTTACGTACTACTGGTTTTAACTTTAATTTGCTTTTATTGATGAGAACTTGTATCTTTAATATATTTTGACAATCTACATAAGATACACCTTAATTCATTAAACCCCACAGAGGACAGACAGCGCGGACGCCGGCGTCCTGTCATTGTCTTTCTATTGTGTCTCTAATCAACAAAATTGAAAGGTCAACTTTAATATACACATTTCAAAACCTATAATAAGTTAGCTAACCCTAACAATAAATAATTACATGCGATCATCGCTGCCAGCTGTCAAAGTACCCATAAGACTGGCGCAATCTTAGTTTTGTGACAGACAGAAATCTGGAAGTCTGACATGCTTGTCAGGCTTGTCTTACCAAGGGCTATAGAATTACCCAGTAACTGAGTTTCAAAGGTCAGATAGGTAGGTATTTTATTATACAACGTGTTTTTTTTAATTTCCCATAACTCTAGGGTATGATTGAGACCATATCAAAGAATCATAGAATCAACTGGCATATGAATTATGTTTCAATCATCCTTTTTTTTTCTTTTTACTATCATACAAAATAATTCGACAAAGTCACGATGACACCCTTACGTGAAAGAAAAGTGACGTTGGAAAGAAGATTCGTCGTACTGGTGACAATTTTTGAACTATTAGGTAATAAATATAATATTAATAATACTCAATAATAATATTCCACGACTATTCACACAACGCCATCTAGTCCCAAGCTAAGCAGAGCTTGTGTTACGGGTACTAAACAACTGATAATTTAATTATGATTGATGATATCTCCGAAACTATGCATTTTTGGACCATCTATTCTAGGAGTTTTAGTATTATTTTTACCTACAGAATATAACCCTAGAGTTATGGGATATAAAAAAAAAACACCTTGTATAGTAAAGATACCGCTGCGTCTGGTCAATCTGGAAGCTAACAGATGAACATAGTTGGGGAAAGGTGATGCAGATGATGATTGTAAACAAAAGTTAAGGATAAACAAGTTGTTCACTGTTAACTTTAAACGTATTTGAGTCAAAAAGCGCCAGAGCAAAACACAAGTTTGTTAGTAATAACTTAAGAGCATTTGAGAAAACATAATTGGATTTTAACTTACACTCTGAGATGCGTGACGCCTGGCGCTCGTTTCCATTGTTGCACGATTTTCAAATAGGTAGATACGTTTTTAAGTATTCAATAAACCTTTGTTGTTGTATGAATATAATAAAGGACAATTAAGGACATTTAATTATATTTATATAATATATAAATCTAATTCATAAAATTCGTATGAATTTTAATTGCCAGACAATTTTCACAGGGTGTTCTAACCATAAATATGAACAAATTTTACTATGGCACCAACTTGGAAATCAAGAAAAAAAATCGGCTGTTTCATACATTTTGGTTGTGGTATCGAACTTTTGTATGCAACAGCCGTTTTTTTTTCGTGATTTCCGAGTTGGTCCCATAGTAAAAGGTTGCTCACATTTATTGGTAAAACAACCTGTGAAAACTTGTCAGACGACTAAAAAGACTAGGCTTAGCACCAGCCTAAAACAAAAAAAAATAAAAAAATTATAATGATTCTATCATTATAATTTTATTTAATTTGTAAGTTTGGCGTTCAACCCGGCTTTTTAATCGCATAATAGAAATAAAAGATTTGACTTTGACTTATGAAGGACAATAATAAGAATGTACAGACGTCAGCACATCAAGTTACCTCAGGTTTATATTCAAATGGGAAAATTTGCTGGCGTCTGTACCTATAAGCTTGTAATGAAATAATATATTGAGAAAAGTACCCAGGCTTTTTACTTTTAGGTATGCCTACAATACAGTCTGTATTGATCCTAGACGACAAAATAAATTATTGGCACGAATATACAGCACGTTCTACGAAATCGTGCCCACAGACAGGCCAATAGGCTTAACTTGTTGAAAAACTGTGTATTTTCGTTTCATTTACATTAACTTTAATAGTTGGAGAACAAATCGTTTGCTTCGAGATATCGACATTCAATTTGTTTTCTTATAGTAAATAGACATAGTAGTCAGTTACACTAGTGGTAGTTAGTCATAGTAGTTTATTGATAAGGCATTCTTACAAGACATAATATAATAATAGTTGGTCGGTGGCTGGTCGTATAGTCGAACTAAAGTATTTTGTGGTTGATTCTGAAGGAATATAGTTAATCTTTTTAAATAATTGACTGCAGTAGACTCCATGGGTAGTATGTATTGACATGTAATATGTAGGGACAGTGAAAACGCCAGGAGGGGACGCCCTAAAAGGACATACATAGACCTCATTGGTGAGGTTCTTCAGAAAAGTCAGGTGCGTAGGTAGTACTAGCAACCGGCGCGGCGTGTCTGTATGTCAACATGCATGAATGTAAACGAAGCAAAAGAAGCATAAAAAGAATCGTAACATATAGCTCTCTGTAGTTTCTACCTACCCGCATGGGAAAAAGGTGTGAGTTTATGTATGTGTCTATGTATGTAAAACGTCCGAAAGTCTGACTACCAGTTTAACCAAGGGGTACGTGTTACCTCGTCACTGGGTTGTGGAGGTCAGATGGGCAGTTGCTCCATGTAAAACACTGGTATTTAGCTTCATCCGGTTAAACTGGAAGCCGACCCCAACATAGTTGGGAAAATGTTACGCAGATGATTACAAATCAAGACTTTTAGGCACAGATCAGACGGCATAGATCTTTTTACTTGTTCTCTGGGTGAGTTCACAAAAATCACAATGTACAGTATGTTATCAATGTTATCATACTCAAATAATAAAATTGTAATTATAGCCACACTATTGAATTAGGACATTCCTGTAATGATAGAAATGATGAGTAAATAAATAAATAAATAAATAAATAAAAATTATAAAAATAAAAAAATAAAAAAAAATTCCACAACTTTTTCACACAACGTCATCTAGTCCCAAGCTAAGCTAAGAGCTTGTGTTATGGGTACTAAACAGCTGATAAACATACTTATACATATATTTATAAATACATACATAAAGATAAATTTCACCCAGACACAGAACAAATGCTCGTGCTCATCACACAAACATTTGTCCTGGGTGGGAATCGAACCCACAACCTCCGGCATAGCAGTCAGGGTCACTAACTACTTAACCAAAAGGCCAGTATTGTATGATTGATTACTTTTCTTTACTAATCTCTTTGTTGTAATATTTCCTGTGCGGGTCCTAAATTGATATCCTTTTTTGTCATTTTTCGTTGACTAAAATGTTGAAAAAAAGCCAGTTGTCAATGGACAAGCACACCCTCTGCGCCTTACTAACAAGATACGGAGGCTTAATTACTTGTGCGCACATGCGACTCGTGTTAACACTATTGCCTCTCATTTTATTCAAAATGGCACTCGCACGAACAGTCTGCTTTGTACGTGATGTTTAAAAACACTGATGTTTTTATTGTAAAGGTTTACATACTTGTACATTTTGCCTATATTCCCCGACAAGTTAGACAGTAGGTACTTTACCTATAGGTACTGTAACTATAGGTTGTAGGAACATGATACTACACGCCATTTTGACAGTAGGTATTGTTTCAGTTTCATGTAATAAAGGCGAACCTATTGTAACTATCCGGAAAATAATCCAAACCTGTATCTTGACCAATTCAATATCGGTTAAAAAGGGTGAGTCAGGCTCACATTTAAAAGGTTCCGTAGGTACCGAAATACCGTGGTTCGATCGAGGTACTGTGTTTTTAATAGTTGTCTATTATACGGTAACTGAGATTTGGTCCTTACGCGGCGGTTCACGAAACACGGCATGCTGAATGACAGAAAGACAGAAGTTAAAAAGAAGAAAGAACAAGCCTTTATTTTGCTCAAAAAGCACACGACAATAAATTAAAAATAAAAGCAAAAATAGAATGATCAAATTATAATATGAAATGATACATCAATAAACCAGAACAAAATTGTGTGGCTTCGCCAAATAGATCTAATTCAGCAAAAAATGCCGGACAATTGGTGCCTGACGCTGGTTTTCAATTGGACCTAAGGTTGTGAGGTATCACGGACGTAAATCAGATCAGTAAGTATGTGTGTCTGTGTGACAAACAAATGGATGGGCGGATGGACAGTAAGAGGCTGAGCAATCAAGTCACGTTCCTCTTTTAAAATAAGAATCCCTGAAAAAAACATTAATGTATAAAATCATGTCATTTCCATTTCCTAATAAGCTTGAAACATAATCAAATTCACCTTGTTTGTTTACTCCGGGACACAAATAAACGAGCCGTGAACGAACAATAAATAATAAATTCCATTTCCTGCATACAATCACATTACACTGCCAAACGATATTGGATGCAGAAAATATTACAATTTCAGAACAGAGCAGTGCCGAATAGTATTAAACTGTGTGTTGTGAATATTGCTTGCTAGATATAAATGCTGTTACATATAGACTCACGCCTTTTTGCCACGGGAGAAGGCAGAAACTACAGCTTGCCACAGCTCGCAGGGCTATAAAAACCTCAAACGGCGAAAATTTAAGAACCTTATTGGCAGTTATATATTTGAACTGGAAAACTAAATATTCACTGGGAACACATGTCCAAATGCCCATTCAATTTTCCGAGACATCGCCAAGCGGATGGTCGACTCTTCACGTGACCAGAAGGCTGGCCTTTATTTAGGTCAGAGAGTCAGCATTGCCATTCAACGTGGCAATGCGACCAGTCTTTTGGGCACGTTTCCCGTTGAGAGCGATGTGGATGAATTTTTTGATGCCCTTTAATTATTTATACTTTTTTTTTGGAACGAAGTTCCTTATCATAGGGAGCTAAACGGAAAAATTTAAGACCAAAAGTTGTAACGACACTTTTAAAGGCTAAAAGTTGTAACGACACTTTTAAAGGCTAAAAGTTGTAACAACACTTTTTTGTTCCGCCACTTCTTCTTCCCAGCAAAAATACTAGGAAGTGGCGAAGGGCGGGCGTTTTGGGGGACTGTCTTATATAATTTTTGACGTTCAAAAAGTGCTGATCGTCAGCCTAATTTGAATAAATGACTTTTGATTTTGATTTTAAGACTTAAAGTTGTAACGACACTTTTTGCTGTAGTTGTAAGCCGTGCGGCGTGCGCGTGTTTCTCTGTCAATTTCTCTCTATCGTCTATGAGAGAGAGAGAGAGAAAGAAAAAAATAAGACCAAAAGTTGTAACGAAGACACCCGGATGGATCGAAAGAAACTTCGTACATCCGGGTGTCCCTTTACAGTTCTCAAGTTTTTGTTTTTATTATGTATGTAAGAATATTATAATTTCTTCATAACTATTGGTTATCTTGTCATTGCAGTGTCTAACTGGCGCGTCCGACATACCGACATTTTATGATAACTGAGAATTAACCGATTAAACCGTAGCTTTACCTTCGCTTGAGCCGTGGGACTGTTAATATTTAGCCTCAAGTCATAATGTTTAAGACACTATAAGGGATATATGGGGTGACTGGTAATTAGTGACCGATACTTAAACACGTGATTGTATTCATGATTTCAATAAACTTTCCCTACGACACTTTTTTTTATACACAATAACCTATAACACAAACGCTGCTTGAAATTACCGCGCGCGCGCTGTGTTCGATTAGCTGATAGTCTGACCTCGGGTAGGGCAAAATCTACTAGTAGTATCGTCCCACGCTCCCCCGCCACCCCCACCGTTCCCGTTGTACAGTACTGACGTAATATATTTTGAGTTTAATTAATTGAAAGTTTATGAGTATAAAAAAAAGTTTCTTTGGGAAAGTTATTTGTATTCATGAGTACAATCAAGTGTTTAAGTATCGGTCACTAATTACCAGTCACCCTATATAGTGCGTAATTATGGAATGTTAGTTAGACGTTAAGTAAGAGTAAGACTAAAAGCTCACTTCACTCCTCATTTCACACAACTTTTGCCGGTGAGTTTTTGCAGAATCAACCCCATGCTCTCACCCTAAACACGTCTCTAATAAATCGTGAATGCTCACAATCAAGCTAACTCCAGTAATATGAATTCTAAGGAAAATCTCATCGAATATTACATACCTACGGTACGTACAAATGGAATCAATCATTACTTGGCTTTCATTTTCCCCATACGCATACGTCAGATTACAGATGGGATTGATATACATAGGTGTGGCAGATGAATATTACGAGGGCGCGCCGTGTGTGGGTAAGCATGGGAAGTCATAATTAATGATTGATTATGAGTTATGGAAAATTTGCGCTTTTCGATAAACCGTTTCAAGTTTGAAACATCCAAACTGTGCATATACAGGATGAGGCGTAAATAGTGGTCCATCGTTAGGGATTCGATTTAGGAGATGATTTACATGATTTTTTTATTTACTATACCTTACTAAAATTTTAACCATTTTTACCCAAGGGTTCCGGAGATATATTTTTTTTCCTTTTTCTAATAAAATTTTTATTAAAAAAATTAAACAATTTTTTCTAGGTCTGATTTCTGTTAATAACTGCTGAATATTAGAGCTATCGTGAATTAATGTGTTTTTTAAGTACGTTTCGAGAATTTCAAGAAAAAGCAATACTTCTCTATTTTTAATCAAATATTTTTACATTATCTGAAAATTTAAGAGCTATTTCTAACCTTGGTTAAAAATGGTTAAAATTCTAGTAGGATAAAGTAAATTATCTGGTTAATCAAATCCTTAACGGTGGACCACTATGTACGCCACACCCTGTATAACCCACAATAAATTATATGCGGAAATAACTGTCTGTCTTTACCACTTCACGGCTAAACTATACTTGGATCTTGGAGAAGGCCATAACTACACCAGTTTTATTTATATATTCCCAGAATTATAATTATCCTTTCACACATATAGGTACACACACTCACGACATTCATGCATACACACACATGTCATCATAGGTAACCTACTATTTACTTCATATGACGTATTCTTTTTATTTTACTTTTTTATACTAAGTATGAGTATACTAAGTTTATTTATAATTATTTATTTATAATATTTATAATTTTTAGATAGTTAAACGAAGGAGCCTGGAACAGGCAATCCTAGTATGAGTTATTAGTAATAATACTTAACATACCTATAAAGATACTATAATTAACAATAGGCTATTAGACAAAATTTTAGTTTTTAGTCCCTCATCTAGATTACAAGAAAATATTCGACACGAATTTCTCTTTTTTCAAATTGATGGAAAACTGCTTAGATTTAGTGCATTAAAAATGGGGAGAGGGGGCTTGTAACCTCATTAACTAGTTAAAACTGTACTGGCCCGTGACGTCATGCGACATTTTGACTCGATGTATCGCCGTTATTTTTTGATTAGGTACGTGCCATGAAAAAAGAAAAAATATGTGTCGAATATTTTCATGTAATCTAGATGAGGGACTCAAAACTAAATTTTTGTCAAATATCCCATTTCAACCATCCAATTCTTTTACGGGTGATGCATTTTATAGACAAACTTGTTAGTAACTATTCCAAATTTCGAGTCGATACTTCAATAAACCACAAGAAAGACCTGCCTTTACAGCTGGATCAAAACCCTTACCTTTTTTTTTTTTTTTATACCACGACGGTGGCAAACAAGCTTACGGCCCGCCTGAGGGTTGCCGTAGCCTATGGACACTTGCAACACCAGAGGCGCCACACGCGCGTTGCCGACCCTTTAAAAACCTATTTACTCCCCTTTTCAAGAACTCCATTCTGTAGCCCTCTGAGAAAACCTAGGCAGGGAGCTCATTCCACAATCCAAGTGTACGCGGGAGGAAATTCCTACCTTGCCCAAGACCATCCTTAGCGTCTATTTTTAGCCCCCTTGAGCCTTGAACTTTCTCAAGTGATCTAATGGAGCCGATATTAGGTTGTCGACGTGTAGACAGACTCTTGTCTGCGAGGCGTTTTATCTTAACTGCTTCAGCAATTAACAAGATGAGGTAGTTTTTGAAAAGGTCGCGATAGAATTAAAATTCTGTGTTGTATAGTTTTTAGTGGCTGTTAAGTGTTTGGGTTTTGAGTATGAAATAGTAGAGGGTTACAAGAGTAGTGGAAGAGACGATGGATGGGTTGTATGAAAGATGATAATGGCAGGAATGTATGTTTGTTTTAATTCCGAGTGTGAACTAGGAATTTCTCATGTATATAAATAAATATTCCACAACTTTATGTTCTTTATATATTAAGTTATGTAATTCGTTCCTTGTCTAACAAGATAATTTTATAATATTCCAGGTTAGTACCTACTTCGTTTCATCACTACGAATTTAGAACATTTATAGATAACCCCATTACATTTGTTCCCCTTTTCATTTCAAACGAGGAAGAAACACTGAAAGAGTAAATGTTGGCTCCTAACCCTCTAAAAGCCACTGTAAACATTTATAAGTGATTTTCCAGCGTATAAAGCGGATGAGGAACATAAATTCTCAGAATACTTACTACCTACTACCTTTTGGCTCGAAAGCACACCAACACGTATTATTTCGAGCCATTCAAAGCTATCGAGCAGGGCGAAGCGTTTCAAGTATGTTCAGAAAATTTAAGGTTAAAATGTTATTTTTGTTTGTTTGTCAAATAAGGTTTCTCCACAGAACTGTAAAATGAAACTGTGTGGAATCTAGTTTTAAGTGTAAAACGGACGACAATGTGAACAGGGCCATGACCTTTGTTACACCGAAGCTTAACGACGAGCCTAAATAAAAACTATAGGGTGTGTCGTCGTCGTCGTCGTCGTCGTCGTCGTCGTCGTCGTCGTCGTCGTCGTCGTCGTCGTCGTCGTCGTCGTCGTCGTCGTCGTCGTCGTCGTCGTCGTCGTCGTCGTGTCTTTCTTCAAAAAACGTGTATAAACGGCTGAGGCTTATACAAATTCCTTCAAGCTACGTCATCGCGCTGTATCACTTTAAATTTTGGGACTGCTAGCGCCACTCCAGGTTAGTTTTTTTGTGCACTTTATAAGGCTACTCGCACACATACATTCTAATTACGCATACATTGTCACACATGGATAAACGTCGACGTCTAGTAACGGTTGTGTGTGTCACATTTCATATTATCTTTGGTTGTACGAAAAACCGAAAGTCACTAATCGTCATTTATTTTGTATGAGAAAATAGTGCGCCGCGCAACAAACATTAGAATACCCAGATGCTCAGTTAAAAGTATTAACATACAGCGACTACCTGACTTTCATGACCAAGTTATAAAGGTGTCACTGGTTGTCAGACTTTTAGGCAAAAGGCTTCCCGTATCGACTCCTGTTTATTTAATACTAGCGGACGTCACACAGTTTTACCCGCGTAGTTCCCGTTCCCGTGGGAATGCAGTGATTAAAAGTTACCTAAGTCTTCGGTGATTGTGTAGCTTCCCAACGGTAAAAGAACCTTTTAAATCAGTCCAGTAGTTTTTAAGCTTGTTCTTGACATACAAACATACAAATCTTTTCTCTTCATAATAAGTAAATACCTACGTTTCCAACTCTTAACAAAGGCAATGAGACCCCTATTTATGAAGTTGGGTGCCAAATCCTTTATTTGCCTCTATAATAAGCAGCAGTACAATACGAAAAGTTACAAACATAGAACAAAAAATGGACGAAATGAAGAAACGCGAACAAGAAAAGCAGGAAGGAACTCCAGTGCTCGTCACGAATTCCGCTGCGATGCATTCTGTTTTTAAATTTCGTGACGAAGAAAATTTTCTGATGTACTTTTAGAAACACGCAGATCTGTGCAAGTTTTTCTCTTTGTTTATTTAACTTAAGCTTTTTTGAACTTAATTTGAATTCTGTTTTTTTTTTTTTGATAGAGGGCGTCTCGCAGTGCACCCTACTGAGGGGTGGCGCTGCTACCTGCTCAACCGGTCAGTTGACATGCCTCTTATTTATATTATCGGCTGCGAATCTTAACACCGACTTCTATTTTGACGCCAACGCCATCTAGTTACAAATTTGTCAACTTTTACATTTTATTAGAATTAAGAACTAGGAACTATTTGGTGAGCGGATTTTCGGCCTGCATGGTTCTTAACAGTTAGGTTTAATGACGCCCATGGGCCTTTGATTTGGCTTTACATGCAGTTGAGTAAAACCCTGTCAGGCAGTTTCCTCACGATATTTTCTTCACAGGCTATAAAAGTTAAAATGGTAAAAATACTAAACCAGTAAAAAAAACATAAGCGTTTGTTACGCCCTTTTCTTTCATGACTCTGTGGTGACCAAAAACTTTTAACACCAACCTTCGCCAATAACTTTTCTATTTAAAAATAAAAAACAAACTGAGGTGTAGCAAGTTTTCAAAAATCGAATAAACAGTTTTCTAAGCAGTTCCCTAATTCTGAACGAAGTTTTTCCAACGACATACTTGGAGTATTTGAGTTTTTGTAACTAAGTTAGTCCCTTTTCGTTTCGACTACGTCTCGAATGCTCTCTCAATCAGAATAATATTACGACGGTGAAAAGCCCTGCTGTCGTATCTTGAAAAATTTAACTTTTTTTGAAAACTTTAAGATGTTTAAAAAAAGGGTTATTGAGTTTTTCTGTGTGAAATTTTTCAGAAGCTTTGGATATGTTCCCGTTTAGCGGTAATACAGTGGCCCTCAATTACATAGGACTTAAACGTACCAAATGACGTGGGAGTGTCGTCGGTTCCACAGAAAAATAAGAGAACATAAACTACTCACTGGAACACTACTCCTTTTTTGAAATCGGTTAACAAAACCATATTACGATTTGGTTAGCCATAGTTAATTATGGGTTCCATTTTTAGTATTTGGCCTACTAACGATTAAAAAAAGCACTTTCTTTTAATTTCATTTCGAGATACGACAATATCAATTTGCAGCGTAGAATTATTTTCTCCATTTTTATTAAACAAAAATGAATTTTGTCGGATAAGCAGTCTGTTATTTCAATAAAAATGCGAACTTTGTAAAATGTCAGACATAATGAAATTTATGTCAGTACGCGAATCGAGCGGGCAATTTGATTGCTAAGGGGTAGCGTACACAATACGTCGTGCGCGTATCATACAAATATCTGTGATTGAAGAAGTTTGTGTGCAAGTGATGAATTTTAAGATTGCCTAGTCGTAGTCATATCTTTTGGTAGCAAAGGTTAATTAGCAAGACTGTTCTGTAAGAGCTCCCCGTGAAAATGTGTCCAAAGTCAAAGTCAAATCATTAATTTAAATTACACTGGGACTTGAACTTCCACTTTGGCACTTTGAATGTCAGACTTACAAGACTGTTAAATGAAATAAACAAATGATTATATTAATTGCCCCTTCCAAAAGGTAGTTTCGAGGTTGAAGCACGTTGGAAGGTTATTTCGAGTGTGAACAGACGGCAAAGTGCCTATACTACTGCTAACTCATTTCACTTAACATTATTTGTCAGGATATTTTTGCAGAGTAGATCAGCTGGTTCTCCAGCAGTATAGCGCTGCAGATATCGCTTGCTTCAATAACGGTGACAGAAATCATCTTAAGGAAACCGGCAAGCCTGAGAGATATTTCTGGACGGTATGTTGCCACTGTTGTGACATCTCTAATTAGTTAATTGGTAGTATGCACCTCACTAGATATTATCTATGTATCCGCTTCCTAACGAGCGTCACTTCATTGTCTGTTCCCGTTGGTGAAGCTGCTACTACTTACTGTACGACTGTGAATATACTGTGTGTCTTAATAAACCAAGTCAACCTCAACGGTGTCTTATTAAAGAAGCCTACAAAACATAACAGCCACCCATACGAAAAGAAAAATACTAAATAAACGACATACACATTATATCTCCGAATGAATTCCACTCGCAATAAAACTACAGTTTATCCCGTTCAGTATACGAAGCAGTTAAAGTAAACCCATTTCTAAAACACATATAATATCAAAATATTGTTTGGTAGACACAAATGCATTCCCAACATAAATTGATGTATTTTGACAGCGTATAATATTGAATATGGTTGAAATAGAAATTTACTGGCGTGGCAACGTAAATATTTGTATCGAAATATTGAAATCGACACACAGCGCTGCTGTTGCTGGTTGGAATATATTATGAACTTTATTATGGAGTACTTTTAAGGGTGTATTTTCTTTGGAGTCCAAATCAAATCTGTGTTCTACTACGTTGTAATAATATCGTTTTGCTTTCTGTTATGGCTTGCCCCATGTTACTGACATGGGACTTAAACATATCTGGCGAACATATCTGGTTGGTGAACTGCAGGTTAAACCTCTGCTTAGGCCTAAAGCTAACAGGTGAGATGTTGTGTTATATTTAAATTGCTTTTTTTTACTGATTTGAATTATAATTTTAAACACATAAACCATACCAATAAAATATTTTCTTTCTTTCTTTCTATACCAAAAAAAAAACAGAAAATATTCAACACTTATTTTTTTCTTTTTTCACGTAATCAAAAAATAACGGCGATCCATCGAGTCAAAATGTCGCATGACGTCACTAGCCAGTACAGTTTATACTACGAAATGACGTTTCAAGCCCCCACTCCTCAACTTTAATGCGCTTAATCTAAGCATTTTTACATCAATTTGAAAAAGAAAAAAATACGTGTCGAAAATTTTTTTGTAATCTAGATGACGGACTAAAAATTTAAATTTTGTCGTGGAAGTAGCATGAATCAATTTTTACAAAATAATATAAACTAAACATACAACATACAAACATACTATAATAATAGGTACTATTCTATAAATATTCTTGAGAATTTAGTTTTTTTTTCTTAATCATCCACTGGTCTTGTTTATTGATTTCGCTGCGGTATCCAAGACAGTTAACTAACTTCTTCAGAACTCGTCGACTACTATTCTTCTTCTTTCGTGAGTTTAGTGATTCAAGCTAATCAGAGTTTTAACGCAACCCATGGGCCTTAGACTTGGCTACACAAATGTCGTCGAGAAACATCGCTCAGGCATGCCGCATCCAGTTTCCCCACGATGTTTTCCTTCGCCATTTTTAAAGCAAGTGATAATTATACAATGCGCACATAAATTCGAAAAGTTAGAGGTGCATGCCTTGGGGTCAAAAGCCGCATGTTCTTAATGGCTTTTATTTTAGCAGCAATCTCTTGCATACTTCTGCTACCTTAATTCTTTTCAAATAAAATTAGTGGCAATAAAAGGAAAATTAAGTAATCATCGTCGGACCACATCCGAGAGAAATTCAAACTAATACCTTGTAGCGGTCACAGCTACACCGGAATTCGTATGAATTCGTAATATTAATTTAAACTTTTTATAATTGTAAACACTCCACAATACAAAACTTTTCCTTATTGTCCCGTTACACCGAACTGTCAAATTTGAACAAACGTCAAACCAAAGACCAAAAAACTTCAAACACAAAACACGATCATTGTCTGTGGGTGAAAACTAACATATTTTATTAGAAGTATATTTACATATTTATTTAGTTGCTATATTTACAGCACACATAATATTTATTTACAAATTTAACAATACGCATAATTATTTACACTATACAAAATATAGGCTTAAAATTGTAATGTTCTGGTCGCTGCCTTTCCGAACGCAACTTCGGGCGCGTTCGGCAAAGCTCGGCTTTCATCGGAGCATATGACTTGCCTAATAGCGATAAAGCATCGTCATGTAGATCAGTACTCGTTTTGACCTCCCGAACAGTACACGCTTGAACTTACAACCAAATCTAGACTTGCTCGTAGACCTAAGTTCTGCTAGTTGACTCGATATCGTCTTCTTAGCTTTTTGTCTGTGTCCAGTAATTTCCCCGCTGTCGTCTTAACTTAATTGTAGCCTTAAGCGACTCAGAAGTGTTGAGAAATTAATTATACAAAAATAACGTTCAAACCACCGTTTCATTTCGCCATTTTGCTCTATACACTTCATTGGTGACCCCGTCAAAGAGCACAGTAGCCACGCGGAGCAAAGATGCCTACCGGAGCAGAGCAGGGAGCGCAGGCGGACGCAGCAATGGTCAAGCAGGACGTGTGCAGAGTCAGCGTGAAGTTGCCGCCATTCTGGCCTGAGGAGCCGACACTTTGGTTTGCACAAGTAGAAGGTCAGTTTACAATAGCCGGCATTACCGCCGACACCACAAAATTCTACACGGTCGTGGGTCAGCTAGACCATCGCTACATGGTAGAAGCTCGGGACATAATAGAGAACCCACCAGCACAGGACAAGTACGCCAAGCTGAAGGCTGAGCTCATACGTCGACTATCCGACTCGCGTGAAAAAAGGGTTCAGCAAATCCTCACTCAAGAGGAGCTCGGCGACCGGAAGCCATCACAGTTCTTGCGGCACCTGCAGACTTTGGCCGGACCACATGTTCCAGACACATTCCTAGCCACGTTGTGGGCGAGCAGGTTGCCGACGAACATACAGACGGTAATAGCTTCCCAGCCTAACCTTCCGCTTCAGTCTGTCGCAGATTTGGCCGACCGCGTGCACGAGATCGCGCCAACGCGGCCAGCGCTCACGACACCTCCCGCCGTGGCGAGCACGAGCACCAGCAGTGACATCGCGGAGCTGAAACAGTGCATGGCGGAGTTATGTCTACAGGTGGCGGCTCTACAAAAGCAAGGTCAGGTACACCATCGATCGCGCTCCACAGATAGGTACCGGCGTGGTGACAGAGAACCGACCCCAAGCCGACGCCGCAGTCGCTCGCGCTCCAGCAGCGCGTGGAACGACGCTCACTGCTGGTACCACAACAGTTTCGGTGACAGGGCCACGCGGTGCAGGTCGCCATGTACGTACGCGGGAAACGCCGTCGGCAGCCGGAAATAGCGGCAAATGGCTGCCCTCACAAACCACGCCGCCTATTCGTAACAGATCGGGACTCTAAAACCACGTTTTTAGTAGACACAGGGTCCGATCTGTGCGTATACCCACGTGCAGCCCTACGACAGCAGCGCAGCAGGACGGCGTACCAGTTATACGCGGCAAACGGAACTGCCATCGACACGTACGGTTGGGTGGAGCTCCACTTGAATTTAGGGCTTCGCCGCGTGTACACGTGGAAGTTCGTGGTTGCAGACGTCACCAAGGCAATCATAGGCGCCGACTTCTTGGCGCATTATAACATCTTGGTAGACCTCAAAAGTCACCGGCTAATCGATGGGCTGACCCAACTGTCTTCGCCAGCGTCGCCAGCGGCCGAATCAGCAGCAATGATCGCCTCAGTGAAGTCCGTAGGAGGCAACACGGAGTACCACGAGATACTTCGCCAGTACCCGGAAGTCACGCGGCCTGCTGGAACACAGAAACAGGTCAGTCACGGTACCGAACATCACATCCGCACTACACCAGGTCCGCCTATCACTGGACGACCTCGCCGTCTTGCACCAGACAAACTGAAGGCAGCACAGAGGGAGTTCGAGGCTATGCTGGCTAACGGCACAGCACGGCCGTCAGAGAGTCCGTGGTCGTCCCCACTTCACCTCGCTCCTAAGAAGGACAACAGCTGGCGGCCATGCGGTGACTACAGGGCACTCAATGCCCGTACTGTTCCGGACAGATACCCCATCCCGCATATACAGGACTTCTCACATCAGCTGGCTGGCAGCCGAATATATAGCAAAATCGATCTCATTAAAGCATACAATCAGATACCAGTCCAGCCAGCCGACGTTCACAAGACAGCGATCACAACACCTTTCGGACTGTACGAATTTCCATTCATGACCTTTGGCCTCAGGAATGCCGCTCAAACGTTCCAACGGTTCATGGACGAGGTGCTGCGCGGGCTGCCGTTCTGCTACTGTTATTTAGACGATATTCTCTTGTTCTCAGAGACAGCAGCCCAGCACACCGAGCACCTGCATCAGCTTCTGAAGCGGTTATCCCAGTATGGAATTATTATTAACTCGGCAAAGTGTGAGTTTGGCCGTACCACCATAACTTTCCTAGGACACGAAGTATCCGAAGAAGGTGTTCGCCCGCTGCAGGAGAAGGTGCAGGCAATCCAGGACTTCCCAGCTCCCAAGACTGTCAAGGAGATGCGTCGCTTCCTGGGTATGTTCAATTTTTACCGCCGCTTTGTCCCAGATGCCGCTCGCTTACAAGCGCCACTCAACGTAGTTCTGGCAGGACCTAAAACAAAGAGAACACAAACAATTAATCTATCGCAAGAAATGCTAGACGCTTTTAACGCTTGTAAAAGTGGCTTATCTAGGGCAGCTCTGCTTGCTCACCCAGAGCCCAACGCCGAACTCGCGATATTTACAGACGCTTCAGACACTTCTATGGGTGCAGTATTACAGCAGAAGTCAGGTGTCACATGGAACCCACTAGCATTTTTCTCTAGGCGACTGTCAGCTTCACAGAAAAAGTATAGCCCTTATGACAGGGAGCTCTTAGCCATCTACGACGCAGTCAGATACTTCCGCCACATGGTTGAAGGTAGGCACTTCACCATTTACACGGATCACAAACCCCTGTCATATGTGTACGCACACAACCGTGACAACTGTTCACCGAGGCAATACCGGTACCTGGACTACATTGCTCAATTCACCACGGATATCAGGTTTGTCGCAGGCAGGGACAACATTGTGGCAGACGCGCTGTCGCGTGTGGAGTCGGTGGCAGTACCGGCGTGTAATTACACAGCTCTTGCACAGTCCCAAGAAACAGACCACGAGCTGCAGGGGCTCTTAAATAACAACAGCACGTCACTCAAGCTGTGTAAAGTGCATTTCACGGACTCAGGCACTGAACTATATTGTGATGTCTCCACTGGTAACACCCGCCCTTATGTTACAGAACCCTTCAGGAGGCAGGTGTTCCAAAAACTACACCAGCTGAGCCATCCCGGCAGACAGGCCACAGTCAAACTGATTTCTGAGCGTTTCGTTTGGCCTGGCCTAAAGAAGGACTGCAGGGCCTGGACCAGAGAGTGCGTAGAGTGCCAGAAGAACAAAATCTCGCGGCACACAACCAGTCCCACCTCCGCTTTCCCTGTCCCTTCCCAACGCTTCTCCCATGTCCACATGGACATAGTAGGGCCACTGACCGTGTCATCAAATTACAGGTACATACTAACTGTGGTCGACCGCTTCACCCGCTGGCCTGAGGCGTACCCCATCGCGGACATCACAGCGGAGACATGCGCCCGCACTTTCATCACCGGCTGGGTGTCCCGCTTTGGCTGCCCCCAGCGCATCACTACCGACAGGGGCAGGCAGTTTGAGAGCAAGCTGTTCCACACCATCACGGAGACCCTCGGTAGCCAGCACCGCCCAACCACAGCATACCACCCAGCCTGTAATGGCATGGTGGAACGCCTACACCGCCAGCTGAAGGCAGCCATCCGCTGCCACACAGACACCAACTGGACCGAAGCACTACCCCTGGTGCTGCTCGGCATCCGCAGCGCCTGGAAGGAAGACGTCAAAGCATCAGCGGCAGAGCTCGTTTACGGCGAGCCCCTAAGACTCCCAGGCGAGTTCATCGCCCCCACACTCACCAGCACAGTCGACTACACCGACTTCGCGTCAAGACTCCGGCATCACATGGCGAAGCTGTCTCCAGAACCGGCGAGTCGACACGGCAACAAGCCGTTCTACGTGCCCGACAGCTTGTCAACTTCGTCTCATGTATTCTTGCGACATGACGCCGTTCGCCGACCGCTAGACCCGCCGTACACCGGCCCCTACAGAGTCCTGCAAAGAGGCGACAAAACGTACCGTATTGAGGTAAACGGAAAGGAAACCACAGTAACCGTAGATCGGTTGAAACCCGCTTACCTCAATAACGCAGACTACAGTCCCTCCGGTGTAACCAGCGCACCAACGGTCGCAAACACAGCACCAACGCCACCGCAGCCCACCGTCGAGAAGAAAACACGCTCCGGCCGCACCGTTCGCTTCCCGGACTACTATCACCCGTAGCTAAGTAGCCACGGTCTCAGGGGGGGAGTAGTGTAGCGGTCACAGCTACACCGGAATTCGTATGAATTCGTAATATTAATTTAAACTTTTTATAATTGTAAACACTCCACAATACAAAACTTTTCCTTATTGTCCCGTTACACCGAACTGTCAAATTTGAACAAACGTCAAACCAAAGACCAAAAAACTTCAAACACAAAACACGATCATTGTCTGTGGGTGAAAACTAACATATTTTATTAGAAGTATATTTACATATTTATTTAGTTGCTATATTTACAGCACACATAATATTTATTTACAAATTTAACAATACGCATAATTATTTACACTATACAAAATATAGGCTTAAAATTGTAATGTTCTGGTCGCTGCCTTTCCGAACGCAACTTCGGGCGCGTTCGGCAAAGCTCGGCTTTCATCGGAGCATATGACTTGCCTAATAGCGATAAAGCATCGTCATGTAGATCAGTACTCGTTTTGACCTCCCGAACAGTACACGCTTGAACTTACAACCAAATCTAGACTTGCTCGTAGACCTAAGTTCTGCTAGTTGACTCGATATCGTCTTCTTAGCTTTTTGTCTGTGTCCAGTAATTTCCCCGCTGTCGTCTTAACTTAATTGTAGCCTTAAGCGACTCAGAAGTGTTGAGAAATTAATTATACAAAAATAACGTTCAAACCACCGTTTCATTTCGCCATTTTGCTCTATACACTTCAACCTATTTCCGTTCCAACCTTTTTATTAAACAAGCTTTTATTTTCTTTTTTCTTTTTAGAATAAAAAAAATGAAATTCAACAATTTAATGCAATCTTAAAATAAAGTTTGAAAATACCATGACTGTACCATTAGCAGGCGCGACGGTGTGGAACTTACTGTAAGGTGAAGAGCGATGTAATGCGAATGCAAGCAAGACGACGATGGGATCAACATCAAACCAAATCGAGACCTATGACTTGGTAATCTTCCAGTTACGCCACAAAACCATGACTAGGCACTAGTAGTGGTTGCCACAGTTGATTTTGGCTTTTAGGAGTTTGTAACTTGGCTAATCGATCTGTTTCAATATTATATAACACTTGCTGATGTCGGTCCAAGGATTGGATCCACATCCAGGAGCCAACACCATTCATATTACTCCTACCTGTGACTTAAACAGCACCTTAAAATTGGTATCGACAGCCATTCATAGATCGATAGATAGTAATTGGTAGTCAGAAGCACGAAAGTTGCTGTTTAAGATACTTTTCTGTTTAATTCTAATTCAACATACCATTTATAAATCCCAATTATAGTATAAGTAAAAAGGTGTAGATAGGTAGGGCATCACAGGACACTACCTGTTAACTAAACAACTCCACACTATAGGCGTACAGTCCTCTGTGCAGAGCATGCATGGAGGAGGAGGAAACAAGCATGCATGCAGGAGTGTACAGGCGTGTCCGAGTTACGGAAGACGACTTTCGGATCACCAGAACTCCTCGCGGACACACTAAGAAGCCTGAGAGGCTTGATCTGCTTCTGGAAGGAGGTGGGCTGGTTGCGGTAACCCTCCCAACAAAACGGCCGCCATGGATCACAAACAATGGTCCAATCTAGGATTAACTGCGGAAACCAATCCCGATAGATAGATAGATAGTGTAGATAGGTTATAAGCGCTCAGCAAGCGACACGTTAAAATGTGGCTAACTGGCCAGACTTGACATCAGTGTCGCGTCGTGCCATCAACGGACGCGTGCATGCGTTAGTGTGCCGTTTTTGAAGATTGTCTGTTGTTTATTTAACCCACCAACACCTTTTTACTTATAATAATCATTGATAAATACCCCATTAAACTCCTGCCCTACTAACCCATCTCTGCCACTATACCCCCAACAGTTAACAACAAATTTCCGTAACTATTTCCCTCCATTATTCTTTACCATTTGTAGAACCATAACCATATCTTGGTATCTGACCTCATAAATTCCATGGCAACATGTTCCCAAGATTTCCAAGTCATTTGGCAAGGTATATTGACGCTGTAGACGGTGTTTCGAACCGTTAAGTTGTCGATAGACGGCCTTACAAGCTCAGACTTGTCGTACTATTTTGTTATGGTGGGTGTGTTTGATTTGTAAATAAGGTTATTAGCCATTTTACTAGATACTCATGTAACACCCATTGTTAGATTGAAAGGGACATCGTAGGTGGTTAGTATTTCTTATAGTTTACTAGCTGCTTCGGCAAACTTCGTTCCACAAACTGAATATTATGCAAATAAAATTTCATAAAAATCGGTCAAGACGTTTCGGAGTAAGGTTACTAACATTGTGACACGAGAATTTTATATATGTACCTATAGAGTATACACCACCATTTTTTAATTAGTACAAAAAAAATAGCCTGTATACCTGTTACTGATCATATTTGCGTAATCAAAAGTAAAAAAAAACGAAATTCAACTTTTATATATGCCATAATTAGTTAAACTTAAAAAACGAAAACAGCTGTTGGAGGCGGCTTTGAGCGAGATCACGCGAACCTGAGCGAGAGATGACGATTAATAAGTACTACTATTAATAAATAGCCTGTACAATATTTCCATAAATTGGGTGACTTTTTGGGATATAAACGAACGCTAATAACTTTGCTGTTTATGAATATTATTTATTGATACTCAACAAATATGAGAAGACCGTCCAGAATTAGCCTTTTAAGTATTTATACTAATTAAAAATTTGTGGTTTATATTAGATAAGTAAAATTAAAATCTCTTATGATTCCTATTATAATTCCTATTTATGAAAGTTATTTTGATTGCACTATTTGGTATTATTTGCTGAATGGAGTAAAATTGTGTTATGTATGATGCGTTTAGGTGATGTGTGAACATATGTAAATCGAATGCTATTTAATATCTTTCATAGGTTCAATATTATGAACGCTCGTGTATTAAGGCGTTCGATTTATATAATAGTGGTCAATCAGATGATATTCGATTATTAGGCACTTGATTTGGCATATAGTACACCCGTGTGAACTATTATACGAAGGTTTCCGCCGTTCCATTCCATTTTCTGATATCGCCAACAAAGCCGACTATTCTGCCAATTTCTAAAGTAGGTAAACATAGCGCTCGTGAGTAAAAACTCTTAATAATTAAGAAATCAATCTGAAATTTTTCATATAGATACAGATAGCAATAGGTACGCCCTCGATTAGATGGGTTTAAACATCACTAGAGTGTGGATGTACAGACGCCAGTACATCAAGTTACCTCAATGTGTCAAATTTTCCCAAATGAATATGAACCTTATTCCGTTTGTCATAATATTGAAAAACGATCAAAGAAATTTGACACATTGGGGTAACTTGACGTGCTGACGTCTGTACCTTTGTGAGTCTCTTCTATGAATATAGGTAGGTACTTAGGTTACACAATAGTGATATTTATCAGTCAGTCGCTAAGTCTAAGTACGTATATCCCACCCCATTATAGCATACACACTTAAGATTTACGATGTCATTATTCACATCATATTACCTGTAAAGATAGGTACCTACATAGAAGTTTCCCGAACATCAAACTTTAATGTTGTAGACGATGCATAAAAATATCGGGAAAAAATAATAATCACCTATTGAGGACGCCTTTAAAATATACTGCTTCATTCTTGTGCCCTATATTTTTTGGATCCCATACAGGTTGTCACAGGAATTTATGGACCGATTCATATGTGCTGGCATATAAGAAAGGCAAAAGGGAGTGCTGATACTTGTCTTTATACGTTAGTTTGGTCATAACGCTTAGGATCACGAGTTTCTGAACAGAGTCAGATATTACTTAATGAGGTAATTTTTTTATTGAATTACGAAGAGCTTATAATAAACCTTTATTTCTACCTGGATTTTTATTTTTCTATTTTTTTTTGAGTCTTTTTTGTCCTGATATTTCGATTGTTGAAGCCTCACACTCAACCTTTCACTTAGCAGATTTTTTTTTTTAAACGACTATCTTATACCAAAAAAGAACGTAAAAAGTTTTACCATTTTCAACTGTTAGGGGTCGCTGTCATATCCCCGAACTATTCCAAGTTCCAATAATAACCCGAAGCTTAACCTCTTCCAAACAAAATAAACCATAAACTAAAGGCCCCGGAATACTTTACAACAAGCATTGGACATTCACAGCTGATTTAGGGTAAAAGTTTTTAAAGTCAGGCTTCGAGAACAATACTTTATTTAGAAGTTCGGCTCTTAGCCTCCGTGAATACCATTTGCGCGTTAATTAGACGCTGTAAATAACTCTTATTTCAAAGGCATTGTTAGTTGGACTGGATTTTTTTTTATACCAAAAATATTTTAATTTATATATTTTTACTTTTCATCAACTCAGCCCATAGTAGGTTAAACTGGGAACCGACCCCAATATACCGCCCATCCATTAGGAAAAGGCTAGGCAGATGAGAGGTTGATGACTAGAGCCCACAGTCAGACTAAGCTTGTCCCAATAAAATTGGGCGTATTTTGAAAAGCTGTATATTCGAAATTATTTGTCCAATAATAATTATCCTGGCCTTAAATTGACGTTTAACTAGTTTATAATCAAAATTAAAACTAGTCCTCTTCGGTGAAATTGACAAAAACTGAAAATAGGGTCAACTTTTTAGGTATTTAATAAATTTAAAAACGACTCGATCGTCAGCTAAGTTGAAAATAAAAATACCCTGCTGTGCGTTTAATGATTAATTTGACTGGACTATAAATTGCACTTAAATTATTTTTGTTAGGGTCACGTATTGACCAAAAACCTACACATAACTTAAATAGTACTTTTCTCTCAGCGAGCTGGTTAAAAATAATTATTCTAGTGGCCCCTTCCAAATGGTACTTTCATATGGAGAAGACTAGGCTAGAAACTCCACGTAAACTCAACTCCATATAAAGGGAGGAGCCTCCTCACAATGCGTGCTGAGTCTAAAATGGCTGCGTTCTGCATTTCTTGCCAAAGCTGTGCAGTGATATCTGCTAGAGGTGTCGATCAAAACTTCGTGCTCCGTCTATTAATATTTTCACTGCCATAGATTTATATCAACCGCAATACACTCAACACTCAGTGTTCCAAACCGGGTCAATTGGTCCACTTGACCTCATTCAAAACTCTAAATTACTCAAGACGATCAGAAGCGTCATAAAGTTGCATACTCATCAAAATAAAACAAAACCAGCTGAATGCTTCATTACGACCATAATGAACGCCTTCGTGAACCAAATTCAATTCATTAGAGGACCTCAAAGGGAGTGCATTAGGGTCCCAGAGGGGTCTAGAGTATTGGTATAAGTAGTTGCATCGTCTGGTCGAGCGCTGGAGAGCTCAACACAGTAAATAAAGCAAATTTTAATTAGTTTAGCTTGGAAAGCAAGCTGAAGCAGAGTGAAGGGCTTATATCTAATTAATAGCAGCCGCACGGGTGCTTGTCGAGGTCAGTCTATGGATGGGTTCATTCATGACGTTGTCAGTAGTAAATCTTTGACAGGTAGCCAGGGGGTCGATCTGCTATTGCAATCGTGTCTCGATCGTGAATCGATTTTTGACGTATAATGTCAAACTTATGACACATTTCCCATACATAATCTGTCAAAGTTGTCAAATACTCAATCAATGACCGGTCATTGAGACACGATTGCAATAGCAGACTCGACCCCCTGGACCCCTGAAGTCTGACAACCATTTTAACCAAGGAGTAACTTGTCGCTATGCTGTGGAGATCAGATAGGCAGTAGTTAGACTAGAAAAGTCAGAGTCATAGTCAAAGTTAAATCATTTATTTCAATAAGGCCATTTAAAAGTCACTTTTGAACATCAAACTTGCAAGTTGAATAAAATATAATGATTCTAGTTGAAACTGACCACAACATAGTTGAGATAGGCTAGGCAAATGATGATTAGCTCGGAAAGCAAGCACTCGGGAGACATACGAGTAGCATGACCACCGTAAAAACGAATTCTGTTTGACAGAAGAATCTCCAAAGGCACTGTTTGTAGAAACGGTAGTTTTGAGCACGACAATGTCAAGGTTGATGAGAAGAAATGTGTCGATTCTTCAGTCGACAATATCGAGCATATTTTTTTCTTTAATCAACAGAATGTTTCTACCATTTGTCACTTTGTAGATTCTTTCGTCGTCAACCTACCTATATAGGTATATAGGTAGGTATAAAAGAAGACAAAGAAAAGCAACTTGTGAACCCCGGCTAATGAGCGAAAATAACAAGGACTTGCAACTAAGCGGATGAAATAAAAGACTTTTCAATTCATTTCACAAATAAATGGCCCATTTCGAGTTCGCTGGGACCGAAACCAAATAAGCAAGTAATTTACTACCGGAATAATGTAGCAACAAAATATTTTTCTTCCAACAAATTTTTCAACCCAAAAAAAAAGGAAATAAAAAGTTCCGTTCAGGCTTTTAGGACAAGAGTGCGAATCGTAATTCTGACTTCAAAATATTTTTACCCAATAATATCCCTCTCACGCCGGTGGCTAAAAGCAAAACGCTGAAAAACCCTAATAATACAGAGAGTAAAGCAAAAAAGAAAGTAGGATATTGAGACAAAACTGTTGACAGAAACTCCACATGCTTCAGTAAATAGTAATAAGACTGATAGGCGTAAACAAGGAACTAGGGGCGGCCAATCTCGGTTTGTACCCGGGATTCCGGGAAACGCTTTGTCCCGACAAATAAATTGTTTTATGAAGTTTGTTCTGCAGATGGGGGAAAGAAAAACAAGGATTAATAAACGAGTTCTTCACGCGTTAGAGAGTTACAAAGGATTTATTTGTACCAAAGGAACGAATTATGTAATGTCTGTTTCTTTTATATTTCTTCATTTTGGTTTTGTCATATTTTCCGGGATGTTTTTGAATCGTAGATTTTAAGATAGGGGTGTCAGTTTTGGGATTACTAAAATTAAACTAAAATCTGAATTTATAAAAAATTCAGAAACTTCTTAGGTATATCTGAGACTACGTACTGATTACAGAACATTAAATTCAAGTTTTACTTGATATTAATATTTCATGATAAACATAATGTATACATGTTATAAACAATTTTATTAAATGCTTTTTAATACCTAAATCAGTGGTAACATAACCGGTGTTGTTTGTCTCGCATTTTATTGAAAAACTGTTCAATGGTGGTTCAGACCTTAATGGTGATGCAATGCAAAAATCACCATCATCAGAAAAGACGTGATTTTATGTTTCTGTGTATAAAGATCATTTAAATGTAGCCTCGAACGCCTGCTGCAGGTCTTGAATGAGATCCTCGGCATCTTCCAAACCAACAGAAAGCCTGACTAGAGAATCTGTGATGCCAAGTTCAGCTCGCTGTTCAGCAGGAACTGATGCATGCGTCATTACCGACCTGGAACGAAGAAGTTTAATCACATCATCTTTGTACGTATCTTACCAAAGGCTCGATCTATTGTGAGATATTACTTTTTTGCCGGCTGTTTTAGTTGGCTACTTTTGCCAGCTATTTCAAACTCAATCTCAAAATAAAAAAAAATCTTTAGTGCCACCATGTGTACATTTGTTGTTACATTTAATATAAGTTCAAATATGAAACTCGGTTAGGGCATAGCAACATAATAACAAAAAAAAACTTAAAATTGACAATATTTTATTTTTTTCTTTTAAACCGTGATTGTTTTCTTGCACATTAAGATTGTAGGTTAAAATCTGTTCGCCATAATACTATAATATAGTTTTTGAGTTTATCTTAAACATCAGAGATGTCGGTGAAGGAAAATATTGTGACACCCCGGACTTAGGTACATTAATACAGGATGTAAGAGCAAATAAAATTATTATAACCGCATCAGATTCAAAATTAAAATTCCGTTACAACCCTACTATGAATAACATACTTAAAGTTGGCGACGTTCTTATAACTAAAGTATTACTCACGGTACTTCCGCCAAACTTCGAATCCACCCAAACTCTCAGCCAAAATGAATACTTGTAGGGAACTCAAAAGTTTCCTCGACTCTTCGAGTTCACCGGTGTGTTTGAAACTGAACACGCCTGCATGACCGTACGTTTGCTTCTTGGCTGTAGCATGTTGCTTGTGACTTGGTAGTTCTGAAACATAGAAATACGAATCACACATCGTCACATCCTCTATTCCTCAAAGGATAAGGCAGAGGCGTATCTGAAGTACACCCACATATTGCCAGTTATGCTTATGCTCCATATAAGAGACGAGTTTATTACTTTAATATGAACTGAGAAAAAATCTGCTGAGACTGCTATTAGGAAATTCTAGATAGAGAAAGTCTCAATACTCAATACTCAATATTTATTGCGTTCCACAATTTACATAAAGGTCCTAAGAATATAAAGGTACAGAATCATTATGGACCCTGTCGGGTACAGCAAAAACTTAGAAGAGTGGAAGAGGGCTAATGCAGCAGTAACTTAATTTCTAAAATCTTATTTGTCAGTGTAGTCAATAACGTTTTGCCCGACTCGGAAATCAAACGCAGGTGCTCATGGAAATACGTGTCAAAGTGATGAAAAATAAAATTATGATTTTATTCACCGATAGGGACGTTATTTAAGTTTATAAAGAAAAGACAGACACAGGTTGTTAGACTTTTGGGGTTCTGCCTTCTTGTAATGACTGTCAAAATCTAAGGGACCAACAACATAACGTGCTTTCCGAAGCACGGAAAGTGGGGATGGATAGTACGCACTGAATAGCTACCCAACTACAAAACAGCCTCAGCAAGCTGATTTTAAACTTGAATAAATTATTATTTAGCCATGAGCCCTGATCGGGAAAACTCAATCAAATCTAGTTTATGAACACAATACCTGGATGCATTACTTCAGTAACATTTGGATGTTTTTCTAACCATTGAGCAATTTTCAAAGAAGACGCTCTGTGACGCTCCATACGCAAGGACAATGTTTTAAGACTCCTGTTGACTAGGTAACAGTCGAACGGTGACGGCACGATCCCCATCGCTGCAAAGATAAGATTAATATAAGAAAACTTTATCGAACCGTAAAATCATTTTAAGGAGATATTTTTACTTTTTTATCTCAAGAGCCTTGACTTTCAATACATAGATTTGATTATATCATATTATAGATATTTCTGGGTTGACAATTTAAAATCGATTGATATCTACCTCATTTTGTGTGGTCACTTGATCAGTAACATACCTGGTGTTAGAGTTTGAATGCTGCCAATGGGAATCTGACTTGCAATCACATGCCGTCGAGAAATATCTTTCAGGCAGGCCGGTTTCCTCACTATGTGTTTTGCTTCACCGTTTTTGAAGCAAGTGAAAATTCTACGATACGCACATAAATTCTAAACGTCAGAAGTGCTTGCCTTGGGTTTGAACACAAGACCTATGTATGACTTGGCAATTCCCGGTGGAGTGCCGGGGATCACATCGCTAGGACCGCCGCAAGTATGAGAATTTAAGACGCATTTGGTAGCTATTTCCTGATTTATCAATAGTAAATGTAAGTGATTCTATGTGGAGGATTACAACGGTAGAAAATAACTGGTTGGCTTGTGTGAAAGATGACATGACTAGAAAATAAATGACTGTTGAGAAGACGACATACAGAGATGTACAAAAGAACTAGACTTTTACGCCAAATAAATTAGTTGAAAGGATGCAGAAGACTGATAATTTAGCAACCTACTACATCTTACATCGCGATGTTAAAGTTATCTGCGTGGTAACTCGTATATTAGATCCCAACAACCACCGTCGGGCATTACACCATACATAGCCCACCAGACACAACACCCATCTGGCCTGAGGATCCTCCCGTTTTCTCAGTGGATGAGAAACTTTACATACAGGTACTCCTACCTCTAAAATAAGAATGATGATGAAATCGACTATGTCTATACCATCTTACCAGTTTGTAGAAATTTAAGCCTCTTCGCCAAATCCTCATTGTTGGTTACCGCAGCCCCCATGATGACATCAGAGTGACCATTCATGTATTTAGTCAATGAGTACATAGTTATGTCCGCTCCAAAATCCAGAGGTTTTTGTAAATAACACGTAAGGAATGTGTTGTCCACTACGACAAGAATGTCACTGCTACGTTTCTTCACTATTTTGACTGTTTCAGCAATATCCACCACTTTCAAATTTGGATTTGTTGGTGTCTCCAGCCAGACCATCTGAAATAACATAAATAAATAAATGTTCCACAACATTAAAAAAAAACAAAAGTCATTATTAGGCTGAGGATCAGCATTTTTTTTACGTCAAATATTACAAAAGACAGTTCCCCAAAACGTCTGCCCTTCACCACTTCCTAGTGTTCTTGCTGGCAAGAAGAAGTGGCGGGACAAACTCCCCAGCAGCAGCGAGTCTGGTATATGTTAGAAGAACGTGAGTTTATACAACATTGGTAATTAATAAATATAATTATTTAAATGAAATAATATTTTTTGTTAGCTAGCATACTCCAATTTTGATACACGAGAGTAGTAATAATAGTAGGTATAAATATATAATAGTAATAAATATACTAACTGAAAAAATAGAAGTCTCCAAGTACAAAGGGCGTGCCCGCTTACCTACATATGCAAAATTCCCATACTAAGCAGAGCGTGTACTGATTAGTTTATTTTTTATTTAATAGTAATGAGGTACCAAAGCAAAGAATATCAAAAGAACTCACCTTAGTATTGTCTTGAATGGCCTTCTCTAAATTTTCAGGTTTTGTGAGATCCGTAAATGTAACATCAATTCCCAGTCTCGTCAAAACTTGCCTGGAATTCAGATGAATGGTTTTATTTCCTGCAACGTTCGTTCCATTGACACAATATTCGGTAAAGGAATGATTAATGTTCCCATATGAAATCTTTGTTTCGGTTTTCACTTCCGAAACTGTACTATAATAATGAATTTTTATATAATGTATATATGGATGATACTTGGATCTGGTCAAATTACATCTTTCTTTTTGTACCTCTGCAAGGGTAAGACTTCTTCCTAACTTATCACTTAATGGGATAAAACAACGAGTATTATATGCTCCAGTTGAAACTTGTGCTTGTGTGTGCTCGTGTAGTGTGTTGAGAATTATATGAGTATTGTATGGGTGCTGATAGGGTTGCCCCGTTACTGCAGTGCGTCAGGGATGTTTGCTGAGGCACGCGTGGATTGTTTTTATGATGATTTTTTTGTTGTTTTTTTGATGCGGAATCGGTGCGCAGCCTTGGTCCATATGGTACGGGGCAGCGCCAACAGCATCCTTTCTATGATAGCGAGCATGCTTAATTGCGTGTTTGTGAACCATTGCTGCAAGGTTCCGGCTGGGCTTGTCACCTTGCAGCAATGATGATGACGTAGCTTGTGAGTGTATTGTTAATTTGTTACTTGCCCTGTGAGTCTTGTTACTTGTCTATACTAATATCATTAAGAGGTATTTGTTTGTTTGTTTGTAAGTTTGTTTGTAGGTAGTCTTCGGAACTAATGATCCAATTTTAAAAATTATTGCATCCGTGGAAAGCTACACTATTCCCGGATGACATAGGCTACTTTTTATCCCTGTAATCCCACGGGAACAGGAAATACGCGGGTGAAACCGCGTTACGTCTGCTAGTTCCGCTAGTTCTAAATAAATTATTATCTCGTTAATACATTTAAACTCTTAAAAATTACATTTTTAAATATTTGTATAAAAATAAAAAATATAATAAAATAGTAGGCCACCGATGGCGGGAGCAAGGTCCAAGCTACCGGTGGTTAGGGTCTCAGAGACAGGAACCTTCTCATAATGCGAGCCGTACCGAGGAGTAATGCCTTCTGTATCAGGCCTTTGATCCAACCGCGTAACGAAAGCCTCGACAGATGATCGTCATTATAAAATTATTATTATTATTATTATTTTTTTTCATTACTGATAGGCACGCGTTTGACCACTATCTCACCTGATGATAAGCGATGATGTGGTTGACGATGAAGCACGCCTGCCCAGAAGCAACCTGTTCACTCTTGACTTGAAGACCCCTAGGTTGTAGCTATCAGGAAACACCGACACCGGCAGGGAATTCCACTCTTTGACTGTTCGCACAATTAATGTGTTTCCATAGCGTTTAGTTCGTATGGTTGGGATATCTACCATGTACCGGTGGCGCAGTGCTGTACGTCTGGTGGTCCGATGATGGAAAGGGCTTGGTGGAATTAAATTGTGCAATTCCGATGCACACTCTCCGAAAAATAACCGATAGAAAACCGACAGGCTAGCAACTCGGCGTCGATGCTCAAGACTTTGAAGTTTTGACTCAACGAGTGCATGATCTTCATCATCATCATCATGTGATGATCTTCTTGGCTCGTTTATTATTATTAATAAAGATTCTATTGTATTCCGAAATCTCCGATAGTCTGACAACCAGTTTAAGCATGAGTTTTTGTGTTTCCTAGTCAATATTGGTTGTGTCAGATAGGCTAGTCACTCCATGAATACACTGGTATTCAGCAGATGCAACCAGTTAGAATGGAAGCCGATTCCAAAGTAGTTTGGAAAAGGCTAGACAGATGAGATAAGAAAATTGATTGCTCAAATACAGTTCCTCATTATTCTGTTGACTGACCGTTGAATATTGTGAATTTAAGTGTGCAGGGAGACCCTTAGCATTGAGGATTACGATGCAAGTAGGAGGAGGGCGTACTATGTTAGTGTATTTTGGACATCTTTGACATCGGTAAAGGAAAACATCGTAAGGAAACCTGGTTTGACTGGCCTGTTGGTTTAGTAGTTAGTGACCCTGACTGCTATATCGGAGGTCATGGGTTAGATTCCCACCCAAGACAAAAGTTTGTGTGATGAGCGTTTCTGGGTGTAATTTATCTGTCTGTGTGTATTTAGAAATAAGTAAGTATGTCCATCAGTTGGGTAGTACTCCATAGCCCAAGCTCTGATTAGTTCGGACTTAAAGGCGTTGTGTGAAAGTTGTGGAATATTTATCTACCTTAAAAGACGATCGGTGCCACCGTACACGTCGTCCATCGAAACTATATGGTCACCCTTGTTTAGTAACGAAGCAATTGTTGTAGTAGCACCCAGACCAGAAGCGAAGGCGTACGCGTACTTAGCACCTTCCAGCGCTGCCAGGCATTCTTCCAGAGTATACCTCGATGGGTTTCCTGACCGAGCATATTTATAACCCTAGAAGTTAATTGTGTCATTAGTTTTTATGAAGGTAATCGTAATAAGTCCTACTGGCACTGTATACTGGTGTCACTTTTTATGAAGGTAATTAATAGACAGTTGTACTCGTAATAAGTCCTACTGGCACTGTATACTGGTGTCACTTTTTATGAAGGTAATTAATAGACAGTTGTACTCGTAATAAGTCCTACTGGCACTGTATACTGGTGTCACTTTTTATGAAGGTAATTAATAGACAGTTGTACTCGTAATAAGTCCTACTGGCACTGTATACTGGTGTCACTTTTTATGAAGGTTATTAATAGACAGTTGTACTCGTAATAATTCCTACTGGCACTGTATACTGGTGTCACTTTATATGCCGTCGAGAAATTTCTCTCAGACATACCAGTTTCTTCACGGTGTTTTCCTTCACCGTTTTTGAGGCATATATATGTCGTGTCGATATTCTTGAATAATACATTGTGAAGTTGATCAACTTAGTACGGAGTCTATGGTGACCAGCGTGACGTTACTTGTCATTTGAAATGGCGCGAATGTGTTTTTGGTAATGTCACGTGGACAGAGTCATGCTGGTGTGTGGGAGCTGGGCAGAGCTCAATTTGATTTGAGGCACCGACGAAGACACACATCCAGTACGAAACTGCCAGTTACCTATTTGAGTTATGTTTTGTGATGACGATTGTAAAGTGAGGTTATTACTGCAATGAAGATTGTTATTCTACTTTATGAACTCGGTACCATAAGCCCCCATCGGTGTTCATTGGTGAACTCATCGCTCAGCCATTGCTGACGCTGACATATACAATATCTAGTTACATGAATCGTAAAAGTCTGAGGTGCGTGTCGTGGGTTCGAACTCAAGACCTATCACTAGATTTCAAGGTGACATTCCAATACGAATGGTTTTTGATCAAACAACAACTGCCCCAAAAAACCTTTTTGAACTTCGAACAGGACTTATTTTGGACACGTTGATATTACTGGCGCATTTAGAAAAAAAATGTTCTATTGATATTTCTTGCCCTTTAAAAAAAATAGTTTACGACCTATTTTAAGACCTAAATATACACACAAAACGTCACAAGAATCGGTCAAACTGTTTCGGAGAAGTTTGTAAAGTGACACTGTGACACGAGTGTGTATTATTAATTAGAAACCTAGTCATTTAATTAACAAATAGTTTAGCTTACGCTATGCCCTTCAGGAGACTGTTTAAACATCGTGGATAAGGTGATTGGAGGCACTACTGCTCCGGACTTCCATTTGTCGGGATCCTGGCCAGCATGTATGGCAACAGTGGCAAAACCCGGCTTTTGAACCAGAAATCCATTATTCTCCATCTAAAAAAGATGCGAAATGTTAACACCAGTTCAAAAAATTACATAAGATTAACCCTTTAGAAATACCTAATATGAATAACTTAATGTCATGTAACGTGACGTGTCTTCTAGACAAGCGAGCTTCACCGTCGACCACATCATTGCATACCATCAAGTGAGCTAGTGATCACGCGAGCCTCTCAATAATGAAAAATTTGTAAATTAAAGCCATTTTTAAATGAAAAGGGAATTATTAAGAGGTATTGTAAAAATACGAACACTTAATGAAACTTTAAGAAATACTCATTTTAACACAAAAACACTGTTTTCAAGTAACAATCATTATCATTCCGTCTTATACCAATTTATTTGGAGTTAGTCTTGCATGTCTCCGTCTTCCGAACACCTATATTTGTTATAGTCATCACAATAGTCACTTTCTTTCTAGTCAAACATCTCGTTATTTTTTTTTTTTTAATATTATAAACCAGTGCTTGACTGCAATCTCACCTGATGGTAAGCAGTGATGCATTCAGTGATGGTGAAGTGCACTAGTTTATTAAGAGCCTATTCACTCTAGCCTTGAAGACACCTAAATTATAATCGGACGGGAAGACCGCAGCAGGCGGACTTACTGTTGGAACCAATGATATTATAAGTAAAAAGGTGTAGATAGGTAGGGCATCACAGGACACTACCTGTTGAATAAACAACTCCACACTATAGGCGTAACGGACAGTCCTCTGTGCAGAGCATGCATGGAGGAGGAGGAAACGGTGGCGCAAGTGCTCCTCGAGTGTACAGGCGTGTCCGAGTTACGGAAGAGGACTTTCGGATCACCAGAACTCCTCGCAGACACACTAAGAAGCCTGAGAGGCTTGATCTGCTTCTGGAAGGAAGTGGGCTGGTTGCGGTAACCCCCCCAACAAAACGGCCGCCATGGCTCACGCACAATTGTCCAATCTAGGATTAAGTGCGGAAACCAATCCCGATAGATAGATAGATAGTGTAGATAGGTTATAAGCGCTCAGCAAGCGACACGTTAAAATATGGCTAACTAGCCACATTTGCGACCTCAATGTCGCGTCGCGCCGTCAACGGGCGCGTGCGTGCGTATGTGTGCCGTTTTTGAAGATTGAATGTGGTTTAAGTAACCTACCTATCTACCTCTTTTTACTTATAATATCATTGGTTGGAACCTTAGAATAATAAGGCAGAGAAACGTAGTTCGAGTGCAAAAAGTGAGGCAACTAAAACTGAGCCAAAATGGGTTTCTTTGCTCAGCGAACCGTGTCAGTAGGCACTAAAAGTGACGTTCCGTAGATCACACTTTCGGCTTACGCACACAAAGATAATAAAGATGTTTTGTACCAAAACGCGGCATCTATGTGTTATTATTCCTAGATTGTTACCATCTACATTCTTACTCAAACCTTTAATGTAAAGTTGGACTTTGAATCTGAAACGCCTAATCTAGGTAGTCATAGTCATAGTCATAGTATTTTATTGATAAGGGATTCGTACATGTCATATACAGATTCAATATTTTGCTTATAAACAATTATAGAGATTGATTGATTGAATTTGATTTGATTTGTTTTTTTTTTTTTTTTTTTTTGGTATAGAGGTTAGCACATCAATTAGTTACCCCAGTGTGTCAAATTTCTTTGAAAGGTTTTCTACTTTATTACAAGCAGAATAATGCACATGTTCAATTGGGAAAATTTGACAGTTTGGGGTAGCTTGATGTGCTGGCGTTTGTACCTACAAGCAAGAAGTACCTTATTTATAATAATCATTACTTATTATAAATATGGTAGGTAATTTTTACTTGTAGGTAGGTACACAAGAAATACTCAAAATACTAAATTATTAGCTTTCCTAAAAAAACTTACCTTAGCACGGTATTAGTATTTTTATCTAAATGGTGAAATACTCGACCACTTGGACTTGACTTTCAATAGCAAATGGATTGATTGTCTCTGTTATCAATACTTATTTTTATTGCCACAACACCATCCCACACTTTTATCGATCACATTGATCGCACTGTTGTCACTCACTCACACTGCAATATTGATAACATTAACATACTTGTTTACAAAAAAACACCATTCGTTACACTAGAATTAACACCAACGGTACTGTGAAACGGCTAAGGCGATTATCACACTGCCTTGCATCACGCTGCATGTTGCGTGTCTCTGAACTGAATTGAACGCGCGTGGATGCATTTTCTGTGTGTTGGACTGTGCGTGTTTTCCATACAAACGGAGATACTTACAAGCAACGGAAGAACACGCATCCACGCGCTACGCTGCATCATGCGGGCAGTGTGTCAATCGCCTAAAAGATACAATAATTGCCATTTCCAAAGGATTATTTCAACAATTTGACGTTATCTTAAACACTTGTATAAAAAAAAAACATTTACCATTACCTTCCTAATTTACTCGAATCATGATTTAATTACTGATTGCAGGTTATCTACTTTTTTAAATAAAAGGTAGGCACTGTATTTAAATTAAACTACGTTACAAATGTTTGTCAAATTTTACCGATTAAATAAGAAAAAAAAAACGATTGCTATTCCTATTTTAAAAATCTATTTACACGAAACGAACGTGTGTCCTGAATGGCAGACGGTGACGCAACAGTGTTTGTGATGATCGTGCAGCTGTTGCCAACCGGTGCGCGTGCGCTCGACTAAAACGTCCCGCGCCCGCGCCTTGTCGCTCGCGCACATCTCGATCGTAGTGATGGGTGATGCGACGAAGTCTCGAGAAAATTCTGGAAAATTAATTTCACTGTTGTTAGTTATTTAACTTTAACAGTTACTGGTGTCACTGTTTACAAAGTATTTTTCCCGATTTGAAAAGAGAAACATTTTCCTTTTTTTATTATATCTCATTAAAGGGCAGACTATTGACAGATTTTTTTAATGAGAATGTTAAAATAAAAATCCTAAAGCTTTCTTTATAAATGCACAGCACATGCAGTAAATGAATTTACATCACAGCTAGTTGCAATAAAAAAGACCCTTGTAAAAACAAACTGTAACCAACGGTCCACCATAATGGTGCAGCCAATTTACTGGAAAACTGTTATAGCAATCTTTAAATCCGTTCTGTTGCACATTGAAACGCGACAGATCTCGTTCAAAATGGCATCGCTGCACTAGCGTTCTTTATTTAACTTAGATACTTGTATAGATTTCTCGATATCTTGAGTACTATGTATCGTTCTTTGAACCTGTGCAAATATTCCGGGATTAATAAAAATGTTCGGTTATAAAACTTTGTTCAACTTTAACTTTCAAGTCAGCACTGCTGTATATCACCGCGAAAAAATTATGGTGAATGAAGGCAAATAGTTCTGGTATTCATTATTATCTTAAAATACCTATATGTTGTATTTAAAAAAATAGTGAAGATTACTAGGTTTACTAACAGTATTGCAAATTTATGAAATAGGCAGGCAATTTTTTTTTTGTATATTTATGAATGAAGGAACTATTAATACCTAGTCAGAAATCGACAAGTTATAAACATCACTTAAGGAATCATTTGGTGGTCATCACCATCATTGTTTAAGTTGACGAACGTCACGAAAAGAATATCCTATGAACTGATTACTTTTATATTTAATGCATGTCAAGGCAGCCTTCAATTAAGGCAACACTGGAAAATGTAAAGAATTGAATGTGAGCCTGAACATGTGTTTTGGTGTACCTATGCCATTGAATTAGAAAAGCTATGGAAACAGCATTGCACTCAAAAAGTGGCACCACGAATAGTACGTCTAAGTAGGCGGGGCTTTAAAAGTACGTCTTTTTTGAGAACTAGTCTACTGCGCACTCAGTGACGGAAGGTCGCATTGATCAAAGCGTTTGACGTGACATTATTTGGTTAAAACATTGGTGGAATTATAAAAAAATGACTTCGTGTGTAGTAAAGTGGTGCAGAAAATGCAAAGAAAGGCGGAAAAGTGATACTGGAATAACATTTCATTGGTGAGTACCTAAATATAAATATTTTTATTTACTTACTGTTTTACCAATTTGAATGACATTGACACTTGAACCAAAAAATAGGTTTATTTATTCAGCCTATAAATAGGTAATTCTAAACTGTGTCTGGATTTCCGCATATTGGCAAGTTATTAAGCGGTTAGAATTTATACATTTAAAGTTAGTTGTAAAAGTATACAAATAAATACAAATGTGAATAAAACACAAACTAGTAATTCTTTGTGGCCGGCGTTATGCAATAAGTGCTCGTAACCAGCCCAATGAATTATTCTTTTAGGATTTTGTTTTTGTAAATAAGTATTTTTTTTGATAAACATTAGTTTGTAGTATTTTGAATACACGAACACACATTTATTACCGATTAATTATCGTTGTAATATTTTCAGATTTCCTAAAAATGAACTAAGGCGAATGTTGTGGACAAAGGCTGTTCGTTTAGAAAGAAGACAGGAAGATTGGGCACCAAATAAATTTAGTAGGGTGTGCTCCATACATTTTGATGCTCAAGACATGTATCTGTCGAGTAAGGGCAATCGCATGTTGAAGAAATCTGCAGTACCTATTTGCACGGTAAATAATTTTCATATCAAAAGATTAATTATAATTATTAAAATTATTTTTCGTGTCTTCATTAACCTTATTGTTGGCCTTCATAGATGGTTCATAAAACATACTTAGAAGAAGGAACTGTTGCGTCCGCTGACAGATTATTGGTAATAAATTATGGTCATTAACTTCTGATTATGATTTAGATCAGAAAATAGTTTACAAAGTAAAGTAGGTAGTAGTAGATTTAACACTGTATTAAAGTTCAAGCCTATGGAAAAGCGTGTAATTCTAGTATATTTACCAGGTTATCATTAAATGTTCAAATAAAATTTTAACGTATCAATTTCAGCCAGAAGAAGGACAAGAAGGAGTATCAACAATTAATATTTCCGAGAATATTAAGGCTCACAAACATAAAGCTATGGCTAGCTAAGTTTTATTTCTTATGGTATTTAGTTGTAAATCAAATATCACCACATTCACAGTGGAAATTCTTTATTGTGAGAATATGACCGCGGGGCGCTGCTAGTCATCTAGGTATATATCTCACAAATATTATAAATGCTAAAGTTTGTTTGAATGTACAACATTCAAACAAACTTTAGCATTTATAATATTTTGTGTTTGGGTGTTTGTGACTCAATCACGGGTAAATGGCTGAACGGATTTGTATGAAATTGTTATGGAGGTAAACATTTGGGATACTTTTTATTCCAAAAGTTCCATGGGTTACGTAACAATGCGGGGGTGAAACCGCGCGCGAAAGTTAGCTATCATATTGACATGGGGTTTAAAGCCGAAGTAAAAAAGCGGGTAATTTCTCTTGCGCAAGACAATTGGTGGAAAACAAAAGAATGCAAGTAGGTTATTCTGGCTCAGACTTGGAAATATGCTGTAAAACTTTCCGTACGGCGTTCTATGCGGGTACATATTTACTTTGTGTTTGTAAGGGTTGTTTGCTAATTATTAAGAAGTATGTTAATTAGAGTCATCGCGATATTTTCCATGGAATATTTACCTTTATCGAATTTTTAACCACATTCTTGCTGTTTTTGCAATGAAATGAACAATCTTTTTCAATTTTAAACCTTTTTTAATGATTGTCTATGTATACAAGTTGACAATCGAAATTTATTTTATTTCAAACTCACTGCGCCACCCTATGCGCTATTTCACCAGCTCCTAATAGTCATAGCGGGATGTTTAGCAGCCTAACCTTTCTTAATAATGGAGCTAACAAACGAACAAAAAAAAATACAATCCAACTGGTAGTTTCGGAGATAAACGCTTATATCAAATTAAGTTTCCTATAATTAAGTAACCAATTTAATAAGAAGCAGTCAACTAACTTCAGATTAATGATCGTCCATGACAATCCATAATGAAAGCAAAGAACTTTATTATCACATTCAATTAACTACAAAACTGATCACTTATACGTCTAAAAGAAAATGTTCAGTAAGGGCTCATTAAATCCATCTTATATGCCAAACATACATTTACTGAAAGTGGACTCTACAATTCAGGAGACTAGGTAGAAGTTTGCTTGTGTAGTTTGTGCTGTAGGGTAAAACAAACAAAAGTCGTCATTTGCAAGGAATTCGAAAGGCTTGTGTCTCTCCAGGACGATTGTGTTTATTAGGCTCAAAATACAAGCTTTTTCGTTTCTCTTTTGATACTCTTACCTTATTACGTAAAGAATAGGGCTGGGAATTTACGGAAGAATTCCCGAATTCAAAGTAAGGTGAATTCCCGAAATTTATTTCAAGATTAATTTATTTATTTATTTGAGGACAACCAAAAAAGCATACACCCAAAGACATTCAATACCTATAGACCGGACATCACGAACAAAATTTTCGTCCGAAAAAGTGTGTCCTGCTGGATAAAAGTCTATGAGTTTTTTTGAAGTACGCTCCGCTGCCGCTCCAATATTCATATATTATTTTAGATGGCGTTACTGAGACATGGGATCAAAGTTTTTCTATGACATTTCCTTGACATGCCCGTTCTATAGTATTTTAAATCTCTTTGCATAGGTCATTGAAATAGAAAAGCTATGGAAACGTAATTCTCATACAAATAACGCTTCAATTTTGGTTCCATTTACGCAAACAACTGACACACTATAATAGACGAAGCTAGTGCGCGATTGGGTGCATCAAGGTCACTGGGCGGAGTCAAGATGACAGCGAGCCGAGCGTGGATGGTGTTATGCAGTAGATACTTAGCTAAATTAAATTATTTGTGTATATTTAACAATGACTTTTTTGAATGAATTCCGACAGAATATAAATGTAAATTACCTATATACAATACATACATACAAATTATATTGATACTTCTATACTATTGTTTTTTTAATCAATACTCAATATATTTATTGCATTCCACAATGTGAACTTAGGTGGTAGGTACATAAGGATATAATAATTATATGCATCATTGTGGGCCCTGTCGGGCATATCAATATAAAAATTAGGAGAATTACGAGGAGGGCTATTAGGTTGGGTTAGGTTTAACGGGCAGGTGTCCGCAACTCCACGACCAAGCGCGTATTTTGCGTACGGGAGGAGGGCTATTATAAATATTAAAACTGAGTCAATTTCCGAGGATGGAACACTGATTGGTGTGCTGCAAGATTGCATATCGATAATATGTGCATTGGGTTTTTGCTTCTTCTCCGCTACAGAATATTCATTCGCTTGTATATCGAATTCGTATGTGCAATTTGGACACTTGACCTGCAAATTGAAACATCTTATTACAAACATCAAACCATGTCAATATGATAGCTAACTTTCGCGCGCGGTTTCACCCCCGCAATATTATAAATGCTAAAGTTTGTTTGAATGTTGTACATTCAAACAAACTTTAGCATTTATAATATTTTGTGTTTGGGTGTTTGTGACTCAATCACGGGTAAATGGCTGAACGGATTTGTATGAAATTGTTATGGAGGTAAACATTTGGGATACTTTTTATTCCAAAAGTTCCATGGGTTACGTAACAATGCGGGGGTGAAACCGCGCGCGAAAGTTAGCTATCATATTGACATGGTTTGATGTTTGTAATAAGATGTTTCAATTTGCAGGTCAAGTGTCCAAATTGCACATACGAATTCGATATACAAGCGAATGAATATTCTGTAGCGGAGAAGAAGCAAAAACCCAATGCACATATTATCGATATGCAATCTTGCAGCACACCAATCAGTGTTCCATCCTCGGAAATTGACTCAGTTTTAATATTTATAATAGCCCTCCTCCCGTACGCAAAATACGCGCTTGGTCGTGGAGTTGCGGACACCTGCCCGTTAAACCTAACCCAACCTAATAGCCCTCCTCGTAATTCTCCTAATTTTTATATTGATATGCCCGACAGGGCCCACAATGATGCATATAATTATTATATCCTTATGTACCTACCACCTAAGTTCACATTGTGGAATGCAATAAATATATTGAGTATTGATTAAAAAAACAATAGTATAGAAGTATCAATATAATTTGTATGTATGTATTGTATATAGGTAATTTACATTTATATTCTGTCGGAATTCATTCAAAAAAGTCATTGTTAAATATACACAAATAATTTAATTTAGCTAAGTATCTACTGCATAACACCATCCACGCTCGGCTCGCTGTCATCTTGACTCCGCCCAGTGACCTTGATGCACCCAATCGCGCACTAGCTTCGTCTATTATAGTGTGTCAGTTGTTTGCGTAAATGGAACCAAAATTGAAGCGTTATTTGTATGAGAATTACGTTTCCATAGCTTTTCTATTTCAATGACCTATGCAAAGAGATTTAAAATACTATAGAACGGGCATGTCAAGGAAATGTCATAGAAAAACTTTGATCCCATGTCTCAGTAACGCCATCTAAAATAATATATGAATATTGGAGCGGCAGCGGAGCGTACTTCAAAAAAACTCATAGACTTTTATCCAGCAGGACACACTTTTTCGGACGAAAATTTTGTTCGTGATGTCCGGTCTATAGGTATTGAATGTCTTTGGGTGTATGCTTTTTTGGTTGTCCTCAAATAAATAAATAAATTAATCTTGAAATAAATTTCGGGAATTCACCTTACTTTGAATTCGGGAATTCTTCCGTAAATTCCCAGCCCTATTCTTTACGTAATAAGGTAAGAGTATCAAAAGAGAAACGAAAAAGCTTGTATTTTGAGCCTAATAAACACAATCGTCCTGGAGAGACACAAGCCTTTCGAATTCCTTGCAAATGACGACTTTTGTTTGTTTTACCCTACAGCACAAACTACACAAGCAAACTTCTACCTAGTCTCCTGAATTGTAGAGTCCACTTTCAGTAAATGTATGTTTGGCATATAAGATGGATTTAATGAGCCCTTACTGAACATTTTCTTTTAGACGTATAAGTGATCAGTTTTGTAGTTAATTGAATGTGATAATAAAGTTCTTTGCTTTCATTATGGATTGTCATGGACGATCATTAATCTGAAGTTAGTTGACTGCTTCTTATTAAATTGGTTACTTAATTATAGGAAACTTAATTTGATATAAGCGTTTATCTCCGAAACTACCAGTTGGATTGTATTTTTTTTTGTTCGTTTGTTAGCTCCATTATTAAGAAAGGTTAGGCTGCTAAACATCCCGCTATGACTATTAGGAGCTGGTGAAATAGCGCATAGGGTGGCGCAGTGAGTTTGAAATAAAATAAATTTCGATTGTCAACTTGTATACATAGACAATCATTAAAAAAGGTTTAAAATTGAAAAAGATTGTTCATTTCATTGCAAAAACAGCAAGAATGTGGTTAAAAATTCGATAAAGGTAAATATTCCATGGAAAATATCGCGATGACTCTAATTAACATACTTCTTAATAATTAGCAAACAACCCTTACAAACACAAAGTAAATATGTACCCGCATAGAACGCCGTACGGAAAGTTTTACAGCATATTTCCAAGTCTGAGCCAGAATAACCTACTTGCATTCTTTTGTTTTCCACCAATTGTCTTGCGCAAGAGAAATTACCCGCTTTTTTACTTCGGCTTTAAACCCCCATTGTATTGAGTCGAACGATTTAGGTAAAATTTTAGGGTTCAAAACGATGCCAACGAAACCCAATTACTAAACTTCTGCAAACTGTCTGTCCGCCCAACCGCTTGCAAGTGGGTTACATTTCAGGAACCGGAATAGATAGACAAATCAAATATACACACAATTTATATTTACATTGCCGCTTTAATAAACATAATCAAAATCAAAATTAAAAGGGGACCTCTAAATCGCTGTATTTCTTAAACAACAAACATTAATCTTTCAAAATCAAAGTGATTTACTCTTTAAAAAAAAGAAAAAGATACCGGGCTAGTATCCGCAACTCCACGTCAAAGCACGTATTTTGCGTATAAAATTGTATATTACACTATATTAGCAATAACAATAAATAAAAAGCTTACAGCGAAACTAAATTCTACACTGATATAAACACGTTACAGCATACAGAAACCTTCACTCGAACATACACACGAGAATTGAGAATTTGGGGGATGGGGATCCCCCAAATTCTCACACACCTAACCTAACGTCGCCGTCTAACACACAACACACACACTATCACACAAAATACTATTTGCTTATTTTTAATTATGTATATTATGTAACCTATGTAAAAAGTTTTACAATAGAATAATCACCGATCACGCGAAAAGCCTACTATCGACAAATTTTGGAAGTGCAGGGTGATGTGTGGTAGCTACTGCTAGTAGGGAGCTCCTCGAGTTTTGAGTTGACCTCACGATTTCTGACAAATGCTTGCACTGACTGATCTGGTCCCCTTGCGTGGTTTTTTCTTCAAAAAAAAACCATTTCAGGCCTTTATTTGCTGCTTTGCTTCTTACATGATCCGACCATGATAATGTTTGGACTTTAAAAGAGACTGACCTCTGAGGTACTTTCGGTGTTTCATCTCAGTGTAAAAACCAACCTCACCTTCTAGTAAAAAAATGGCACGTAAAAGTGTTAGTTTAGTCTAGGTATGAACCTATTTGCAGAGATAATAAGATGGATGATTTACATTTATTTGCTATTCCCGATTAAAATTTTGTACGATGATACGGAACCTTTAATGTGCAAGCTTACTCGCACTAGCCAGTATTTTCATCCCTTTTGTACTATGTGGGAGTGATTAAGTTTAAAATGTTTAGACCGTATACACCCGAACATATGTTTTGAACTGAATAGAGCTTTATTTTTCTTTTTGTGAAAATCGAGACGTGCTTTTGAATGGCCTGAAAAATATTGGTCCCTGCAGTTTTCATCCATTTTACGCTTGAATACTCAATCAATTCGGAAGTCTGTAAATACCTTTAACATATTATATCCTCCATAAAACTACTGGTCAACTTTGTTAAAATCACCACGTGAAAACTTGAGTGAAGTGAATTGTCAATGTTTAGCACTATCTAGTATGGAATGGCAGCCCAAGTTACCTTTACTTCACCTACATTGTCACGGAGTTGTTTTACAGTATAGCAATTCTGGCCTACTTGCTTTACATTTCGTCGTTGATAGTGCAATACCGCGTAACTACAATTGTTAAATACTGCGAATATGCACCTTATCACAGTCAGCGAAGGTGTAAATTCGCAGTATTTAACAATTGTAGTTACGCGGTATTGCACTATCAACGACGATTTCGTTTTTAATGCATCCCAGTTAAATGGTGTGTTCACTAGGAATCACTTGTTAGGGATTCGGGTTTATAGTTAAACAACCAAATTATCAGTAAGCACACTACGACTCAACGGGAACGTCTCGCCGCCTCCAGGACTAGATCGGGACTCTCCGCGGCGCTACCATTCAGTCGTGTGATACGTTTATTAGTACATCACATCATGTGGGTACCTCTTCTTCTATCATGTTTTATAACACGCGCCGAACAATATCACACCTTGTTTGAACACAACTATGTCCTCTCGGCTTCCGTTGGCAATGTCGGAACTCGGCAGAATACGTGCACGAGGTATTCTACCTGAAATATGCTGATCTGGACTCCCATTTGGTGCAACCATGCGCCCAGTAGTATTAGGATTGATTATCTGTATTGTGTATTTTGTTGTTGCACCTAATAAACGAATTTATTTATCTGCTTATTATAAAATGAATGAAATAAAATGAATAAGCCATTCAATGGGTAGGTGACCAGACATTACGTATCGAGATCTTTCTATTTCTTAGAAAGCTCGCTAATTAACTATGAGCCCCGGCTATCCTTAGTAGATCTTGACAGTCGTTACAGTTTTGGACTGGCCAGTTGGTCTAGTAGTTAGTGACCCTGACTGCTATGCCAGAGGTCGTGGGTTCGATTCCCACCCAGGACAAATGTTTGTGTGATGGGCACGATCATTTGTTCTGTGTCTGGGTGTAATTTATCTATATTATTTGTTTTGTATCAATATCCGGAATCCATCTTGAGTCAAGCACCCGTCTTTCAGCCTGTTGACAGCGATTACCTTTGCCTCTCCGCTGGTAGCGCCCTCTATACTTACCGTTGGTACTAAGTAGTTTAAGCACGCATCGGGTGATCGCCCGATTTATCGTCATTATAGCGTCGTTTTTCGCGCCGTTCGGTTGATAGCGTTATTTTAAACTTCGCGAAAAAGTGAATACCCGCTTATTCGAATTAAGTTTGGTAAAACTATTATAGTTTCAATTCGTGAAATTGTACCTCTCCGTGGTTATTATGGGAAATTCTAATAATAATTTAGAGTCAGGAGGTGTTACTGACGGTTCACTATCGCGTAAACGTGTTCGTTCTCCGACGCCGAGTGCAAGAGATAGTGATAGCAGTTCTTCTACAAGCAGTGGACCCAGCCCTGAGAAACGTAAAGTAAGGAGGGACTCCCAAACCGTGAGTTATGCACACTTCGAGTTTTTATCACAACAAGTGGCTTATATAACAAACCTCATATCGAAAGATTCCGTTGCTGAAAATAATACCGTTCCGAATGCTAACATTAATACCGTTCCTGTTACCACAAACGAGTTAAAACTAAGACGACCTGAAAACTTGTCCAACAATAACAAACTTCAGATTTTATCGGAAGTCGGTACGACGGTAAAAGATCCGATTTACCCTAGGGCAAACGAAATATACCTTAAAAAAGTAGCGGAGCTACAACGTTTTAAATGTGATGATTGGAATGCGGTTCGGTTTTCGGATGCACAAAAGAAATATTTAGCTACCCCCGGTTTCGTTGAGTTAAATATTAACGACGAATTAAAGCGTTTTGAATCGGATATGTTGAAAGAAGATTCGCGCTCATATTTATTAGAAAGATCTTTTGCTGGTTTAACGAATGCTTTACTTTGCCAAAAAGACGAATTGCACAAATCTTTACAATCATTGGTGGATTGGGCAAATGAGTCTAGAGAATCGTTGACGCCCAACTCGTTATTCGAAAAAGTCGAATCATTGTTTTCGAAAGAATCTGCGTATAGTACGGTTACTGATGACTTATTACAAATAGTGTGCGGCCGAAGAGCTGACTTGATAAATACACGTCGCGAGGCTATGTTGCGCCAAATTTCCGAAGGTTTTCATCGTGACGTCCTACATAAAATTCCTCCTAGTACAGAATATCTCTTTAATGATGAGGCAATTCAAAACTACCTCCAAAAAATTGGGGGGGTGGATAAACTTACAGTATCAACAAAATCAATACCACGAACTTATCCTAAAGAAATATTTTATCAAAATCAAAAACCATCGACTAGTAAACAAGCTGACGACAGGTTTTTTCGTCGAGACACCTTTAATAAAAGACAAAGACAGGCTTCTAACGCTTCACACCAAAACAAAAACCATACAAGCAATCAGCGATACAAACCAAAGGGTAAGAAATCGCAATCGCAGGCCATCCCTAAAGAACAGCGTCGCGAATGACTGTCGGACATTTCAAGGCGGCTGTCTAAGGCAATTTCAATATGCTTGGAGCAATCTGGGTGCGCCAGACAAAATATGCCGACTATTGAACGGGGTACGCATACCCTTCACACTCAGACCGCCGCTAATATTTCCGAGTCCCACAGTTCTGAAATGTTACAGAACCAAAACCTCTCCCAATATGACCATGCAAATCCAAACTATGCTCGAGTCAGGGGTACTAGAACCTGCAGATCTGACGCCCAGTTACCTTTCTACGTTCTTTCTGGTACCCAAGTCAGATCAGACCTACCGTCCTATTTTCAATTTGAAAAAACTAAACCAGTTCGTAGTAGCCAAGCCGTTTCAACTATTCAGTCACTTCCGTGTACCAAGTTTTTTGCAACAACAAGATTGGATGGCCAAACTAGATCTGAGCCAAGCATATTTCTACGTGCCCATTGCACAGCAGCATCGCAGATTCCTGAGGCTAAACTATCATCAAAATTCACATCAACATCAGCTACTCCAGATGACGTGTTTGCCGTTTGGCCTCTCATCGGCACCCAGAACGTTTGCCACGATAACCAATTGGGTAGCAGAATTCCTGAGATGTCACAAGATCAGGTGCGTAGTCTATCTAGACGATTTTCTTTTGGCCCACCAGTCAAAATCGCAGTTGGGAGACGACATCGTATTCACGATCAAGATACTCCGTTTACTAGGTTGGACAATCAACTGCGAAAAGTCTGTTCTGGTTCCGACACAGTGCCTCGAGTTTCTCGGCATTACATGGGACACAAAACGCAACGCAAAGTCCCTGTCGGAACCAAAGTGCCTAACGCTACGCAAAGCACTTCACCAACAGCTTCAGTCAAGCAAGTGGTCCCTCAAACAGTACCAAATTCTAATGGGGAGACTCAACTTTGCAACGTTCGTGACTCCGAGGGGTCGCCTTCACTGTCGAACTCTGCAATACTACAGTCGACAGCTGTCGGTAAAACATCCGTACCGGTCGATCACTGTGCCACAACCAGCTCGATCAGAGCTGGAGTGGTGGTGTCAAGCCATAGGAAAGTCGATGCCGATACACTTGAGCTCAGTGACGTCACAACTATTGACCACAGATGCATCAGACATCGGATGGGGGGCTCAACTCGGCGACACAAATATTGTGGGCACCTGGACAGAACCTCAAAAGACATGGCATGCCAACAAAAAAGAGATGTTTGCCGTTTACGCAGCTATATGCCAAAACCAGCAGCAACTCCAAGATGCACAGATACTGCTGCAAACCGACAATCGAACAGTAGTCTCGTACATAAACAAGGAGGGCGGTACAAAATCCAAGAAGCTGCTTCACCAAACTCGACAACTTCTTGCTGTTCTAGACATGCGGGACATTCATCTGACAGCACACTATTTTCCGGGCAGGTTCAATGCCGAGGTAGATGCTCTTTCTCGGCAGAAGGCTTGTCCAGAATGGCAACTCACGAGGACAGCAACGACAAAAAATTTTCAAATGTGGGGTGCGCCGGAGATAGACCTCTTCGCGTCGAGAACAGCCCACATAGTACCGAAGTACGTATCACTGGACGTCAACGATCAGGAAGCCCAACATCACAATGCGTTTTGTCATCTGTGGCACTACAACCTAGCTTGGTTGTTTCCACCACCAATTTTAATTACACGAGTTCTCCAACACCTGAACCAAGCCAGCGGAGACTTTATATTGATTGCCCCGAAGTGGAACAAGGTGTTCTGGCAGGCAGATGTTCAACGCCGAGCGCGACATCCCCCTTACCTGATTCCAGATCTAGCCTACACTCTCGTAGACACCAGAACGGGGACGCATCCGCCGCAAGTGCAAGACCTACACTTGGAAGCATGGCTGATTTCGGGTGGCAAGATATTTTGACAGACTGGACAGATCAAGAACAAAAATTCTTTATGTCAAGCTGGAGAGACTCCACAATCAATACCTACAGACCAGTGTGGCGCCGATGGAAGCGATGGTGTGAGTCCCGTTCGATTAATTTTAAATACCCTACTGCCGATCAGGTAGCTCGATACTTAGCACATTTACACTGTGATATTGGTCTTGCATACAGAACAATTTTAGTACACAAATCTGTTATCTCAACTTTCACACACATAACATCTAATCATCTAAAGAAGAGCTACATCACGAGCATCTGAAACCTTTTCTCAACAAGAGCTGCGTCTTACAGTTGACCGTAAAACGCATAAACATGCGTTAAAAAATGTCGGGATAAAACTATCCCGACTTCCCGAGAGTCGGAAACGTTCACCGAGCGACATTTAAGGCTTACAGCGTTACAGCTGATCGCGAACGGCATATTCTATCTCGAGAATCTGAAAGATCTAGGTACTTAACGAGAATTACGACTTACATGTGACCGCGAAAGGCATGTGTTATCTCGAGAGTCCGAAACGTACTCAGAGCGTGAGTTAAGACTTACAGCTGACCGCGAAAGGCACGTTTTGTCTCCAGAGTCCGAAACATATACTGAGCGTGAGTTAAGACTTACAGCTGACCGCGAAAGGCACGTTTTGTCTCGAGAGTCCGAAACATATACTGAGCGTGAGTTAGGGAAGGTTCATATCTGACAAAACATGCGCCGAGCGTTTGATACAATGTACGCTCGACGCACTAACGTATCATCGGTTGAGTGTGAACGGTCAAGTGTTTTTCTATACATTTGTCTGTTCTGGCGTTACGCGACCGATAATACGCGAGGCATGTTCCGTCAGATATGAACCTTCCCTTAAGACTTACAACTGACCGTAAAAGGCACGTTTTGTCTCGAGAGTCCGAAACATATACTCAATATCACGACCGTCTAGCAGTTGAATGGATACACCTAAGTTTGTCAAATGAAAGATGACGAGTTGATAATATTCGATCGCAGGAAACGGACGAGCAGCGCGAAGCCAGGCTTTCCGGGTATAGATTTAGACATATTTTTAATAACTTAGATGCACATGCAGAGGATTTAGATGAACCTACAAATTTAGTACCGTGGGCCAACAAATACAAAAGTGGGTTCACCTACGCTGTCACTATTGATTACAGATCATATTCGAAAATCGGTGATATGAACGTAGTACCTATGTTCTTTTTGCAATGCCTCCGCTGGTCTTAGAGACATGGAACTGGAGCGGGTGTCCTTTTTGAAGAGTAAGTATCCACTAAGAAACGATTTTTGGAAATTCAACCCCTAAAGAGACAGACGTTCGACATTCACGCAGGCGAAGCCGCGGGCAAAAGCTAGTTTTAAATAAATACTTAACTATAAATACTAGAAATGAAAATAGAATCTAAAAACTAACTCTAAAATATGGCGCCAAAAAACTTATCCGCATCGCTGTCCACTGGAAGTTTACCCAGAAGACTGGAAGCATTGCCACGTTGTATGGCAATGCTTATCATTTGACCAAGATAAAAACCAGCCCTTGGGTCACGCGAAGCGTCTTGAAAGATCTTTGTACAAGCTTTTTCAACCCCGAACGGCTCGAAAATATAATTTCCAATATAATTTCTGCCGCTTGAGGTTCTGCGCAGCCGCAGCAGCAGCGCTAGCACAGCACGAAGAACTAGAAAGATGGGATGGCGCAAGAGTAGCGACACAAGTATAGTCTCACACTAAAGGCCAACCTATCTTCCATGGAAACAACTAATAACTCAGAATAAAACAATGTCATTTTTATTATTTTATCCCTCCTATTTGCTAGTGCTTTCTTAACTCGTCAACTAACGGAATCCCAGACACAATCAAACCCTACCTTACTTGTTCGCGGAAGCCGACTTTCGCTCGGGGCCTGATCAATTAAATAATTTGTTATGTGTTGTTTTCTTTCTCTTTTAAAACTAATATTTCTACTTTATCCCCAATTAATAGAGTTTAATTCAGAACAACGCCACTACAAAGTTCTAAACACAAAGCTACAACAAGCGGTGACACCTATGAGGTACGGTACAATAGACACACAAGACCCGGCTCACACTTGGCCGCTCCTGGTAATAGGCTCGCCCTAATCTCGGCTCACTTACGAAGAACCGTCTGCGGATGACAGAACGCGTATCTTTGTAACGGACTTCAAAACAAGACTCCATCTTTTTGAAGTTGGTTATTGTACTTGACGTTTTTTGTTACACAAATGTTGGTTCCTTGACTCGGATTTGTATCTACTAAGATTAAGATATTTTTAGTTTAATTTTAGAAGGAAGTTTAATAACTTTATTTATTTGTTTATTTAGGCAAACCAACTAAATACACACAAAAATATTCACATTACCTACAAATCATATTAATAATATTGCATGCATCTAAATTACAGGTGAACACAGCATTCTTTTTTATTCAGATCTTACTTTACAATAATTAATATACATATGGATAACAAGTAAAACTGAGATCAACATTATAATATCTTTAAAATTAATTTGACAAATAAGCGACGATAAAATAAGATTAAAATAAATAAAATGGAATTAAAATTTAAAAAAGATTGAATTAAATAATAGACACATTAAATAGAAACAAAATAATCATTTCTAATAAATCAGTTATAGACACACAAATATCATAAAAAAACAAAGAACTATTACGTAACATTGATTAAGGAGAGAGGAAGTATTGCTTTACCATCTCTTGCAGATGTTTCAAACAAACAAATAATAGATTTTGACGGAAATATAACTTCGGCTCCACGTTTCCATAGGATAATGGGAGAATTTGGGAAATTGGACGTTTTCCTTGATACAGCTAATGGTATAACTTGTAACAACATTGATAGATGGTTTGACGATGCGGGAAAATGTTTTGGGAAAGTAGTAAAGAAACACAATTATCGAAAAGTAATGTATTATGGAATAATCAGGGTGTTTATTCATTACTTTGGTCACATAGCAAGGAAAGACGGTGGTAATCTCGAAAGGCTCATCGTGACCGGCAAAGTGAATGGGAAAAGGCCTCGTGGACGCAGCCCAATACATTGGTCCGACCAGATCCGCACCACTTTTGTCTCTTCGGTATACGATGCCCTTCACATCGCCAGAGACAGAAGCAGATGGGGGAACATCGTGAAATAAAAGTTGATAAAGCAGGGAGGTCACGACCGTCAGCATTGAGGAGTACGACGCAAGGAGGAGGATTCATTACTAGCACTTCGCTCGCGACTTCGTCCGCGTGTATTTTGTACTTTAACATCCCGATCCACTCGTACAAAATGTCCAAGCATTTCAATTTAGCCGGTAAGAGTCCGGCACTGCCCAGATTGGCAGCTTTGGACATCAATGAATATTTCCCACTCCTGCTAATTTAAAAAAAAACAGAGCGAACCTAGCCTGCCTGACAGATGTCAAACCGCCATATTTATTGTTTAGATAAAAGTTAGTATGAAAAGTAAAAGTAGTAAGTACTAGTAGTTATAATCAAGATAAAAATTTATTTGAGAATCTGGACTTTTACACGTCAAAAATACATAACACATATTTTTTACAATGAATGCGTAAAAAAGACAAGTTTAATCATTTCTATTTAATTACATTAATATACTCTATTTTCATATAGTATAAATATATAATAATAATTATTATTATTATGACATTCTCATTTTTACCCTATTCATAATATTTAAAGAATTACTGGCCAGAAAATGATTTATCCCGTATTCCGTGAGCAATAGTGAGCATGATAAATAGATATGGCAACACAGGCAGGAATGAGTGATGACGTCACATCACATTCTGAACCACGATGTTACAAATATCCAGGGCTGACACCATTTGTCCCCGTCTAAAAAAATCAAGTTTTATATTTTATTTGTATATGGATAATATTTTTGTGTATGTTTTTGTGACGTAGACTCAATTCATCATTATCTGCAAATGCTGAAATACAGGTTGAATTTATAACGTGTAGGAAATATTCGAAAATACTTCGAAAGAATCTCTGAGCAGTGGTGGCCGGCTTCGACTTTCTGTAAATTAAGATCTTGAACTATTTGAAACAGAAGGTTCGTAACAATTCAGACCATACCTGTGACTGTTGAAAATTGAGTCTACACAACTTGCGTGGTAGGAACGTAAATATTATTAGTGGCGTTTCTAGTCGTTGCCGGGACTGTCCAGGCGCGGTAATTCCGTACTCTATGTAATAAAACATCTCTTTTGTGGCAATTTTTTTTTAGGTAAGGGTTGCCAAGAAACTTTTATTGAAAAAAAAAAAACATAAACTCCACAATGAATAATGGTAACCTTGAAAGAGTTCGTCGTTTCATAATAAGGATTACAATCAGGAGTTGAAGAATTGAATTTTGTTAGAAGAAACTTTTGCTTTGAAGGTCGTAAAAGCCCAGTGGTAAGGGCATCGCCTTTTTTATACGAAGTTGTTGGGTCAAAGTCAGGCAAGTACATATGTGGCTTTTTAATTCATAATTTGCTTTAAAAAATTGGTGAAAAAACCTAGACTTATTATTTATTGCAAGTAACTTAATGTAACTTGATGTTCTTATTCTTTGTTGTTGTAACTTAATTGGGATAACTTGATGTGCTGGCGTCTGTACAAATGTCAAAGAAAAAACAATCGAAATCCATTTTTCTCATCCCATTATGTAGTAGAACCGTGAAGACACTCAGTCCCTTACGTCACGGAGGCACCTAGCGAGACGCTTATGTGAAAGAGTGGATAAAAGGTTGCAATAAGCGTAACGTGAAATGTGAATCCATTTGTTATAAGCCCGCTGTTGATATCCTTACGTTTTACGTAGGTGAAGGTTGGTTTATTACATCAGTTTAAGTGTTTTTGAATGTTGGGCTTGAGTTAGTTCGAGTCTTGGAAGTTCATGACTGATTCTGGTAGAAAATTCGGTGAAATGAGTTCCAGAGCCATCGAAAACAATATTAAGGTAGGTTCTCTCTCGTTTTTTATTTAATTTTTAATTTGGTCATTTAGTAATACTTTTTTTTAAAGCTTTCCAACGGTGAAAGAATTTTTCAAATCAGTCCTCTTTATTATAATATATATATAGGTAAATGTTTCTCTTCTGACAGGCATTCCGTGACGGCCATCTTTTTTATTTGAACTCCTTACTATGTACTGCGATTGATTTAATAAACTTCACCCCATGAAAACTGACGTAAAGTACAATTGAACTGAACTGTCAATGCCTAGAATGCTAAAATAAAAACAATAATAATACCATTTATTTCAGGTAACAAAAACCCATAGATAAATACGTTAACTTAAAAATACATACTAATAACACTTTTGGATGATTTTAACAGCACTGATGTACAGACGCCAGCACTTCAATCTACCCCAATGTGTCAAATTTCTTTGATAGGTTTTCAACTTTATTCTAAACACATTAAGGTTCATGTTTAATTGGGAAAATTTGACAGTTTTGGGTAGGTTGATGTGCTGGCGTCTGTACATGAGTCATAGTTAAAGACAGCCAATTTCAGAACAAATAGACGAGGAAGCAACTATGCAAACAAACTTCGATGAACGAACTGTACAAATACAATAAGCATTCCGCAGCATTCAAACATAGTTCAGAAGCCTTTGTAAACTTCAGAAACAAATAAATAAACTAAATCAAGAACACGTGAACGTTTCAAAGCACAAAAGTGTAAGGAAAATTTTATTTTAAGTTAAAATATCGTGAGATTTCTTAAGCATTTTTCACTAAACAACATCACGGTCTCTTTGTTTGCTGACACCTTAAAAATTTACTCGACTGCACTGAAGGTAAGAAGGTAATACGTTTTACACGTACAATGTTACATATACGTAACAACTGACTTGGAAAATACGAAAACGGAGTACAGAGAAGGTGATATTTTTATTTCTTGGGAGAGTATTTTAAAACTAAATATTTTTTTACATTTCAGGGTTCCATAGCGTAACGGCTGAAACGAAACTTTTCCTGCCGTGTACGTACATTTAATGACGCTTCTCTTTTAATGTCAAAATAATAACCTTGTTTATTTTTGGCGTTCAAAAATTGACCTGCTATAAGAGTTCATGGTAAGCCCCCAGGTTAACATATTTTTTCTTGATGTAGATAAACGGTTAAGGAGAGACATTGAAATATTTTTTTTTTCATTCTAAAATTATGCTTTATAAAAAAAAAACTAGCTGTTGCCAGTGGTTTTGCCCGCTACAACTCAAAAAAAGATCCGCGGGTAGATATAATCGGGATAAAAACTATCTTATACGTGTTAATCTAGGTCATAAACTATCTGTGTATAAAATTTTATCCAACAAACATCCAAACAAACTTTTACGTTTATAATATTATTCAGATAACTACTTTATTATAATACGTGCAAGCAAAATTGAAACATAAGCTGCTCAATCGTAGACTGTATCTACAAAGTTTTCTCTTGTAGGTACAAAGTTATAATAATAGTCTAGACTTTATCGTTTATTAAGCTGTAAAACGGTTTTACTATATAGGTACTCATTCACGCTCCATTGCCTCACTTTGCTCCGTAATTCAAAGATAATAGCCCCGGGCTATTAATAGGCTATCTCGTCTATTTCCGACTTGGAGGAGACGACTTCAAGATTGCATCAGTTACAAGTTGGGACTAGATCTCCATTCTATACAAGAATGAAACAAAGGGACAATACCTACTGGGTTGAAGAAATATTGTCTCATATATATATTAAAACCATGAGGTCTTTATCTATATGATTCTGGACCTTAAAGTCATAAATACACTTGCAGACGTAACGCGGTTTAACCCGCGAAGTTCCCGTTCCCGTGGGAATACAGGGATAAAAAGTAGTCTATGTCACCCGGGGATAGTGTAGCTTCACAACGGTGAAAATGTTTTCAAATCGGTTGAGTAGTTTCGGAGCCTATTCAATGCAAACAAAATAACAATCAAATTGTTCCTCTTTATAATATTATTATACTTATACTAACGACAGCTCCAAACTTAGATCGAGGCTCGTTGCTATTATTAACATATTTTTTTATTTTTCTATTATTTATATTGCACGTAATACTTTCACAACCCATTGTTGTAAGTATAAACTGTTATCCAAAACTTAAGATCTATCGGTAGACATTTTAAACGACTGTTTTTTTCTCCGCAGGCTCTCAACTCTTTGCAGAGCTCAGATGCGAGTGGTAGTGTGACCATGCTTAACCATGATAATAATAAATAACAGAACTACCAACATGTTACTGTCCCAAAGCAAAGCAATTTAATGGCCTCTTTACATGCAGAGAATCCGAGAAGGCAGAAGCATTGATCACCACGCTTCATCAAGGTGGATTGGCGATTTTAGACTTATCTTTACTATCTATATCTTTACTATACTACGCTTTATACTATAATCTATTATCAATACAAGGTATGCTCCGTATCCCTTGGACAGCATTTCGTACCAACCAACGTATCCATTTTGCGAGTACTCAAAATCTCCTCGCGGTTATCGTCCGAGTGCCAACGCAAGATTCTTCAATACTTCGGTCACATAGCAAGGAAAGACGGTGGTAACCACGAAATGCTCATCGTGACCAACAAAGTGAATGGGAAAAGGTCTCGTGGACGTAGCCGAATACGTTGGTGCGACCAGATCCGCACCACTCCTGACTCTTCGGTATACGATGCCCTTCACACCGCCAGATACAGAAACAGATGAAAGAATATCGTGCAATTAAAAGTGATGAAGCAGGGAGGTCACGACCCTCTGCATTGAGGAGTACGACGCAAGGAGGAGGATATCTATACAAATATTATAAAGAGGATATAGATAATTATTTTTTGTATTTCTGTACGTAACGAATAATCTTAGTACTTGAGTGATTAAAAAAATTCTTCTTCACCCGCGTTGGGAAGCTAAACTATCCCCAGGTGACATAAGCTACTTTTTGTCTCTGTTTTCTCACGGGAACGGGAACTTCGCAAATAAAACGCGACATCCGCTAGTTTTAACTCTAACTTCAGGTTTCCCCACAATAATGCCCTTCACTAATATCAATAATTTTAAAGATAAACTATAAAGTAGGCAAATTTTCACAATTGAACATGAACCTTATTTTATTTGCAATAAAGTTGATAAACTATCGAAGAAATTTAACACATTGGGGTAGCTTGGCCTCTATACATAACATAATCAGCCTATAATGTTTCAACTGCTGTGCCACAGATCTTATCTTTTTGAGAAGGAGTGAGCTGTATCTACCACGAGGGACCAGTACCTAAAAGTGAAATAAAAAATTATTTGATTTGAAGTATGTGTAAATATTTTATGTATCTTCCTATTTGCTGCATTTACAGTTTACTTCACAGTTTATGTTTTCACAGGGTGACTTTTATTAAATCGACTGGATAGTCATACACCCCCACCGCCCGCGCTGTTTGGGAGTATATTAGTTTAAAACTACTACTACTAACTACTCCTTGATACTTTCTACATAGTATCTGTGAAGTAACTTTAACAAAAACATGAATTTGGTAAATCGAAAATGTCCACATCGAATTCGTCAGACTGTAAATGATTCCAAAAGCAAACCTCATTTATCTCACTGTTCTCATCAAACGGACATTACTGTTATTAATTAAGTGTTGTAAATAAAATGTAAATCAATGTTTTCAGTGAATTATTGGGTAAACAATGCAGATTTAAAATAAATAAATATTCATACTTGTACTGCGGAACAGTTGAGTTTCATGAATTATTACTGTGTTCTGTGCTTCAAGGTATATTTATTGTTGTATGCAAATAGTATTTTGATTTTGCTAAAAGTTAGCTTCGTCGTAAATTGTTTTTTTTTATCAATTGCTCTAATATTCTTATCAATAACTCAATTTGATATCACACTTCAAACCAGAAGGCTGGTCTTTTAAATGGCCAAAAAAAATCATCATTGCCATTTAATGTCGAAAAACCGCCAGCCTGTTGTAGCACTTTTCAATTTTACTTTTTTTTGCACGTTTTGTACTATTTAGACCTTCATAGTATGTGTTTTTTTTATGAAGTAACTACATACATGAAAACTAACTTAAATAACTTTTTCAAATAAAGATGAAATATGGTTCCGTAGCGCAGAAAACGATTCTCCAATTTTTTAGCATAACACCTACAATTTAGTGTTTATTAATTGAAACTGTAATAGTTAGAAATATCTTTTTACTTCCTTTGGGTTAAAATTTAAAAGAAACAGGATAAGAGTAACTTGGGGTCCGCTTTAACTTTTCACCCTGTATATTAAGTATAGATCTACAAAAGTACCTAGAAGCACGTCCATCCAAGCTTTTTCGTTTTTCGAAAACATTGCTACGCACTTTACTTTGGTAAAGACCCATGATCCCATGTCCCATTTTACGACTTGGCGACGGCTATGTCCGACATAAAATGTGGACGTCACCCAGTCCTCTAGACCCGAAGGCTACATTTTCGCTGCTTCAATAAAAAAGGATTCCGGACTGTCCCATTCAATACTGACTAATGGCCTCTGCACGGCACTCGCCCGATCTCAATTTACTTTCACACCATTGCTGCACTTTATTTTTCCTGTACGCATCTAAAGTGGACGCAGAAAACCAACTTCTGACAACAAACGAAGACGAGCTCCAAGCTTTTACCCGCTGAGAGTAACAAAATGTACAAGTCAGGGATTGATAATCCACTGAGTTTGAAACCGTATTGATTTATAATAAAACTAATTTTAATGTGTAAATTCAAGTTCTTCTAACCAGACATACGTGTTGCTGAAGAGTTTGTTCCGCCACTTCTTCTTCTCAACAAAAATACTAGGAAGTGGCGAAAGGCGGGCTTTTTAGGGAACTGACTTATGTAATTGTGCCGATCCTCAGCCTAATTTGAATAAATGAGTATTGATTGATTTGATTTTGTATCTTAGCTAAATCTGATTATGTGTCTAGAAAAACAATGTTAAGTAGTACAATTTGACATGTTTTTATTTGACAGAAAAAGGTAACTATATATAATATAATAAGTTATAAGTATCCTGTATAATATAGGTACATGATGTCAGGCAAACACAAAAGAATTCCGGAACCACGCGTGAGTGCGTGACCGACCGACGCGCAATCAGCCACTCACAGTTCGTATAACTCAAACCGTTGCGTCTGCGTTCTTATTCAGCTAGTTCCTGCTAGCAACCCAGCAACATCCTTTGCATGATTCTCTCGAGTGCCATGCAATGCCGAAAAGTTATTACCTAACTGGTAGGTTGAGAGTCAATTCCAAGACAAATATTTGTGTGATGAGCATGATCATTTGTTCTGTGTCTAGGTGTAATTTATCTACGAGTACCTATAGTAGGTATACGTGTGTATTTATTATTTATATGAGAGAGTATGTGTTTATCAGTTGTCTCCTAGGTACTCATAGCTTAAGCTCTGCTAAATTTGGGACTAGATGGCGTTGTGTGAAAGTTGTAGGATATTATTATTATTTGAGTTACAAACTTGTGACGTCACTTCTGAAAATACAATATCGTCATCATTTTTGTTAACGAAAAAAATAAATGTTCAAAATTTTTTGGTTGGTGTTTTAAGTGTGGACATGGACCTTCTGGTCTTCGACTAACACTTCCCGGTACAGTGCATGCCGTGATTTGTGGCTCATGGGATGTCTGCGGTAGTTTATTGTCCTTACGGTCCACTGGTGCATGCATCTTCTCGCTCCTGCTCCCGAAGCGAGCTGAATTTTAAGTGGTTTCCAAGTTTATTTGTTTATTTTTGCTTTGGAAGGAAATTGGTTGATTAAATCTTAGGAAAACACTTAAGAACTTTGGATCTTAACTTATGGAAGGTTAATCACTGGGGTGTTTATTTTAATTTGGTTCTATCATCTGCTGAGAAACTATTATGTGAGTGAGTAATAAGAAACTGCACACTGTAACTTATCATCTGCATAGCCTATTTCGACTTCCAGTCTAATCAGATGCAGCTGAATACTATTTTATACAGGGTGTAAAAAGACCGATCACATAGCCGATAACCACACATTCTGTACATATAATTAAGTAACTTTAACCAAAAAATAATGCTGGAAAAATACTTTTTTTTTATCTTTAAAAAGAGATGCTATTTATTGCGCGCACTGCATAGCGCGACAACGCAACGCAACTTTCGATCAGCTGAACGTATGGCCACTCGCGCTTGGTCGTTGACCTGACCGGACCGCTTGTTTAGTATTTATTGCATTTTTGTAACTTCAAATGCGTAATTTGTTTTGAAAAATCGTTAATTATGATAATGTTTGTTCGCAAGAAAGTTTACTAATGACACTTGGAATAGAATTTTGAAAAAAAAAACGAAAAAAAAAAATTGCGCTTTGACCTTCAATATCTCCAAAACCAGTGAATTCCCAGGTATGTTCTAGAAGAAAAAAACTATCCCAGTGATGGGTAGAATATGTAGTTTTCATTTACGTTAAGGGTCTTTTTACACCCTGTATAGGTACATAATTATGTATGTGACAACTGCCATCGATGATGATCCACGAATAACAGCCGTCACTTACAGCTTTACGTGCTTCCCGAGGGACGGGTACTCATCCACTGTTTGAAATAATGAATACTCTAATACCTGCCGGTTGATTCAGTAAAATTGATCCCATGAAAAGCCGAGTGAAGTAAACTGTCATTGAAATTTCTATGGAATGACATTTCCACTGTGTGATCTTTATAGAACAGCACAGCAATACAGCATCATCAATGACAGCACACAGGTGTCTCATCCAAAAATCCTTACCAAAAACTGTTCATTCGCGACTATAGCAAAAGATTCCCGCCGTAAAACAAGATGGCGTCTGGCAACCAGCCAACGTCACCGACGTTTAACTAAAGGAGCTATACTTCAATCTGTAAACCCCGTAACTTATCGCCGTACGTGTCTACGGGTGATAGGATGGTTTCCCGTGATTATATCACTGGTTTCTTCTCCTTGGAGGATATCTTCTAAGTTCGTGACGTAACAGCCAAGTTACTGACCGGGAAATGGCCTCTGGGGTTGTTGAGCCAAGTTTTCGTGGCACGGAAGCAAGTTATGCTTTCGACGGGCAGTGTTCAGAGTTAGTCTTATAGATTTCGGGAACTTACTTAATGGCCTAAAGCGGGGATTTGGAACTAAATAATAAAGGAATATAGTTTTAATAAAACCTGCATGCTGCGGTCTTCCCGTCCGAGTATAATTTAGGTGTCTGCAAGACTATAGTGAACAGACTTTTTATAAACTAGTGCGCTTCACCATCATTGATTGCATCACTGCTTACCATCAGGTGGGATTGCAGTCAAACACTAGTTAATAATATTTAAAAAAAAAATACTGACTCAACCATACAATAAATACTAAAAAAACAATAATTAGGTATTATTCATCGTGACTGCGCCATAAAGGCCTTGATTCTTTTCAATGATATCTTGTGTATTAAATAGGAACCTATTTATTTACATGAACTGTAAAGACTTCTAACCTTAATATAAATACTAGCAGACGTCACGCGGTTTCACCCGCGTAGTTCCCGTTCCCGTGGGAATACAGCGATAAAAAATAGCCTATGTCACTCGGGAATAGTGTAGCTTCCCAACGGTGAAAGAATTTTACAAATCGGTCCAGTAGTTTTTAAGCCTAATCATTACAACCAAACAAAAAAGTTTTCCTCTTTACAATATTAGCGTAGATAAACTCAATCGGACTGCAATTAGTAATCGAATTAATTTTGACATCATGATTTATGCGGTTTTTTTAATGTTATATGTGTAGATAATTTTAATCTTATTTGTAAAACCACGAAACACTAATAATTTTAAAATTATTAAATTGTGAAGCACGGAGCAGAGGATGTACCTACAGTTACAATTAGCATAGACCTGAAGAGAAGAACCAAAAGAAAAGGGATTAAGACGTTAGAAACGTTAAAGTTAAAGGGAATGCTAGCTAGAATATAGCAATGTCGTAAAAAAAACGGTTTTGCAGAAGAATAAAGGTTTTCGTTTACGTCATAATGTGTAAATTACAAAAGATTAAGACAGATATCACAGATTGTAAAAATTCTGCTTCGGGCACTAAGATTTTGCTAACGCTTCTTTTATTACCTAGCATGCAAATAAGAGTAGGTACTTTACCTATATATTATTCAAATAAATGTTCCTCATATGATATTCTGGAGTGTTTTTTTTTCTCGGAAAAAACTTGAAAAGACCTAAGTTTTTAATTTATAGCCTGGTCCTTCGGCCTTTAGCCGCTTCTTACGATGCCCTTGGGAGAGATTACATTGGCACGTTTTTTACCAACTGTTATCCGGCTATTTTATTATTAATTTTGTTATTATTTGAGAGAAAGATCTTATTTTTTTTTATTGAAACGTTGCCCCACACTCTGTGTCGTGGGTGCATATTCGAACATTTAAAAGTTACATACCTACACAACAGACTTTAAACTTCTGTCTGTAGATAATATAACATAGATAGATAACAAATAAACAAACTCCTCCGAAATGGCTTGACTGATTCTTATGAAATTTTGTGTGCATATTCAGTGGGTCTAAGAATAAGGCAGCTAGTCTATCTATACGAATATGTGTTCCGTGCGGAACTCGAACCCGTGTCACGCGACGCAAAAGCCAATCGCTAGCTCAGCTACTGGGCCCGTGCCATCTCACATTAATAGGGGGGACATTTTTTTTTTTGGTTCGATAGGTTGTATTTAGGGGGAATCTCTTGAAGTACTCTACCGATTTCTAAAACTCTTTAACAGACTGATCAAGTTGTTAGGCCCGTCTGATATTTGTAGAACTTTGGCAGTTGTAAGAGTATTCAAAACCCTGAAAGTCTATCATCTAGTAATCAGGGGTATTGGGTTTAAGGGCACCTACAACACAATTATTCTGATACAAATAAACTATTCTGATTCTGATCCTGTTTCTGATTCTGATACATAACTGATACAGGCAGTCGTAAACAATAGGGAATATGCATGTAATTTAAATATGGTTCGAATATATTTTTTCCGAATCTTTAACGGCAGAAAATATGAACTAAATCATTATTTTACTTTTTAATAGCGTCATAATTATTTAAAATTAAAAATAAAAGTGCGAATTAAGCGCGGGAAATTCAAATTTGTGAAACGCATCACCTTTGGTTATAACGAAAAATTACGTCAAATACTACGACAACAACTCAACGTCTACAAAACATACAATGTGTAAGTATGACATTAAGATTAGAATGGACTTTTTATTCGAAAACATAATTATTGCCGGGTGTGTTGTGAACTAATTTATTGTACAAGTATAATTTTAGCTTCATAGTGAGGTTGTTTAACATTTAAGAAAAATTACTGAAAGTGGTTTTGTAACAGCCCAATCTGATAATGCTTATTGCATTAGGGTACAAGCAATACCGGTAAACTGGTTTTTGAGCTTTTTTCATGGTGAAATGGTTAGAAGAACGAAAACACCCTAAGTAATAGTAGCAGGATCATAGTAAATGACGCAATCGAAATGGCGCGCGAAAATGGCGGCGTTTAAACAGCTCAAACTTATTCTGTATTTTAAATATTTTTTTAAGCTTCATTACTGCATTTTTTAATATGTTTATATTTTTTTACTTTGTTAAAACGTTGTAAATAGTGAATTAAAATTATAAAAAAAAATACATGCATATACCCTATTGAGTTGAAGTTTAATTTATTTGACGGCGTGTTACTATTAGCGCCATTGTTAAGAAACACATCGGAACGAGATTTGACAACTGACAATCTGGCGGAGCGTCGAGACGATGTGATGGTCATGAAGTTTTCCTGATTTAATTTCCTGATTAATAGTGAATAGATTTTGGTAAGATTCTGTAAGAAAGATAATTTGTGCGATAAAAGACTCTTGATTGTGACACAAGTGATTCTTCCAAAGAGATTTAAGATAGGTACTATACAGAGGACATGCGGAGAAATTTCATAAATAAACTTTAATCTCGTGTCTCAGTAACGCCATCTAGAATGATATAGCAGTATTGGAGCAGCAACGAATCGTACTTAATTAAACTCATAGACTTCCACTTGGACATAAGCTGTATCGGATAAAAAATTGTCCGTGATGTCCCGTATTTAATGTAAGTATTGAATGTATTTGGATTCCTCCTTGGTTCTTACTCGCATCACCACCATTTGAAGAAATGACTAAAGGTCACGGCACATTATAACGACACCGCAACTGCACAGTTGCCGCACGGTGTCGCCTCGAATTTAGGCTACGGTTAGCTGCCAGTGCTCTAACTACGCATCGTCGGCAGGGTGCCAGCTTGCAGTCAGCATGCCGCCCGCGAGGTGCATTTATAATTGAACACGCCTAGGACTTGCAGGTTTTCATAATATCTCAGTTTACGACGGCGCAATGACGTTGTTGGCGACTCGGGAGTCGGCGAGTAGTAAGCATGCAATCGGCGTGCTATAAGTGTGCGGTCGACGAGCTGTAAGCACATGGTCCGCTTGCTATCGGCACACGGGCTGCGAGTCGAGTTGCGTGGTAGTGGCAAGCGCGCTGACTGCTGAGCGTTGGCTTTTTTTTATTGGCATTCTGAAATATACTATACTACACACGATTTAATGCTCTAAATTGAATAATAATAATAATATTTTTTTTTTTTTATTGTTCATAAAAAGTTAACATCCATCATTTACATGACACTGAACCCCACACTAGGATACCCTGTGTCGTGGGATTCAGTCTCTTTCGTCTAAACACCAGAATGACAAGTCAATTGCTGGTTTGGAGGGGTGCCGGTGCCGTGCCGGTATAATGTGCCATGACCTTTAGTCTGATGACTGTCATCCGCCCATATACTAATTAGTTATTATCGTAACTAGAAACAAAAAAAAACCCTTTACTAAAAAGCTTTTAACCGCTTCGCAAGCGTTAGAAGATCGAATTTTGAACGCATCTGCAGAGTTCTTTAAACAAGCAAAGAATAAACACCATCATTTTGTGAATTCGACAAAGATTTTTATCTGCATTGACTGTCCATTGAAGGCAATGGCTCCATTCAGTATGGTACGTATCTTTTTTTCTCCGCGAATACACAATTCCAAAAATACGCTTCCATCAGCTTACGTCCCAGGTGGAAACGATCCGACTCAATGTGTTTAATAATGTATGTTGATTTACTTTACATTTTAACCTGGGATTAAATCACCTTCTTGCTTTCGATGTTTACAGTAATAGAATTTCAATAGATTTTTAAGGAAGAGGTTTTTTAAATACTTTATACCCATCTCAGTATTATATGTAGTTTCAAATAGAATTGCTCTTTCAAACCTCCAAAAGAAAGCTTATCACGTTTCTTTTTGAGATAATTGAGTTAAGTATATGGGCATTTTCTACTACTGCAATGTTAATCTGTAAAAGTTAACCAGTGTAAACAAGTGTAAATGTGGGTGAAGTTAAGACTGATTGAGCTGTCATTCCATACTAATGTTAAAGTTGTGGCAATCTGACGGGGAAAAAATCGATTGCTATGAAATCCGATTCTTGAGATATATCGATTTAAAATATTAGGAGATCATAGTGGACATTTGAATTTGGATTGCTTTAAATTGGTTTTTGAGGAATATCGTTTTATTGCACGCTCGAGTTTGTAATATTGATAGTATAATACATTTACATTGTACAGATGTACACATTTATCTCATTAATTTTATAAGTACTTAAAGTAAATCGATTTAAATCGGTTAAACTTTTAACTTTTAATGGTCACGACTCTTCGGTAACCAACGAAACGACGTAACGAATTAATCAAAGATGAATTTGTGTTTTTGAGTGTATTTTCTCAACACAAAGTTTAACTTAACGCTTAGGTACTTAAGATCCGACAGGTATCTTAAGTAAGTATAGTAGTAGTAAGTAAAGTAGTAAGTTATAGTGTGTGGGTACCATAGTAATTAATTAGGATCATGAGTTAGATTTTTCAATTTTTTACTTAGACGTACATAAAAAGGTTTTTTTTTCCCCTCTTTGGCAACTTTGCCGATGTCTATATTCTGCCAGCGTCACGTATTGTACATACAAAGTTAGAGCGACACAAAAAGAGAGAAGCGTCAAAAGGCATTGACAGTACACTTTACTCATGTTTTGAAGGAGTGACTTTTACTGAATAGACCAGCTGTACCTACCTACTGGTTAAAAATCTTCCCTACACCACAACCTCATCCTGTTACTCCCACTTACTTCTATACTTCTAGTACCTACTTTACAATGCTGATGTTAACATTTGACTACGTATGGCCAGTAATGCTGTGCAACACTAAGCCAGATTAAATTCTCTTTGCTTTTTAAAAACCAAGAGAAATACAAAATGCACCAGCTGGTCATTCTCAAACATTGAAAAGGCAAAGTTTGATGGCATTGCATAAGCTGTGTTCGAAGTTTGTGCTTTACTTTTGAGGAGTCTTTTATATTGTTTTTGCCCAACAAATATTTTTGCCAGTGTTCGCTTGGAATGTCAAGTTAAAAATAAATATTGTACTTCAATAATACCAGCCTGTTACTGTCCCACTGCAAGGCCAAGGCCTCTTCTCATAAAGAGAAAGCAGAAGCATTGATCAGCATGCTTGCTGCTAATGGCCGATTGTGATTTCAGACGTACATTTACCATAAGTTCAGGTTTCCTTACGATGTTTTCCTTTACCGATGTCAAAGAGGTCCAAAATACACTAACAAAGTACCCCTCCTACTACTTGCATCGTACTCCTCAATGGGTCGTAACCTCTATGCCTTATCACTTAAATTCACACGACATCTCTCCATCTGTTTGTGTCTCTGGCGCTGTGAAGGGCATTGTATTTCGAAGAGTCAAGAGTGGTGCGGTTCTGGTCGGACCAACGTATTGGGCTGCGTCCACGAGGCCTTTTCTCATCCACTTTACCGGTCACGATGAATCTTTCGAGGTTACCACCGTTTTTCCTTGCAATGTGACCTAAGCATTGAAGAATTTTGCGTAGACACTCGTTAGACAACCGCGAGGAGATTTTGAGTTCTCGCAAAATGGATACCATAGTCCAAAATGCTCCGTAAAGAAAGTACGTAAAATAATTAGGAAAAATACTACTTAATTATATCGTGTTAATTGTTTGTTGTGTTGTTTCTATCTTTATTTTTACGTTTGCTTGCAGTATAGTGAAAAAAAAAGGAATCACGAATAAAGCAGACGTTCGTAGTATCCCATATTTTAAAGCAACACCTCCAATTGAAACTTTTTTACAGCACAGCTTGTTTATCTCTTGCAGAAACATAAAATATTTTTTACACAGAGGTCGAAAACTTCTGGTAATATCTCACTAACTTTAAGCAATAAACCTGATTTATTGTGTACACTCTTTTGCTTTCTTGTTTTATGGAGACAGTCAGAATTGGTGGTAGTGCTTAGCAGTTCCATACCTCGTTGTCAAGATGCTTGTTGAGGCTTGTTGCTTGGTGAAAGTGGTGGTGCTTTTAAGGCAAGAAGCAGCAGAAGATGTTGAGTTCTTAATCAAAATTACTGATAAGCTCTTGAGTTTTTTTTTCTTATATCTGACTTTGGATCATAATCAAAATCATAGGTACTTCACCCATGACTTTCTACTAGGTGGAATCCTCATCGACGCACTTTCAGCGTCGGTGGAGATTCCACCTAGTACAAAGTATGTTTTAGAAAAGAGGTTTAGAAAAATCTGCTACAGGAGTTATCAGGAGCAACATTTTGTTAATTTTGAGCTTTTAAGATATTTTTATTTGTTGCGGTTTTCCCCGTTCATGGGTAAACAGGATCTTAGTGGTCTAATTATCACATTCATTCCAGTTCTCGCATTTATTCCTCTCGCACTTTCAAGCTTCATACTTTATCTTTCTATCATACTTCCTTTGCATTCTTAGCCTGGTGGGACTCCCGCTATTCTAAGTATCTATTTCCATCTTTCTTTTTGTTTTCTTTATTTATTTAAGGGCATTGAGTAGGTACAACGTTTTGATTATTAACATTGATTACATGGAATTCTTATTTCTATGTTTACCATACATGTGCTTTCTTATTTTAATACATTGTTTTTATTTTCTAGTTATTGTCTAACAGGTTTATGGTAATATAATATTTCACAACGTTCACACAACGCCATCTAGTATCAAGCTAAGCAGAGCTTGTAAACATATTACTTAATATATTTCGAAAAACATACATATTATAGAAAAATAACGCCCAGACACAGAACAAACCCACGACCTCAGGCATAGCAGTCAGTGTCACTAACTACTAGACCAACAGGCCAGTCATAATTATAGTATTTGTGATAAAGTCACCGTCCACCATCAAGCCTCATTAGGTACCTACCCTTTAAATTATCGTTATTTATATTTATTTTATTCCACACACAACAACATTAAACACTACACAACTAAAAAACTACACCAACACGGTTCAACAATGGAATTTCTAACGTTTTTTGCACAAAATCCGCTTAAAACGTACCGGCTTTTAAATCGGATTCAGTTATGGAATTCCGGGAGATTGTTACAAACGAATTCCGGTAGTTGTACGTGGCTCACGTTAGGATGCGGTTTCTGGTCCGGAGATAGCGAGTTTAAACCGAAAATACACATACATAACGTGGGTATAATAAGAAAAAATCACGTGTATTTAATTTCTTATCAATAAATTTTAAATAACAATACATTCATTATGATTCCCAGGCACACAAATACAAGAAAAAATACAATACTAACCTAACCTAACATTTTTTTTGCATGTGTATCACTAGACCAAAGTTTCCTCAGCAAATGGGCCCTTTCTAATTTCCCTTTCATAAGAATCGATCAAGCCGTTTCGGGGAAGTTTTGTAACAAACACTATGACATGAAAATTTTATAAATTAGAAAGACTAGCTGCCCCGGCAAAGTTCTTTCCACCTTAGAATCTATTTGTTAGCTTTATTTAATCGTCTTCTCAGACGCACTGAATATACACACAAAATTTCTAAGTATCGGTCAAGCCTTGTAAGTTCACGGTAAGTTTTGTAACAAACCCTTACATCGTTGGCACTCCCACGATTCGGACAAAGCGCTTCGCTTTGTCGTTTATACCGCGTACATCGAAGGACTGGATCAACTTGCCTGCTGCGGTCTTCCCGTCCGATTATAATTTAGGTGTCTTCAAGGCTAGAGTGAATAGGCTCTTAATAAACGCTCTTAATAGTGCGCTTCATCATCACTGATTGCATCACTGCTTACCATCAGGTGGGATTGCAGTCAAGCACAGGTTTATAATATTAAAAAAAAAATAAAAAAATAGTGACTCGCGAATTTTTATAAATGAAGATGTATTTTTATTCATGGGACAAACGAAGACACTTAAGATACTCGTATATATCATACATTTATCAAGGTTTAAGGTAATCATACCTTTAAGTAGGGTTAAAAAAAAATTAAAACAAACTTAAAATATTGAATTCTTAGTAAAACGTAATTAATTTGGAAGTGTCGAAGAGTCGTGTTTCTGTCCTTAACAACATAATTAACGAAACCGATTTGAAGTCGCGTAAATTAATTTTGGAAAATTTATACCACAGTGATTTACTTCGGTACGAAAATATTATTACGAGGAAATGAAATGAAGATCACTTGGTAATTGGAATTGACTGTAAAGGGTTGTCATTTCCTATGGCTTTCAAGTAAATCATTGAATTACAATAATAATCTCCAAATAAGAATTTCTGCCATGTTAATTAAATTTTGAAGGTACAATTAAAAGGGTTTAGTCGGGACCTTTATAATAATATTCGTATTTGCTTTTGTAATATTTTAGCATTATTGTAATCCAGTTAGACACAAATTATTAATTTGCGGGTGCTGATGGGGTTGCCCCGTTACTGCAGCGCATCAGTGATGTTTGCTGAAGCACACGTGGATTGTTTTTACTCGGTGATACGGAAGTGGTTCACATCCTTGATCTGTAGGGTGCGGGGCAGCGCCAACATCATCTTGTCTATGATAGCAAGCATACTTGTTTGTGTGATTGTGAACCATTGCTGTAAGGATTCGGCTGCGCCTGTACCTAGCCTTGCAGCAAACCTTGTCACGACACCGCGAAACGGACTTCTACGTCACGTTGCCGTACCATGGCACGTTGCGGCGTCGTAACGCGTTTATTGTGTTTCAGCCCTTAGCCGCCATAGATCAAAAAGACTATCTTCAAGACTTCTGAAAACACTTTGATAACTTTACAAATCCTCAACAGTTAAAACTTGAACGGTGCTCGTTATATAATCTTATAAATATTCAAGATTTTAAAACATTAACTTGTGAAGTATTTCTGGGAGAGTGGGTTCAAAACGGTTGCTCTTCACAATTGTATATTTTAGATCATTCGTCTGGATTCATTGTTGTATTTTCTTTGTAAAGTTTTATTGTTAGACGTCGGTCAAGTGGGATTGTTTTTGCATTGTTGGTTCTCTGTCTGTTAGAATAGTGGAGTATTTTTGCTAGCAATGTTCGATTTGCATCACGGCTTTTTGCTTTGAGTAAATGGGCTTTTGAAAGAATTCCTGCAAACTACAGTTCAGTTTGAATTATGAAGAGCATGTGTGTGCAAATTAATTGCAAAAAGGGAACAGTTTGTCAGGGTGGAGTAGGCTCTGTAAAAGTCTTTAACCAGCTAAAACACTGGAATAAATGAAAAGTTTGTTTTCTGTCACAAATGCTTAATGTTTTATTAGAGCTGCTTCTTCGTCTATTTTGTTCTTGGGAGGGGCAACTAAAATTGTTTTCTTATTTGAAAACTTGACTTTAAAAATGAAGTATTCCTATTTGAGCACCTACTTTCAGGGCAACTATGCATTGGCATTAAAACCTTAGTGGTTTTTGGTTGCTATTTAAACTAAGATAAGTTATAAGATTCTTTTGTAAAATGGTAAATAAAAAAAAATTGAACACAAAACAAAATAATAGTTACTTTGGTGCTCAATGCATTGGTGCCCCAAAATTGTTTAGGTGCTCGATCAGAGATACTTCTTCAAAAGTGCCTTGTGGTTTAATTGAAACAAAATGTGTGATTTTGACATTTTAGCGTTGCAAAGGTGTCAAGTGAGTTAATTAAATCTGACGATTCGTAATAGGAAAACATTTAAAATGACCACAAAGTCTGTTTTTTTTTATTACCGTCTAAACAAAATTATTTTAATCATTTTAAAAATACGCAGGAAAATAAGATACTTTTTTATCCTTCACTCTCCGGCAAATTCGTTTCGCCTTAGAATCAATTTATTAGTCTTATTTAGTTTTTATTAGTTTACATCCTATTCTCAGACCTACTAATACTAATACTAGATACTATAATATACACACAAAATTTCATGAGAGTCGGTCTAGCCGTTTCGGAGAAGTTTTGTTACAAACACGACAATTTTAAATATTAGATATACTTACGTAAGATAAGATAAGATCATTTATTTGTTCAAAGCTTAAGTATAACATACGTTTAGTATGATGACAACAAATAGATACAAACCAATAATAACTACTACTACTTTTTATTTACCGAGTTTCTAATGTGATCTTATTTAATCATTTGGTGTTCGATAGAATTAAAATGTAAACATGTATATATAACCTAACCTAACTTACCATACCTATCATATAGCTAACCTAACTACCTAACCTAACTACCTTACTGTAAAACATTGATTTAAAAAATATTAAATTCAAAATTTTAAACTGAACTACTTAACTGCGCTACGTGCCTCTATGTTACATACAATTTATTTAATTTTTCCGGTCAACTTTGAACTCCAAACAGTACAGGTCTATAATAATTATCTTTTTGCAAAGAACTATTGAAGTTCTTCTCTGTCGTCATTATTAGTTACGTAAGTTGATTTCTGAAATATCAAACTAAGTTTAGTAACGAAATAAATTTCAAAATGTACGCATATTTTAAGAACCAAAACTAATTATGTTGATCCGTTGTCAAGGTGACACTATTTAACTTTTCGTATCTATTTTTTAAAAATCGAAATTCGCAATAGTCCCAATATGTTGTTGTTGTCGATTCAAAATCCTTATTTAAATACGTTATTTAATTTGAGAGGAGTATACCGTACCGACAAAGGGATGACCATCAAATGTTTGACAAGTAGGAATAGTTTCTAAGGGAAAGCGAAACTGAACTTTCACAATTATATCAAAACCAAGATCAGCTAAATAGACCCAGCTATTTTTTAATTTTAGCCGGACTAGTGTGAACAGCAATTGATCCTGTATACAGGTTGTTAGTGTGAACACCGTTATCCTTGAAACCAGTGGTTTGGTTTCACTTATAGAACGTAAATTCAACGAAACAATTTATTTTTTTATTTTTTAAGTAAAGTCTCAATTTTTCCTTTAAATATTTTCACCCTATACAACGGCACGCAAGTACATAGTAGACAGAGTGGCGCCACGGGTAACTGCGCTTGATCAGACACCGTAAGCTGTGCGCCCGCGCCCGCACACACACCTCAGTCTGGCTATAGCCCGCTATCGAGCGCACGTCGGTTTAGACACGTTTTTCGTACACAAGTGGGTAGTTAGATAAAAGTAATTATGTCGTACACAAACGTTCAGTGGACGAAAATGGTACGGCTTTACGCCGCGGCTGGTGATAACCTGGCCGAGGCTCGCAGAATGTACGTAGATTTATTCCCTGGACAACCTGTGCCAAACCGGGAAACGATGTTGACGGCGACTCAAATGTTATCTTTGGGGGGAAATGAAGCGCCGGGTGTATGCCACTGAGTTTCATAATACGTCGGAACTCAAATTGCGGATTCGTAGTGCGTTCAGAGACATACAAAGTGACACTGTTGTGCTTCCCAGAGTGCGAAACAGTGTGCGAAAACGTGTGGAGTGGATCCCATTTTGAACATCTTTTAAGACTAATGTAAGTACTTAATTCAATCAGTGTAGATATTCAATCAGTGTAAATTTAACCAGTATTTTTTAATGAAACTGTAGATTAAAACCCTACCCAGTTGTTGTCTTTCTTTCATTTTCGTTGTTGTTAAATCTAACTTACATTTGGACCCGTCACGCAACAGAAGGTAGTAGGTATTTTTGCCTGTCCTAAGCCAGGAAAAGTATGAAGGAAAGTTACATCACAGGTTATGTGTATTGTGTTTTTATTGGAATATTGTGTAGGTAGTTAAAACGGACGGTCAGTGCAGCAGGTCAGCGCCCTTTACGCGTAGTAGGATGAATTTATGGACGGTGTCGGACAGAAACTTTCTTATATTTTTGAATGAAAATAACGTTTATTTATTTTTAAATTCAGATAAACATTGTTATAATTAAGTCAACTACCTATGTTTTTAGTGATAACGGTGTCTACACTAACACCGTGTTACAACGTGTTTTTTTTTTATCCCATAACTCTAGGGTATGATTGAGACCATATCAAAGAATCAACTGGGATATGTATTATGTTTCAATCGTCCTTTTTTTTTCTTTCATACAAAATAATTCGACGAAGTCACGATGATTAATCTAAAACACCCTTACGTGAAAGAAAAATGACGTTAGAAAGAAGATTCGTCGTACTGGTGACAATTTTTGAACTATAATTAGGTAATAAAAATAATATTAATAATACTTAATAATAATATTCCACGACTATTCACACAACTGGTCCCAAGCTAAGCAGAGCTTGTGTTACGGGTACTAAACAACTGATAATTTAATTATGATTGATGATATCTCCGAAACTATGCATTTTTGGACCATCTATTCTAGGAGTTTTAGTATTATTTTTACCTACAGAATATAACCCTAGAGTTATGGGATATAAAAAAAAACACTTTGTGTATAGATTAATAAGAACCGGGTTCTTAATAATTGATTATAAACTAGTCTACAAGACTAATGAGAAAAAAACGGCATTGACAGGTATCATCTACCTTTACCAATTTAACCCTAAAAATAATCCTCGGTCTTTCAACAATTAACATAAATTCTCGACGCTTTCATCGACACCTCCTCCTCTGCTTTATGATTTAAAAAAAAAAACTCCAGCAATTCTTTAATTTCACTTTTGTCTGCGCGAAACATTTTTCAGCATTCTCGTTAAAATTATTAAATACTACGAAGCACTAAAAAGAAAGGCATGAATTAAATATTTTTGCTTGGAAACAAGGGTTGAATTTTTGTTCTTTTTAACACTGTATTGTTAGGGAGATTGGTTTTCCTTCTAGTTACATACAGTCGGGGAAATGGAAAGACTTTGAACCTTGCAATCAATATTTCTTTGCACTTTCTTATTACCCGACTGCAAAAACGACTGAAATGTTTCCGATTTCGACTACATTCCGTCAAAATTAAAATCATTTTATAAAATAAAAAAAAATAAAAGAAGTTTTTAATGGCGGCTAATTATTAATCTATACTTACTAATATTAAAATTAATAATAATAATAAAAATAAATTCATTTATTCAGGTAATTAATACACCCGTTACACATGATTAAATTACTATTCCATTCAGTCATGCAAATAAATAAATACAATAATTAAAAATTGAAAAATTAACAATTAAAAATGTCTAACACGGGTTGGCACAGCAACGTGCCTGCCACAGCAATGTCGGATATAAGGGCAGTCCAGCCTATTGCCAATCATTGCCAGGATAGCAAGCTACAGCAGCAGCAGCTTATTATAAAAAGACTCCGAAACTGCTAGACCGATTTGAAAAGTTCTTTCACAGTTGGGAAGCTACACTATCCCCGGGTGACATATGCTACTTTTTATCCCTGTATTCTCATGGGAACGGGAACTACCCGGGTGAAACCGCGTGACGTCTGCTAGTGTTTTCCCCGGAAAACTTCGTCGCGCCTTTAAAAAAGGAGTTGTTTACGACCTATTCTCAGACCTTCTGAATATACACACAAAATTTTATAACAGTCAGTCAAACCGTTTTGGAGGAGTTTGGTAACAAACACGAGAATTTTATTCATAAGATTAATATAAATATTACTTATTGAAATTATTTTCTTCCTACCAGTCTTCCAGAGTTAAGTAAATGCTCTGATATATCTGTATCTGTGAGAAATAGGATAAACAATGTTATTATATCTTTTACATTAAACTGTCATGTACTTGAAATAAATTTTAATCTAATTAGTGCAACACCTGTATTCATTGCGAAAGTAAGCTAAGCTAGAACCATATATATTCCTTGATTCAGGTAGCTAAGCTTAGGTTAAAGTTAGGCAAATTAAGTAATTAACAGCAACCTGCAGACTCTCCAAGTTAGTGGTAACTTAAACGTAACTTAATCCTCAGTCGTAACCTTATGTTAATTCAGACATGAACTTAATTCGGGTATTCGTGCCATCTAAGTTAAAATTAAGTAAGTTCTCAGTTTATATTGTTTGTGTCTTTGTAACTTGTCTAAGTTACAAAATTACTTTTATACGTTCTTACTTTTTCATTGTCTTAGACAGTGCGTAGATTAATACACATTATTGAAAGCCAATTTCTTTCTTTATTTCTTTCTTTTTTTCTTTCTTTTCTTTTTCTTTCTTTTGAATATGAATGTATAAATATGAATGTAAACGAAGCAAAAGAAGTATATAAGAATCGTAGCATATGGCGCTCTGTATTTTTAAATGTGTTTGTATTTTTTATGTAACAATATTTAAAAATGTAATTTAAATGTAGCTTTTTATTACCGTTATACGTGTATTACTATTATACGTGTTTACTGTATTTACATACTTATATGAATGATTAGTGTCTATTGTGTTTGTAATCGACCGCGGCTAATAACTCACACTAATCTAATTTATAGCGCTAACGCAGTCAGCAATTCGCGATGGCGATAAATTAGTACACATTAGTGGGTAAACTTCACGCTTGTTTTCCTCAAAGTGTTCGGCAGACAGAGAGGAAATGAGTACTCTTATGAAATACCTACTCTTATTACTTCATTGTTAACCCACGACGCAAAAGGAGGGATGTTATAAGTTTGACCGCTATTTGTGTCTGTCCGTCTGTGTGTGGCACCGTAGCGGTTAACCCGGGAACGGGAACGTCGGGATACCGCTAATATAAGAACATACCTACTAGGAAGATTCCTTAATGCGGTACTCCGATGCGAAATAAAATTTCATGGCTCAACGATAGGAAAGGATGATTTTAACTTTTTGAATGAGACCTTTACTTTTTTCCGTGGGAGTTTTTTTTTAATTTTAAATTAGATTTTTAAACCTAGATTTATATTAAGTCCTACTGGAATTTATAACCATTTGGAATAACACGTTAATATTACTCAGGAATAATATTAAATAAATTATAGTTTACAAGCATTATCACATAACCCCTACTGTACAATTTCACTACCTTCATAGGTAGGTATTATAAAACAAAGTCTCCGCCGCGTGTAGGTACCTATACTCAAAAACTCCTGCACCAATTTTCATGCTTTTTTCACCAATTGCTTGAGTGGTTCTCGTGAAAGGTTTTTGTATATAATTCGTACCTATACATTGGCCTCAATATTATGACATTTGTTGGAAGTGTCGGGAAAAATTAAACCTTCCGCGTTTGGGAGCGAATTCGCGGGCTTCAGCTAGTATGTTATAAAATACGAATGTTTGCAATAAATTTTCTAAATATTTTCACAGCTTATTGAAGACAGCGACATCTAGTAAAGTGCTATTGAAACTTTTCAAACGAGAAAACTTATCACTCTTCTGCTCGACCACCAATGTTGATAAAAAGTGGCAGCAAACATAAATAGATGGCGTTTTTTTACAAATACTCGTCCATAAAGAACTCGTGTTTAAATAATGAGCCTTTCCTTAACTCCCTACAAAACTGCCTTTTTTTCCAGATTAAGGGTGGTCTGAAAAAGTGCAGTTGGCCTGGGTACCTCCTCTTCTACCACTAGATGTCGCTGTTGTAAGATATTTCGACTAGTAAAATAAGTTTTTAGTTAACTCCTAAATAAACCACATCAAAACAAATCAATTAAATTAAAGTAGGATCTATGTTTGTAAGTTATGTTTAAAGCTTTTTACTCAATTCAAATTAAATGTAAGTACTTACGGTCGTTTTATCAAAACTGCCGTGTAGTCTGTGTGTCGGAGCTAATCTTCGAAATCGTTTGACTGATTTTGATAGGACTTTCGCTGGCAGCTAGCAGATGTTAAAAAGAGTAACTAAGGCTGACTTTAGTACAGAAAATAAAAAGAGCAGTAGATAAAATTTCGGAGTGAACAAAGTCATCGGGAATATCTAGTTTCAAGTTTCAAATACAATCGTACACTAAGCGAACATGTGATAATTACATATATGTCATTATTACGAGCTTACTCAGACAGTAAGTCGTCTCAGCCAACACATTGGGGCAATATATCAGGTTATCATAATTAGCTCTAATGTCACTAACTAATGGTAGAACATCAAGCATTATGTGTTATCTTACTCGTGTTACAGACTGTTAGTTAGGTAAATAGTTGTTATTACCAAAATCTATTAGTGTCTACTTGTTATGGGGCCGTGCCTGAAATCGACTGATTCTGATCAATTTTAATCATTATTTGTCAGAAAGAGAAGAAGATTTTATACAATCCTATTTGTGATTTGAAAAGACGAGTTCCTTGCTTTGCATGTTGAGGAATTAAATTTTGGAAATAAATTACTTATTCATGGAAAATCACTAAAATTCACCCACATGTTTTCCAAAAAATGACGCGAGACTGACGTTTGATCATTTAGTTACAAGAAACTGAAATAGATTTTTAAAATTAAAAAATCTTACCAATACCAGTATATAGTCAACTTGCACGTGAGGGAACCACTTTTTAAATTTTTACTACAACATACGGAAAAAAAAAATCAACGTAATCAGTATTTTTTTTTCTATTGTTTGAATCACTTTTAAGAAATTTTAAAAGTAACATAATATGTTAGTTTATTATATATTCGTACTATTTTTTAACTTGCGTACCAACATAGTAAACAAATATGTATACACAAAAATTCCGGAGATTTATTTCTCAACCCTCTTAATTTACTTAGAAACTCAAAATATGATATAAAATATTAAAACAGTTTAAGCGATCACTACGCTTGAGCTTTACGCGTGTGTTCGTGAACCGTACACACAAATATAGCATCGCATTGATGTTACCTAAACTCCAGCGAGCGAATTTTATGCACGGCCCCTTATGTTTAAATAGAACAGTGTAGTAGGTTCAAATAGGTAGACTAGTAGTAGACTTTATTGTTCGCGAAATTCATTTTTTTAGATTGTATGTAGGTAGGTATGTCGTGATGGCCCAGAGGTTAAGGCGAATCCTACCTCTCATGCACGAGGTTGTGGTTCAAATCCGGGCAAGTACCATTGTAAACTCTATATTTTTTTATGTTAAAACGGCTTTAGGAAACCAATTACATTAACATTAACATATATGAACATAAATACAATTTATAACATACACACACAAGAAACTAAATTTAAACAACAAATCTTAAACGTACGTATAGGTACAAACAAAATAGAAACAAAAAGATTGGCTAGGTCTTGCTTTCGCAGAAGCTTAAGCACTCGCGTATTGTAACTCCTTCAATTCATATGTACTTTCTAAGTCTATCTTTGACACCATTGCCATTGGTGAAGGAAAACGTTGTGAGGAAACCGTTTGTGTAAAAACCGTAACTTGAAGTCCACATAAAAAAACTCAGTTGTCATCGAAGTTCGGTGTGTAACTGGATGCCAGTTAGATGCTGGCAATAAAAAATTGGCCAATAACACCGCAGGCCCGGCTAAAGGTCATGGCACATTATAACGGCACCGCAACTGCACAGCAGCCGCACGGCGTCGTCGCCTCGAATTTAGGCTACGGCTAGCTAGCAGTGCGCTAACTACGTATCGTCGGTAAGGCCGCTATCCCACTAGCGTTTTACGAGCTTCGGCGTCTCTCGAACGTCTGCACAGCGTCAACACCGCGCAGACGCGACGTTGACGTCGCGAGTCTCTAGTGGCAAGCGTTAGCCTTGCGACCTCGCAACGTTAACGTCGCGATTGTGGGCAACAGGTACAATCACGCCCTCCTGTTCTGTCTGTCCGTGTGGGTACAAAGTTCAAAGTTATAACAAGCCTCTCGTCTGGTGTCACTGAAACTCTTAGACTAGTGTCTTAATGTTGTATGTCACTTTGAACCTCTTCTAAAAGTTCTTAAAAAGTAGTATTCGCAAATATTTATAAAATTCCGATTAAATATTTTTTATATTATTAGAGTACAGTACGCAATATTCACTTTGTTGTGATCGATTGGACCATAAAGTGTTTTCCCAAAATTGACGACGACCTTTTCTTTTTCTTTAACGTAATTTTCGTCGAAGTCGTCGTAGTAAAGCCAGCAGCAGTGTTTCCTCGTCAGAATCCATTATGTTTCGGATTGTACGCCTTAAATAGTATCATGTGCGCGACGTTAACGTCGCGCTCAGCGGACTTTAATGCTTCCCACGCGACGACGTGACGTCAACGTCGCGTCTACGCAGTGTTGGCGCTGCGCAAACGTTGGAGAGACGCCAACGCTCGTAAAACGCCAGTGGGATAGCGGCCTAAGGTGCCAGCTTGCAGTCCGCACGCCGCCCGCGAGGTGCAAGCTCGCCACCTGCAGGGTGCAAGCTCGCAGCCCGCACGCTGGCCGCGAAGTGCAAGCTAGCTGTCACCGCGAACACAATTTTTATATGGCATTTATAATTGAACACGCCTATGACTAAACTTGCACGTTATCATAATGTCTCGGTTTACGACGGCGCAATGACGTTTTGCTGGCAACTCGGAGTCGGCGTGCTGTAAGCGTGCGGTCGACGCGCTGTAAGCACATGGTCCACTCGCTATCGGCACGCGGGCTGCGAGACGAGTTGTGTGGTAGTGGTAAGCGCGCTGACTGCTCGCCGTTGGCTTTTTTTACTTTGACATTGTGAAATATATTAAGTATACTACCCACGATTTAAGGCTCTAAATTGAATGGCAAGTCAACTGCTGGTTTGGAGTGGCGCCGGTATAATATGCCATGACCTTAAGTCAATCATTTGATAACCAGCAATGAAAATGTAAGCGTAGTAAGGGGCGAATTTAGCTATCATTCCATACTAATGCTAGGCATTGACAGTTCACTTCACTCAAGTTTTCACGGCGTGACTTTTACTGAATAGACCAGCAGCAGTACTATTATGACAAAGGCACCGTATGAGATCATGTTGGTACCCGTTGTAGTGTAAAATTGACCCGAAAAAAAATTGTCTTATCAATTCTCTGTATTATTTTATTTACTACCCAGAATTGATAAGTAGAAACCAAACAAAGACTTTTTGTTGTTTTCTTTGAGATATTTTATCGTTCCACTTTGCTACTACACTTGTAAGCAAAATAAACCAAACCACTTGTTTTATTGTTGTTTTTGATATCTACAATAAAACGCATCGAGTTGAACCTTTGAATATAAACCTTATTTAATAGCCTAAAAGGCTGTTGAATAACGTTTTTGGCCATACATGGTTTAATTCATTAAACCCTGATAGGACGGATGGGAGGTTTGAACCCATTTTCAGAAAATAAATATAATTTATCATTTACCAAGAGCCTACGTGTTCGAAGAAAGTGGCTCAATTTATTTGCTACCAAGTAGATGCGTTTACTCAATCACACGCAGAAACTACAGAATTAAACGACAAGTCTGTTGCACATGGACGTCTCTACTTTAACGGGAGGGATTTCAGTTGTTATTTTTTTGCATTCATAATAATTTATTTATTTTAGTGTGAGTGGCGGCACTGCTCCCCGTAGCTGCAACATAATAATGGGATTAAATATAATGACCACCATAAATGCTTTGATACCCTTAGTTCTTTACAAAAAAAAACAAACTTGACACCAGAAAAATAAAGTCTAAAATAACAATAGTACTAGCTATTTTAGTCACGACTGCACTTTAATTTGTATTCGAACACCAAATGTAGTAAATGATCACCAAATCTTAGCGAGCAAATTAATGCACTATTTCCGTGGTACAACGGTGGAATTATGTCCAACTGGTTGGATCACGGGGATAGGATGATCGTGTAAAACAAATGAAATGTATGTAGGAGGTAATATCTGGAACTACTGGTTCAAAATGAATAATTCTTTTGTACGGGATTGCTTAAACCCCAAAGAGTTTGCTCCCATAATCAGGACTTGGGGCATCCCGACGTTAGGTTAGTTAGGCTCCTTTAAACCCTGCAGACAGAAACAGGAGCCGTCGTCTACGCTTTTTAAATTTCTGCGTTGTTAAATTTGCTTAAATAGGATAGCAAGATGTAAAAACTTTGGTTATAATTTTACATTAATATGCTGGTTTAATTTTGGTGATCATATACTATTTTTGTCTGCTATTTGTTACGTAAGTTAAACATAAGCCCATAATAATTTGCGTTCCATCGTACTTCATATCTCCTGCTGTTTTGTGGGTGTAGCCACACTCACCATCATCCGAGTCTACTTAACACAGCATCTTCATAACCAAGTGATTATAGGGTTTATTTAAGTAACTAAGATATTCTTCTCTTACCTTTTAATTTAATAAACAAAATGGTGATGAACCATCAGTCGGTCGTGACCGTCAGAATGACTGGACCAAGTGAGATATGTCTCTAGGACCAAGTGCACTATTTAATACCTATTTGCTACTACCTATTTAGTACCTAAAGTGAAATATTTGGTACCTTTGCACAAAGAAATACTATATCAATGAAATAAAGGGGCCAGCCATCCTGACGTCAGGTCGGCTGGCCACTTCCAAGTTCTCGTAGTTTTAGAGTTATATTAACCGTGTTGTTAATGTTAATATTTACTACCTATTTGCTACCTACATATATTTTTGCACAACTTTAAGAAGCTCCCATCAAAAGTTATGAAAGGTTTAAAGTTAAGTTTAGTGAGTGCCTGAAAAACCGTTATTAGCAATGTTACGAAATAAGGCGTTATTAAATTAGCGTAGTAAATTAAGCTCATAGACTAGTGTCCACTAAAGAAACAAGTATCGGATTTAAATTTTGTTCGTGATGTCCCGTATATAGTACCTAAGTATTGAATGTTTTTGCTTCTCCTTCATTTTCACGGAGTGATTTTCACATAATAGCACTGCCAGTTATCCACCTTCTTTGCATTTCTTGGCCCATTTTTGTACAATCGATTAAATAGAAAACTAAGTATCTATAAGTTAAACTATTTTAATTGTAAAATAGCTGTAGGTAATTAATTTTCTAAGAAATATTTCGTACGCACAGACAGAAGATTTACTTCTTGTCAGCAAATAAATCTCACACATAATGTTTTTTGTTTACTACCATACATCTTTTTATTAGGTACGTTTAACTGTTAATTTATTTATAATTTCTAATTAAGGTATTTAAGTATGAACTGTCTAGCCTGAAACACAGGTTCAACCTAGTTCAGGCAAATATGCAACTGTGTTCTAATCCAAATTGTTAAAGATATTTTTATTGTATTTGTGTCTCTTATTATAAATAAACGATTATTATTATTATTAAAACCTAGAAGAGGTGTGACGTCACTCTGCCATATTCATCAACAAAGAACGAACACAACGCTGACCTCCACACACAAAGTCCCGTAATCAACAAAGATAATTTGGATATACATAGAATAAAAATCCCTACTTCCTGATAATTTGACTATAGTGCTCAACCAGGAATACTCCATCGTCGGAATATTCCTATTTGAGCACCTATTTTTAGAGCATCTATCCATTTCATACCAAAGTTATTTATTGATTGAGTACTAAACGCATAGGTGCTCTAAAAATTGGTTGCCAATGTGGAATACTTCCGCCATAATCCTAAGTATCAAGTGAACACAGTTTTTCATAATATTATTGTTCTAAATAACAAAAAAAGATATAAAAGCCACGGCATGTAAGTTAGTAATATTTGACTAATAAGTTTGTTTGTATTAAGATATAAGATTAAATGTATACAAAAAGATAGCTAGTTAGAATCATATTTAAGAGAAAGCTCTATATTGCAACGTGATTAGATTATATTAATTTTGTTTAAACAACAGTAAACTAGTATTCATTAGTACCTAAATAACTGGTCCAATGCACGTATGTCTTGCTATCTGATTACATTAACAACACGCCACTCATAACAACCGTCTTGTTTTCAATTAATAAAGTAATGGAAAAAAAAAAAACAAAAAATATATTACAACCTTTATTAACATAACACTGTCTGTCTAATACCTAACTGGAACAAATTCAAATTCGTCTTTTAGATCAACAGCGTAAGTAGTGGCTTCTACTGCGTTCCTATCAGGAATTTCATTGGTATCTATCTCATTTTCTTTGTTCTCGTCTCCTCTGCCCAAACCGATGTCAGCGTCTTGGGTGGTTTCACCAGCGGTCGCCTCGATTTCCTCTCGACTTCCTGCAAAGGTAGGCACTACAGTCGTATCAACTTGCGACTGTTCTTCCGTCGTAGTTGGAATAAGCACAGTCGGCTTCACTGCCGCTCCATCCTTCAAGGGGAACGTAATCTTCAAAACTCCATGCTCAAAGATCCAGTTGCCAGTCACGTTCACATTGTCAGGCAGTGTCCTCATATCCAAGTAGTTCCTCTCACCGCTTTGTGCGTACTTGTGGTTCGCTTGTACCATCAATAATCCTGCGCGAGCCTTCACCACGATATCTTTCTCGTCAAATCCTGGCAGAGAAATGGTGATTTTGTACTCATTACCATCGACTCCTTCTTGGGAGACGCTGGTGGGGAAGCGCTGGGTGAAGTCTGTCAGCATGTCGTTCAGCAAGCTCATGTCGTTGGACATATCGGCCCAGAACCGTCCGGTGTCGAACACATCTTCATCCACGTAGGGATGAGACCTGATGTGGTAGTTAGAGAATGATGGCTGTCTGCGTTCTGGGGTACCGAATGAGAATTCGAACTGCGGGGCTGCGAATGCCCCTGCGATGAGGCCACACAGTAGTAAAGCGATCATTTTGTCTCAATGTTCGTGAATCACTAGTGCGCGGGTCCGAACACTGCGTTTTATATGCCCGGACATTCGGTTCATAGGTTATCGTCGTTATCACCACATTCTGGACTGTGCAAACAATTTTGTCTGCTATGAACATGAGGTCGTGGTTTCTTAGAAATACAATTGCTTTGTCTTCTAATTTGTGACTGTATCTTCTAAGGCTTAGTGTATATTTTCGTTTGATTGGTTAGGGGTTTTAATTGGGTTGGTTCTGTATTAAGCCATGTCCTCACAGACGGTAATATGTGTTCAGAATAATTACGCAGTAGTTTTACATTAAGACGAAAGAGTCTTATTATCTGTCTACCTACATAAATTATGACAAATCTACTGCCAGCAGAATTGTAACCTATGATAAGCGGAATGCACTTACTCCTGTTAATCCAAAGTCAAATAAGTTATTAGATTTAATTTATTTTAATATTATTAGAGAAATCGTTTTTGTTTAATAGCCACGATTCAGGCTCTGCCTAGTGTGGTTTCACTGTTATTTTTTAAATTGTAATTTGAGTTCCTAGTAAAGTTATTATTATTATTTAAATAAAACCCGCACTTTGGCCGTCAGAGGTACAAGTTGAATAAATTAAGTAAGTAAATAATTCTAGTGGCACATTCCAAAAGGTAGTTTTGTGTGGAGAAGAATGGGCAAGAAACTCCATAATTACTCTTTTAAAATAAATTTAACAGTAGGTACTTTGTAATAGGTCCTACATCAATCAGACTACAATTATTATGTAAGTACGATGTATGTACTTACTGATGGAGTAGAATAGAATAGAATAAAAAAGAATACTCTTTATTGTACACCATGAAAACTTACAAATTATAACTTTAAGGGTACATAGGGAGTACCTATTATACAATTTGTAAAAAACTGAGGTGCCAAAGAATCAACGAAGAAATCAACTAGAACTTTAAGTAACAAAAATACTTGTGTGTCTCAGGCTTTAAACTAGTGTTGACAAAAATAAATAGAATAGTTTATACTTAACTTTATAAGACATCTGTTTCCTTCAATGAATCATATAGTTACAGTTAAATGATTCAATTCTGACACGTCATAATAGTTATTAACTATAATATTATAGAAGCTACTAGTAATGGGTCACGGTGTCAATTCTACTGGTTTAAAAACTATACTTACTTAATTTAGGCTATTTCCGTCTTTTTCTCTCTTATAAAACAAGAAAGGGACGGAGAGAGACATAATATATCATCGTCATCATCATCATATGAATCGCTCGAGCCGTTTCGGAGGAGTTTAGGTTCGGTTTGGACGGTAACATACACTGTGACACCAAAAAAATAATAATAAAAGACTAGCTACCCCCAGCTCCGGCAAACTTTTTTTCATTCTCAGACCTACTCAAAATACACTGAAATTTCATAAGAATCGGTTAACCCGTTTTGGAAGAGTTTAGTAAAAAGAAAGTTTTATACATATACTAGTAACGAGAATTTTATATTATTAGAGATAATATACCTCCATACTTTTAATAAGATGATAACAAATAGATCCAAAACAATAATAACTACTTACTATTACTTACTTTTTTATGTAACCTTTACTACTGTTAAGATCCATAATAATGATAAGTACCTATGTTTAACAAATAAATAAATGATGATGTAGCAAGTCTCTAATGTTCTCTTTAAATCTTTTGTGCTAGATAGACTTAGAATAACAACATATATATATACATAACCTAACCTAACTTACCACACCTTTTATATAGCTAACCTAACTACCTAACCTAACTACCTTACTGAAATGCATTGATTTTGAAAACTTAAAGATACATAATTTTAAGCTCAACTACTGTGCTGCGTGTCTGTATGTTAGATACCTGCAATACTTAAGTAGGTAAGTTGTAGTATTTGAAGTAGTAGGTAGTAGTAGTAAGAGGATAATTAAACTCGATTGGCATTATCGTATATCATCTATACACACATATTATCTAAACTATCTACTACTCTATTATATAAACTGGCATACTTTGTTGATCGAGTAGTTAGCGGCTCTGACTGTTATGTTGGAAGTCATGGGCTCAGCTCCCACCCAAGACAAACGTTTGTGGGATGAGCACGATCATATTTTGTTCTGGCTGATCTCAATATTTGTAGGGTTGTGGACTTGCCCACTGTGACCACAACGGTGGATCAGCGCTTGTCTCATTCTCAGTACAAGAGTACTAGAAAAAAATATGTTTTACTAGCAGACGTCCCGCGGTTTCACCCGCGTAGTTCCTGTTCCCGTTGGAATACAGGGATAAAAAGCCTATGTGTTAATCCAGGGTGTCAGCTAACTCCATACCAAATTTTATTAAAATCCATTCAGTAGTTTTTACGTGAAAGAGTAACAAACATCCATTATAAATAATAAATAAATAAATATTCCACAACTTTTCACACAACGCCATTTAGTCCCAAGTTAAGCTTGAGAGCTTGTGTTATGGGTACTAAACCGCTGATAAACCTACTTATATATTTCTAAATACATACATATTATAGATAAATTACACCCAGACACAGAACAAATGATCGTGCTCAACACACAAACATTTGTCCTGGGTGGGAATCGAACCCACAACCTTCGGTCAGTCAGGGTCACTAACTACTAGACCAAGGCCAGTCCCCATTCATCCATCCATCCATCCATCCATCCATCCATCCATCCTCACAAACTTTCGCGTTTATAATATTAGTAGGAAGTAGGATAGCAGGATTGCAGAAAGTGGTCACAAGATTGTGTTAAATCCCAGATCCCTGTGCTAGGTGATAGACCTGTGTTATGATCTATTAGTGAATTGAAGTGTGCTACCTAACATGTCAGTGTTATTTTGAAATTATTAATCCTACCTACTAAACTATACTGATACATTAAAATACTTTTAACTTATTACACAGACGTGTTGTTTCACAGCCAAAGACATTCAATAATTAAATTACAGGTACTTATAGAGCGGTCATAACGAACAAAATTTTCATCCGATACTTAGGCACCTCGCGCACTAGACGGCCGCGACCACGACCAGTGGCCGCAACGATCAGATTTACTAAGACGGCGGCGTTGCGGCTAAGTGCGCGACGTTTATTATGGTTTCTTTAGTAAATCAGAGTGCCTAGTGCAAGTTTGTTTTACGTTAACGCGATCGACACGTTTATGACGTTCGGCGCTCAGAGTGCCTAGTGCGAGTTTGTTTTACGTTAACGCGATCGACACGTTCATGACGTTCGGCGCTCCGATTGGCCCGCTCTAAGCCAGCAGAGAGCCAAACGCGGTGAACGTTTCGATCGCGTTAGCGTAAAAACAACTCGCACTTAGGGCACCGATTGGCCCGCTCCAAGCTTTTAACCAATCAGAGAGCCAAGCGCGGTGAACGTTTCGATCGCGTTAGCGTAAAAACAACTTGCACATATCGCACTGATCGTTGCGGCCACTGGTCGTGGTCGTGGCCGTCTAGTGCGCGAGGTGCCTTACTTGTGTCCTCGTGGACACCAGTCGATTAGTCTAGTTTAGTTCGCTCCAACGCCGCTCCAATATTGCTATGTTATGCTAGATGGCCTTACTGAGACCCGATCACAGTTTTTTAATGACACTTTTCTTCGCATGTAAAAAAATGTGTGTATTAGCTCTATCTCTTTGCTCACAGCAAAGATATTAAAAATACTATAGAGCGAACATGCCGGGAAATTTCATAGAAAAACTTTGATCCCCTTTGATCCAGCAGGACACAAGTTTTGGATGAAAATTTTGTTCGTAATGCCCGGTCTATAGGTATTGAATGTCTTTAATTCACAGCAAAAACGCTAATTGGTGTAAGGGCAGGCGTTTTGGGAGATTAATTATGACGTTCAAAACGTATTTTTTTTTTGTCGTTCAAAAAGTGCTGATTCTCAGCTTAGTTTGAATAAAGACTTTTTGATTTTGAAAAAGTGCCGCTTCTCAACCTAGTTTGAATGAAATTACCTACTTGTAGGTAATTTAAAGTTTGGTTACAAGAGCCAGTGCCTACTGAATGTGATGGCCGAGGCAATACCCTAGACAAACAAATACCTACACACGACTGTAATAAAATTATTTTAGACTATGTCATTTTGTGACTTACCTACTAAGAGTTTGGAATTCAATCTTGTTATTGAAACATTCGGTTCGAAAGGTTAATATTAATAGGTAAAATGGATATTAGGAGTGATATCATGTCTTACTGATAGGCCAGGGGGAAAACCAGTAAATTCGGTTTCAAGAATATATATTTCTCTCAAAGAATTTTACAATATTCACTTACAAGAGAAACAAAAATAAAAATCTTAATACTAAAGGTCGGAAGAATCATCATCATCATAATCATCGGGAAGAATGACAATTTAAATTATTTTTATCCAATATCACTCACAATAAAAATGTTTACTGTCTCTCCAAATCTGTTTCTTCTAAGTATTTTTTTAGTTTAATTTTAAAGACATTTATCGATTTAGATGATTTAATATCGTTTGGTAAATTATTATGCAATTTGGCTCCCTCAAATCTTATGTTATACCTGCCATAATTTGTTCTTGGGATGGAGACTTCTAAAGTGTTTAGTTTACTGCTTCTAGTGTTATAGTTATATTTTTTTCTGCTAAATGATATTTGAGACCGTGTACTGTTTGTAATGATTTTTTGAATAAATGTGCATGTGTGATATATGTATAGATGTCTTATGTTAAATAGTTTTGTGTTTTTGTAAATTTTAACGGTTGGTGTTAGTCGATGATATCTGAATAATGACTTTATTAGTTTGTTTTGAGTAGTTTGAAGAGTTTTTAAATTTGATTTCGCAGCACTGCCCCAGATTTGAATCAAGTATTCCAAGTGTGGCTTAACTAGTGTAGAATAGATCATATTACGAATTGAGTATGGAACACACTTCGATATCCTTTTAATTAAACCTGTCAGAGGAGATATTTTAGATCGTACGTAGATCGTACGTACCTACGTAAATTACAGCACTAAACGGTTTAATGCATTTATCAGCAGTACTATGCGTTGCAAATGAGAATAGGATCGACTTTGCGCCATAATGTTACGTCATAGCTGTAAATTCGAATAAATCGGGTAAGATCAGCAAAACAAGGTATTTTCTAAATATAATTAATTTATTTACGGCTCATGGACGAATAATTTCCTAAATTGGGCTGTTTCTCGCTCTCAAAGTATTTATCTACATTGGAGATAATCTCTCGAGCCCTCCCATGCAAAAGAGCGGTTTAGTAATTTTCGAGCAGTCAGCGATACTAAAACAAATAAAATAACAATAACAACAAACAACCGCGTAACAAACAGAATTAATAAATAAAACGTTGACACTTTACAAGACTAATAAAATTAATTTATGACGTTTTTCCATTTTGAATAACTACGACTCGGTAAAACAAAAAATATTAATACGCGAATAAGGATTTGGTCATTGACGTTCCCTTTCTTATTTGAAACGCATAGTACAGACGCCAGCACATCTAGTTACCCCAATGTGTCAAATGTTCCCAATTGAATATCAACCTTATTCTGTTTATCATAAACTTGAAAACGATCAAAGAAATTTGACACATTAGGGTAACTTGATGTGCTGGCGTCTGTACCTTTCAATTACAGTCTGTGCTTGGCAGTCGAGTATAAACCTTAGTATATTTTAAGAACAGGCTGATTCATTTTATTCGATGGAAAAACTTATTATCACTTAACTCGGACTGGGAATCGACCTTATAACCCAGCATCAACGCATCTAGGACGCTCATTCCGTTCGTCCACGTATTAGGGTTTCCTTAAAGCGCCACCTGTAGCTACTACAATGAACTAAATACATTTTAACACACCCGATGTTCCGACGTGATTACCTACGACGCTAAGAGATGGCGCTCGACTCAACAATTTTCTGAAATGCATGTATTTCTGAAAAATGGATTATGGGAATGACAACAACAGCATGTAAAAATTCAGTAAAACCCCCATATACATCATAGTTCTAAGTCAATGGAAATATTACTTAATTAAGTACCTACCTAGGTACCATAAAAAAATTGTTTCTCTTAAGGGTCAGCAGAGCACAAACCGATGAGAGGGCGCAGTGGAAAGGATTTTATTAATGCACTCGAAAATTTACTTTAAAATTATTAAAATTGCAAGGCCCGCTAAGTATAATAATATTAAATTTACATTCTACGTGAGAGCGCCGATATACCTACCACATTTTTTAGCGACATCTCTGATGTGAAAAAGGTAGGTACCTTTAACAGACCCAGGTAGGTAGGTATAGCAGAGCTTGCTCTACCTATTATGAAGCCGTTTGTAAGTAGGTAGGTAGATAACTAGGTAGGTACCTACATACATTAGGTACAAAATGAATTTAGGGGTAGGTTAGGCAGAGTCACTAGTGTATCGGATGGTGAACCTATTTGTATTTGAGTGATAGGTAGGTATTAATAGGTTATTATAATATCTTGAATTGTCTTGATTTTTTATTCAAAAACATACCTATTATGGGTAGGTATTATACATTTTGGTAAATTTTACCTACCTACATAGGAAACAGTGAAAGTAAAACAATAAAAATAGCGGTTTGACGACTAGAAAAATTTATTAAATTAAGCTTAACGTATTAAGATAGTACAAAATATTATAAAGTAGAAAGAGTTGCTCGCACATACTCAACAATCACAACACAAAATTACCAGAACTCGGAATGATTAATTAAAAACACTGATCACTTATGGTACCTTCTACTTCTGTTCCTCTTGGTTCCCATCCAACTTCTTCACGGGCCCGGTCTGAACAATTGGCACCACCCTTTCATTGCCCTCCTTCACTGCTGGCTTCAACGGCGCCGTAATTGACAAAACACCATCTGAGGACAGCTTCGATATCACTGAGTCGGCTTCAATACCTTCTGGTAACGAGTAGCGGCGACTGAAGCTTCGAGAGATATATCCATGCTCATCCTGCTTCTCCTCGTGTTTAGCCTCAATCACCAGGTAGCCATCAATAGTCTTCACTGATATTTCTTCTGGCGCGAAGTGCTGGACGTCTAAATTCACCTGGAATTTGTTCTTGTCTACTTTGATTGTGGAACCGGTGTCTTGAGTTGCGGCTTCCAGGTTCCTCCAGGGTCTGTTGTAGTGGTCACGTCTGGCTCGGGGGACTGCGATGATAGTTAGTTGGTCCTGAGGCGTCAACCCCAAGCCGAAGTGCTGATCTAACAGACGACTAGGGCGCTGCCTAGGACGAAAATCGTAATCGAAATATGGATACATCGACATTTTTACTGGTTTTGTAGTCTTCACTCAGTTAATTGTAGATTGAAAATTCACTTAAATTGCGTTTTGGAACTCTTCAAAATTCTCCGACAATTTCTTCCACTCGCTTCAATGTTGTCGTCAGAATGAATGTCGTTCAAAAGCCGGCTTGATATTTATATTGACTACAGCGCCATCTAGTAGCAAGTAGATCATTCTGGAACGCGAGTCTAGAATGTGCGTGAAGACTCGCGCATGCGCGTTGTTGCTGCAGATGTTTGAAACATTTTGTCGTGAGTCATGTTTCAATGTGTAATTCTGAAAATAATCACAGAAATTTTATTTTCTTGTACCTAATACATGTTTTTTGCCAGTTTACAATTTATTTAAGACATTAAGGAATATAGAAGTTAATGTATTCTTCCTAGAAACCCAAACTAAGAAACAAAAAAATGGTCTAATGCGTAGGTACCTATACCTACTGATATAAATATTTTCTTAAGCGTTGAACATAAAAGTAGGTAGTTTTCTCATGATTTATTATTGTTGATTACGAGAAAAATATAAATCATGTACCTACTATTTAAGATGCCGTTGAGCAATCCGCAACGCTATGCGCCCCAATGTAAACAGTGCCGAGTGTTCAATACCCCTGACATTGAAGCGCCTCCGGTGTCGAGTAGCAAGCAACTACATTCTAGAAGTTTTCATCCAAATCAAGCTTTTCTCGAAATACATTTCTATAGAATAGGAGGTAGGTACCTTCATGCACTGAGAATTGTTAAGTAATTAATACCTAAGGGGTAGGTACCTACCTAATGTCTTGGACTGACTGAGAATAAGAAAAATATTTTTTCATGGAATGATAGGGTAATGTTGTAGGTACGTAAGTATTTGGTGTGAATTAGGAGGGAATAAGGCAATTTATTGTTATGTAAGTAGGTAGTTAGTTAGGTGGGTACATATTAAGTAGACCGTACCGTTTACATAAAAAATAACTAGTAGGTAGGTACTTAAGGAACTAGGTATAGCACCTAAGGTTAAATTAGCAACCCACCACGGCTTCGCGCGAGTCCAAAGAGATAAATATGTTTTTCCACGAGCGCAATTTAGTTTTCTGAGATTTTTATAAGGAACTTAAGTAGGTACCTACCTAAGGTAAGTTTATCTAAGCCCAAATCTCTAAAAAACCAAAGGTTTTCTGAACTAAACAAAGAAATTGCTCGTTAAGTACCTACCTACCTAGTTATGAGTTTATTGAGGACAAGGTTGCAACCCGTGCACCCTTGTGACAAAAAAAAATGTCAGATGCTTCCAAACAATTGAGTCGAATGTGCATTGTTTGTCTCAACAGCTGTTTATCCTACGAGTGTGTAGCCGTAGTAGCAACAATACCAGCAGTGCGATTCTGGTCAAATCACCGCGTGAAAAAGAAGGCGTAGTAAGGGCGAATTGAGCTGTCATTCCGTAGGTACTAATGCTAGGCATTGACAGTTCACTTCACTCAAGTTTTCACGGCGTGACTTTTGCTGAATCGACCGGCAGACTGTTACTGGCCCACTGCAAGGCAAAGGGATCTTCTCATACAGAAAAGACAAAAGCATAAATACCACGTTGGCTCCTCACAAGTGGGTTGTTAGTTATTATTTCCGATTTAGGTAGGTACCTACCTACCTATATTAATTATGGTTTTTATGTCTGGGTTTCTATTCAGATATGTATGTAGGTATGTAGGTACCTATTTTACCGATGTCAAAGATAAACATAAAAAGAACAAAATAGCATAATTTCAAACCTAATCTTAAGAAAAACAAATTAGGACCTACCTAACTTAAAAATTACTAAATCAATTAAATTAAATTATATTAATTTTGTGTGTGGGTGGTGTAATAAGTAATTTCACTTTTAATCTAACACCGCTAAAAATTACCTAATTATTAGGTACACCTGCATTTTGTATCTGTCAGTCAATCGCCAGTATGTTATGTTGAGTGTAAACAATAAAGAGTAACATTGATTCACTTGCCCTTAAAATTTTATGAAATAGGGAGGTACCTAAGTACAGTACCTATACACTTATTAATAGGTCGTGCACGGTGCAGTCGTGTGCTCAACGCAGTTTGGAACGATCAATACTATCCCCCGCCCCTGTCTGGATTGTCGTTTATTTGTAGGTAGGTGGTAGGCAGCGCTCTATGTCTCCTCGATGCTTAGCTTAGGTATTCATCAATGTTTTGTCAAGGTGTTACAATTTTAAAGGACAACTAATGAGTCAAACAAAGATATTTCAGATAGGTACTATATAGAGAGGACGTGCGAATAAATGTCATAGAAAATGTCTCAGTAGCGCAATATGTAAAAAGTTGTAGATAGGTAATAAGCGCTAAGCAAGCGACACGACACGTTAAATTGTCGCACTATAGCGCGGAAAGTTATTATTTTATGATTAGTTATCTTTCTTATAATAACTGGTCTCGGGTCATTCAAATGCCCCATAAATTTTTAACACCGGCCTGTAGTCTATTACAATCTTAAACCACATAGATACCATTGGGTCGTACCTAATGTGTTTTAAATCACACCCGCACCCGCACAATATGTGTAGGTACTACGAATTGTACTATAAATACCTAAGTCTTACATATCTTTCACGAAAAGAAGTCATTCATAGCAGTTGAAAAATTTAACTGGGTTCTGAGAAATGGATGGTCACGACGACTGAGGAAGCACCTTAACCCGATTGTAACTTTTGATTGGCTACTTTTACAAATTAGTGGCAAAACAACTACTACTGCGGAAACGGCTACGTTTGCTGATATGGTTAAAACCAACAAGAATAATTACTTGCGCCCAAATACTCTCAGCTCTATTGCAATTTATCCAACAGATAAATTGAAATCTAGTGACGACACAAAATCTCTAGTCCAAAAGATAATAAGACCGGAACAAATGAAACTGCACGTGAGAGGATTACGCAAAACCATAAACGGTGGCGTTATTATCAGCACGGAGACAAAAGACGACATAGAAAAACTTAGACAATCATCACAGCTAAGTAGTTCCGGTCTGAAAATGGAAGAGCCCCATAAGAAAAGGCCAAGAATTGCTGTAATAGGAGTACCTACCGTTTTAAGTGATCAAGAAGTCTTCGATTGCATATATGAACAGAACTTAGCCGACAAGTTGCCTAATTTAACTCGTGATTCTTTTATGGCTTCTATAAAATTAAGTCACAAATCGGGTAAAAAGGAAGGACCTACGTGTAACTTTATTGTTGAAGTTACTTCCAGCATTAGAAAGGTCCTTATAAATCAAAACCGAGTGTACATTAATTGGACATCGTGCCCAGTGAGAGACTTTACACTTGTGACCAGGTGTTTTAAATGTCAACAGTATGGACATGCTGCTAAGACTTGTCGGGAAGCTACCTATACGTGTGGACATTGTGGGGAACAAGGTCATCAGTCCAATGATTGCAATAGAAATGCCGAACAGCCACAGTGTGCAACATGCTTGCGATTTAAAAAACCGAGCAACCACAAAACAGGCGATCCAGAATGCCCGGCTAAGAAAATAGCTGAGGCAAGATATGTCAATTCTATCGACTATAATGCCGCGTGAGAGCGCCGACTTTATTCTTATAATAAATTCATTTTAGTCATTTGTGTTATAGTTTACCTTATAAATAAGTGTCGTTTAACATAATTTTAGTCTTTAGCATTCACAATTTGTAGTATAATGATTAGATAGATACATTTTACATTTTATAATAATTTTAATGACATTGCATTTAGCAAAATGTTGTGCTCTGTAGACACAAAATAAACGTGACCTGATTTTGTTGTGTAATGTTTCATTATTAAAATAAGGGTATGTCGTATGAATTAAATGTAATTATTATGTAACCTATGTATTATATTTATTGACAAGTTATATACTAAGTATTTCTTTATGGAATCTTAGATATTATTATGTATAAGTACTAGAGTGAGTTACCTGAGATACAGGTTTATTCCTAGTTCAGGTAGAATCCAATAAACTGTATACCTATAGTTGTTAAGGCCATATTGTAAATATTTTTGTATATCAATTTTCAATAAAAAACAATTTCAATTTCAAAAACAATTTCAATTTCAATTTCAATTTCAACTGTTTGACGACTTTTACTAAAATGTTACGCATTAACTACGAATTGAAAGGTGGAATCGCACACATCTGAGTGAATTAGCAAGAGTTGTGTTGCATTTAGCCAGTATTAGTTAAATGTTAAAATTCGGTTTTAAGTCTTTTAGTAAAATTAAAAGTTAGGTAAGTTATAGTTTTGTATTTATAGATTTTAAGTATTTGTCTTAAATTGGAAACTAGTACTGTATTGTGGGGTTATCCTGTAATTATACCTAGTTTACGTAAGTTTAATAAATACATAGTAGGTAAGCCATTTGCTACATCTTCTTATTTTTGTTTCAAGAAGTAATATCTTCAACACGTATATCTATGCTTCAACATCATTTTCAAGAAAGAAATCGAAACAAATTGTATCGTACTAGTTATCAGCTATAATCTAGAACTTGTTGTCATGTGTGTCCTCGAACAAATAAGTAGGTGCTTATACCTATATATATATTATGATGTTTCATTAGAGAACATTATCACCAAAACAAACAAATAAGTGTGTACTTATGTCGACAATAGGTAGGTAAAGGTATATTTTTGATGCTCTATTCTTATCTTCTTTTTCAGATGTAGATACCTACATTATTTTTTTATTTTTAATAATTTTTATATGAGGCTTTTATCCACAATTTGGCATATCAGCCACACTATAACTGATACTATTCTTAACTTGTAAATACAAAAAAATAATAATATTATTGGCTGAACAAATCAGTCACTAGGTTTGCTATCTCAGATGAAAGCTGTGTTAAAACTTTAACATTAGTAAACATAATAATAATTATGTTAGAAACACAACAAATCATTAAAAATTAAATAGTACTTACCTACCTAAGTCAATAAACTCAAAGTTGCACAGTGACTTTTGACTTAGAATTTGACATCTACAACTTGGAGGCTTCAAAGAAGATAGTACGAAAATACTGATGATATTGAAGTTCCAATCATGATATAATATATCAATGATAATTATGATGAAAAATAGATTAAAATTAGTAAGTAGGTAATTCACATCCCAACATCATAGTTATTATTAACACTACTTTTATACCTAATGTTATACCTAATGTTGCATTCGTATAATAGGTAACTATTTATAAACAAAGCACTGCATTTTAAAGCGTGGGCATCAATACGCGCGCGTGCGCGTTTAGTACTAACACTAGTTTGTAAGTCGTTGTGCTGTGTATACTAACCAAATGGGCTACTGTGTTCGAAATAAAAGATTTATTATTATTATTATTATCAATACACCATACTCCTATCCATGTAATGCAACTTTTAATTTCTAATAGCTTGGAGTGTAAAATGTTTGTTTTAAGATTATACAACAGTATTTTTACTAACCACAAATAATACAAAAATATGATGATTGATAATAAATTATTGACTCACTTGGCCGGATTTTTATAATATAAGCCCCGAAAACTAATTAGTAAAGACGATACAATACGATTCATGAGTATACAGCTTCATAACAGACAGACGGTTAGCGAAGCATGTTTTTTATTACATTACATAAATTACGTTTGTTATTAAATGGGTTTACAATTCAGCCCCTTGCTGTTGGTTTAATATGATGTGTACCTACAAGGTATCGCAGTTGTAAATCCACCACACATTGACTTTATTAAAACCAAAGTTGCAAGCATACTTTTTACTGATTTATATTTGCATTGACTGGCCAGTCAGCCGACAACCAAACTCCGCACTGAACACCATGCGTCTTTTATATTGACACAGGACCGTCAAAACTAGAAGTTAAACGGCATTTCTTTTTCGCCTTGAAAATAGTCTGAAAATATGTCGATGTTTCCATTTCTCTTCGATATGGACCGCCCCAGACGCTTATTGGACCAGCGTTTTGCGTTAGCACTAACACCTGAAGATATTTTAACGATGGTAGCTCCGCATGCCCAAGCTTCGAACGAGTACCACCGGCCTTGGAGACAACTGGCAGCAGTGGCAGCCCTGATGCGAGACTCTGGATTGACAATAAAATCCGATAAGGCCAAGTTTCAGATCAATTTAGATGTGCAACATTTTGCGCCTGAAGATGTATCGGTGAAAGCTGCTGATGGTTTTGTTATTATTGAGGCTCATCACGATGAAAAGAAAGATGAACATGGATGGGTGTCTCGTCAGTTTACGAGACGATATCCCTTGCCTGTGGGCTGCAGTATCAACGATGTGCAGTCTCGCCTCTCATCAGATGGAGTTCTGACCATCACCGCACCTCTAGAGCATTCCCAAACTTTGGATGAACGCGTTGTGCCAATCATTCAAACGGGACCAGTGAGGACTCAGTCTGATGGGATTTGGGCAAAGTCAGAAGAATTAGGTAATGGAGAGTGTCCATTAAAGGAGGAAAATGGACAGTAAGTGCAGTTGCAGCTGTCGCGAATGGGCGCAACGCCAATCCCAGAATAGATCCTTCGGTTGATCATGACCCTCAATAGAAAACAAATTGTGTGTGTCGTTTGAGTAATAGTGCAACACTTTTGATAAAACTACCTAAAAAATATATTACACTTTTCTACTAGTGCGAATGTAACTTAAATGCCCCTAAACGGCTAAACTCGACTAGACCTATTGTTATGATTTTTTGTGTGGGATTTGGTCCGACAGGTACCGCTGTTTGAGTTGCTCATTCATAAATTATCTTACAGTTGTTGGTGTATAAAATAAGTTATTCGCATTCCAATAATAACTGTGTGATTTAGTGTACGGAAATAGCTAAATAAATTATAGTTTTTTTTTTGTGTAAGAATTTTGTTTTATCTATTTAAAAATAACATATTTCATCATTTACATTTCCATCATACTGATATAATTACAATGCACTTATGTAAGTATAGTTTTCTTTAACTAATTACTTGAATACTTTTATGGCACTACAAATGTACAGTACTGTGGAACAATGTAAGTATAATTATTATCACGTTTACTTTCCCAAATAATGATAATATGAAAAAAAAAATGTAAGTAGTCGATCGTCAGTGCATCTAAATCTCTTATAAAAAATTCAATGACTAACTCTATTTTGCCAAGGTCACACATGTTTTAAAAAGGCAAACTGTTTACATACCTTATTGAAATACCCTACTGATTTTTTGCCTAGTTTTCCCATAGTGTTGACATTGGATATCGACTTATCAAACCAACTAACAGGCTTGAAGTTGCGGGCACTGATTTGTTACAATAACAATGATGCTAAGAAGTTTGCGACTCATTAGAGGCGATCCGCGCTTTATACCGTCACCTCCTCGTAGATTTCTTAAATGCGTTAGTATTATAAGGAACATTTTCTTCTAAACATTAAACTGTAGAACCTTTTTTTCTTTTTGTGAACTTGAATAGCTTCACTAACTAATAAGCGGTTGTAAAATAAGTTTTAAAGTTAAAGATAGTGTGTGCTTTAAAAATGTGAAGGCTAGACGACGACGTGTGATTAATAATTTTCGAATAAACGCAAGTCATTTAGAAACCACAGTGACTTCAGCATGATCGCAAGTGTGTACCTACTAACTAATAGATTTTAGGGATAGTGTTATGCAGTAAGACTGCCTAGTGAAGCTACAAGATCACTAACAAATGCTTGTAGTGACTAGGTAAGCCCAATCCTATCATTGTGGTTTTTTTCCAAAAAGACCATCTCAAATACTAATCTGCATGATCTTTCACATGATCTAACCATCATAATATCCGTATTTAAAAAAGGCTACGACTTTTTCGTCTGTTTCGATGTTTCTGTACTCAGATTGGAAACTGACTTCAATAGTTTAAAAAAAATCTTGTTTTAAGTGTAACGTGTTTGCTAGTTATTACCAATTTACATAAACAAATGTGATGTATCATCATAATAATAACATTGATCTATCGATTAAAATATGCATTGATCATTAATTTTGAATTGGTAACTACCTACTTAAATGAGCAATTTTAAATGTTGAATTGGAAGGAAACAAAGTGGGTAATTTACATAAGTAATACGTTTATTTAAAAATTAAAGTAAAAAATAGTTGAATTAGCACAGATTGAAATCAGTCTTACAAAGAAAATAATAGGTAGGTACATAATTATTTTGGTAGGTATATTATTTACAAATTCACTTCGTTTCCTCAGCAATTGGTTCTGAAGATCCTATCTGCTTCTTGATTGGTCCCGTGGGTGTGATTGGAACAATCTTCTCTCCAGTAGAAGGAAGGGCCAGGACCTTAGGTGCTGTAACGGTCAGAACACCATCAGACGACAGTTTTGACTCAACAGTATCAGGTAAGCAACCTTCTGGGAGAGCATATTTTCTCACAAACTGTCTGGAAATATACCCATGCTCATCCTGCTTCTCCTCATGCTTTCCTTCAACGATCACCTGTCCATTTACCACTTTAACATTTATTTCTTCAGGTGCAAAATGCTGGACATCTACATTGACTTGGAACTTTTCGTCGTCCGATGTTATTTTGCCGACGTTGTTCAGTGCGAGCTGGTTTATGGCTGATGATAGCTGTTCCATTGGCTTCATGATGTTCGGCAAGGGCTGGAATGCATTTTCCCATGGCTTGAGTAACGAAGAACCGTAGAAGTCGCGAGGCACCAGCTGATTGAATGGTGAATAGCCGAAGAAATTCTCAGGTCTGTAGAAATCCCTTTCCACCATACGTAAAGGTCTGTCGAAATCGTAGAAGTAAGGAATCATCGACATTTTGTATGTATTTTTTGTTAGTTTTAGTTAGGTATGATCAGTTCACTTTCTTTGTTAACAACTGGCGTATTCCCGCTCGTTCTCCGTATTTATATTCGGGCGACGCTAACGCCACCTGTTATCGGCGAGACGTGTCACTTTCGAGAAAGTGCTACGCTTTGCTCCGAATCGCTCCAATCAAAATGAACGCTGTGGAACACGCGAGATTGTTTCGCAAGTTCTAGAAATATGTAGCTTCTTAGAATAGCACCATCTAGTGACGAGGGGAAAAAATAATTTTGTTGACAAAACATTGACAGTGTAGGTTGGTAAATGTGTTATTGGTGGAAAATATTAAATCCGAGGATATTAGTGTTCTTATTCTTAAATAATAACTAAAGTAACGTAGGTAAGTCCTACTGATTGGATACTTTGACGTTGGCCTCATTAAAACCTTATTGCAGTAGGTACCTACCTAGCTATTTATTGACATACAGGCACATTATGTATACATTTATTAGCTTTGTTATCAAAGACATTTAAATCTCTTTGGTAATTAATAACATGCCAAGATGGTGGGTAGGTAGCTACCTAGCTAGGTTGACCTTTTAATTTTTTCTGAAAAAGAAATGTAAATCCAGATTATTTTTCGCAGTTAAGTACCTAGGTAGGTACCTACCTACCGATTGACTCAGCAAAGTAACACTAATAAGCAAGCAATGATTTATTATAAATAAAACTTAGAATATCATTGCTAATAAGTATAAAATAGGTAAGTAGTAATAGGTACCTACTAAAGGTACTTCTGCGACAGAGATCATGCATGTCTTTTTGGATTTATATTCGTACCTAATATTAGCCTAGGTACCTAGGTACCTACCTATACCTACCCAACTGTACAACTAGGTAGGTAGGTACATAAAACCATTATCAAATAAAGTAACTATTATGTTTGCAATAAAAATTTAAAATCGATACAACGATTGCTTCCTTATTTATTGTTGTAGGTTTTATTTTATCGATTTGTAGTACCTACCTACCTAGGTAATAGGGTATATGCATGTATTTTTTTTATATTTTTAAATCACTGTTTACAACGTTTTAACACAGTAAAAAAACATATTCAAAAATGCAGTAATGAAGCTTAAAAAAATATTTTTAAAATACAGAATAAATTTGTTCTGTTTAAACGCCACCATTTTCGCGCGCCATTTCGATTACGTCAATTACTATGATCCTATTACTATTAGGTACTTTGGGAGTTTTCGTTCTTCTAACTATTTCACCATGAAAAAAGCTCAAAAACCAGATTACCGGCATTGCTTGTACCTGAATGCAATAAACATTATCAGATTGTGCTTATAAAAAACCACTTTCAGTCATTTTTCTTAAATGTTTTATAACCTCACTATGCAGCTAAAATTACACTTGAACATTAAATTAGTTCACAACACACACGGCAATAATTATGTTTTCCAATAAAAAGTCCATTCCAATACTTAATGTCAGACTTACACATTGTATGTTTTGTAGACGTTGAGTTCTTGTCGTAGTATTTGACGTCACTTTTCGTTATAGCCACTGTGATGTGTTTCACGAATTTGAATTTCCCGGGCTTAATTCGCAATTTTACTTGAAATTTTAAATAATTATGACGCTATTAAAAAGTAAAATAACGTTTTAGTTTATATTTTCTGCCATTAAAGATTCGGAAAAAAATATTCGAACCATATTTAAATTACATGCATACCTATTCCCTATTGTAGCCGCGAGCTAGTAGGGTTACCATATCTCAGGTTTTGTCCTAAGATATCAGGATTTTGGACTGTTCTCAGGATTGCGGTCGGATTTGGCAAATCTCATGAAATCATGAATGTCTCATAAAATGTATTTTTTAGAATTTTCAATACATTTAAAAAATATCTTTAATACTTAAAAAAAAGATCCGCAGTGTATAAAAACGGCAATATTACAACTTTTTTAAATTGTTAGGTACCTACGTGTGATAAAAAATTCTCAAACTGTAACAAATCTCAGGATTTTTCAATGGATATCAGGCCTTTTCTCGGGACTTTGATTTTTCCATCTAGTAACCCTACGCGCTAGGGGCACGACAACTGCTATTAAGCCAAGCGCTTAAACGGTTAAACAAGGTGAATATAACAAATACAATTCATACTCGTACCTAGTACCTATCTTAAATGTCTCTGGTGAATCATAACGCCTATCACATGCACGAAGTTGTGGTTCTAATGCGGGCAAATAATAATGTGATTTTTTTAATTCATAGACCTAACTTTATAAGTTTATCCTAGACATCATGAACCTTCATTCCTTCACCGATGTCCAATTGACATCGGTGAAGGAAAACATTGTGAAGAAACCAGGGTCTGTTATTGCAATCGTGTCTCAATGACCGGTCATTGATCGAATATTTGACAACTTTGATAGTTTTTGGATGGAAAATGTGTCAAGTTTGACGTTATACGTCAAAAATCGGTCATTGACCGGTCATTGAGACACAATTGCAATAGCAGACTCGACCCCCTGGACTCATAGTTAATTAAGTTTGAAACCGTCAATCCGCCTTGAGCGAGGAAGCCGGCACTCTTGCCGAGTCACACCGGAATGGCAGCGAAGCGGCGATCAGTTACAGTGTCATAAAATTTTAAACTTTATCTTGATTACCATAAAACGTAGTATCGTTTGAGACTTTTTTGCGAGTGAGAGTCGTCGGAGGCTCGCGGAGCCGCGGACGGCCGCGTGACCTCTTCAATTTTCTCAAACGATACTACGTTTAATAGTAATCAAGATAAAGTTTAAAATTATATCACACTGAAACTGCTCGCCGCGCCACTTTGCTGCCATTCTGGTATGACTCGGCCCTAAATTTTTTTTCTCGACGGCATGTGTGTTGTGTCTGGCTCTAGTTCCCGCGCCCACGAAGACTATGCATGCAGGAAATATAGATTATGCATGCGTGTGAAAAACTTACGACTGTGTTGTATTGAAACGTATTGTTTGATTTCGAAATTGTTCGATGGTATGAGTAAGCACCCAACTCAAAACTGAACGAAGTTTATTATTCCAAAATAAACATCTTATTGTTGTGTGTGTGATTCATAATGGCGAGGGTTGCCACCTTTCGGGATAAAAAGGTCTAAGGTAAAGAAAAACGTATTATGGTTAAAAAAAACTTTATTTTCAATGAAAACATACCATGTCCCTTACTTGAGTGTAAATGTATCTCAGAAGTCAAACACAGTGACAGTATAAACTTATTTACTTTAAAACTCATTAGGTATCAATACTTTTTAGGCAATCAAAACTTATTGGTAATAAAAACTTATTCGTCAACATCAACATTAATTTATAAACTTAACTACTTTCTAAGATGAACAGAAAAACATTAACACCGCGATACAAAATGAGTCCCGTTCGACCACTATCGCTCAGTTAGCATCCCACATAAAGTGCCCGCTCCAATAGCCAAGTCCCGGATGCTGACGCCACCAGTGTGACCAGCGCGGTTTAACAAAATCTCCCAATATTACTAAGATACATATTTCTCTCGGCAGTATAGCCACTGTCAAAACTAACAGAACCTTACATGAGAACAATCATCATCTGCTTAGCCTTTTCCCAACTATGTTGGGGTCCGCCTCCTGTTTAACCGGACGCAGCTGAATACCAGTGTTTTACATAAAGCCACTGCCTGTCAGACCTCCACAATCCAGTAACTGGGTAACATGGTACCCCTTGGTTAAACTGGTTGTCAGATTTTCGGGCTTCTGACTACAAGTAACGACTATCAAAGATCTACAAATGACGGCCGGGACCAACGGCTTAGGTACTTGATAAAAATACTAAAACATATTACTTATTAATTTAAATTTATTGAGTTTTTCTATCTGGAATTTCTCAGTAGCAGCCCGGAGTCTGGATTCGTGCCCGATTGATGGCAATAGGCTCGCCCCCTATTACATAGGACTCAAACATAACTGGCGATATGTGGGTGTACTGCCAGGTATACCTCTGCCTAGCCCTTCGGAGATTACAGGCGTGACGTTATGTAAGTATGTATTTAAATTTACAAAAAAAACTTTTTTACAAAAAATAAAACCGACTTCAAAAATAACACTAAACGGTGTAAAATAACTCTAAATTAGGAAGTCTGTGGCTTTGGTACTTTTGTCTTATTCTTGATGGGCCACCGACTTCCGAATTTAGAGTTATTTTACACCGTTTAGTGTTATGGAAAAATAAAAAACTTTTTTGCAAAAAATAAAACCGTCATAAAACAGTCGGTGGCCCATCATGAGTAAGACAAAACCACCAAAGCCAAAGACTTCCTAATTTAGCGTTATTTTACACCGTTTAGTGTTTTTTTTGAAGTCGGTTTTATTTTTTGCAAAAAAGTTTTTATCCATAGTTTTCCGTAAAACTAGTAAGCTTGTAGTAATTTTGTTTTGTTGAGTAATTTTGTAGTTTTTAAAAACTAAAATTTTAGGTACAATGCGACTCGTTAACTACATTGTTTTACGTTTAAATTAATTACTTTTATACTATTTCTCCGCACAGCTGAACAAAGAGTTTTACGCAGAAATGTATTGTTTGAGTATGAAGATAAATATTTGCGAGTAGTCGAAATAAAAATTCACATAAAAAGTTGCCAATGTTCTGAAGGCCCTGATTTGTATAACAAAAACATTATCCCGACTACTGTAATCCGCAAAAGGTTAGGCAGAACTGTACCTGTCCTACACCCACATCTTCTTAGTTATGTTAGGTTTCGCTCGGATTTGTGCCCGATTGACGGTAATAGTGCTATCAATTGGGTACGAATCCGAGCTCGGAGCTGGAAAAAAATTGATGTAATAAAACAACTAAGCTTTGTCTAACTTGGCGATCGAATCCGGCACGTTACGGAATCTAAAACCCGGTACTTACCATACTTATTAATAATACTTGCAGATTTTAAAACATTTGAGTTTGACTTTGACACGTGGTATTAAGCACCTAGCGAGTAGCGATATATAAGTATAAAGTTATCGTGTCACAGTGTTTGTTACAAAATTCCTCCAAAACGGCTTGACCAATCCTTATAAAGTTTCGTGTACATATTCAGTAGATCTGAGATTACGCGTAAACTAATAAAAACTAAATTAAATTAATAAACTGATTCTAAGCCGAAACGAATTTTGCCGGGGCAGTTAGTATTTAGTATGCTGTAAAAATCTTAGCGGAACTGTTAATGTCTACCAAGCATTAGTTGAGATGACAGTTCACCTCACCTTCACTTTACCATCATTTGTCACATTTAACGCCTAGTGCTCTTCCTCCTTTATCCTACTAGATCCGACCCGTCTAGATCCCGTTATGTGGCCGACTGGGTCTATAATAAATTAACACACCAAATAAATTATAAGACAAAATATAATATGTATAGAAAGTACTACTAACTATTTAATTATTGATACTTTGCACTTGGGAGGAAAAAAAAAATTATAATAAAACGCATGGATTTCAACTCCATAAATGGCATTAAAGGCTATCAAATTACTTTTGTAGCCATACACACACACACTCACACACATATACACCAAACACACACACACACACTGGCTGGTAACTTAGTAAGTAAGGCATTATAGACACAACACACCCATCAGTAGGCAATTATTAGCTATTGCTGACAATAAAATTGTATTATGTACACTTTCAAAGAGCTGATAAAGTTATTAAAAATATGACATGATTTAATTTATGAATGCATTTAACCAGTGGCAATAATATCCAATTAAATACGTATATGAATTAAAACAGTCGTTGACTCGCCAGTTACTGATAACTTGAATACAGGATGTTTGATTATGCGTACTATGTATTTAAAAAATGTGAAATAAAAAAAAGAACTTTGGTTAGGTGCTAGTAAATGTATTTTTAATCATAAAGATTAGATTGTAAATACTTAATTTTTGTTTTTTTTTATTTTGTATCCGAGTGTGGGTTCCCGTGACACATTTATTCGGCGTTACCTTTGTGGAAACTTTTTAATAAAAAAACAACAGCAGAAGAAAATGTTATAAAAAACAACCGACTTCTTAAAAAAAACACTAAAAGGTGCATAATAACTCTATTTCTGGAAGTCTGTGGCTTTGGTGGTTTGGTTTCATTCATTATTGTCCATCGACTTCCGAAACTAGAGTTATTTTGCACCTGTTAGTATTTTTTAAAAAGTCGGTTGTTTTTTTTGCAAAAAATGTTTATTTTAAAATGTTTAGTTTGTTTGTATGTAACTAGTACTTAATCATAGTTTTACAAAAGTTGGAAGAGTCATTGAAATCAGTTAGCATTTGCAAAAGAAATTAGCAAATGCTAACTGATTGCTGCTAGATTTAAACATGAATCTTTACAGCTCTGTCGAACTCCTTTTATAATAGACAGGCGTAAAGTGATGTTATTGAAATACATAAACCATGCACAGAAATGTGACTGTAGAAATAGCGAGTAATTTGCTGTTATGCGTTGAACAGTTCCATTCTTCATCAGTTTTTCTACACCAAATTACACTTTTTTGTTCGTATATTATTTGAGGAGTTCCCTCAATCCCATCATCAGATCTGAGTTATGAAACAAATGAGACGAATCTGCTAGAATGCCCTATCAAATGAAAAAAGAATTTCGAAAATCGGTCCATAAATGACGGAGAGTTTTTTTAAATCGGTTAACTTATTAAAACCCAAGAGGACACCGGTGTCCGCGCTGTCATTGTCTATCTATTGTGTCTATAATTGACACGATTGAAAGGAAAATTGTATATCAATATCGATTGATAGCAATATTCCGCACAAGTTAATATCAAACAGAGAAATCAATATTCCAAGCAAGTTAATGTCTAACATAGATATCAATATTCCTAGCAAATTTTTGTCAAACAGAACTAGCTATATTCCAAGTAAGTTTTTTGTCAAAAAGAGATAGCAATATTCCGAGCAAAAGTTAATGTGAAACAAAGAAAGCAATATTCTGGGCTAGTTTTTGTTAAACAGAGAAAGCAAAATTCCGCGCAAGTTTTTGTCAAACTGAGAAAGCAATATTTCGTGCAAGATTTTGTCAAACAGAGATAGTGATATTCCGATCAAATTTTAGTCAAACAGAGATAGCAATATTTGAAGCGCATTTGGTACTCAAAGTGCATTTTGCAGTCCCGGCGCATTGCAATACCAATCTTAGTAATACTTACAGCGTGAAGCGTTCTAGTAACTCAGAACAGCCTGTATCTCATCTGTTTATTATAATTGCAATGCCAACGGGCTATCTAGTTGCTGGACAATAGTCGCGCGCCTGCGACCGGACAGTTGTGATAACGCGCATAATAATGGCTTCTAAGTATTTGCACTGTTTTATTAGCCTCGTTTTGTTCTATGGGTATGTAGATTTTGTTTTGCTTTACCACGTAACAATTTTTTTTTCATGTTTATTTTTTGACTGGTGTAAGGACCTAAGGACTAAACGTATATTGAGACTTTAAAAGTCAATCGATAAATATAATAGCTTATTAATAAATCTTTGTCTTTAATGTTAAGTACTAAAAGAGGTCTGGGTCAAGTCGGGTCTGGTCTGGTCAAAATTATTTTAGATATTTATTAGTGAATGTCATAGGCTAATTAATAATTAATTATGATATTAGATAGAATAATTATTTTCAAAACTAAGAGGGGGTGGGAGGGATGTTAAAGTACAAATGTACGCGGACAATGTTGCGAGCCTGCTAGTGCACAATAATTAAATGAAAACAATATTCCATTAAGCTACAAAATAATAATCAGTTATTTTTATGTCTTTCTGTGTGTTCGTTTTGCATAAACGGTTGGACCGAAAGTAACGGGCCTTTTATTTGCACAGAGCTGATGCTAGACTAATATTTTAGAAAAAAAATGCAATACAAAGTCCATTAAATTAAGTGTAAACAAACTCTTATCCAAATGTGTCCGTCCAGTACATCCAAATCCATGTGTATATTAAAAGATATATAAGCATCTACTTACTCCGGCAAACTTTGTTGCCTTCAATCGAATCAATTTATTAGTTTACTTCCTAAGTATTCTCAGACCGACTGAATATATACAAACACAATTTGATAAAAACAGTCAAGTCGTTTTGGAGGAGTTTTGTAATAAACATTGTGACACGAAAATCCTTCTAATATTATAAACGCGAAAGTTTGTGAGGATGGATGGATGGATGTTTGTTACTCTTTCACGTAAAAACTACTGAATGGATTGTAATAAAATTTGAAAAGGAGTTAGCTAGGCTACTTTTATCCCTGTATTCCCACGGGAACGGGACCTACGCGGGTAAAACCGCGGGACGTCTGCTAGTTTTATGTAATAACAAGTAAACGTCACGCGATTGCACTCGCATAGTTTCCGTTCCCACGGGAATAAAAAAGAGCCTATGTCACTCGGGGATAGTGTAACTTCCCAACGGTGAAAGATTTTTTCAAATCGGTCCAGCAGTTTCTCAGCCTATTCAATGCAAACAAACAATCAAATCTATTTTTCTATATAATATTACTTAGTATATAAGGTGTTTCAAAATTAACCTTACAAACTTTAAGGAGTGCTTTAGACCATCAAACTGAATAACTTTTACTATGGTACCTACTAACTTTGAAATGGCGTAAAAGAAAACAGCTGTCCCATACAGTTTTTAATAGTAGGTATTAACTTTGGTATGGAATAGCTGTAATTTTTCGCGGTTTTCAAAGTTGGTCCCATAGTAAAAGTTATTCAGTTTGATGGTCTAAAGCACTCCTTAAAGTTTGCAAGGTTAATTTTGAAACACCTTATAGATATTAGATTCACTATGCCAGGTCAGGGGATCTGTTTGACATAATATTCTGATTTAAAAGAGATTTCTAGGCTCCAATGAGTTACTTGTACATGTTGGAATGAGCATCTAGTATCTTTCTGAGAACCTACCTGAAAGACTTCACAATTTAAAAGCGTCATTAGAATTGTTTAAATTCAATTACCTACTTATTAAGTTATTTATTTCCTTTAGAAGCCTTATCTACAGCTAAAACCAAATAAGAATAAATAATGAAATTATTTGTTCATTGTTACCATGGCAAAAATATTATCATACAATCATAAACATTGATCTGTAACTAATTTAATACTATGTTTGTTTACTTGTAAACTTGTACCTTGGGTAATGAAATAGACTAAGACATTGACAAGATGACTGACAACACAGTCTGTAGGTACCTATTGGCTACAAACACGATAAACCGCCAAAGCCAATATTAAACATATAGGTTATCATCTTTTTACAAACAACTACACATACCAATGAATATAGCTGTGGTAAAACTAACCTACCTCAATATACCTACCACAAAAGAAGGATTATCTAAAGGGCTTATTACACTATCATGCTGATTTGTGGGATCTTAACTAGGATCCTAGTTAGGAAGCAACCAAGCGGTCGGTACTATAAATCGGATCCAATCTGTCCAAACTGCGATTACACCTTCCGATTTCCTAGTTATTAAACTGACAGAGTTCATCTCTGATAAGCGGAGATACCTACGAGGTTTCGACGTGCAAACTCATAAAACTATTATAATTTGTTGTTAATTTGTTTATTAATGTGACAGAATGATTTTTATTTTTTATTTGACATTGTCTTTAATTTATGTATAATTTTGTGTTTTTTTTTCTTGATTTTGCACGCCATCACTTGGCAAACATAGTAGACATATTTCCTGTAAACAAACTTATGTTTGCAAAATAATGGTTTGATTTGATTTGATTTGATAGTTAGGTTTCCTACAAATCAGATAGTTGTAATAAACCCTCTAAGTACTTACTATAGAGGGCACTTGCGAAGAAAATGTCATAGAATAACTGTGATCCTTCAAAGTCAAAGTCATAGACTTGTGTCCAGTCGGACACAAGTAGCGGATGAAAATGTAGTTCGTGATGTCCTGTCATAGCAGGTATTGAATGTCTTTGAAATTTCCTCATCCTAATATTTTACAAAAAACAATACTGATGAGACGAGCAGATGTTTGTTATGTCAGCTCGCTATCATCATAATCAATCTCTTCTAAAATGGAGTAAACCTTTATTTACATACTAGCAGACGACCCGCGGTTTCACCCGCGTAGGTCCCGTTCCCGTGGGAATACAGGGATAAAAAGTAGCCTATGTGTTAATCCAGGGTGTCAGCTAACTCCATACCAAATTTTATTAAAATCCATTCAGTAGTTTTTACGTGAAAGAGTAACAAACATCCATCCATCCATCCATCCTCACAAACTTTCGCGTTTATAATATTAGTAGGATCATCGATGTTGGTTTATCATCGTTTTTTTTTATAATGACTAACTCATCCTGAATTCATAATTCACAAATAGTAGGTATTCCTACATAAAGCATATATTTTTCTTTTCAGTGTGAATTCGAGCGGATATTGGGGGGATCCCCATATATTGTATCCAAGACAGTGCTTCGCCGATGGATTCGCGTTCGGAGCGTCAACAGCTGCGTACCAGATCGAAGGAGCCTGGAATGTATCAGGTACGTACTTAATGTTCAATTGAAGTAAAATATTTTTTGTAGGTACATTTCTTTTAAGCATATGACAATATTTGGGTTCGGTCCCATCTTTGCCCTGCATCGTTAGACTCGCATATTAAATCAATCTTATGTCTAGACTTTAAAAGAGACCATGACCCCTGAGTTTCTTTCGACATTTCTTCTCAGGGATCAGGCACTTTGGAAATGCCATTTAAATTTTAATAAAAATAGACAAGTAAAAAGCATCTGGGAAGATTCACTTACAGAAAAAAATATCATTTCATCGACTCCTATAGCCCGTTAATGGGGCAGATAGGAAAAGATATATCATCTGTCCATTTTTCGGATTCATGTTCGTATTGTTAGGGTTCCGTAGTCAACTAGGAACCCTTATAGTTTCGCCATGTCTGTCTCTCCGTCCGTCCGTCCTCGCTTAACCTTTCAATCGTGTCAATTAGAGACACAAGTGAAAGACAATGACAGCGCGGACCCCGGTGTCCTCTCGGGGTTTAATGAATTAATCTCTGTAACCGTTAGCACTAGAAAGCTGAAATTTGGTACCAATGTGTGTATCAAAGATGCCGACAAAGAAGTGGTAAAATAAAAATAACTCTAAATTAGGAAGTCTGTGGCTTTGGTGGTTTTGTCTTTTTCATGATGGGCCACCGACTTCCGAATTTAGAGTTATTTTACACCGGTTGGTGTTTTTTTTAAGTCGGTTTTATTTTTTGCAAAAAAGATTTTTATTTTTCCATTTTTAGTTGCTCTCATAGAAATATTTGCCATGAATTTATTTATATTGTTATTTGTTAACAATACATGTCATGGTAATAGGGTTATCCACTTATCCCTAATAAATTAAACTTAATATACCTAACTGTCGAAATCTAGGTATATTGTACACATCTGCGTACCCCTCAGAGCATACAGGCGTGATGATACGTCATGATGTTGTATAAACAATAAATATCCAAGCAATCACGACAGATTTGCCGTCTAATTTTGAAGAGTTCCATTGTATATCTCCGAAGATCAGCACCAGATCTTAATCAAATTGAAATGGGACCACCTCGGGAGTATACTCTTTCACATAAAAAAAGAATTTTGAGAATCGGTCCACAAATGGGGGAGAAATCGCGTAACAAACACACAAAAAAAAAAAAAAAACATACCGTCGAATTGAGAACCTCCTCCTTTTTTTGAAGTCGGTTAAAAATGGGAAAAAAATGTTTTATTAGGGTAGCCCCCTATTAAAGTGGGAAGTGATTTTTTTTTTATTTCAACCCTAACGTGTGATATATTGTTGGAAAGGTATTTAAAAAAAAAACATGCCGTCGAATTGATAACCTCCTTTTTTTTGGGAAGTCGGTTAAAAATGAATAGGGGCTTACTAAAATCATTTTTTGATACTTTTGAACCAGAAGTTTAGAAAATATGAAAAAAATCTGAAAAGTAGAACTTTATAAGGACTTTCTAGGAAAATTATTTTGAACTTTAACGGATGGAAACAGTTTTTGTACAAAAAACACAAAAAGTTGTACAAATAATTTCTGGACTAAGTTTGTAGTATAGGTAATCGAATATGCAAGCATTTTTTTTTAACTTCGTTTACATATTCTACGGAGCATGGCCGGACACGCTCTTGGCCGGTTTTTATTATTATCAAAATGGTAAAGGAAAACATGACACACTGGTCTGCTGTTTGTTTTTAACTTTGTTCATTTGTATATTTAAGGAGTATTTACTTTTTAATAACAATCTACAGTGTATAGTGTATATTTGTTAATATGTTAGCACAATGCTTCGACCAACATAATTATTTAATTATCAACTCCAGTGCTTGTCTTTTATTCTAGGTGCAACGTCTTCACATATAATCTAATTAAAATATACAAAGTATTGTAATCATATTTTATAAGAGTAAGTACCTATGGAGTTTCTTGCCCATTCTTCTTCATATAAAACTATCTTTTGGAAGTGGCAACTGGAATTATTTTCTTATTTTTTAACTTTTAATTACTTAGGATATTCAAAATTGCCTTTTAACAGTCTATTTGAAATAAATAGGGAATATGCATGTAATTTTAATTTGGTTCGAATATTTTTTGTCCCAATATTTAATGGCAGAAAATATGAACTAAATCATTATTTTACTTTTTAATAGCGTCAAATTTATTTAAAATAATAAATTAAAGGGCGAATTAAGCGCGGGAAATTCAAAATTTGTGAAACGCATCACCATTGTTTGTAACGAAACGTGACGTCAAATACTACGTCAACAAGACAAGTTATTATTTATTTTTTTATTTATTAGTTACGCCTATAAAACAGTATTGGAATGGACTTTTTATTGGAAAACATAATTATTGCCGTGTAACACACACGGCAATAATTGTGAATTAATTTAATGTTCAACTGTAGCTTTAGCTTCACAGTGAAGTTATAAAACATTTAAGAAGTGTATACAAATACACTAATTTTTGTTGTAGTAAAAAATACCTAGTAGTTTTGATTTTATAGGCATTCAAAGTCTCGAAAAATATTGAGTCCCGCTGACGCCACGTCACAACGCACCGCGCGTCCGCGCCCCGCTTACCTAGTATCAAGTCGCCAGCGGTTATGGTAGGTGGTAATAGCTTGCGCAGTATTTTGTTATGTTTTCGTCCGCGTATTACGTTAATAGTCTAATAATAGTAATATTATTATTCGATTAATAAAATGGATGAAGGATTATTATAAAAAACAACTTTTCCGGCGAATCGGTAGTTGTATTTTTACGTTTAGGCACAACACACGATTTCCTAGTATTTAGATGGGACATTTCTAAAGTATTTAGGTATAATTTCGGCACGGGCGCGCGTCCGCGAGCGGACTGAGTGAGCCAGACTGAGCGTGTTGTGCGATGACGTCACACCATCACCGGCAGCCCGCATCGAGCGGTTACAACTTGTTTTATTTCTAAATCTAATTGAAGTATTGAAGTAATTCTTTCACTAGTATTTTTATTTTTGACAGAGAATATGGAGTGCTTATAATCAAAATATTAGTTAACATTCTTCATTGTGACCTTCATTTTCCAGGTAAAGGCGAAAGCATATGGGACAGGTATACCCACGAACATCCGGAGAGAATATTCGATCACCAGAACGGAGACATTGCTGTTGGATCCTATTACCAGGTGAAGGAAGACGTGAAGCTAATGAAGCAGATAGGACTAAACTTCTACAGATTCTCCATATCTTGGCCGAGGATACTGCCTGATGGATTGAGCAAGTAAGGCTTCGAAATGGCTTTTTATTTGATACAGTTAGCTGATGCTGTCTCTAAAAGGTCTATTAGTTTTGATCAACAGATTATGCCAGGCTCACTGACTAGACATAAGTATCATTTTTTACTGATGCCTCGTTTTCGGTCTACTGGACGCTAGTGCTACTGTTGTTAATGAGGTTCGGGGTCCAATTCCCGGGTCAAGCAAAGCGTTATTGACTTTTTCCATTTGTAATTTCTCAGTTATGTAGCAGCCCAAAGTCTGGATTTGTGCCCGATCGATGCCAATCGGCTCGCCCCTTATTACATGGGAGTAAAAATAATTGGCGAAATGTTGGTGTAACACCTCTGCCTAATCCTTCGGGATTACATGCATCATGAAATGTAGTCTATTATGATGTTTAAATCAAAACAAGCCTACTTGCTTTGGGTTTATTGCTTGATTTCGAATGGCATATGCCCGATGGCTAATTCCCCGAAATCTTGAGACCGAATGTTCGAATTGCCGAAATAACATAGCATCGAGCGTCCATTTCACCGAAAAGCCATTGCAACGATAGTCCTATCCATCGAATGTCTATTGACTCGACGTGCCAGTAAATCGTTAGCTATTCAATGTAAAATATTGAAGAAGAGTAAAAGAAGGAATGTTACTAGATAACATACCCACGGTGGTAACTGGTTAGCAGCGAGCTAATCAAGTTCACGAAGAGATTCTTAATGTTACACTATTTTTTCCAGCGACATAAACGAAGATGGCATCAGATATTACAAGGAGTTGCTAAACGAGCTGAACAGTAACCACATCTCGCCAGTGGTGACGATGTACCACTGGGATCTACCGCAGAGTCTCCAGGAACTGGGCGGATGGACCAACCCGATTATGGCTGAATACTTCCGTGATTATGCTCGTGTAAGTATCTCTAAGTCAAATTCAAGTTATTTATTTCAATAGGCTAGTTGACTTCATTTTTCAAGTCATTCTCATTCTCATTTTTTAACCCCCGACGCAAAAAGAGGGGTGTTATAAGCTTCACCGCTATGTGTGTGTGTCTGCCTGTCTGTCTGTCTGTCTGTCTGTCTGTCTGTCTGTGGCACCGTAGCGCCCAAACGGGTGAACCGATTTAGATGCGGTTTTTTTTATTTGAAAGCAGGGTTCTTTGCGATGGTTCTTAGACATAATTTATCAAAATCGGTTTAGCCGTTTCAAGGTTATCAGCTCTTTTGTGTTAGCTACCGTTGCTATTTTAGACGTCTATGGGTATTAACTTTACTTACAAACATATTTGTGTCTTAAAATTTCAAACACCCATGTGTGTAATATTAATAAGCAACATTATGGTGTATTTGGTCTGATGCAGCCAGGATCTAGCAGACTAATACACTCTTGGGAAAATAACAGCAGGTATGTAGTGTTTGGATTCATTTTAACCTGCATTTGATTCTGCACACAATGCGCTGATGGCAACTGGGTAAGCTGATGCAGCAGCCAGGCTATCCAGCACACCAGTAGGTAGACTCTTGACAAAATAATAGCAAATATGTCGTGTTTGGATTCATTTTAACCAGCATTTGATTCTAAACACAATGCACTGATGGCAACAGGATAAGCTGATGCTGCAGCCAGGCTATCCAGCACACCAGTAGGTAGACTCTTGACAAAATAATAGCAGATATGTCGTGTTTGGATTCATTTCAACCAGCATTTGATTCTAACCACAATGCACTGATGGCAACAGGATAAGCTGATGCTGCAGCCAGGCTATCCAGCACACCAGTAGATAGACTCTTGACAAATTATAGCAGATATGTCGTGCTTGGATTCATTTCAACCAGCATTTGATTCTAACCACAATGCACTGATGGCAACAGGATAAGCTGATGCTGCAGCCAGGCTATCCAGCACACCAGTAGGTAGACTCTTGACAAAATAATAGCAGATATGTCGTGTTTGGATTCATTTCAACCAGCATTTGATTCTAACCACAATGCACTGATGGCAACAGGATGAGCTGATGCTGCAGCCAGGCTATCCAGCACACCAGTAGGTAGACTCTTGACAAAATAATAGCAGATATGTCGTGTTTGGATTCATTTCAACCAGCATTTGATTCTAACCACAATGCACTGATGGCAACAGGATAAGCTGATGCTGCAGCCAGGCTATCCAGCACACCAGTAGGTAGACTCTTGACAAAATAATAGCAGATATGTCGTGTTTGGATTCATTTTAACAAGCATTTGACTCTACATACAATGTACTGAAAAAATCTCATAAGTAACTGTATAATCTATAAAACAAAATTACTTAATGCGTTTAAAAATTTTAAAATAAAAATTAAATTAAAAATTTAAAAAACCCCCACCGCAAAAAAGTAAAAAATTTAAAAAGTTACAAATAACACTTTAGCCATGAAATTTTACGTAACGTCGGGGTACCGTTAAAATAAGTACCTACATACCTACAAGTACTAGGAACATTTCTTACTTAAGCGGTACCCCGACGTGAAGTAAAATTTCATGGCTAAAGTGTTATTTGTAACTTTTTAAATTTTTTACTTTTTTGCGGTGGGGGTTTTTTAAATTATTAATTTTAAAGACATTCATGCAAGAACTAAAACTTTACCTGTTTTCTTGCAGGTTCTTCTTGACAACTTCGGAGACCAAGTCAAGACCTGGATCACATTTAACGAGCCATTTTCATTCTGCCAAGAAGGATATGGCGGTGACGACGCTCCGGGCAGCAGGTCCACTGGCTTCGAAGACTATATGTGTGGTCACAACGTGCTTAGAGCTCACGGCATGGTGTATCGCATGTTTGACGAGGAATATCGGAAGAAAATCGGAGGTAAATTAACATCACATTTTCCCCTTTGGAAACGGCGGACTTAAACATGACAGATAATGTCGTATAAGTCCCATATAAATAGTGAGCAAGCACTTCGTCATAATTGCTAGACGTTAACAGTCTTTGAGGCTGAGGACTGTATACGCCAACTGCACGCGTAAAACTAAATGATCCCTTAAAACAGGGTTTCCTCTCTCTCTAACCATATTGTATTAAAGATAAGAGTAAGAGTACCTACTATATGGAAAGGAATAACGATGTTGAGTAAGGGTACACCCAATAGTTATATTTTATGACGTATAACGCGGGTTTGGTGCTGCAAGTCATATTCAAGTTGGAAGATTTGCTTTAGAATACCAGAAAAATGAAAACCACCATTAACATTTTCCAGGTCATATGGGTATCACAATATCGTTCAGCTGGTTAGAGCCAGCTACGACGTCTGAAGAGGATCAAATAGCGGCTGAAACTGCCAGACAATTCATCGTAAGTCTGATTTTGGTTCATACTTCATACGCACTATCGAGGTGATTATTTGTTCACTGTTGAAGACGTCTTCTGAACGTTTTATGAAGACACAGGTCTCGTTGTACCCAAATAATTCTAACTAGATCCTGTTAATTACCAAGTCTTGGCTGTCTGTCTTAGTAGATAGTTAAGCTAATTCCTAAGCAGATTTAAATTTAGAAGTATTCTAATTAAAATTCAAAAGGATCGCCAGTTGGCTCTATACATTTTACACAATGTAGGTATCTTTTCAATGGGCTAGGGACCTACACGATTTTTATTTTTGTTGTTGTAATTTAAATTATTTGTTTGATTCCTTTTTTCTCATTTTACAATTTTTTATTTAGTTAGCCCTGCCTGTTGACGTTTTGCTAACAGATTGTTTTTTATTATTATATATTGTAATCTGTGGAAAACTTTGTGGGTTGTAACTATATTTTTTAAGTTTGAATTTTAAGACAACGCTGATTATACTAATTACTGTTTGATATCACCATCATCTGCCTAGCCTTTTCCCAACTATGTTGGGGTCGGCTTCCAGTTTAACCGGATGCAGCTGAATACCAGTGTTTTACATGGAGCGACTGCCTGTCTGACCTCCACAACCCAGTAACTGGGTAACATGATACCCCTTGGTTAAACTGGTTGTCAGACTTTCGGGCTTCTGACTACAAGTAACGACTGTCAAAGATCTACAAATGACAGCCGGGACCAACGGCTTAACGTGCTTTCCGAGGCACGGAGGAGTCTTGGTATGTAATAAATGGTCACCCATCCACGGACCGACCTCGTCAAGCGTAGCTTAACCTTCGATCGACCCATGCGGCTGTTATAATTTAGCCACAAGCTCCTAATTACTGTTTTATATCCCAAATAAAAAATAAATAAATAAGTAGGCAGCTCATATTTTATAGTAGTTCCAACTGACGATAAGTTAACCTCAAGCATTTATGCTCATTATGGTAGCAGTTACCCAGTAAATATCTTGAAACACCTCCATCCTTTTTTTCCAGTTTGGTTGGTTCGCCAACCCAATATTCTCTAAAACCGGCGACTACCCACCTGTAATGCGAAAGCTCATTGATCTCAACTCCAAAAGGCAGGGATTCCCTCGGTCAAGACTACCGAACTTCACCCCCGAAGAAGTGAAAATGATGAAAGGAGCCTACGACTTCTTAGGCCTGAATCATTATACTACGTATTTAGTTAAACAAGGTTCCAGGAAGGTTGGAAATGAGCCTTCGTTCCTAGATGATATGAATGTTGAAATTCATCAGAAAGATGATTGGCCTAGGACTAATTCGTCGTGGTTGAGGGTAAGACAGTTTCATTTACATTTATCACAGCGTACAATTTAATGATTACCATATGCATCAAGCATTTCTATCTACCCTGGAGTTTCGATGGGTCTTTCCAGTAAGAAGTTATTTGATTAAGGCACAAAAGTACAAAAGTAGTACCTACCTATGAGGATTTCATATCTACGAGTATTAAATCAGGAGAATTGTTTACTATAGACGGGACATTACAAAAAGAAAAACTTGAGAGGTGTAAGGACACCCGGATGGAACGAAGTTCCCTTCGATTGATTAGTGAAGGAATTGTAAAATTCCTTCAAGATAAATCGAATCTTCCCTCCTCTCCCTCCCCTCTCGACCGCTCCCCCTGTACCTCCCCTCTCGATCCCCTCCCCCTCTCCCTCCCTTTCCACCCTCCCCCTATATTCCACTCACCACCCTGTCTCCCTCCCTCCCTCCCTCCCTCCCCCTCCCTCCCTCTCTCCGTCCCGCCCCTCTCCCGGATCGCGGAATCTTCGGATACTTGTGTCCTAATTGAACTCGGATTAGTCTAGTTTAGTTTAGTACGCTCCAGTATCGCTCCAATGTTGCTATATTGTGCTAGACGGCGTACCTGAGACATGGGATCACATTTTTTCTAAAACATTATCTTCTCATGTCCTCTAAAGTATCATAAATCTCTCTTTTTGTCCGGGATTAAGAAACGCACCTCATGCTTACTTTGCACTTTTCATAGGTGGTGCCATGGGGTTTCCGAAAAGCCCTAAACTACGTGAAGATGAACTACGGGAATCCCAAGACCTTGGTAACCGAGAACGGCGTGTCATACGAGGCTGGTGAACACGACACGAGGAGGGTCAACTACATAGACGCCTATCTACGTGCTTTACACAAAGCTATCTACACGGATGGCTGTTATGTTATTGGCTACACTTACTGGAGTTTGATGGATAACTTTGAATGGACAAGAGGATACTCGTAAGTGGTTTTTTTACTATAAAACTGTAACATAAAGCCTGTAATCCCCGAAGAGTTGGGCAGAGGGTGTACCTGCAGTACTCCTATATCCCAGCCAGGTTTGTTAGTCCCATGTAATAGGGGACAAGGGTATTGCGATTAATAGGGATTTGATTCCGGGATGCTACTGTGAAATTCCTGATTAAATATCTCAGTAACACTTCGCCCGACCCTTCGGATTGAACTCAGTACCGACGTTCATCACCTGCTCCCTTCACCGTTCTCCTGTTCTAATCCTAATTTATTTGAGTTTTTTCTTTTCTTTTCTTTTCTTTCATATATCTCTATTTACCGTCATCTCCGTAGTCACCTTCCTTTACATATCGTCTTCCACACAATTCTTTGGTTGGTATTTAAACCTAATTTTGCCAGAGAACTGGTAATAAAAACAAAATAGATTGTGTGTGTCCGCGAGAGTACGCGTTTGAGTGTGTGTGTGTCTATGTGAGCGTGTATGTGTTGGTGTGTACGTATCGTTAATCTTTGTCGATCTCGCTTACCTACCTACTGTCGGTACTGCTCCTTCTAGATTTACAGGCCAGATGTAGTATGTGCCGACAGAAAATTTATTCTGGACTTTCTTTCTTTCAGCGAACGTTTTGGTCTATTCGAAGTTGACTACAGCTCTCCCAACCTGACTCGCAAGCAGCGCCAGTCTGGTAGGTACTATGCCAACGTCGCCTGGTCAGGATGCTTGCCGCATAACATCATGGACTACACCTATCTTACTGATGCGGATTTGTATCAAATAGCGCCGAGTGATAATAACATTTCTTATTAAGACATCACACACACACTCACGTACTCTCTTACACACACACACACACTCATTTACACACACACACACTCACGTACGCACACACACGCACTCATTTAATTAAAACTGATGAAAAGAGATTTTAGATATATATAGACCCTGTGACAACATAAGTGAAGTAAACTGTCAATATCAACCTTTAAATACTTCACCTTTATTTTCAACGGGGAATTTTTGCAGAATAGCAGTTTATGAGTTCAATACATCATCCTGGATGATCCCCAGATACCCAGGTACCTACATCTGTGTTGTCACCTGACATTATGCTGAGCTGTGGCCTTTTTGGCATTACAATCTTTGTCTCCTGTATATTTTATAGTTTTATGGTGTATTTATTTCATTGTAATGCCAAAAAGGATTTTTCATTGAAGCTATAATCGGCTTTTCGTAATTTACAAGGTTTTCCCTGTATTTTTATTTTTTTATTTTGAACTCTAACTAGTATAAAATCATGATTTCGATGTAACCCGCTGAGATTTTCAGCTTTCTCAGCAACGAGTGACTTTTTTGGAAGAAAAAACCTCAAACTGAAGAAGATAGAACAAAATTTTCTTCGCTTTAACAAAAACTACCATTCCATGTATGCGCTTGCCCGTAGGCTGGCCCAATCGAAATTGTAAATAAATAATGACATGTGTTTAAACTGTATTTATTTATTGCTTACTCACGGAAATAACTTAAAATTATTTAACTGTTAACATGATTGAACCATGATAATTAAGCTAAGTTTACTTCCTAATAAATATTACGCTAAGTATATACAAATATCATTGTATTTGCTATAAATAAGTATAGTTACATAAACGTTTACTTATAAATTCGGATTTTATTTAACGAGACGAGTTAAAACTAACTCGATACAGGTGTTACTTTCTTAATAAAAAATATCTTTATGGTTTGTAGAAGCTAAGAGCGTTAAATATTTTTTAAACTTAATCTTCCTTTAAAAAGATTAAATTCAAAAAGATTTTATCAATTATTTTAGGTTACATTTTATTAAAAAGCTATAATACCCTCTTTTTATAAATTACTAACTTTTATTGTCTTCGAGTAATAAGTGATAATATCCGATCTTAATAATTAAATTTAATTTTATCTTTGAACAGTTAAGTGTTAATAAAGTTACACATAGCCTCTTATTTTATATATTTTTGGCTGTAGCTTTACAAAATATACTCATTTAGAACTAACACATTTTATTGCTTTAAAAAGAGACCACAAGCTGATATTCTTTGAAAAAAAAAGTATGATGCTATAGTCCGAGTTACAAAAAGCAAAGACTGAAAGCAGTGACCGTTGATAAAATTGCATGTTTTGTAACATTAATGCATTAAAAACAAAATGCTGATATAAAAACCAAAAATTCACACACATTGTGGGAGTTTCTATGAGCATAAGGAACACACTAGAAACTAAAGAGGTTCATTAAGAGGCTGTACATTCTAAAAAAATTGTAAAACTTAACAGTATCACAAATAAAATGTTTCTTGTAATTAATATCAAGCTGTTTACATTAAGAAACCAATTATTAATAAGTGAAATTATAAAATATCGTGGAAGACTTGATATATATCAAGTCTTTGTTAAATTAACCAAAGCAAAAATATTTGACTGCAGTTGGCAATGTTATCAATTTTTAGAATGCAAAGCTCCTACGACTAAGATAGTATGCACGAGGTGGTCGACGTTTTAACTAACTAGGTATAATAAATACTGTCGCGTAATTAACGCGGGCTCTTAATATAAACTATTTGGAACATTGTACGAAATTGGTGTAACTGGTAAAGCAGTTGGTTTATTTTTATATTTCACCTCACATACAACTGTTTAGTGATACTTGAAGACATCTAAATGTTATTTTTAAATAAAAACACGCTCTTTTGGCACTGCGTAAGAGTAATGTTTAAGAGTCAATTAGTACCTACTAGTGCAAATGGGCGTTATTGCAACATAAAGGCTTTTAACGGTTAGTACTAAAAACCCCACTTTGTAATTTTTTTATCTTACATTCATGACGACATTCTAACTCACCTTCTTATTTTTACAATTGACAATACTTTTATTTCTGTTATTTTTATTTGTAAAATGCGCCTTTAAAATGTTACTCAACTTTTCTATTTTAGCACCTTTATAGCACCAATTTTTTTTTGTATTGGCAACCTTTTTGTTCCACTACCAACCTAACCACGCCAAATGTTACACGGTCTATTTACAAAAAGGTGGGTACCAACATTTAGGCTTGCGGCATCTTGCACTGGCTGCAGTCTTCCATACCATCGTTAAATTCTTCGATCTGTAGCGTCATTTCAAAGAAATTGTATTTGTCGTGGACTAATCTGGTCGCTTCTTCTAGAACTTTCTGGGGACTTACTCCGGTGCCTGTGGATTATTATGATAAGGATTAAATCTTGGTTAAGTTAATACTACATCAATATTTAATGTACCTACCTACGCGCGTAACATGAACACCATAAAATCCAGTTATTACGATGAAAAAATCGACGAAATGACAGATTGTTGAAACATTTTTGCTGATATCGATGGAAATGTTTATATAATCTCAAAAAATAAGGTAGAAGCACCAGGGTACCCCGCGAAATTCATTCAAATCATTAAGACAACTCCCTTAGTTCATTCAATCGCACTGTATGATTATTTAATGAAAAGGTCATATAATGGTCATATAATGGTCATAAAATTAACTTACGAGGGTTGTATTGGTGATTTTCTATACTATAACTCAAATAAACCATATTTGTTACGGTTGCGAATTATATTTTAATCAACATGCAACCTAACACTGAACGGCAAATGCGTTGAACACAAGAAAATTTTAATTTCGCGGGGTTACCCTGACACATCCACCTTAACACCTTGACTGCCAGACACAGTTCGGGGTCACCGGTGACCGGCGTGGCGGTCAAAGTGGTCACCGATGAGCCGCAAACAATAAAATTTATATTGTGTCTGAAAGTCTAGAAGTCAAAGTGTTATAGGGTTACAAGGATCCAATATTATCAGTAAAAGTAATATTTTGATACTCACGTATAGCGAGATGCGCAGACAGTGCAGTCTTGTCGAGGGAGAGCGCCCACATGCGCAGGTTGTGTATGCGCACCACGCCGGGAAGAGACAGGAACGTGTTGGCCACATCCTGCGGGACAACATGCTTTTTGGTTAATCCTACATCTATATTAATACACGGTGGAAACGACACTAATACATTTTGTAAAACAACTACCCTGTGATAATGTAATGGAGGAGAGTTGAGCTGTAGTTCAATACTAATGCTAGGCATTGACACTTCACTTCACTCAAGTTTTCACGGCGTGACTTTTACTGAATCGACTGGCTGTACATGATTTTGGTCCCAGTTATATTTTTTACTCTAAACTCAACTGAACACCAAAACCAGACTCCCAGAAATCCAGACTTTGCTAGGCCCGGAAATCGGACCCAGAACCTTTTGCAGCAGTAGCACTTGAGCTCGAGATAACCATGCTATTTTATTTTTTACCTGGAAATCAACGCCTCTGGGTGATCCCTCCATCAGTACCAGTAGAGTATCCTTGATGATGTTGAACGTAGTGATCAGCACCAATACGGAGAACAAGAATGTGCAGATTGGGTCCACGAGGCTCCAGCTCGGCTGCGGAAGAAACATCAACATTAAAATGGCGTTTGTTGTAAGGTATTAAATGATAGTACAGGCAGCGCCAATAATATAGGGGTGAATAGAGTATTAAAAACGATATCTAATATAAAAACCAAACCATTAAGTCCGTAGTACTAGCAATATTTTAGAATGAAGACAGTACACGACAATAGTGTTCTGTCAATCTGACAAAAACTTTATCCAAATAAGATAAATTTTAATTTCTTCTGAGATTATTATACACAATACATTGATGAACATGGAAGTGCCCAAGCACGTGTCTGAATGCTACCTTTTAACCACCTGATTTTATAACGATTTATTTAATAATGACCGTGCTCGCAACGCCCAACTTATAAAATAGTTAATACATTTATCGTGTTGCTGAACTAGGTATGCCTATTTTGAGGAGAATGTAAAGTAGAACCAAGAAATCAAATTAGACAAACAGATTTTCTTGGTATAAATATAACTCGGGCGGCATGGACTCGAAAAAAGTAGTCGTATAAAACCGACTTAGGCGGTTAATGGGTTAGCAGCATCAAAGCAAATGCATTCAATACCTATAGTCCGGACATCACAAACAAAATTTTCATCCGAGACTTGTGTCCTACTGGACACAAGTCTATGAGTTTTTTTAGTACGGTCCGCTGCCACTCCAATACTCATATAGGTATTATTCTCACAATAATTCGCTATGGTAATTCTCACCTCTGAACTTAAAACAATATTCTAACCTATTATTAGTAGGTACTTCGAAGCTCTGTAAAAAGAATAAACGAGTAGTGTCACTAGTGCTATTTCTTACCTCAAAGTAAATAACAATGGCAGCTACTAGTACTCCGAAGCTCTGTAGGAAGTCTCCGAGCACGTGTATGAATGCTGCTCTGACGTTGATGTTCTCTTGATGATGTTCGTGGGAGTGAGATGTTGAGCTTTCTGCGTCCGAGTCACCGCGTTCCTTCTGTAATTAGTTTATGTATATTTGCGTTAGTTGTCAAAAAAACAAACATGATTGAATTTAGATTCTGTTTGATCGAGGCGTCAATTATTATCTGACTGCCGACTGCCAACTATATTGGGTCCAGACTAGTCCGATGTCACTGACCAGTGTTTTACATACGAGTGATAGCCTGACCATGCTGCATCTACGCTCTACAACTCAGTGACTGGGTGGCTCTTGGCTAGACTGATTTCAAGATTTAGACTATTCGTAACGACTATTAAAAAGGCAAGATCGACAACTGACAGCCGAGACCAACGGCTTAGACTTAAGACCTTAGATAATATACCTCTAGATCGAGCCACAGCGTGGCCGCACATGAGACAGCAATATAAAAGTTCAGTGTTGCTATTCCAATAAAAAAAAATAATAAAAACAAATAAAAATAAAAAAAAAATAATAAAAAATAAAAAATAATAATAATAAAATAAAACATAAAATAATAACAAAAAAAATTAATTCATTAATAATATTTTTGTATATCAATTTTCAATAAAAACAATTTCAATTTCAATAATAAACTGAACTGAATCCAATCCAATTCCTTAAAAAAGTCCCAAAATACGACCAAAATTCTACTTAACTGCGGGTTCCAATTTTAAAACTATTATAAATTATAATTTACGTATTCAACGTATATGAGTGTAGAAGTATCAATGTGTGGGAAAATATCATTTCACGTAAAATACCAACTTTCAATCTTACCTTGATTCTCACAAATAATTTACACTAGGTACTACTACCAAGTGAAGCTTGATGTGTGTACATAGAAGGAACTCTTTAAAAGAAAACAACATCTTTTTTTCGCGTTTTATGTATCATTAAAATATACTTAGGTATGGCTGACATCCAGTGTGACATTGAAATTGCTGTATAATAACTATTGTCCTTTAAACAAAACCAACTTATTATAAAAATTTCTGATTTCTAAATTCTAAAACTTTATTGTTTCATAGCATTTATTTATAAAATGAATTCTTACTTCCAAATATCTAAAAGTACCTACGCGATTGCCTTTAAGAGTAAAACTTAATGATTGTCGAAAGGGCTCTGTTCGTTCGTACACATGTTCACTTAAACTGGAAAATAAGGGTTCGCCCACAAATTTGTGTGTGGTTAGACACCATAGATTTTTTGATTACTTACTACGTGTAGCAACACTGTAAGTAAGTATTCCTAGGTTATGTGATATAAGAAATCAAGTTTACTTTAAGAAATCTTCCATATTTTGGTCTGAAACCCATGACAATAAAAGCGCACAAATGTATAAATTCAATAATCATACTATAACACTAACAGTATTGAAAACTTTCGAATGAAAAGTGATTTCGTTAATATCCTTTTCTGTGCGGCTTTTACAGCCTATTATACTGCATCCTCCCATCGTAGAGCATACACCATACATTAAACACTTAACTAATGGAGTCCATTTCTCATTAAATTACTCAAACTATTACAACAATTGCAAAAACCATCCGAAAACTTAAATTAAATCGACAATAATAATATACGTGACAGTGACAGCACTTTGTTTGGCTAACATTCAAAAGTTAGCCATGCAAAAATACGGCACGCCGTAAGGGACAGAAGATACGATGCTTTGTCTCAATTTTCCTACGAACTTTGTATTAATGCGTCTCACTTCCACACTTCACACTGTAAATTGGGCTACGTCTAGAGGTATATAGTCTAAGCTTAAGACAGTCGAACTGATTGTCACCTGATCTGACTGTTGTTTCAATGCATTTTAGTACAAAAAGCAGTTGGTGGATTTATTGTAACTGCACGAAAAATGCAAAATTCAGTTAAAATGTAGTCCATTTGTCTAGACAGACGTACCTACGGCCTTAACGTGATTTGCAAGGCACTTAGTGTTTTTGATAGGTAATTAATGGCCACCAATCCACCTTAATTTGTTGTGTGCGGCTGTTAATATTTAGCCATCCATTGTCACCTCTCCTAGTTTAGGTAAAGCAATTACCTTGTTGTTGAGCACGGGGTTACTGCCTCCGTGGGAGTGCCCGTGTCCTCCGCCTCCGCCGTGACTGTGTCCGTGCTGGTGCAGCGTCAGGCCCATGCTATAATTATATTAGACAACGTATATTTTATGCAAAGAGAATACGTATGTACCTAGTCTCTATGGATACTATAGACTGGAATTTGGCGTTGCCAAAACCTACACAACACTGGTCTGGATTTTAAATTTTTTTTTTTTTGATTGTATAAAAAGTGTTTTTTGGTAAGTTTCATAATAATTGTTTGTTTGATATTTTAACACAAGTTGTGGTCTCCTTTAATTGAAGATGGACAAGGAATTGTACCTTTTTTTGCCCTCTTTTTCGTTAATGGAAAAATCTTTGGAAAAAAGTTTGTCGCAAACAGTTATTACAAGCGAGATGGAGTGATAGTCACAGCAGTGTCAGTAGCTCATATCATGCAAAAGACAGATGCGTATAGTGTAAGTATGTTAATCCTAAGAACGCGAATTAGTAATTTTTTTTCAATCTAAGCTTGTCATACCCAATTCCATTAATGAGGAAGAAGAATTTGACAATTTAAGTTCTCATAAAAAAGTAAAATATTAAAAAGTGGGTTTAGAGAAACTCCACCGTACTCACACAAGATTAACAGCAACTCCAACAGCGGAGGTGATCAACATGACGGTGGCGTTGATCTCGAACTGCTTGTAGATGACCCTCTGCACCGCCATGTACACCAGGATGCCCGTCACCACCCAGATCAGTAGCACGGACGTCAGCGCGCCTATGACTTCGGCACGGTACCAGCCGAATGGCATCCTGAAACATACAAAGGTGTGTCAAAATCTAAATCTGATCTGTTTATTTAAATTAGGCTGATGATCAGCACTCTTAGAACATCAAAATTACATTATAAAAGTGCCCAAAAAGCCCGGTATTCGCCATTTCCTAGTGTTTTTACTGGGAAGAAAAAGTGGCGGAACAAACTCCCCAGCACCACGTCTTCCGGATAAGTAAGAAGTTTGAATGAATACAGTATACCTAATTAGTAATCATATTCTTATGCAACATGTTCTTACGTAAATTACTCATAAAATCTTACCGTCTTGTAGCAGGCCTGCTAGATACCCATAGTGAGAACAGCGATATCATAAAGCTGGCAAAGTCTGTGAGGAGGTGGGCAGCGTCCGTGGCTATCGCTAAACTGTTTGATAAGTAACCTCCTGCAAACAGACATATACGGGGGTTAAGGTCTCATTGATTTAGATAGAAAACATTATTATACACAGTTTAAAATGAACCAGAATAAACTTAAAAATTACAATTAATCGAAGAAAAATTTCAATGAACTTTTCATGGACTAAGTACCTACAGTGCTATTCAATTAGTAAAAATGACACCATAAAAAAAAATGTGGGTGTCGAGGAGATAAAATCAACTGTCATTCCAAGGCATTGACTGTTCACTCTACTTTAGGGCTCGTACAGAAAAACTGCAATGCGATGCGATGGGAATTCGTAACGCAGAAAATTACGTTAAAAAGTTCTTGCGATGCGTAAAGGGAGCTCGCACATTTTTGGGATTCGACGTCGCATTGCAGTTTTGTGTACGAGCCCTTACTCAAGTTTTGATGGGGTGGCTTTTACTAAATCGATAGGCTGAACTCATGACAATCGGATATCCGTAAATGTCCCTTTCACCCGTTTATAAAAAAGTGCATGGCAATTCAACCATTCTACGGATGAATTTCGACTATATAGGGCTACTTGTAATATCAAATCCTGGACATGCGAAGTAAAATTACAGAAAAATCATTCAAATAGATATTACATAAAGACAGTCATAAATCGGTAAATTTAAAGTAGTAAAAATTTAAAACATATCATTTAAAATAGATAATATAGAATCACATAAAATGAAGATGCAAAAAAGGTGTATACAACATTGTATGAAAACAAATAGACACCACAATCTCTCCACCACAAAATAAATAATTATCAGAAACGACAAAATGGAACATAAGGGCTCTGATCATGTCAGAGGACACTAAAAGCAAAGGCAGGAGTGGGTTTCAGCCGGTAAGAGTCCGGCACTGCCCAGACTGACTCCCAGTGGGTCAGTGTGGGCGTCCATGAGGATTTCCCTCTCCTGTCAACCATAAAAAAAAACAAATCCTTTGAGTGCTATTGCTATTTATATTCTATTCAAATGTTAAAAAGTAAGTCATGACCAGCAACAAGGTATTAATATTCCATACAACGTAATAATTACATAAGGCCCTTCGTTATTGGAATCATGTTTCATGTAAGTAAACAATAAGAGAACTGGACACGCGCCATTTTCGATAACCTACATTCAGATTACACTGTAACTTATTTGAAATTCTTCTAACGTAAGTTTGTAGGTAGAGACAATATATTATGCAAGCCATTGTTTTATTTCACGTATATCTCTTGCAATATATTGATTGTCATATAGGTAATGTCGTGATGGCCTATGATAAAGTGGTTGGAGCCTCGCCTTTTACGTAAATGTAATTTTTTATTTAAGACTTCACTGATATTGATGAAGGGAACGGTTGTGAGGAAACCTGTAGTGCATTGAGAAGGGGCATTGAGCCGTCATTCCATACTACTGCTAGGCATTGAGCGTTCACCACACGGAACGTTTCACGGAGTGTCTTTTTCTAAATCGAGTGGAAGTACTTATGATAAATGATATTTATTTCTATAGGTTTTCAAAAACACTTTTACACGTCTTATTTTTTTAACTAGTAGATAAGATCGGAGTTTCACTACCTGACTACTCTGAGAAGAAACACCGAAAGAAACTCAGAGGTCATAGTCTCTTTTAAAGTCCAGACATTATCTTGGTCAAATCATGTAAAATCCATGCAGATTAGTGTCTGTGATGGTCTTTTGAGGAAAGAACCACGCAGAATGAGGGGACCAGATCAGTCAGTGCAAGCATTTGTCAGTAATCGTGAGCTCAAGTCGTTCACTTGAAACAAATATAATCGTTAAATTGCTAATCCGCTTTGTTTAAGCGTTGTAAGGTAAGGTGTATAATATTGCTATGACACGTAACGTAAGTAGCCATTGAATGTGTAATGCAATGGGATGTAACGTAAGTCGCTATGGGACGTGTAATGCTTTGGGACGTAACGCAAGTCGCTATGTGACGTGTTTTGCTATTGGGCGTACGCAAGTCGCTATGTGACGTGTTTTGCTATTGGGCGTACGCAAGTCGCTATGTGACGTGTTTTGCTATTGGGCGTACGCAAGTCGCTATGTGACGTGTATTGCTATGGGACGTAAAGTAAGTTGCTATGTGAGGTGTCCTAGCATAACCTTTTCCCACAAAAAATATCAAAGAGATTCTCCTTACCTACAATTTCACCTATCATGAATACGACACATAGTATGCTGGCGATGATCAACTTTCTTCGAGCCCGTTTGTCTATTTCCTCGTTCCTCGATTTATGGCAATGTCCTGTAACAATCAACATTATTATTAAATACATGCATAAAGAGACACACATATTCGTTGAAAGTATGAATAAAAAGCGACTAACGAAAGATTATAATGCAAAAAATTGTAAGTATAGAAAAGCCGGGAGGGAACGCCCTAAAAGGACATACTTTGACCTTATTGATGAAGATCTTCAACACGGGAAGATGCGTAGCATAGACTACATGTATGCACGTAAACGAATCAAAGGAATTGAAGAATGCATGTTAGAATCGTGGCTGATGGCGCTCTGTAGTTTCTGCCCACCGCCATGGCAAAAAGGCTATGATGTAATTGTAATTAATAATTTGGTAAATTCAAATTCTAATTGGCAACGTTTATGTACGTACTTTGTGAGTTCATAAGTAAATTCAAGCCTTTTTCCAATGGGGCAGAAACTTCATAGCGCCATCTGCTACGATGCTTACAAACTTCTTTCACTTCGTTAACGTTTATGCATGCACGTCGATTGCAAGCACTACGCACGTGACCTTTCTGAAGAACATCACTAATAAGTTCTGTTATTTCCTTCTAGGGCGTCCCCTCCCGGCGTTTTCACTACGTGGCGTTATTATTACAAGAACACAGGCCAGCACATCAAGCTACCCCAATGCGTCAGATTTCTTTGATAGTTTTTCAGCTTTCCACCGACAAAATAAGGTTCATGTTCAATTGGGATAATTTGACAGTTTGAGGTAGCTTGATGTGCTGGCCTCTGTACATATGAAACAAGAGATTAGAATGAGTAAACATACACTGTTTAAACACATGCATGCAAGTGATGTCACATGTTATTGTTCTAGAAATAACGTGAATTCGAGGTGAAATGATTGGCGCTGTGGCTAAGCGATTGGCTGCTGAGCTGCGTGTCGTGGGGATCGATTACCTGCCGCACGGAACAAATGTTTGAATGGCCTACAGGTATTTAGTTGTTTTGGTTTGGTTTTTTGTGCATGTGTTTAGCTTATGTTTGTAAACGCATCCACAACACCAGAGAAATTCCTAATGTAGGGCACGGTAGTTTAAAAGAAAAGAATATGACAAGAACGTGGTTTCTGATTGAGCAATTAGATTTATCGCTATCATTTGCATTGCTGGGGAGTTTTTATGCACACTAAAACACTAGAAAGTTGTAAAGGGCGTGTGTTTTAATGAGATTTGGCTGTTTTGTGTAATTGTTGACGGTCAAAAAGTGTTGGTTCTTGAAAATAACTAAAAAAATATTTTCAAGATTTTCATTGAGAATTTTTACGATTATAGCCCGAAGTTTAGATTTGGTGCCGGGTTGATGACTCATACCCTATTACCTACATGGGACTTACCAACTTAATATAGCTCTGCACAATCTTTTCGGGAATATTCAGGATTTAATAACCTGTATAATGAAACTTGTTTTCCAATCTATTAAAGTGATACTGGTAACTAAGTATATAAATTAAAAAAACTAAGCCCATGGGTGGCCCTAGCGGGCCAGATGTCGAGTAAACTGAAATCAAGGGGAAGTAATATGACCATCAAAAGCTTGCAAGGTCCAATGAAGTGAATGTTATAAGATTACATAAAGCAGACTGTATGGACACGATCCAAGAGAAATTAAGTGGACACAATATCACGCTTATAATAGTCCTTTCCGAAAAGAGCAAGAATCTTATGGTTCCATACTAATTAACAGGAGTCCCATACCTACTCATTTTCGATGAACCATGTCACAGGCCCGTGTGCGGTATAAACACTCTGACACCAGGCCATAATAGTCACAAACCTCACAAAAACAAGACACTTTAGGTTCCATTTCCCATGAACCGGAATGCCATATTCTAGTGGCGAAGTGCCCATACAACTCGATTCCTATCGGTTTCCCTTTGGAGGTTCGGAAGAGCAACTATACGGCATTTGAATAATGGCAGCTAGAATCTCGTATTGCCAAATATACTTTTAGTGTTCACACCAAAGGTATACAGGATGGTAAATAGACCGATAGTTCAAAAAAGACAACAAATAGTGATACGGACACTAAGTTTTTTTTTGTCGGCTTCCCTCTTGAGCAAAATTGACCTCTTGCCCCTGCTATACTCACTTTCAACCTCCGATATGCTTCCATTGTGTCCGTCTCCATTGTCTCCATCAGTACTTGTCTCTATAACCGCACAGCAGCCAGTGGATGGGTTACCGTGCACACAGAAGATGACCCGGCGACCCCGCGCTGGGCTATCTGTGCCGTACGATACCTTACCCTCTTTGAACCTGAAAAAGAAGAAGTTTGTGAGTAAATCAAAGCTGCATCAAATGCGTGCACTGATTGAACAGGTGCACTCATATTTTAGTGGTTCTTTCTTCAAAAGATCATCTCCGACCGTAATCTGCGTGGTTTTCACATTATTTGACCAAGATAATACCAGAGTTATTATTGGTATAGTACAGTAGAGTAGTCAGATTATAAAACACCAACATCACCTAACTAGTTTAAAATAATATTTTGTGTTCGTTCGTTAAGTGTTCGTAAATACCAATTCATAAAGTCAAATTATTAATTACAATTATATCATTGAAATGCACTTTGAACGAAAATCAGGAATAAATAATTTAATCATCATTTTTTATCAGATCATGTATAGGCATTTTAGGACTAAAATATTCACTCATGAATTGGACTTTGCCGATAATGATTAAAAGAATCAAAATTTGTTGAGTCCTACTAAGAATTTCTATCTTAAGAATGTTCGAAAAAAGATTTCCAATGATTATCACAAGAGCTAGAGTTTTCTATATCACAAATGAACAAACTGTTCTTGCAATTGATAATATAGATGACTTCCTTGCTAGCTCTGCGGATACTGACAATCATGCTGAAGTCGTTGTCTTAGAACCTAGAATAACTATTAAGATTGAAGGTCATGGATTAAATGAATCTGATACAAAGGCATCTAGCTAAATGTAAAACTGTAGTTAGTTTATAACTTACAAAATGTTTGGTGCGATTGGCCACTTCACATCGATAAACGTAATTTAATTATGTGTTGTGAACTTATGGTAATATAGATTCTAATTTAAAGTTGAATTAGATCTATGAAGTAGGACGTGGGACCTAAGGTCAATTGTTTGAAGGTGAAGAGCATTTAATTGAAAAACCCGGGAACTATAGTAGATATAGACAGCTTTGCGGAAAAACGGAATTCAGTTGGTTCCGCTTTATACTTGATTAAACTGTTGATATTGTGCTTTGACCCGTAAAGTATTTTGAATCAATTGTCGTTTTGGATCAAATTGTTACCTCAACTTTGTAATATTACATTGTTGCGCGTTACTATTATAGTTATTCTATATAACATTTGTATATCATTGGATATTATTCTGTTAACTTCTTTAGTAATAGTTTCAATTCGACAATTTAAATTTTTATCTTCAGTCTAGTACCTAGTTTCAATTTAGCAATTACAATTATTACCAATTTTAAGATAAAACTGACATTTGTTTTATGTCTTTTGCAAAGTGGATAACAACAGACCAAGATCTAGAACCTAGTTAATTAAAGCCAAACCAATTTGTAGAACACATCAGAAGTGGTGAATCGATAGAATTGAATGACTATGTTAATCTCAGTGTTAATTTGTATAAACATATAAAGTGTCTCTCTTGACTTTGTTTGAATATGAATTTGTACACCTTATTCTGGCAAGTTTCTTATTTTTATTTTTAAATTATTGTTACTTAGTTGCACCTAACATGTTCTGTTACTGCATCACCTTAAGATAGACTGCGTATTTGTTCAGATTTCTTATTGGTGCATATATTTTTGAAAAATAAAAAAAGAGTCTCGAAAAGCTAGCGTTGTAGACACAGTACCTTATGGTAAGCAGATATTTAAATGTCAATTGCAACAACTTAGACCAAATAAGCGATCGTACGGAATGATATCGTAAACAAACATTAGGTACAAACAAACCAAACTATCGTGGTTGTGGTAAACAACATTATCTCATTTCTGAAACCATAACAGACTGTGTTTATCGTCACTGGGAAAATACATTTGAATATTGCTTAAGAATCAGAGTAGATAGGCAGAGATGCACCCACATTTGACCAGTAATAGAGGGCAAACCTATTGCTATCAAACGCTTTCCTTGGGAGAATACAAGCGTGGGGTTTTGTTAAGTGCAAGAGAGTAGTCTACCAGAGTGTTCACCTTGTGAAAAAAATGGTATCACATTATTTATCTACATTTGGAAATAATATCTTATGATCGATACAACTGAGTTGTAGAGAAATGTGCAGGGCAAAAATGGGCAGGCGTTTAGGAAGACTGATTCCCAACCTAATTTGGATATATTAATTTTTATTTTGATTTCAAATGAAACTGGGAAGTTATGGCATCGATACATTTAACAGAATTTAAAATTTCCATGCCTAAGTACTGAAATTGGAAAGTAATAAGTAATCAAATAATTGTTTAATTCCTAATTCAAGCTTATTTCCACAACACAGTGGAATATTTCCGTAAATGGATAATTTTGAATGCACAGATAATAGTGGATCTGTGATGAGTGATGATTGACACGTAGATTATCCCATTTTGTTCAGTTGGATTGCAAATCACTGTATAACAACGCGTTTACTATCATTGCTGACCATCAAGTCATCAGGCAAACTGTTGTTTTGTTCGGACGTACTGTTAATAGCTAACTACTGGTGATAGCTGTAGTACGTGTATGTAGGTTGTCTAGTTTATCTGTTTGTGGTTTGGTTTTGTTATCAAACGGAAGCCATGTTCAACTTACCTGATTAGTATAAATATGTATAGGTACTTCAGGTTTGAAAATATTTTTATTTCATAGTCTGGGAGCGTTTACGTTTGAAACGATTCCAGAGTCAGAAAAAAAATATTAGTGCTTTTATCTAAGTAATAAACCCCGTGCCCTGAAAACCGCGGCCCCGGCCCGGCCCGGCCCTCTCCCGGCTGTCATTTTGTAAGACTGGAAGCACCTCATCAAAGTTTAGAACAGGCTACGCATCTGCCTAGCCTTTTCGTTGTCGTCATCATCATCTGATGATGATGATGACGACGACAGGAGTCGTTAATTTATTTAATGTAATGTTTCGGAGGGGGTCAGCTGTGTCTTTTTAGGGAGCATGAGAAAAACTTCCTCATAATTTTGTGAGAAGTGGTATGTACTTAAAAGTGAAAAAAATCTTTGGCATAGGAACATGGAGAACAATAACCAACATGGGAATGATGTTTGAAATATTTCTGATTCAGAAGCAGGTTAGGGCTCATAGCGTTTATTGTATTTTTATTTACTTGATTGAGACATTTAACAGTAATGCAATGTAATTAAAGTATAACAAGATGTAGATTGCACGCGAAATAATGGTTAGGAAATAGTTAAAAGCGTGCGTTAATTTTACGCATCTGTGCATTTGTTTTCATTTGTTATTTTTCAATTACAAGCATGTCCTAAGTTAATTCAAAATTTTCTTTTTTGTTTATTTTTATTTAAGTATTTATTTATTTGCTGACATGTAAAACACTGGATACGCACTGGTTTTTATTATTTTTCCATTCCATTAGTTTTTAACGTTTACAATTTGCTGAAACCAGGTTACTAGAGCAAACACGGGTCTTTGTTAATTATATAATGGCATTACACATACTCCTATCTATTTGTATATCTATCTGTAGGTAATTAGTATTAATTCTCAATGTAAAGTGATGTATTTACATGTAAAACATTGTGTTATCGTGGCTAATATACACGATATAATATTACAAACAATATACCTTATCGTTATTTAATGCAATATCGTAAGATTACACGAGCATTTTGAAGTCAGTTAACATCACGCCTGTAATCCCCGATGGGAAAGGCAGAGGTGTATTATATCCGTAGTGCACCCACATTTGGCCAGTTAGGTCTGAGTCCCATGTAACAGGGGGCGAGCCGATTGCCATCAACCGGGCTCAAATCTCAGGGGAATATTCGCAAAGTGGCTTTAGCGGTTTTGTTAAATTCATATAATTATTTGCCATCGACTTCCGAAGCTAGAGTAATTTTACTCCTTTTAATGTTTTTAGGAAGACCAAAAAAAAACAGTTTTTCAGTAAGTATATAAAAATAGAAAAACTCCCACATCACAGAATATAAAATAAGATACATTTTTTCTAGTTAATTGGTTGTCAAAACCAAATTACTAAACAAGATTTCGACCATTTTTATGGGATCACCTCTAAAGTGTGACAAACAAAACAAGAATCATCAAAATCAATTCATAATAATTGGCGGAATAATCACGTATCAATTATAGAAAAAAAAGTACAAACAGACGAATTGAGAACTTCCTCCTTATTTCAAACTCGGTTAAAAACCTTAAAATATTTTGTTCAGTAGCATTTGTAACCACTAGACCAGGGGCTCGAGTCTGCTATTGCAATCGTGTCTCAATGACCGGTCATTGATCAAATATTTGACAACTTTGACAGTTTTTGTATGGGAAATGTGTCATAAGTTTGACGTTATACGTCAAAAATAGATCATTGACCGGTCATTGAGACCCGATTGCAATAGCAGACTCAACACCCAGTAGTACACAACTTACCAACAATCATAATCCAATTTTGAAGTAGGTACAGCTACTTGCCTGTTCGATTCGCCGCGTTTCACATTTTTATCAATCACATATCTTAGACGGCGCCGATGTTAGTTATCGATAGATTACTGTTTTTTTTAAGGGCAATCGGGTTTAACGACCTATTAATAAAGTGCCACTCACGACCTTGTTAGGGGCAGAACGAGGAAATGTTTGGTTCCATCACGTGATTTAGATAAGGTAACTGTTAGAAAAGGATGTTTGAGTTTTGAGAATGTATCCTTTTGTTGAGCTTCTTAAGTTCTTAGTTGAGCTTACGATTATTGACAAACGTGTAGGGAAATTCATAAACTACTTTTTATATCATTCTTTTTAGAGCCACTGATATCTGTGTGGTTTTCCCCTCAAAATACCATCTAAGACTGACCTACCCATGACCTGCATGGATTTCGCATGAAGTGACCCAGATAATATGGACTTTAAAAGTGACTGTGATCTCTGAATTTATTTCGGTGATTCTCTTCTGAGGAATCAAATAATGGAACACCAAATTCCTGCCTAAAAGGTTTTATATGAACCAATTTACAAAAATACGTATGTAGGCTATGACATCATGCATCAATGTTAACAAAACTAAAGAATTATTAAGAATTAATGAATGAAGATGGGGCGCTCACGCCTTTTTCTATTGGGGAAAGCAAAAATTACAGATTTCTGCCTTCCCCAATAGAAAAAGGCGAGAGTTTCTGTATGTGTGTCTGTGCATGTATAATTTAATGCACCTATTGTAAAGTTGGTAACAAGTCACAACTCAACAACAGTTCGTCCCTTCTCTAGTCGACACAAACTCCCATTACTAACAAATACAGCAAAAATAATGTGTCCATTATTATGACAACAGTACTGGCCGCCATTGTCTGTATGAAATGGTACAATTTGTGGGCACGTGTGCCGAGAACTCACATGTTACCGAGGTGTACAATGAATGCTCCCACGCTGCGCAAGAGACACTATTTATGCGTTTCCTACAATATTTATGTAACGCGGATGTGAGTTACTTTTTTAACCGACTTTAATTGAATGAGGAGGAGGTTATGCAGACATTTCTTCGTCAGTAACCACGATTGCTATATGTGATTGATTTAGCATTGTAAAGAGAAAATTTGCCACGTGATTCCATTTTAACTTTTCTTGAGAAGTTTTTGTAGTTATCATCAGAAATAGATTTACTGCTATTATTTATTTATTTATCAACTATGGATGACTTACAGCTAATGCAAACAGAGTAAAATAATAGTATACGTGAGACTGACAGCCAATTAAAAGTAATCCTTATTATGGTATGTTTCACGAAGCAAAAGCGTGTCGCTATTAATACAGACATACATAAACTCATGCGTTTTTCCGATAGGGGTAGGCAGAAACTACTGAGCGCCCTCTGCTACGATTTTAACATACTTATATACTTTTCTTACATACTTCTGTCTGAACGGGAGGTCGTTATACTTTGTAAATAAATGATACCTAATAGTGTTACCAAAGGGTACCCAGTAACTAAGTTGTGGTGGTTGGGTATGCAGCCGACCCATACAAAACTACCACTGGAATTAACCCGTATCTGGACAGACTAGAAGTCGTCTCCAACGTACTTAGTTGGGAAAAGGCTATGTTTTATTTATTTATTTAAATTTAATCTTCTACCTACAAGGCTTTAATGCCATTGAATAGCAATCACCATAAAAATTAGTCTACCAGTTTCAAAGGTTTAGTCTAAAGTAGAGGTGCTAACTATAACTTCGCAAAGAACTATCAATTCACACAATATGCAAAATAAAACTTTTTGTAAATATATGACGTCTGCACGCCATGATAGGTACCAATTTCTATATATTGCAAAGTCCTCTAATCATTTAATAAATAAATAAATATTCCTCAACTTTTCACACAACGCCATTTAGTCCCAAGTTAAGCTAGAGAGCTTGTGTTATGGGTACTAAGCAGCTGATAAACATACTTATATATTTCTAAATACATACATATTATAGATAAATATCACCCAGACACAGAACAAATGAACGTGCTCATCATACAAACATTTGTCTTGGGTGGGAATCGAACCCACGACCTCCGGTTTAGCAGTCAGGGTCACTAACTACTAGACCAACAGGCCAGTCAAAGTCAAATTTAAGTCATCATCATCAGTAGCCTGTTCCCAACTACATTTATGTTAAACACACTACATTTATGTTACAGCTAAAGAGTGGAATTCCCTGCCCGCGTCGGTGTTTCCTGATAGCTACAACCTAGGGGTCTTCAAGTCAAGAGTGAACAGGTTGCTTCTAGGCAAGCGTGCTTCATCGTTGACCACATCATCGCTTACCATCATAGGTGAGATAGTGGTCAAACGCGTGCCTATCAATAATAAAAAAAAAAACAAAAATGTTATCTAGGTCCCCTTGGTTAAACTGGTTGTCAGATTTTCGGGCTTCTGACTATCTGTAACTTCTGTCATAGATCTACAAATGACAGCCATGACCAAATTGACCAATGGCTTTAAGTGCTTTCCTCTATTTATTTAAGTATCTATCTCTATCTATCTATAAATATCTGTGAAGGGAAAACTAACACCTTGTTGCTGATTTGTTTCTTGCACATAATTCATGGAAAATAGTTATTTGTTATACAAGAGTGCAAAGTTGCTTTTTAACCGCGTGTTCAATTTTGATGACCGAGCAAGCGAAGGAATCTAAAATTGAATCACGAGCGCAGCGAGTGATTCAAAATTAGAATCCTGAGCGTTAGCGAGGGAATCAAAACAGCACGAGGTGAAAAATCTTTGCACTCGAGTGCAACACGTAACTTTTCATTCCACCTCAGCGAGGAAATGACTAAATGCAAAAAAAAAACCCGCCTATGGCATTAAGTCCGCCTCTGTACATTAGTGTGCTTGAAGTATTAAATAAATAAATAAATAAATAAACGTTTTCTGAGAAAGTTTTGGCTCCTTTTGCTAGTCGCCACGTGTTGAACATGTACTGTTTTAAATACTTCTCGCGTGATTGTTGAGGGAGAAAGCTCATTTGCGCAATATTAACAGTTTCAGTCAATTCTGTTGGCGTCAAACAAACTTCCTCGTCGCTAGAATCACTCATTTTAGTTTTTTCACTTGTTTTCAAGTTTCTTGTTTTTAATATAAGGTTTAACAATGACGTGAATAAATGCCGCGTAAAGAACTGCGTAGGTACAGCAAATTGAAAAAAGAACACCAAGAAGGTTCCGAGTCTGAGTTTTTAACAAATTAAAAAAAAGTTGTATGATATATTCGGCACCATAGAGGTAGCAGTAAATAGGTTTAATGTTTTTTTTAATTCACAAACTTAGTGCACACGATGTTCTAAATTCAATTTACTTTATCCTCTAGAGAATAAAAACGGCTTTTCCACTCAGATATTGAAGATTAAAAATACTCTTTCCGAGATGGTGGGATGAAAATAATATTATGTTTTTGGCACCACACACTTATACTGTAGAAGTGGTAGAGTAGGCATACCGTTCCATCTTTAAATCACCTTTATAAGAGCGAATCAATTAGATTTCAAATACTTAAATAAAAATGTTGTAGACTCGTATCCCATTCCAATTTTGTGTTTTTCCAATCACATACTTAGGTCTTTATTTGTATAACTATACCTACATTGATTTAGCTAAACTATAAAGATAAATATACACTTTTACCGTAGGTAAGTACTTTAGGAATAAGCCTACTCAAGACTAATGTCTTGAGTTGCATTATATGTAAGATAAAAATTAAATCCGCAATTGAAAAAAACTCAGCAGTGATAAATAAATCAACAAAATCAAGCCCCAAATATGTTGTTTTGCCCGTAAATAAAGTAACGTTTGTTGATCTAAACCAAGTAATCATTACCAGGAAAATAAAATAAACTAAGCAATGAGATATGAAAATTGTTATCAAAAACAATGTCAAATCTAAGCTCACTGTGAGGACGCGTTTTTATACACCTGATAATTTATAAAGCAACATATTAATTAACATTAGCCTAGACCTATATTCTAGTCTATTATTAACTAGGTACCCCGGCAAGCTTCGTTCAACCTCACAATCAATGAGGGTTTTCTGAAATGCTCTACGTGAGATGGCACATAGTTACTTTACTCTTTAGATGGCACTGTGGCGTCAGGTCCAACCACCTGTCAAAACGCATACACGATTTGTATTTTTCGACCTGTTTTTGGTTTATTTGTTCTTAAAAACGTTGCAAAAGGAATATATTGTTTTCTAAAATGCCATAGTGTTGTGCAGTACCTTAGATGTGTGCAAATAAAATCAGGAGCGCAGGGCATAAGTGACATATAGACACCAGTGACTTTCGGGCCTCTGTTTTTGAGCTCAATCTTCAGTTCGGAAACCTTAATCAATAATAAAATCAAAATACGTAGAATTTTTCTTATTAAAATATAGTTTCGGTAGGAATCTGTGCTATCTGACAGCTGTTTGGACCGGACGCATACGAAGCGCCGTCTGGTGGCAGAAAAAATATCGAAAACCCTCATTTATGTAGTGGTACCTTCTTTGACATTTGAAGAGTCTTAATCTTTTTGAATTCTTAATTTTTTAGAAAAGTCTTAATCTTTTAGATTAAGACTTTACTTTTACAAATGTCAAATTGTCAACTGAAAATAGACTGGGAAGACATTTGTCATATGTCATGTCATGAAAGATGGCACTGCATTGGAAAAATGTTCAATTATCGTTATGATTTCTTAAATTTTCTAATGTTCCACACAACTTTTCTATTTTTTTCTTTCATATACCTGAATACCTATAAAAAACTGATAGTAAAAACACAACAAAAAAAGAATTAGCGAAATTGGTTCAGCCGTTTTCGCGTGACCAAGGAAAATAGGGATTCAGTTTTATATAATAATTATACCTATATGAAAAAAAAAATGTATATTCGGTCGTCAAGACTACAATGCATGGCAACAAAACTCAAAATAAAAACCTCTTTGCTAATTCATTTTTACATACAACATGGAGCTAGCTACAAAGGTAACAATATTATAGTATGTGGTGTAAACACGACACTTATCTAATTAGAATGAGAATTAAAGTACTCGAGGTCATTTCAACAGGTAAACAACGAAACGTAAACTAGTATCCATTTAGGTTTTATTTAGGCTTTTAGTTTTACGAAAATAGTAATGGGCGTATAATAAGTGAGGTTATATTAAACTGTACCCATACATAGTATACAATACAATAACTCCATATGAACACATGTGCTGGTATTGTTGTTTTGGTAATTGGAGGCGTCATCATGATTTCCCAATGGCGTAAGTAGCACGAACACAGCGTAAGTGTGTTCCGATTTGGTAATATTGTACCTACATGATGACAAGTAGCTTGATCTCTTTAGGTACTAATTACTTGGAAAAACGCGACATTTAAGTCATTTATCTTCTTATAATCTTATTTTTTAACCGGGAAATAGTTTTTCGAAGGCACGGTCATATTACCGTGTCGAAGGTTTGGTACTTTTTACCGCAATTCGGAGAATTACAAATTGAGAAGATTGCAACTTTTGGCACAATGGTAAGCAATGGTGTTCACAATTGTTGTCATAATAACAAATTGAACCATAACAGAACCTTAAACAATGTAGTAACCACGTACCGATTGGTAATTTGACATTATCACATTTTCAATCGCGAGAAATACAAAAAAAAACACAGAATATCTTGGTTATGTCAATGATTTAAAGAATGTCGTCTGAATCTATATTATTTCATTGAAAACTTTCCTAAACCCACTATATAGCAAATTAATCTGTACAAAAACTATCACGAATTGACGCATTTTTCCTGAGTAAAGCAAAATTGTGTGTTGAGTATTAACGTTGACACATTTGTATTTAAATGTTGGATTGTAAAAGACGTCATATTCTCATGTTCTAAGATTTCATGCTCAGTAAACATAAGATTTCACGCGACAATAACACATAACAATTAACTTAAAACTCAAACTTACAACAATGGCTTCGTGTCTGTCATTTTGCTCCTAAAATTTTACTACACAGCACTTCAAACCCACTAGGTATTCAAAGAATTCAACCGGAGAGACGGTGATAATACGTCAAACTGACATGACGTTAGTAATGTAACCGGGTGAGTACTAATTTAAATCTAATAGCTATTAACGCCATCGCCTCGTTATCTCGACACATCGAATGGGCCACTCCCTGCACAAATTGTAGGTAGATAAGTGCAACTACCGACTGATAACATTACGGCAGGAGTCGTATGTAAATATTGTCGTATTTCAACTGATTTTAGTAAAGGAGGGTAAAGTTACACGGGACTAATGCATTGAGTACATTGGTATCATATGTACAGAGGTCAGCACATAAAGCTATCTTAAATAGTTTTTCAACTTTATTACAAGAAGTATAAGGTTCACGATCAATTGGGATTTTTTTATAGTTTGGAATAGCTTGTTGAATTCGCTGCATTAACACAAAATATTTGATTTAGCAAATTCTGGTTGATGATTGTATTTTTTACTAATTAATTGGTGTCACTCATTAATCATGATAATTTTGTAATTTGCTTTCAGAAGACACTTCTAAAATTAGGTAATTTAAAAATTTGTGCCGTATTTTTATCATATCAAACGGATTATGTAGTACTGATAGTAAACGGTGTAATATCTAATATTTTATGTAACCTAGCGTGAAATGCGAAAGTAACATTGTGTAAATTTTTGTTTTTATTTATCGGCAGCGTGTCATCAATGGTTCTGTACGTCAGGTGACGAATTATGGGACAAAGCCACTCTAGCAAAAGGGAACTTAACTAGCGAAGGCTAACTATGTAGTCCATTAATAAATTTTATCTCATCTATAGAAAATTTTAACCTTTCAATCGTGTCAATTAGAGACACAATAGAAAGACGATGACAGCGCGGACACCGGTGTTTTCTTGGGGTTTAATGAATAAAATAAAATATAGAATGCTATTTCTTAATATTTTACCTTTCTATTGGTAAAAAATGGTGAAAATCCGTCCTGTTTTTCGGACCTATTCGGTACAAACAAACATAAAACTTTACAGGAGACCAAAGACCTCTTCACAGGTAATTGTTGATATGTCGCCATTTATACATTTTTTACATGTTTAGCTTCAAGGAGTTTGTCAATGGACAACTTCTACTTCTTTGCTTTATGGGCCTTATGAGATAGACGTATCGAATTTCCCATAGGGTCCAAAACTTGTAATAATCTGAGTCGCTAGTCACATTCACATCATGAAAACGGTCTGCTAATAAGACTGTTCTTTTAGTGCTGTACTTTTTTCTTCAAAACGTCAAGTACTGAACCATGTTTAAAACTACAATGTATGTGTTATCTTATCACTAAACTGCCTGGATTATACAAATAATCAGCGGCTATAATTTATCTACCGACGACTATTCGGACAGGTTACGAAGGGGTGACTTGTTTGTCAATTGCTTAGCGGTTGAGGAAATAAAATAGTCGATAAGTAAAGAATATAAAATAACCCGCATGATGCATATTAATAACGAGTTATCACTATAAGTGACTTCTTGATATTGGTATAATAGTATTAATTAGGTACTGTAGAACCCTGGTGTTTTATCGGGTTAGTAATAAAAGACTTTTATGGAGGGAGGGTTTGTATTTATGCTTTTGCGATTGCACAACGACATGCTTTGCTTATGCTTTGTTTGGTAGTATAGATACAAGCCTACCTTACTGCCTCCCTCAGAGGCGGTAGGGTGGCGAGGTCTTGAGGGGGAGCGCTACGGTCGTGTAGATCCTTAAGGCAAGTCTGGTGTGTTCTCCTTCACGTGGTTGCCGCCCTGTTCTTGGTCTAGTTCCTTATGAAATAGACGTAACAAAAACCACCAGGCGATTTTTAACCTAACCATGACCCTCCGTGACCGAGCGGGCGTGGGCTCGGCCGCCACTAAACTCAGCTGGCGTCGAGTAGGTAAATTTGGTCACCTGCGCTAGGACCTGCGCAGTTGAGCGCCGTAAGCGGGGATGAAGGAGTCCTGGAGGGTTGAGCCGAGCGGCGCTGGCGGTAATGCGTCCGTGACGCAACACGCCCTCTTTGGTCTGGATTTCAAGCGAAACGGTGGCCCTACCCAGTAGCCAAGGGTAGGGAAATGGCCATAGTGTCCCGTCAGAGGGCCACGGCGAGGGGTGGGAGGTCCGCGGAGGTCGTCTTCGGACGGCCAAAGCGGTGGGTGAAGGTCATGCTGAAGGTGTAAGTGAAGGTTGATTAGTCGTCAACCTGATCAAGCGCCTGATGTCGCACTGTAAGCCAGCCTCACGCCCCTATATCTCGAAGGTAGTCCTAACGGCCGAGCTAGTTTGTAGCGAGACGTTCCCAGGTGCGGGCTCCAAGGAGGGTGGGAAGCCGGAGAGATGAATTTTAAACACTAAACTATGGACACCCAAAGACCATACGACGCACACACCACACACACACCTCACACACACACAACAACCACACAAACACGCACACCCAACACACACTCACACTCACAAACTGCACATACACACACCGGAGAGGAGGCGAAAGCCAAGGATTCTCCAGCCCCCGGATGCTCTGCTGCTAACGCAGCGAGCTCCAGTGCGGCTACAGGTCTGGCAGTGGCGAGAACCGCTGCCAAGACCAAATCCAAGTCCCGTAATAAACGGAGGAAGATGGCGCTGCTCGGGACCAGTACCTCTCCTCCTTCTCTTTCAGGTGCGGAGCCCGCCACGAAGGTTAATTCCTCTGGCTGGGCTCCCCCAAACATCGTCCCCCGCCTACTGCTCCCCCGTCGGTGGCCGTCACTGGACAACCGGTGGAGACCAGCACCACAGGTGACGCGTTCGCGCTAACCTGGCAGGTGCAGAGGAGCAGGCACAAAGGCAGGAAGGAGGACAAACACCACCGCGCTGAACCCTCAGTGCAGGCTGCCCCGGCCCCCTCGACGGACAAACCGAAGAGGAAGAACAGGCCGTCCCAGAGGCAGCGGCAGACACTGTGGAAGGGTAAGACTCCACAACCTAAACAGGCTAACGCCGCGGGCCGGGTAGAACCGACCAGTGGCAATGTCAACTTCTCCGCAGGCAAGCGGTCGCAGGCCGTGGCCAGCACTAGCCGACCGGGACCTAGCCAACCAGCAGCCAGCGGCGCGAGTGGACCAGCCACGCACACAACAGCGCAACCCGGTCAGAAGGATCAGAGCGCGGCCAAGCGAGCTTTCAACGAGACCTCGTCACCTCGAGGAGAGCGCAAGCGGCCGCGTCTTGAAACATCTAAACGGGACGCCAACAAAAGCTACGCCCAAGCAGTTAGCTCCGACCTGGATGTCGCAGTCACCTGCGACCGGACGGGGCACATCAGCAGGGATGTATCAAACCAGGTACTCGCGGCTATCCAGGCGAAGATAGTCGACGAGGCCTCCTCCCCTACACAGGACTCACCTGCACCGACCTTCAGAGCGAGGCCGGTGTTCAGCAGCGGGGCCCTCAGACTGTGGTGCGGCAACGACCACACCTTAGCTTGGCTAAGGAAGTTAATCTCCGAGTTGCCTCCCCTCCCTAGCACTACGCTAGTGATCAGGAGGCAGGCGGACATCGGGCGCCGGGTGAGATGCGGAATCTCCATCCCTGACGAGCAGGGGATCTTCACAGAGCCGTCCAAAATTGGGCGCACTCTGTGCTACCAGAACCCTTGGGTTGGCGTTAGGGAGTGGGTGCTGCAGGGCGCCTATAAACAAGCCGAGGCGTGGTACGTGGTGGTCGGGGTCCCTGAGGACCAAATTCCGACCCTGATGAAGGCCGAGCGCCGTCTCTCATTTGGTGTAGGGACGGTGTACGTGAAATTCCAGGGTCCGAACGGCAGATTTGTCGACGTCCCTCAGGGACATCCGACCGCTGTAGCCAGCGCCGACACACAGGCGGTGGAGGCAACTCCACCCCCCACAAGCACCGCGGAAACACCCGCGGTTGAGTGTGCAGCAGCAGCGCCAGCCGCCCCTTCAGCCGCCGGCGTGGCCGCCGTCCTCTCGGGTGAGGAGCTCGGGGACATCACCTTGTCCTCGGCCTCTGACCTGGAGGAGGACGGCTTCGACGCGGGCGACCTGTTTGCCGGGCTTCGGCTAGCAGGAGACGAGGAAGGAACGTCCAGCGATGGCGTCCCCTTCGTCGACCTGTAAGGTCCTGCAGGCCAACCTCCACCACAGCCAGACCGCGACGGCTCAGCTGCGGAAGTGGCTGGAGGTTCAGCACACGGCCATTGCCTTAATCCAGGAGCCGTGGATTAGGGCGGGCCATATACAAGGACTCTCCAATCTTGGTGGTAAGCTCCTAGTTAGTACAGATCACGATAAACCAAGATCGTGCATCTATGTGACACGTAACATCAAAATACAGCCACTAACAGATTTCTGTTGCAGGGATGTCTCTGCAGCTAGGCTACTGATACAGCGAGGGGACACAATAGCAACTGTGGTCTTCGCCTCTGCTTACATGCCCGAGGAGGATGAGCCACCGCCGCACGACCTCGCCCGCCTCGTGACTTACTGCGAGAGCACAGGGCTTGAAGTTGTCATAGGAGCTGACGCGAACGCTCATCATCCTCTGTGGGGCATGGACACGCAAAACGCAAGGGGTAAGGCCTTAGTAGATTATCTATTTACAACAAACCTAACCCTACTAAACACAGGTTCTGAACCAACCTTCGTAAACAGACGTAGCCAAACTATCATAGACCTCACTTTGGCATCGGAGGGTGCAGCGGCCACCACCACCGGCTGGCAGGTCTCTAAGGAGGCCTCCTGCTCGGACCACAGATGGATCCGCTTCGACATTTAGGTCTGTGTAACACCAACACCACCACGGCGAAACCCGCGTAACACGGACCGTGCTGCCTACACACGCAACCTCGAAACCAAACTTGCGTCAACAAACTACGGGATGACCTACGAGGACACACCGCAGATCGACGAGCGTGTAAGTCATCTCACTAAATCTATGCTAGACAGCTACCATTTATCCTGCCCCGAGACCAATCCGCCCACAACACCAGGGAAGCAACCATGGTGGGGAGCGGATCTGGAACGCAAGCGCGGGAAGGTAAGGTCAGCCCTAAACAGAGCCATGAACACCTGTGCTGATAAGGATTGGGACGCGTACTATGCGGCCAAAAAATGCTATAAAAAATGCATCAGATACAGGAGCTCCACTGGATGGCGAAAATACTGTGGCAAAATCGAATCTTGCCAACAAGCAAACAGGGTAAGGAAGATCTTGGCCCAGCATAACACGACTGGGCCCGCTGTTCTCCGCAAACCCGACAACACACTTACCACCTCACCAGAAGAGGCAATGCGCGTCCTTATTGAAACTCACTTCCCAGGCTGCGCTTTTACACAGAATATCGACTGGACAGAGGTAACCCAAACACCGTCAGAAAACGACTGGCGCTACGCACACAAAGTCATAACGCTGGAAAAACTCCAGTGGGCGATCCGGTGCTTCCATCCTTTCAAGGCGGCTGGTCCGGACGGAATCTTTCCTGCCTTACTGCAGTGGGGTGGAATCTCTGTCGCCAGCAGACTGGTACCCGTAATGAGAGCGTGTCTGGCTTTCAGATACGTTCCAAAAGGATGGAGGGAAGTGAAAGTCATATTCATTCCTAAGCCAGGTAAGAGTGACTATACTAACGCCAAATCCCACCGACCAATCAGCCTGACCTCCTTCCTCCTTAAAACCATGGAGAGAATGTGCGAGAGAGAGCTGAGGGACGGCGCTTTGAAAACTATTCCACTCCATACTAACCAACACGCTTACAGCTCGGGTAAGTCCACGGAATCAGCCCTCCATCTAGTGGTCGGCCGGATAGAAGAGGCGATTCATCAGAAGGGCACTTGCCTGGGCACTTTCATAGACATCGAGGGAGCCTTCGATAAAACAAACTTCTCCAGCATCAACACCGCGCTCTCTCGTCACGGAGTAGAACAGGTACTGACAGACTGGATTACTAATATGTTAAGTAAACGAGTGGTTCGACTTGAAGTAGAACAGCAGATGGCCATGATAGCCAGAGGCTGCCCCCAAGGTGGCGTACTATCCCCGCTCCTCTGGAATCTGGTGATAAATGACCTCATCATGAAACTCAACGCGAACCATTTCTACACTATAGGGTATGCCGACGACCTCGCTATCCTCATTTCGGGGAAAGTGACGGGGACAATCTGCGACCTCACTCAACAGGCACTACGCATCGTTGAACGTTGGTGCAGAGAGTTCGACCTCTCAGTGAACCCCACGAAGACTGAACTAGTCATGTTTACCCAAAAACGAACACTAGGCCCTTATCGCCTACCCAAACTTTTTGATACAGAACTCCAGTTAGCCAATGAGGTCAAATATCTGGGAATCATCCTAGACAGCAAGTTAAACTGGAGTAGCCACTTAGACAATAAAATAAACAGGGCCTGCATTACCTTCTGGCAATGCAGGAGGATGATAGGTAAGAAGTGGGGCCTATCCCCTAAAATTATACTTTGGTTGTACTGTGCGGTGATCCGACCTATGATCACTTATGGGGCAGTGGTCTGGTGGCCCCGCACCAAATTAACTACAGCCTGCAACAAACTGCAACGCTTGCAAAGGCTCGCCTGCATGGCGATCACAGGCTGCATGAGGACTACTCCGAATGTGGCTCTCGAAGCCGTGTTGGGGCTCCCACCGCTTCATCTGTTCATACAGCAGGAAGCGACAACGACGGCTGTACGCCTTAAAACACTTCAACTCTGGAGCAAGAGACAAACACAGCACACCGCGGTACTGGAGGGATTCTATAATGAGTTCCCCCTGGCGAAAGCAACAAACGATCGGGTACCTAAACAATTCGTATTCGATAAGAAATACAAAATTCAGCTCCACGAAGATGACCGCTGCGAGGGATTGAACCCCGCGGAACTACGGATCTTCACGGATGGATCTAAAACAGGTACTGGTACTGGGGCTGGAGTCTTCTCGGAGGATCTCAACATCCACATAGCCAAACCTTTGGGGGCCCACAACACGGTATTTCAGGCAGAATGCATGGGCATTTCTCTGGCGGCATCTGCCATTTTAGCCAGGGAGGTTGTGGACCACTCAATTCGCATACTCTCGGACAGCATGGCTGTACTGCTAGCACTAAACAACCACACAGTGAACTCTGGGTTAATATACGAGTGTCACCAACGCCTGAACCAGGTTGGTAATCTCAATTATATAACCATCCAATGGATCAAAGGACACAGCGATTCCCGGGGCAATGATGCTGCGGACGAACTCGCTAGAAGGGGATCGAGCATGGTAGCGGTGGGACCCGAACCCATCGTACCACTCCCTTTCGGATACCTACGCACACTGGTAAGGAAACGAACTAGTGAACAACACCACAAGCTGTGGCTAGACCACGGCGAGTGTAGGCAGGCCAAGGAAGCACTTCCTGCTATCGACGGCCGCCTCACTAAACGCGCGCTTCGGTTGACCAAACCACAGCTGCGCACAGTAACAGCCGCTATTACCGGACACGGCTCTTTTAATAAACACCTCTTTGTCTTAGGAGTCACAGACAGCCCCCTGTGTCGTGCCTGCATGGAGGAAGACGAAACAGCAGCCCACGTGCTTCTGCACTGCCCAGTGGTTGCAACATACAGGGCAAAGTACTTAGGTAACCCAGGTACTCTCCGCGAGATAGCCAGCAACATCGGGGCACTGCTGGCCTTTCTCGGGGAATTGGGATGGTTAGAATAGTCTCCCACCCGCACGCAAAATACGCGCTTTGACGTGGAGTTGCGTACACCGGCCCGTTATACTATACTACTATACTATAAGACTTTTATGGGTATACCCATAAAAGTCTTATAGTAATATATAAACTGTTAACAAAACTTTAGTTTTTAGTCCCTCATCTAGATTACAAAAAAATATCCGACACATATTTTTTTCTTTTTTCACTTACCTAATCAAAAAATAACGGCGATACATCGAGTCAAAATTTCGCATGATGTCACTAGCCAGTACAGATTTTTGTCTATTGTCTTACTGTTGTGTCGGCCATTGACCACAAATGAGTAGATAATCTAACTGATAGACTAATTTGATGTTCACTTTCTGTCAAACACCCTGTTTGTTCTTTTGTACGGGGTTATGTCCAAAACTATTCAGCCGCTAATAAAAAATATTTCACTAATGGAAAGCTTGATTAACGTCGAGTGTTAAAGGTTAATGTTTTAAGGTAGGTATGGTAATCCTTCATTTGAACCAAGTCTCGAGCAAAAGCTAGTATATTTTTATTAGTATGTATTCCTGTCATGAGTTACGTACCTACTTAATGCAAATCGCCTGCTCGTCAATGTCCGTTTGCCATTTGCATTGACAGAATTCGTAAGGTACTTCTAAATATGAACGAGTGTTCATCTCACAACATGCCAGTAACTTATTAAATATCTATGGATACCCAAAATCTAAAAGCATTACAGTAACAACAGTAAAGTTCCTACGCCTAGTTTATTCCCCATTTTATTTTATTTTTTTTGTAGGTAGTTTTTTATTGTATATTCACATTTAATCAAGTAATTATTATTAGGTTTATGATAGCTTTTTTTTCACAGTATGTTCACAAACAAGCTTATATTAAAAAAGTAAGTCAAAAGTTTGAATCTGTTTATGATTAGGCTTTTTTTCCAAAATCTTTTTTTGTCTGAAACTAAACGTATCCAGCTTAATTCAGCTTTTATTTGTTTCTACTAAATGCTATTGAAACAATACAAGAAGTTACTAATAGTGACAAATCGATATTACCTGCAGTCGAGATATTTTTGCTTAACGATTGGTATAGAAAACACACGAGTGAGATGTGTCCGCGTCTCATACAAAAATAAATACATACATACATACATAAACTCACGCCTTTTTCCCATGGGGGTAGGCAGAAACTACAGAGCGCCATATGCTACGATTCTTACATACTTCTTTTGCTTCGTTTACATTCATACATGTTGTCATACACACACGCCGGTTGCGAGTACTACGCACCTGACCTTTCTGAAGAACCTCACCAATAAGGTCGATGTATGTCCTTCTAGGGCGTCCCCTCCCGGCGTTTCCACTTACATCTGCCTTGTAAATACCTTTCGTTAGTCGCCTTTCATCCATCCTTTCAACGTGACCAAACCATCTAAGCATACTCTTTTCAATTTTTGTTACTACATCTTCTTTTAAACCACAACGTTGCTTTATATCATCATTCCTCAATCTGTCATTAATTGAATAGTGTACCTATTTAAGTGAAATAAGTGTACCTAGTTATTCCCCAAAAATATCTGGTCTTCTACCTAATATATCAAAATATTCTTCAAGGTGCATTAACTAATAAATCGTGTGGAAACATAATCAGTGTATAATTAACGCCTATCACACTTCGTATGACCACCTTACTAATTGTGCGAAACTTATGCTATTTTAATTGATGAGACGTTAGTAATCGTGATCATGGTCTTACTTGCATAACATGACTGTATGTTGTTAACATTAATTAACAAAAGAATGGCTTGATGTCGCAGTTCAAAAGCCTTGATACCTCATCACCTTCAGCAAAATATTTGTTTTGTTTGAATGTATTTCTTAAAAACGTGTTTGCAAAAATACAACCAATTTGTTGTGAATAGGAGAAAATATCTCTCATATTTTTTTTATTTATTTAATACGTGAAGGACTTACAGCTAATAAAAACAAACAAAACAAAAAAAAACCATAGTCACCAGAAAGCATTACAAATCCTCACGTATAACATACTTATGTAAAATGCAATTTTATTGTAAAAGTGAAAAGTGTGAAATAAGTGAGTGTAACAACAGGTATTAAGTATAGTATACATCATTTATTCATTAAACCCCGAGAGGACACCCGTGTCCGCGCTGTCATTGTCTCATAATAAAAAATAAAAAAAAATTGTTTATTGATGGCAACTAGGCCCAATTGTTAGTAACAATGTTCTTAAAAGCTACCGTTAGTAAAAAAACAACACTAAAAAAACTACTAATTATTAGGTGTGGGGTCTTCTAACCAACACCTCCACAGCGTTTAGGATGCTGTTAGAACTAAATCGCGCTCTTGACAGTATGGAGTTGGTTTTTTTGCGCATTATGGCGTAAAAGTCATCAGTATGCGCATCTGCGAACATACCGGACGCACTACAATAATGACACGATTGAAAGGTTAATATATTCCAGGCAAACAAATATGTAAAACATTATCAAGAATTACTTGAAAATCACTAATTGGAACTTAAACAAAATGGAACTAACCTTGCACAACACTATTTCTTTTTTTTAATCAAATCTATTTACAAACGGCAAAGACTTAAAAGTAAAGTCAAATTGAGAACCTTCTCGTTTTTGAAGTCGGTTAACAAGTATGTTTCAATTTTGGTTGAAATTAAGTCAATCTACTTATTCTTCATTCATTACAATAATAAATGCACTATCACCAAGAGGTGGATGATGCAATAACGACGTAATGATGTTCCCGTAAACTGACATAATTATCTATTAACGAAAACCTTCAGCAACATTATACAAATAAGTGACATATAGCCAGATTTCTATGTAAATATTCACAATCATATTCGTGTCACATACAATAGCAATGTCCTCAATGAAGTACTAAATAGCCATCGCGATAGCACAAGTATTTAATTAACCTCGTATAATGACATTAGAACTGATAATTTAAGGGTCTGCTGTTGACCTCGTCGGCCATCGCAACTACATACTTCAATCGTTATTAGAGGTAATGTACTAGCTTGCCGTGAGGAATCAAACAAAGATCCATGACCTGGAGTCATGGGTTCCATACCAGTGTACACATTTGGGGAGTGTAGAATGACCCATGATGAACACGGTGGCTCCAAATAAAAAATAATAATAACAATATCAGCCTGTAACAGTCCCACTGCAGGGCCAAGGCCTTTTCTCATACAGAGAGACAGCTTGTTCAAAGTGGATTGGAGATTACAAAGGAGGATGCAAATTCCGGTCCCACCTTCCAATAGCTATGTGTGTTACATCGTTGGATAGGTATTTTTGAGCTGAATAACATAACCACAGGCTTCTATATCATCCAAGCTGTCCCTGAATCCGTGTATAAAGCACAAATGCAATTATTACGTAAAAATATCATTGCTTGGCTACTGATAAAACAACCATGTTTAATAAAGAATAACTCTGTATGGACTAAGATTTGGAACTTGGCGCCATAGTAACTTTTATTCAGCTCAAAATTACCTATCTAACGATGTAAAATACATAGCTATTGGAAGGCGGGACCGGATTTCATAGAAACTCTGGCATCATCCTTTATATTATTAACTTTAAGTCCAGGTTTCCACACGATGTCTTCTTTCACCGACGTCAACGATGTCACACATTAACTAAATTGACTAAACTTAACAATGAGTCGGAAAAGTCACAGGCGAACGGTTACTAAACTAAATTGTTCTTATGAACTGAGAACAGCTATAATAAAGTCTGCTAATAGATCTGCGACATTAAAATACTCTGTAAAATGACACTATAATAATAAATTCATTTATTTCAGGTAAATTAGATTTACGAAAAAAAAAAAGAAATACAAAAAGATAAAAACATTAAATTATACCAATTTCCAACAAAAAAAAAACAATAAATTATAATTCAATTAAATTAAACTTAAACACAAACAAATTAAATAAAAACAAATCCAAAAACTACGTACAGTCGCTACTACCTATAATTGAGCCAAAACTCACGTTACAGAGATTCGTCATATCTATGACAGTCAAAATCGAGACGTCAGTTAGATGCTCTGATGATAATGGACCTAATAAAAGAGTACCTACTGCTTGCTACATATCCAGCATTCTGATGCAATAATTTAAATTGGCATAAGAGGAGGATCTTTCCCATTTGAAACTTCAGTAGTAGGTTTTAGTATTAGTTCAACTGTTTAGATTGTGGGTGGTAATATGCAAAACTGCTTAAACGGACAATATGTTTCACACCAATGATATATTCGCGTGAAAATTCTATTATCAAGATCATTATCACCGTCCAAAATGTATTATAACATACAGTTTTCAAAGTAAACTGTGTATGTTATATGTTTTAAAGAACAAAAGGAGACGAGCAAACAGCTAATGACCTCAACTTAGAACGTACGTGCGTATAACATGTGAGAATCTGTCTGTCACCGTACATAATCATAATATATACTCAGTTGATTAAATAATTATGTTGTAGCAGTGACACTATTAAAATACTACACATAGCCTTTTTCAAGATATTTCAGTAAGGTAAATGATTATAATATGTTTCGAGTACTGGCATCTCTTACTAACATACAGATTTAGAAAAGGACGGAAACTGATGTCGATAGATAAGAAGTAAATTAGACAGCTTTTTCCTTGAACTACGCCATATGTTTGCTTGCTGTTTTAAACATGAAGTAGGTACCTATGTTTGAAAACATTAATCTTACGGATATGAACGGCTCAAATAATGTGAATTGTTGTTTAACGATAGAAATAAGGATACAAATAACCTTAATTAAGAAAGAAAGAAAAAATATCTATTGACAACAGATTGAAACACGCACGGAAAAACCATGGTGTAGTTTCAAATAAAAATACAATCACAACACTCCTTTTTTGGGGCAGTCGTGAAAAATGGCATGTCTCACGACTACGCAAACAGGTTCAATACAGTAGTAAATAATGCCTGACAGATGCTGAGATGTTGCCGGAGGCTGGCGGCATCTCAGCATCTTTCTGGCAGCATCTCATCAATTAACTTTACTGATGAATAAGGCAACCAGTCACACTTTTATGATAGCTCAAACGTTGCATATTTGAACACCAGACCTCCTTGCAAATGATTTTGGATTTTATACTCATGGATAGGTCGCCAATTGTCTGCCAATTGTCGGCTGTCATTTGTAGATCTTTGACAGTCGTTACTTGTAGTCAGAAGCCCGAAAGTCTGACAACCAGTTTAACCAAGGGGTATCATGTTACCCAGTTACTGGGTTGTGGAGGTCAGACAGGCAGTCGCTCCATGTAAAACACTGGTATTCAGCTGCATCCGGTTAAACTGGAAGCCGACCCCAACATAGTTGGGAAAAGGCTAGGCAGATGATGATGGATAGGTCGCCAATTATGTATCCTTTTCTTAGTACCTTCATCTTGGCTAATAAACTGCAGATATTTATGACAGACAAGCATTGCGGTCAGCTTCAACCACATTATGATCTACTGATACCGGTACAATTCACGGCCCATACACATATAGAATGAGCATGAGCGGTATTACTTACTTCCGATGGTAAACTTTCTACTTCACATAGAAATCGAGAATAATCGTAACTTTTTGCATCCTCTATTTGAGTTTCCGTTTTCCATTGGGAGTAAAAGAAATGAATTTCATTTAGTCTTAGGAGCCTTTCTTCATATATGGTAACATAAGGTACAAATAATTTTAATTTTTACCAACTAGGTATTTAGTTGGTAAAAATATACAGGAAAGTCGATTTTTTTTTTTAAATTATAGAAATTCAAGTTTTAAGGCATTACGTCGTCATTAGTGTCGTCATTGTTGTGGAATATCAAATTGACATTGACAGTTCTTAAACGCGGTAAGATGTGCTGATTACGTTCAGTTTCATCAGTGAAATTCGCCCAAAAACGTGTGCAAGGTATGATGCAATTATACTCAAGAAATTTTATAGCTACTTCAATAATATTTCTACAGTATTTCTGCTGGGAAGGTTTATTGTAGCACAAATACGAAAATCGATCGGGATGATTTAAAGAAATTATACACCTAAATGTAATAAAGCAAAAGAATTTCTTGTCTGGAACTCGAATTTTGGATAGTTAATTTTTCACTTAATAGTCCTATTGTTGAGGAAGATTATATGTTTTTTATTAACAACCATACTAGGACCCTAAAGAGCGTATAAATCTCCGGAGCACAATAAGAGCTTAGTTGGTATGCCAATATTATAGCAAACATTTTTTTTATCTCTGAGAGTTTATTGTGGAAATTTTAAACATTTTGCACACAACATTCTGTCGTTTTTTCGGCATGTGTCATGTTAGCTAACCTTGTAATAGAGTTAGTCGTATCTAATGGAATAAAATCAACCAGTGTACAAAATACACAAATGCTTGGCGTAAACGAAATCGTCTTCATTTTGAACCGTTTTAAAACTGAAAATATTCGTTGTTAATACCTTACTAATTAATTACCTATCAAAACTAGTAATTTAAATACTAATAATTAATTTAAAACTGCTCCAAGATATTTCTCAACTGGCGTCACATTTACATCTAAACTTGACCTAGAGCTACAGAACTTTTCTACCGTTTTGTTTTACTAAGACTCGAAAATCATTACTTTTCCGCTTGGCCGCGATAATTTCGCCGATGATACTAAAAACTTAATTTCAACATAATATAAAATTTTATTTATTTACTTATTTATTTATTTAGATAAGGCACACCAACGACATATTCACAATAACAAGAACAGATGTTAATTACATATTTTCAGTGTTGTGTAAATACATCAAGGCATGCACAACATTCTTATTAATTAAAAGATCGAAAATTCTATTAAGTAGTACATAAAAAAAAAGATAATTAAAACATTATATTGTAAAACAAAGCGACCTTACTATAAAACAAACAACGCAGACACGATGGATCTATCATCAAACTAATTTGACGTATAGTTTACACGACTATTATAATTGTTAATTGAATTCAAATTCTCACAAGAGAACGTGCAAATATTTACATAATTAAAAGATATTGACATAATCGTCTACCGTGTTGTTATGCCCTTAGCTAGTTCAACATTATAATTATTCAACGATAGCGTGAATAGGCTCGTAATAAACCAGTAGGCTTCACTATCATTGATTGCATCACTGCTTACCAGCATGGGACCGCAGCCAAGCACTAGTTTTTACCATTTAAAAAAAGGAAAACAATAGATTATGTATCCCAATTTTAATACGTAATGACGTATTGGGTACTTGTGAATAAAATTCAAGTCATTCAAGCCGTTACTCGATCTTAGGTGGTGATGTTGATGATGCTTTCTCAAGAATTGGGCTATTACATAATGTCCGACTGGTAGTACCAGAGATTAATGCGTTTAGACAAAAACACTCTCCAGCTTCATTATTTTCGACAGGAATTAAAGATGATCCAAACTCAGCTTCTTTTGAAATCTTTCCTAAAAATGTCACTATATTCCCCATAACAAGTTGTAAAAAAGTTCACTGACACTATGCAAACAATAGCCTCGGTTATTACAATTAACTTCGTAGTTGGAAACTCCATTCTAAAGTCAGAATTGGTATTCTTGGATTCAAAGTTTGGAGATATCGCCAATAGATATCTAGGTAAATATACTGGGGAGATACTAGTAGTAGTACTGTTACAGAACATAGATCGCCGTGATTTGAAATAGGCGGTAGACCTGGTCATGACCTCATGTCTTCTATTAACCCAGTCCATAGATCAGTAATTGAGTAATATTAATTTGTAAACAGTTCAGTACGCAAGATGTACTAACGATGATTCATACATATCAGACGGTAAATTATATCAATATTATCATTCTCCAACACATATCATATTAAGGATTGAATTCACCGATATTGTGAGATTATTAGGAGATTAATTTGACAGATTTTCAGACTGGAGAAATGACGAATATTATATAGTTTTAAACCTAGTTTATACCTAGTTTTAAATTAAGCTTTCCGAGTTGTTGGACCTCTCTAAAATATTACTTTTTAAGACTTGGGATTTCCATAGGACCTACTTAAATAGTTAAGGTTGAGGTAGCACTCTTGGAATGAATGTGAAAAGTATATCAAACAAAGTTCCGATCAGATGGTTGGAGGACCTAGAGTTCTACTTAAGGGTACTTTATTGGGCCCTACGACATTATACTGTCAAAAAACTCTGTTATGATAATAAGTGTCAGTTTGGTTTCAGTTTAGCCTTATTTATTTACAATGCCTTATTTATTTTATACCTGCATGCAGTATATTGTAAAAAATACTATTATAAGTAAGAATACTACAGTCACATTTAATACCTTTGAAATGTGTCTATGTTTCGTCTTAACACGTACCACTCATAAACTACATATGAAAATATTTAGAAAGTTTTTCTTGATTTAAAAAAAATCTAATTTAGTCCTTAGATCGTTTGTTTAAGACCTTTGATTCGGTTATTTGATCCAACATCACTTAATTTGAGCTAACTTCTACTTTACTTGTCTTATTATTTCTAACAAAATAAGCACTCTTACAATTCGAAACTGGATTAAAGAAATAGATAAGCATATAATTTATATTATTGTTCCAAATGGCGCCAAAACTATGTATCAGCATACATAGTTAACTGTGACACTGCATTGAGTTAGAAACCATAATTGAATTACGTTTAATATATTAAACCAGACTTAGTCATCATCATCTGCCTAGCCTTTTCTTATCTACGTTTGGGTCGTCTTTGAGTGAATATCAGTATTTTCTTTCGTAGTACTGCCAATCTGACCTCCACAATCAAATTCCCCGGTAACATGACCCATAACCTATTGATAAGACTGGATGTCAGACTTTCCGGCTTCTGACTACCCGTAACGACTTACAAAGATCAAAAAAGAAGAGCCGGGACCTTAACGCTTTTGGTTCTGTGGCCGAAACTAAAGGCTTGGTGACGAATGGAAGGACCTCGATATAATTATGTATAAAAGACAGTCACTTATTCCCAAACCGACTTTAGCAAGAAAGAAGAAAAAATCATTTATTTGCTAATAACGTACAAATTGGTTGGAATATTTGATTAATGTCCCAATACATTTTACCCTACATGCGGCATGCAAAATATGTATTAAATTTAAATTTAATACAATTAACATCATCACAATTAACAGTTTTACTTAGTATACAATAGTTACAGATCTATCTAATGAAACGTAACTCAGTCGCACAAATGTTCAAATTCAAATTCAAATATATTTATTTGTGACACATAGGTATAATGTATAATACCATGGTGTTAAATATTAAGAGTATCGCTATATGTGTCATCTCTTATTCTATCACAAATGGAGTAAAGAATCGATACAATATGTAGACGCCTTTATAAACACACGGTGTACACAACGCGCAGACTAATAATATAGCCAAATTATAGCCTGTCATTATTTTATGTCAATGAGGCAAAATGACAAAGTAAAGTTACGAAGTTTAGACATTGATCCTAACAGAAGTTATTTATGTATTATCTAATTATTTATTGTTAAGAAGAAAGAAGAAGTGAGATGATTATTTTACAGAAAAATAACCGACACTTGTGAGCCAAAAACTGGTATCACATCTAACATTAAATTTCTTTGCATTAACTAAACCTAAATAAAATAACCCTAAATAAATAAAATAAAAATAAAAAATCAAAACTATGGATTGTAGTATTTCATTTGAAATGTAATCTTGGCTAACTTCTAAATAATGGAAAAAAGATTTCAGTTTAAACCTCGCGTCTAGTTCCCACAAAATGATAACTTCTTTGTTTTGTTAAAAAATATTTGTTAAATATTAAAATACTTCATTATTTTGAAATTAATTTAAACTTGTCCGCTTGATCAGGTAAATAAATTGAACAGGTGTCCCACGTCACACGTGAGGGAAATCGGTCAATGTTCTTTAATAGGCAATGGCCTTGCAACATATTATATTGACTTGTAACAATTCACTTCAGACTCTGTACAATATTATGAAACTAAGCCTCATTCTAAATTAAATATTTAGTTTTAACTATTGTGTGATATATTACCATATATGTATACCGATACATAACATAACTTAAAACGCCTATATTGCCCAATGGGTCAAGCAGAAGTTTAACTATCATCTATCCATAGACCATTTGGTTTCTCTTAGAGAAATTCTCAATCACACTGTCCGGCTTTGGAATCGTACCCAGTACCAAATGCCTGACACCAGTGCTCACTCACTACTGGATCGGCGAAGAATAGGTCAAAAACTAATTAGGTACTTAATCATCCTCATGATGATAATGATGATGATGATGAAATGATATTTATTTTTGTAAATAGGTTTTCACAAACAATTTTACACGTAATTTTTTTAACTAGTAGATGAGATCGGAGATTCACTATCTGACTACTCTAAGAAGAAACGTCGAAAGAAACTCAGGGGATAATGTTCTGGACATTTTCTTGGTCAAATCATGTAAGAACCATGCAGATTAGTGTTTGAGATGGTCTTTTGAGGAAAAGTGAGTGGACCAGATTAGTCAGTGTAAGCATTTGTCAGTAATCGTGAGCTCAAATCAGGAACTTGAGGAGCTCCACGTGCTGACGAACAATACCAAAGAAAGAACTTGGGTTGGTCCCACAAAAGTAGGTACTCAAACTGCCAGACAAAATGTTAGAAAAGAACTTGCAAATTTAGAAACGAGATCCAAAAAATAATGATCCTCATAGTCCTTACATTCACAATAATGATCAATTTATTATTAATTTCGATCAAAACTTTTCATGTGTAATAATAAAGTCAAAGTCAAAGTCAAAGTCAAACCATTTATTTCAATTAGGCCCCTATAAGGCACTTTTGAACGTCGAACAAAAATTAACTTTAAAAAATGATTCTAGTTGCCCCTTCCAAAAAGTAGATTTGTATGGAGAAGAATGGGCAAGAAACTCCATACTTACTCTTTTAAAATCGATTTTACAATACTTTGTATACATCAATAAGATTTGTATGTGAGGACGATGCACTTAGAATAAAAGTACTATACTAAGATAGAATTAAGCAAACAAAAAAAAAAGCAATGGAGTTGATAATTACATGTGGTACAGCTAGATACATTGTGCTCACATATTTACAAATGTAATTACATTAATTTAAAAACAAGTGAAGAAATAAAAAATAATAGAAAACAATACAGAGGTACATTATTATATTAGCAACCCGGTTGATTTTGCCAAGACTCCAATGATTGTCCTATGGAGCAGGACCAGCATGTTTCCAAGCATTCCTATCCTGAATATAATCTTCTAATTTATAATATGCCAGTTTACAAAGTGTACTTTTAATGTAAGTTTTAAATTTTCTTTCATTTAGTTTTAATATATCACATGGTATTTTATTATAACATTTAACACAATACCCCATAAAAGATGTTTGTACTTTTGCTAATCTAAAGGAAGGTTGAGCTATTTTATCTTTATTTCTTGTATTAAACTGATGTCTATCGCTTGTTTTACTAAAGAGTTGAGGATTTTTTCTTACATACATTATATTTTCATAGATATATTGACAAGGTACTGTCATTATATTTATTCTCTTAAATAGCTCTCTAAGAGATTCGCGGCGCGGTAAATTATAAATGGCTCTGACAGCTCTCTTTTGTAAAATGAAAATGGATTCAATGTCAGCAGCCCGGCCCCACAGCAAAATGCCATAAGACATTATGCTGTGAAAGTAGCTAAAATAGACCAAACGCGCGGTTTCTACATCTGTTAACTGTCTTATTTTTCTAACCGCATAAGCGGCTGAGCTTAGCCGCCCCGCAAGAGATGTTAAATGGGGTCCCCATTGTAATTTTTCATCTAGAGTAATACCTAAGAAAACTGTCTGATTAATAAATTTCAGTTTTCCTCCATTTAACATGATGTCACATTCGCTACTTTTAACATTTGGTAAAGTGAATCTAATGCATTTAGTTTTTTTTTCATTAAGTACTAAATTATTTACCGTAAACCAATTTTGTACCCGAGTAATTGAGTTATTCACGTCGTCAAGATGTGGTGACCGTCTGTTTATTTTAAAGATCAGTGATGTGTCATCTGCAAATAACACCATCTTTGGTTGATTATGTATTAATTGGGGCAAATCATTAATGTACACTAAAAATAGGAACGGACCCAGTATTGAACCTTGGGGAACACCCATTGTCATTTCAGCCCCCAACGAGTCTACGCCATTTACCTGAACTTTAACCTGTCTGTCTTTCAAGTAAGATTTTACTAAATTAAGTGCTGTATCCTTAATTCCATAGTGATTCAGTTTCAATAGAAGTGTTTCATGGTCAACGCAATCGAACGCCTTTGAAAGGTCGCAAAAAATTCCAATGGCATCTTGAGCTTCCTTCCAGGCGTTAAAAATGTTCTTAATTAGGGTGACACCGGCATCCGTTGTACAGCGCCCTTTGGTGAAACCGTACTGCTGTTCATGAAAGATGGAATTTTTATTAAAGTGACGTAACATTTGACTGAGCATCAACTTTTCAAACACCTTACTGAGAACTGGCAGAATTGACACAGGTCTATAGTTGTTGAGGTCTTTACTTTCGCCGGATTTCAATAATGGAACTACTTTACTGTGTTTCATGAGATCCGGGAATACTCCTTGGTCTACACTAAGATTAAAAATGAAAGCTAAATAGGGCGCAATAGTTTCAATAAAAGACCTACAGACTTTAACCGACATTCCCCAAAGATCTTCTGTTGATTTAATTTTAAGATCTTTAAAAGCTTTTATAACAGCCTGGGGGTTTGTGTATTGAAATCTAAACTGCAAAGGGCATGCCTTTACATTCTCCTTTAGTAACGCAAAGGAAAGCGCGGATGACGAGTTTAAACCTTCAGTAGTTTTAAGTGGAATATTAACAAAAAAGTTTTCAAATTCCTGAGCTATTTCAACATCTGAGTTAATGGGGCCATGTGCAGTCTCTAGATTAAATTCAGTGTCACGCTGTTTTTTCCTACCTGTTTCATTATTTATTATTTGCCAGGTAGTTTTAATTTTGTCATCCGCTGATTTTATTTTATTGCTAATGTAAAGAGCTTTAGCAATTTTGCACACACTTTTAAAAGTTTTTGAATACTTCGCAACATGCTGATGAAAGTTTGTGTTATTCACATGTTGCCTAAGGCCATATAGTTCATAAAGTTTATCTCTGCTTTTACGAATACCTGGAGTTGCCCAATCACTAAATAAGAACTTAGTGTAAATGCTTTTAGTCTTTAATGGAATAGTTTCATTAAATTGATTTTTTAATAGGTTAAAGAAGTCGGCATAAAACTCATTCGGGTCTGAAATGTTACTGTAGTTTTGAAGACGTAGTTTACCAGCTAATGACTTATTTTTATTTGTATTTCTGTATTCGAGAAGTGTTTAATTATTCTCTTACCTGTGTATCGAGAAATGTAACTTTTCGCTAATAAACTATTATTATTATTATTATTATTTAGGTTCTCTAAATATTTACATGTAATTGGCCTAAACCTTATTTTAATTTTTTGAATTGGTACGTAGGCGCAAAACGTTATTGTTTGTCCACTGTGATCAGATAGCAATTTATTAACAATTTCTTTATGTAAGTAATCACAATTACAAAAAATGTTATCTATACAAGTGGCAGATGAAGCTGTCACTCGTGTTGGTTCAATGAACACATTTGACAGATCAAATGATTTAAAAAGACTTAATAGTCTGTTACTGTTTGAACTATTTTCTAATAAGTTAATGTTAAAATCGCCACATATAATGATTGATTTACTACTAGTACTAAGTTTTTTTAATACATCTTCCATAACAGAATCAAACACAGATAAATTCTGATAACATGGAGGTCTGTAAACGCATACTATAACATGCCTATCTAGCTCGACACAGGACAACTCAATGGAATGTTCAACCGAAAGTCCAGCAATGTCTTTTCGTTCTTTACACTTAATTGAATTTTTAATTAAAATTAGTGATCCACCGTGTATCATTTGTTTCCGACAAAAATAACTAACTACACAATAATTAACATAATTAATGGACATTACCTGATAATCTTTTAACCAATGTTCTGTCAAACAAATAACATCAAACCTAGTTCTTTCTAAAAACATTTCTATTTCCAGTAGTTTGGAAGAGCAACCTTGAATGTTTTGATTAAATAATTTCAAGGTATGTTGCTTTCCTCTCGGTTGCTTATAATTTCCTAAATTGCCAGAAGAAACCTTGTTATTATGCACTAATGATAATTGACTATTTAAATGGGTGACTTCTGTTGTCTTAAATCCTAGTTTAAAGTATTATCAGGAGTGACCCCTCCACCCTCAATCAAAGAGTCTGAAGTGATAGTGTGCGTGCCAGCAGGAAGAGAATACTCAATCTGACTGGTAGTGGCCACCAAGGATGTTGGTATTATAGGTGTAGCCTCCTTCGTACGACATGGGGACTTACAATAATCAATCACTATGTTGTTAGTGTTACTAGACAACAGAGTTTCGTCACTTATTCTACAATTTGTTATATGAGCTATAACTGGGTTAATATTATATGCTATTAACATAGCAATCATGTGTCTACATTTACCAGACAGAGATAAAGTTCTCTGAGTTAACTTAAAACCACTAATAAACTTATTAGTGTCAAAATACAATAATTTGTCGCTATGACGACATGTCAACATGTGAATAGTATTATTTAGCAAATAAATATTATAGTTTTCATCGACTGACAAAGTATCAGAATAAGGAAAAGCACACAACATCAGCTTTCCTATTTTTAAATTTAATAAAGTGTTTATTCCATCCACTATGTCCTTTTTGGTAATACCATTACTATTGCCTATTAACAAAACCAATGCAGAATAACTATCTAAATTAGAATTTTTAATATTTTTAATTATTTGACGGAAACTTATATTGTGATAACTATGATTAGTAAAGCTATGGCTAAGGTAGTTATGTAGTATTTTTCCAAAGCCTGAACCTAGTTCATCACAGAAGAAGATGGATTTATTAGTCTGTGTATCATCACATAAATTTGCTGGAAGAGCCAAAACTGGTGGTGTGTCAAGTTTAGGCTGTGGAGGTGGTGGATTGTTCATACAGCTGCATGAGAGATTTTTGGTCAGCGACTCATACATCTCAGCATTGCACTTCACCAAGTCCAGCAATTCCCCAGCCTCAAAAAGCCGCTCACTCAGTTGTTGTTGTGAATTTTCATACTTATCATAAATATCCTTCAGCAAGTACTCCTTGTAAAGTAAATCGTTTTGGAGGCGCTGAGTATCAAGATCATACTTTTCCCTATATGCATTTAGCTGAACATTACATGTATTTAAGCTTTTTGAAAGTGAAATGCGGTCTCTTCTAAGGGAAAGATTTAATTTTAAGAGATTTTGTTTTTTTATTGATCTCTGTGACCGTTTAATAATTTTCTTGATTTTAAGATATTTCTTCAACTTATTGTGGCTCATACCAATAGGACATAATGGTAGGGTATCATCTCCTGTTAAGTCTATTGTTACTGCCGGCTTACACACTGCATGTGAACTACTACCTACCAACTCGTCAAATAGATTATTTGTGTTAATAACCTGTTCCCTAACTTTGATGGATTCTGACAAAGAAAGGGCCTTATGGGCATCACATAACTCCTGTTCAAGTTCGGATATGCGTTTCAAAGCCACTTCATGTATGTCACTGCACTGCTGAAATGATGACACTTGATTTAATAGTTGACTGTGTTGGTCGGCTAAGTCCATGTGCTGAATGTGTAACTCAGCCAGTTCATTTTTGAGGAATGTGTTCTTGTCCACAATATTTTTCACTTCAACCTCACTGTCGTCCCGCTCCTGGAGCAATTGTTTGCATAAACCTTTAGAAGCTTCAAGCTCCTTCAAGGTAGCTCTCAGTTTAGCTTCCAATTCCTTGATGGTAGCTCTGCGGGTCATCATTGTCCTCATAATTTAACTTACCACACTTAATATTCATTGCATTGTTCGATATTAACCTTATAATACAGATAAAATGCTACCAGACGCCAGGAAAGCTTTGGATTCTAGAAGAATATTATATGTAGTATATAGCTACACAGACCTTATTGGAACTTATTGCTTTATTGGTCGTCCTTCATGGAGGTCAAGTGCGTAGTTTTTGCAACCGACGCAATGGTGACGGCGCGGCGGCGGCGTGCGTGAAGCAAAAGAAGCAAGATAGAATCGCAGTAGGTGGCACTCTGTAGTTTTTACTGCATAACTTCATGGGAAAAAGGCGGTAGGTACATGTATGGCTATGTAATACACCAATCTAGCTAGCCTTTTTGTATTCCATAGGATACATTTTGGAGAGTGTGCACGGGAATTACATGACTTGATTCCGCTATCACCTTTCTACCATCGGACAACCCGGCGTACGGCGAGTGTCCACCCTTACATTGTCGGAACTTTCACGATTCGGACAAAGCGTTTCGCTTCATCGTTTATACCGCGTACATCGAAGGACTGGAACAACTTGCCTGCTGCGGTCTTCCCGTCCGACTATAATTTAGGTGTCTTCAAGGCTAGAGTGAGTAGGCTCTTAATAAACTAGTGCGCTTCACGATCACAAATTGCATCACTGCTTACTGGTGGGATTGCAGTCAAGCACTGGTTTATAGTATTAAAAAAAACTAATTTAAAATCCTTGTTCATTATCTGTAGTAAAACTACCTATATGACAGATATAAAACTGAAACAGGCAAGGCCTAACGAGAGGTCATTAAAGTACTTTATAAATCCGTAGTAATTATACACCACTTGTCATCAATGGATAACATAAATAGTACTTAATTGTAATCTGTCAATTACCTACCTACTACTAATTAATTGATTTTGAACTGTCTGATAACATTATTAAGTAGGTACTTTATTTCAATGATTTTGAAGTTGTAAATGTATTGACTAGAGGAGCTTGTAGCTATATAATTACAGCTGCTGGTTGGATCGAAGGTTAAGCTACACTTGCCGAGGTCAGTCAATGGATGGGTGACCATTAATTACATATCAAGAACTCTCCGTGCCATCAAAAAACTCGAGGATGGTCGGCAGCGTCGAATCCAGGAGGAAGAGACTTTCGCAGAAGGAGACGACCGTTTCGCAGAGGGAGGCTGCGGAAAAGGAGAGGGAGATCCACTCCACTCACCCGGCCCGCAGCAGACGCACCGGGCGCAGGCGGAGGGCGGACAACGCCCTCTTCCAACCCCCTGAATGAGTCCGGAGGCGACGGACACGGGGACGTCCGCCGCCCCCACACGTACATGGATCCGAGGTGGCGGCGCGTGTTCACGCGCGCCCCTCTTAGACGTCGCGAGGGTAGTCTGACACCTCACTCCCCTGGCGAGGCCCGCGAGGCCGGCACCAGTCGGGGGTCGCGGAAGTATCTTCTGTTCCCGTGACCCCCGGCGTGAGAAGTAACACGGGGTGGTTTTTAGTCAGTAAGAGTCTGATAGACCCGTCCACCCGCCCGGGCGAGGGACATCCTTGAGGATTTTCCACCCCTCGAAAAAAAAATAAGGCTACATTTCACGCGGTGACTCTAACAGAATCGCACTGCAGAAAAGCAGTCGCTTCATGTAAAATACTGGTATATAGCTTTTTTCCCGTTAGGCTGGAAGCCGACCCCAACATACCTAGTTGATTATAGGCTAGGCAGGTGAAGTGTGTTGATACAAGTATGAAGTGCATTACATATTTAATGAGTACGTACTTACCTTTGAAAGGCTTACCGTGAATGACAGATTATTTTTATGATATTAAAATTATGACAGTATTAATTTACTAACGTACTCATCTGCTTTGACAAGGTGAATAGAACTTATGAGTGTCAATGAGAGGTGCATTGGCACTACTCAAAAGAGTGTATGTTGTTGTTGTTTTTAAGGTCGTTTAAGTACGTCATACTACACTTTGGAGCAAATAAATCGAGTCACTACCATTTTTTTAGAGTTAGATTAATCATTTAATAAGGTTAAGTTACAGTTCGTTTTAGGTGGTTACTCAAAAAATTTGTTTTTAATTTTTATGATTTACACCTTATACGTGAAAAAGGGAAGTGGCACGATTTATTTTCCTAATGATATTATAAGTAAAAAGGTGTAGATAGGTTATAAGCGCGTGTCAGCATGCGACGCGTTAAAATGTGGCTAACTAGCCACACTTGACCTAAATGTCGCGTGCCGCCGTCAACGGACGCGTGCGTGCCATTTTACTAATATAATACTGATATAATATCATTGCCCCAAGTATATTTGATGCAAAATTAACAATTTTTTATGCACAATGCTCAAATGTGGCACATACCTGTCATATTGTTTCATTATTATTGTATTGTATTCCTAAAACGCTCTGAGGGGACGCCCTAGAAGGACATACTCTGACCTTATTGGTGATGTTCTTCAGAAAGGTCAAGCGCGGTAGAGGTGTGAGTACTAAGTGGTCATACACTCACGCCGGTAATATATGGACACAGAATATATGAACGTAAACAAAACAAGTAAGTATGGATTGTACCAATTTGTACCTCCCAACTTTCTATAGTTTCTGACTAAAAAAATACTAACCGTTAAATTTAAATGAGTTTTATTGAACCAGTAGCATGCTGGTCGGGATATGTAAGACAGTGTTTTATTAAGGTCTTGGGGTAATAGACTAGTAATTAATCAGTCAAGTACAGTATACCGCAAGTCAAAGGTCTCGAAGATCTGGCATAGTACAGCGTTTCGACAAAACATGAGACAAACTTATAATGGTGTTGTTACTTTTTTACATGTGGCCTACTGTACTAAATACTAATATGTAGATGAAACAAAAACGATAAAATGTCAAGTAGTTTTTGATAACTTTTGAAGGTTTAAGATGATAATGACAACATGCAATACGTGCAGGATGCAGCTTCATGGTGATAAATATTAACAGAATCCAGTTTATCTCAATGGCATAATCTGTTGCACTTTTATCAAACTGTTTTATAATATTATTACAGTTTTTGTTTGTTTGTAAACCAACTTGAGTGAACCTAACCAGAGCGAAGTTAAACCACCATAATTATTCTTTAGAAAAGTCAGTTTCTAGTTATGAAAATCGTATTATTAGTAATATACTCACATTTCTGTTTTTTTTCTTTCTTACTATTAGAGTAGTGGATGTCACGCGGTTTCCCCGCGCAGTTCCCGTTCCCGTGGGAATAAGGGGATAAAAAGCCTATGTTACTAAGGGTGAATGTAGCTTTCCAATGGTGAAAGAATTTTTGAAATCGGCACATCAGTTTTTAAGTTTATTCATTACAAACATACACACACAAAAACATACACACACACATTTTTCCTAATAATAGGTAGATGAGTAGTTCTAATAAAAAGTTAAAAGTAGAATGTTTTATTTTGTTCGCGGTGTGTGGCTGATTATAAGAGAAAATCAATGTTAGATTCCATAGCCCTTTCTGTTACTAAGACCAAGTGTTAATTGGGTAGATTTAAGCCTGAACAATAATTTTATTAACTATTAGAATAAAATAGTGATTTGATTTTCAGCTGGTTCGATTACCGATTCGTTATATTTTTTTTAAAATAAAGGAATCCTTTACGGTAAAAAGTACATTAAGTTAAGTGAATAGAGTAAATGATGTGTAGGTCAACTGGCAAATTATAAACAGATTATTTATGTCATTCTTACTTATGTGCCGAAAGACTAACTACTTTATTTATTTCTCTTGACGACCATATCATCAAAATATTGAACTTGGCTTACATTTTCACACTTATATTATGTTTTAAGACGTATAGGACGCGTCGGGACTTCGGGAGGGATCGCCCTAGAAAGACATTTACAGACCTTATTACCTTATTGGTTCTTCAGTAAGATCGATGGTACCTACTAACAATCGGCGTACCTGTATAACTACATATATGAACGTAAACGAAGTAAAAGAGGATAAGAATTGTACCAGATGGCGCTTTTTTATAATTTCTGCGTACCATGGGAAACGGTTTGAGCATAGTCATTGTTGTTATAAGGGTTAAAATGGCTTGATTTTTAATAAAATACTAATGAAAAATACATGAAGAAAGAAAATGTATTATCTGCTGTGGTTTTTGGTTTACCTACTATTGTTGTGACACATTCATTAATACTAATGATTATCACTAATACTAATACAGTACCTAATTATACATTGTCTATTGTCTAGGTACTGTTAATGGGTGATTAGTTGAACAAACTAACACAAATTAATAATATGTAAGTCTGACCTGTTTAACAATAAAGACAAAATAAACAAGTATGAAGCACACATGGTAAGTATACCTTATATTCGTCACAATTTGGAAATTACTTATTCTAACATAACTATTAATTAGGCACTTTATAGTTATCAGTTAGTAACTTATCTGTGGTGCTTGTAATATTATTTTATTTAAAGTAGAACAACTCAACTTTTTAAAAGGAAAAAATAATTATATGTACAAGTAAATTAAGTTGTTTTATCACTAAAGTACTTAGTAGTAATAAGTGAGGGACCTATTCAAATAATAACTAACCAGCTCGTGAATTTTATACGTCTTCTAACATTTCATGCAATTTGCAACTTATTATTGCAATAAAATACATTCGGAAGTAATATCTCGAGCCATTTACTTATAACACGCGTTATGGTTATTATTTTTTAATAAAATAAAATGCATCGAATCGAAACATGTATCGTCTTTTAGGCCATAAGGTTCAAATTGGTACATTTTATATCCCTACCAAATATATTGACCACGTGTAAAAAGTGGTTCAATTTATTTGCTCCCAAGTGCACCTATGTTGTTAAAGTTAGACGCAATTGTTACAAATATGAAGATATATACCATACCTAGTATAATTACTGTAGTTTATTAGTAATGGCATGGTAATGGTGGTATTTTGGTTTTTTGGTCGGTATTATAGGCTACTTTTTATCCCTTTATTCCCACGGGAATGGAAACTATACCTATTATAGTTCCCATTCCCGTGGGAATACAGTGATAAAGAGTAGGTAGCCTATTTTACCCGGGGATAGTGTAGCTTCCCAACGGTGAACGGCTTCCCAAAGAATTTTTCAAATCGGTCCAGTAGTTTTTGAGTTTATTCATTACAAACATACATACACACAAGTTTTTACTCTTTATAATATTAGTGTACACAAAAGTAAAAAACGGTAAATAATACATACATAAGTATTATTATATACAAAACCAATTTATTATTTATTTAGAACGCACACAAGTATAATTTCAAATTTAAATGTATCTTACTTAACTGCCTATTAAACAAACGAATGACAACAACAGCTGTTTACACTTTCAAAGATAAACAAACAACATCGAACGTCAAAATAATGTCAGTGATCAGAGAAGCATTTGTTTTTAAAATTCGAATTTGTGTACTCAATACTCAATTACCAGTGTCACCAGTATTATAAAATAAACTCACCCGTTCATATTGGTGTGACCTCCTTCCTCCGAAACTCTATTGCCGACTAAGCAGCCTGGAGTCTCAGACTTCTCTGAAACGTGATGGTCCTCAACGTCTTCCAATATCGCCGCTCGATCCGCATTCGTTTTATTCAACTTATCACTCGACAAACTTTTCGATCTATACCTCCCGTTTATTGGCGCCAAATTCTTATCAGTAAATGCACTAAAACTGTTCAATTTCGTATCGTTCGCATATTTTTCGCTAATTATATTAGATGACATTTCGATGCTGGAATGAACTAAGCGCGCACAACAACACTGGTTGTCAATCTCAGCTCAGGCACTACACGACTGACGTTCCGCGAGGTAAACGTAACGTTTTGCCGGACAAAACAATGGCACACGGCCCACTGCGAGAGTCATGGCCGTCTATATCACTTGGAACTGCTAGTAGAATTTTTAAATCAGTCGAATTACACAGACTGATCCGCAACTTAGAAAAAAATCGCATTGTTTCAATGTCGGAATCGAACCGTTGGCTGGGGTGAAGGCGAGAGCCATTGTGCGATCCACCGAAGAATTACCAGAGCTCATCTCGAACAATATGACAATAAACACTAAATAGGAAGTCTATTTCTTTTTAAAAGAAGAAATAAGGAAGACGGATATAATAATAGATAATTTTAGAAACAAAAACAAATGGCTGTCTCTGAACGCTGGAAAATTGTCGTTTTTAGAGGCGGGAATCAATCATATATTTCCGCTCAGTTATTTTTTAATTAATTTTTTTATTAGGTTTGTGTTTGACCATTAACTCACCTGATGGTAAACTTAAGACATTTAAGCCTATTTTATGTAGCAGCTAATCAAAGAAGAGTATTTAAGTTGGGTACTCTGTACTTAAGGTAAAGAGTGCGTAAGGCGATGGCAATGATGAACTGGACCCCAGTGAGGAGCTCGATGCTGCCCACCTGTAGGTCGGAGATGCCATAGTAGACATTATGATAATAAATAGAATAATAGATAGTTAATAAACATAAATAGCGATGAAACACGCTTGCCTAGAAGTAACCTATTCACGTACGTTCGTTTCAGTGCTTTTAAAATTATTTAAAATAAAATATAAATTAATCTAGGTTTGTAGGTTCGTCGGTGGGTAATGGCCGTTTTCTCTATTAACTGTATCAAGAGTCAGATAATATTTTTTTACCGGTGATCATTAAATATTTTATACTTAGTTAGGTAAATAATTAGGTACTGGAACACTGACAGTATGTTATTAAACTGATCGTAAATGCTTATTTCTGTTAGTTATTTTTCACTTTCACAATTATCTAGTTCCTTCTTATAAACGTAGAAAATAAAATCAAACTTACATATTCCAGTATCCTTTTTAAATCGCGAAGTAAAGGGCGTGTTACATAAAATTTTATAAAAGGTGTCTTGGCATTGACTTTTTAGTTTTTACACTACGTCGTCGCTTGTTTGAATTGAAATGCTGTAAGTAAGCCTGTAACACGTTATTCCGAGGCTGGAGACTTGACCTCAAAAATACGTGCACCGCTTTCAAACACTTGTATACATCTGTCCATATTATCACTAATTTTCCTAGTATTTTACAACAAGCAAACAAGATTTTTAAAGACACACTTTATTATTAAAACTTCATTATTTACTTAGAAATAAAACCATAATACCTTCGTTAGGTAACGCCTTTTTAAACGCGTGTCTGTGCCACATTTTTATTTACGAAGCCTTCTTTATTATAAACTCAATAGCTATGAAGTTATTTTTTCAGTACTAATACAAAACATTCGTTTCTTATCTTTGACAAACGTACTGGCTCAGTGACGTATTGAAAATTAATAAGTAGCACGGGTAAATTGTGAAATCCCATTTAATTTGTACCGTAATGTGCCAAGTCTTTTGTTGCATTTAACATAACAGTTTGAAATTTTGAAAATAAGCAACCAATTATATTCTTTGGTCTCGAGTTCAAACCCAAGACACGCATAAATTTTCGGATTCATGTGCGTATTGTTTAATATTACTTGCTTAAAAAACGATGAAGGAAAACATAGTGAGGAAACCGGCCATGCTTGGTGTCAACCGTGTGTCATACAGCTGCTGGAAGTTTACATCAGAATATAGACAAACTGTTAGATCTCGTAACTAACTGTTGACTGACTCGTAGCTACTCATAACTACTCTTAACTACTCGTAAGTGTTGACAGCTCATAACAAGACATTAGTGAGAGTTTTAAGTATTGTTTACGCGTTTGACTGACAATTATTTAATTAAAACCTGACCTGTGATCGTAACATAATGCCAATTTTTCAATAAATTATTAGATTAGATTAGAACCAACAAGTTTTGAGTTTATTTCCAACTCTCCTGTAAAATTTGACTTTAAGTGTTTCCAGTTTTTTACCACCAATATGACCAACAGCAACACACACTGCGATTAAACATGGTCCCATGTTATATCGCAGAGCCTATTATCATAATTTGGAGTTAAGTGTAAACTCCGGACTGCTACAAAGACATTTCTGACAGAAATTGCAAATAAAACTAATATCTATTGTACATTTGATATCACGAAATAATATCATAGATATCTCTCGAGGATTTGGTAAGCGAAGTCAGACGCCAAAGTCAAAGAACAATGACAAAAGTCAAAGTCAAAGTCAAACCATTTATTTCAATTAGGCCCCTGTAAGGCACTTTTGAACGTCAAACAAAAGTTAACTATGATTCTAGTTGCCCCTTCCAAAAAATAGGTTTGTATGGAGAAGAATGGGCAAGAAACTCCATACTTACTCTTTTAAAATCGATTTTACAATACTTTGTAAACATCAATAAGATTATAATTATGTGAGGACGATGCACCTAGAATAAAAGTACTATACTAAGATAGGTTCAAGCAAAAAAAAAAAGCAATGGAGTTGATATTACATGTGATACAGCTAGATACATTGTGCTCACATATGTACAAATGTAATAACATTAATTAAAAAAAAGTGAAAAAATAAAAAAATTAAATAGAAAACAATACATAGGTATATTATTATATTAGCAACCAGGTTGAGTTTTGTCAAGACTCCAATGATTGTCCTATGGAGCAGGACCAGCATGTTTCCAAGCATTCGTATCCTGAATATAATCTTCTAATTTATAATATGCCAGTTTACAAAGTGTACTTTTAATGTAAGTTTTAAATTTTCTTTCATTTAGTTTTAATATATCACATGGTATTTTATTGTAACGTTTAACACAATACCCCTTAAAAGATGTTTGTACTTTTGCTAATCTAATGACACCAGAACGCGCGTAGCATGATCACCGTAAAAAAGGGTACCTAGGTAAGTCGACGAGAGAATCAACAAAATGACAGATGCCGATTTATAGAAGAAAATTATTGTAGACCATTGTAGACTGAAGAATCAACACATTTCTTCTCTTCATTCTTAACATTGTCGTACTCAATACAAAAGAAATGTTTCTATAACCTGTCTCTTTGTAGGTTTTTCTGTAGACACAATCCGTTTCTTCGGTGGTCATGCTACGCGTGCAGGTTAGTCACAAATCACAAGCTAAGAAGAAGACTGTAGTCGATCTCATTAATGTATGTACAGACGCCAGCTCATCAAGTTACCCCAATGTGTCAAATTTTCCCTATTGAATATAAACCTTATTCTGTTTGACATAAAGTTGAAAAACGATCAACTGGACTGACTGACCTGTTAGTCTAGTAGTTAGTGACCCTGACTGCTATGCCGGAGGTCGTGGGTTCGATTCTCACCCAGGACAAATGTTTGTGTGATGAGCACGATCATTTGTTCTGTGTCTGGGTGTTATTTATCCATAATATGCATGTATTTAGAAGTATATAAGTATGTTTATCAGCTGTTTAGTACCCATAACACAAGCTCTTAACTTAGCTAAAGCTTGGGACTAGATGGCGTTGTGTGAAAAGTTGTGAAATATTTTGTATTTATTTTGATTAAAGAAATTTGACTTTGGGGTAACTTGATGTGCTGGCGTCTCGCGTCTGTACAAAATCATATACCTGTACCTACTATATTCATAGCTAATTAAGTTCTGATTCTGATTCTCCTTATTGCAGTAGAATTCTATAGTTTATTATAAATTAGAAGCAGTAATTAAGGCATCGCTAATTGTTAATTAGGCTTTGATTTAATGTGTTCTGGACGTCAGAGCTATTAAATAGCGTATCTATAAGTATACGCTATTTAGTAGATTTTTTACATACATTAATGAGATCTGCTACAAGGTTAAATAGGCTACTTGACAAAGTTTTAGTTTGTAGTCCCTCATCTAGATTACAAGAAAATGTAAGACGCATATTTTTTTCTTTTTTCACGTAATCAAAAAATAACGACGATACATCAAGACAAAATGTCGCATGACGTCACTAGCCAGTACAGTCTATACTAGATGATGACGTTACAAGTCCCCTCTCCTCGACTATTAAAACCAACCTGTGAAAATGTTTGTGTAGTGAAAGTGAATTGAGCTGTCATTTCATACTAATGCTAGGTATTGACAGTTCACTTCACTCAAGTTTTCACGAGGTGACTTTTACTTTATCGACCGGATGAATTTGAAACTACTCGACTGTACCGACAACGTAAAAATACAAAAACATACTATATTTTACTATCGGTCTAGTTGTATGTATTTCCCTATCGTTGGAACTATTGCACGACCTAGATAAAACGAGGTAAACAGTGTGAACATAATTAAATAATGTTTATCTAATGGGTAAATTATATTATATATATGTATTTCTGAAAAATAGAAAGTGCGAAGACTACTAGGTGCAAGTGGCAAACTTAAGAGAGTCAATTTGGAGGAGTTTTTCATATGTGGTGTGCTTAACTGTTTTGTACGGTCTCCTTCGACTCAATTTGACAAAACATCGAGATTTCTTAAATAAATGTTCATTATGTAGGACTTCGCTGGCGAAGTTGCGACTTCGTCCGCGTGAACTTCGTATTTTTCCCTTAAAACTTTGACATTTCCCCCGGGCCCCTCGTAATTTTCAAATTAAAATACAGCCTATGTTACTCGGTAATAATATAACAGTAATAATATAAATGTAATAATTTAAAAGTTTATTCCATACATACACACAAATCTTTTCTCTTTATGATATTAGAGGTAGATGTAGAATACACACGTTTCAATCAAATCAAAATCAAGTCATATATATAATATATTCAATTATGCTGAGGATCAGCAGCTCACGATAACTGACAAATGCTTGCACTGACCGATCATGTCCACTTATATCTGTGTGGTTATTTCCTCAAAAGACCATTATCAGACACTAATCTGCATGGTTCTTACATAATCTGACCAAGATAATGTCTGGACTTTAAAAGAGACTAAGACCTCTGAGTTTCTTTCGGTGTTTCTTCGCAGAGTAGTCAGATAGCGAAATACCGACCACTTCTTTTTAAAAAAAAATTACATGTAAAAGCCTGTGGACCAACTTTACGCAGCGGGCGTACAGCGCACTGCGCGTACAGTACAACAATGCTTTCAGGATACTGTTAGGGCTTCCACGGTTTTGTAGCGCTTCGACTATGTTTGCTGAGGCGCGCACGGATGATTTTTCGCGATCATAAGGAAGCGAAACACTTCACTATTAAGTCGCCCGCAAAGCAGCTCGAACAGTCTCCTGAGGGTTTTCTCCGAGCGGTGGGACCTGTCACTGATAAAAAGGTGGATACAGCTTCATGTTAGCGTATCTCCACGTTTGTTTTGACACTGTGTTGATTTAATTTTATTATTGATTGTTTTAATGTGTTTTAGATGTGATTGAATTTAATTATAAATATTTGACATTTAATGTATGTAATTTTAATGTGTTTGTGTAATTTAATTTTTTTTGATTATTTTAATGTATGTACTTGTGTTTTAGATGATTTTAATTTGATTTTGATTTGAATGATTGTGATTGACATTCCAATTTTTATATTTTGTATGGACTGTGTCTGAATTAAATAAATTATTATTATTATTATTAAAAGTGTTTATAAGAACTTATTTACAGAAATAAAAATCATTTATCATTTAGTTTTCAAACGTCGAGATTACATACGATAGTCCCCCAAGCCCGCCCTTCGCCACTTCCTAGTCTTTTAGCATAATTTGAATAAATGAGTTTAGAGTTTAGTTTCACATTATGCTACACCGAAGGGTAAAATTTATTTGATCGTTTTTTAACTTTATTACAAATCGAATAAGGTTCGTATTCAATTAGGATTTTTTTACAAAAGTCAAGTCAAAGTCAAATCAAATCATTTATTTCAATTAGGCCTGAAAACAGGCACTTTTGAACGTTATACTTACAAATAAATTAAATTAATATGATTCTAGTTGCACATTCCAAAAGGTAGTTTTGTATGGAGAAGAATGTGCAAGAAACTCCATACTTACTCTTTTAAAATAGATTTTACAATATTTGTATACATAATCAGATTATATGTGAGGATGATGTACCATGAGAAAAAAAAACAGCTATCCTGAGATAGGTGATATAAAATAAGCAACGCGGCTGGTAATTGTATGAGAGTATTGAAAGATATACACAATATAAAAAATAATATAATATTATTATTATTTTTTTGTTAAACATTGTTTGTTTCTCGGTTAACCGGTTAACCGGAATTGCTGATAACACGGGCCTAAGCCAAGTGATTATCAGCTGGGTTAAGAGATAAAATAGTAGGAACAGATACTATGTGGTTTTGTGCTGCAGGTGGAGTGAAAGATGGGGGCATGTTTAAGTGAGAATGTTGTTGGTGTGGATCGTCTGATTCACATTGTAAGAACTTCCTAACCAGTCTGCATGTGTTTAATATCACTTATTATTATTTTTTATATAATATTTAATCCAAAGTTGATTATTAAAAAAAGTAATGATCATGAAGTTAATACTTAAAATAAAAAATAAAAATAAAATAAAAAATCAAATTACAATGTGTGATGTAGAGAAAAAGCAAACAATCCTGTCCAGACACTAAGTTGTCCTATGGAGCAGGACCAGCATGTTTCCAAGCATTTTTATCTTCAATATAATCCATTAATGTATACTAAGCCTGTTTGCAAAGTGTTTTTTTAACATAAGTTTTAAAATTTCTTTGTTTTTTACAGTTTAGGATAGCTTGATATGGTGGATTCTGTACACCGACTTTAAAAAATCTGCACCAGCACACGTACCATGGTCACCGTAGAAACCAATGATATTATTAGTACCGTTTTTGAAGATCGAATGTTGTTTAAGTAACGTATCTATACTTTTTTACATTATATCATTGCTCGATATTGTAAACTTTTGTCGGCTGGAGAACCGACACAGTTCTTCTGTTCATTCCTGTCATTGTCGTGCTCAAAACAATAGAAATGTTTCTACAATCAATTACTGTGTCGATTCTTCTGTAGACAAAATCTTTTTCTATGGTGATCATGCTACGCTTGCTGGTCGTTTACAAATCCATTCGAAAATAATAAGAAAAGCATGAAATCATTGCTATAGAAGTCTACTAGACAGTCTACACGAAGCAATTGCGTGTTGTCTTACATTAAAACGTTAAATTACCGTTAGTAATAATAACTGTTACAACAATTCTATTTTAATAATAAATATTAAGTTTATATCGAACATGTTTACTTACACTAGTGTGTATACGCGACGCGTGTATACAAGTTATATAGGATGTTGTGCTTATTTACTAAAACTACTAAAATTATTACCTACTTATAACGCATCACCGTCACACCTGCAATCCTCTGCAGTGTAATAATAATATTCCACAACTTTTCACACATCGCCATATTCTAGTGCCGAGCTAAGCAGAGCTTGCGTTATGGGTACTTGTTTAGTACCCATAACGCAAGCTCTGCTTAGCTTTTCATACATGTTGTCATACACACGCCGGTTGCGAGTATTACGCACCTGACCTTTCTGAAGAACCTCAACAATAAGGTCTATGTATGTCCTTCTAGGGCGTCCCCTCGGATTATTCCGATCTGTCACCCCGCTTTGTCCCCTTAGGGTGACAGATAGGAAAAAAAAGTTTGATCTGTCCCCCTGTTAGCAATGAGGGGACAGTTCGAACTTTATTCACTCCTTAACGGTTTCATCTGTCCCCCTATCACTGATAGGGGAACAGATGAAACTTTTTATTCCTGTTTGTCCCCCACAGTATTTAATAAATTAATTCTTAAAAGTAATGCCATTCATACTGCAACATTATAGTAAATTAAAAACTAGTGGTTTAGGTTTATAAAATCATCTGTATTTAAATTTAAATAAATTACAAATATTTCTTTTGTTTTTCTATTAATCGGCCACAGTCCTATAAATCACAGTACGTATAGTAGATACAATTACAATCAGTCTTCTGATTTGACTTCATATAGCCTAGTTACAAATGAAAACTTTTAAATAATAATAAACTTAAAGTTGTAAATAATCTCAAAACATAAATAAACGAAAATCACTAGTATAACGAATTTCTAAACTTTTCAAAGGTCGTACGAATAATATATAGGGTGACTGGTAATTAGTGACTGATACCTAAACACGTGATTGTATTCATGATTTCAATAAACATTCCCAAGGAAACTTTTTTATACACTTAACTTATAACACAATAAGATAACAAAAACGCTGTTTGAAATTCCCGCGCGCGCGCCTGTGATCGATCACAGTAGGCAGGAATCGTTACGATCTATCAGCTAATAGTCTGACCTTTGGAAGGGCAAACTCTACTAGTAATAGTACAGCGTCACACGCTCTCCCGCCACCCTCACCGCTCCCGTTGTGCAGTACTGAGTGTACCGACGTAATTGAATTCATTGCAAGTTAATGAGTATAAAAAAAAATTCTTTGGGAAAGTTATTCGTATTCATGAGTACAACCATGTGTTTAAGTATCGGTCACTAATTACCAGTCACCCTATATAAATAAAATATCTATCGCAACTTCTCCAACAAATGACCAATAGTAATTTCTCCACCTACAAACTGCATTTGACAATAATTATGTAGGTATATATTCGTCTTTCATAATATTTCTCTTTGTGCGACAATTTGACGTCGGAGTTAATTGGTTTTGGATCTGTTGTGATATGTCTCTATAAAAAGCTGCATTATTTTCTAGAATAACTTAAAGCATATTTAAGTTGGGATTTATTTTTCAATTGTATTATTTAATCCATGGTGCCAGCCTTCTAGAAAGTTTGTAGTACGATGACGTTCATTAAAAACACACCATAATTTTCTAAATTCAGCACCATGCGGTCTAATCCATTATTTGATCATATACAAATGAAATTTCTTGCTCTGATCATCATATTTATATCATATAGAAATGGTTTCGGGCAGCTTTTAAATGTTCCGTTACTTAAAGTCTTCTAAAGTATAAATTCAAATTAAATTTAAATTCTATGGGGGACAAACAGTAATAAAAAGTGTCGTCTGTCCCTCTATCAGTGATAGGGGGACAGATGAAACCGTTAAGGAGTGAATAAAGTTCGAACTGTCCCCTCATTGCTAGCAGGGGGACAGATCAAACTTTTTTTTCCGATCTGTCCCCCTGAGGGGACAAAGCGGGGGGACAGATCGGAATAATCCGTCCCCTCCCGGCGTTTCCACATACATCTGCCTTGTAAAAACCTTTCGTTATGCGCCTTTTATTCATTATTTCAACGTGACCAAATCATCTAGGCATGCATACTCTTCAAAAAAAAAGTAGGTACTAACTAAAACAATACAATCAACCTCATTGTTACCGATAGTCTCATAGTTTCAGTTGATTGGTGAACCACAGATAGTTGGTAAAAACCATGGTCGTAACACTGGTGCAAGGTGACGTTTTTAGTGGTCGAATGGTCAACAGTATTTTTATCATTTGCGGTGACTATAGTAAATTATACTGTGAACGAATAAATTATAACATTATTTAAAATAAAAACACTTCTATTATGAAAAGCATATTACTCTGTCGCTGAATATTTAGAGGATAAACCTATGTAATGCTACTGACTGTATGGTGGTATTGTTATTGGTGTCTTTCTTTTAAGTCAAATTTTAATTAACGTGTATTTTGTGAATTTGCATGCCTTATGGTAGGATATGGCTAATGGACACTATAGTTATAAGACCTTTTTCTTTTGTACCCATATTCGCAAATGAATAAATGATTTACAAATTGTCTCACGATTGGAAGTTTGAAACAAATCAGCTAGTCTTTGTGTAGAAATTCTGTACCTACAATCGAAGCCATAAAAAAGCTCTTATATAAGTTGTAAAATAACTCTAGTTGGTTTCTTACAATTCTAGGTTGTAGTTTTTTTGCAAAAAGTTTTTATTTTGCAATTTTTAGTATTTCGTTCATGTGGACAATTTTTTATTTTTCAATTTATTTTGGTAGAAAAACCATACTACTAAACCGATTTATTTCATGAAATTAAAATGAGGCCAGTACATATAGTACCAACATAAATACATAATAAAAATAATAATGTATTTTATTGTCAATATCACTTTCGCCTTTTCTGTTCCAGGTATCTATCTTACATTTAATAAATAATAAATAATAATAAATATTCCACAACTTTTCACACAACGCCATCTAGTCCCAAATTAAGCTAAGAGCTTGTGTTATGGGTACTAAACAGCGGATAAACATACTTATATATTTCTAAATACATACATATTATAGATAAATTACAACCAGACACAGAACAAATGATCGTGCTCATCACATAAACATTTGTCCTGGGTGGGAATCGAACCCACGACCTCCGGCATAGCAGTCAGGATCACTAACTACTAGACCAACAGGCCAGTCAATTTAATTACATCCTTATTATAACGTGCTGTAATACCTAAGCCCCACGATGACTACTAATAAATCGCTTAGATGGCAGCAGCATCCGTCGATAACATCACACTGAGAAAATACAGTTTCCGTTTAATTCCGTATATCGTAACGTAACACACCATGTAATTCGCCTCAGAATAATGGGCACCTCGTCTGATATGATAAGCAATATCTCTCTGACTACGATCTAATATATAAAATTCTCGCGTCACAGTGTTTGTAGCAACACTCCTCCGAAACGGCTTGACTTACTTAAAAAAATTGTGTGTATATTCTTTAGGTCTGAGAATAGGATGTAAACCAAAGACATTCAATACCTATAGACCGGACATCACAATCAAAATTTTCGTCCGAAACTTGTGTCCTGCTTGCACACAAGTCTATGAGTTTTTTTTAGTATACTCCGCTGCCACTCCAATAGTCATATATTATTCTAGATGGCGTTACTGAGACATGGGATCAAAGTTTTTCTATGAGATTTCCTTGACATGCCCGCTCTATACTTAGTATTTTAAATCTCTTCGATGTAAACTAATAAATTGATTTGAAGGCGAAACGAAGTTTGCTGGGGCAGCTAGTACATTAATAAAGATACATCGCCAAAATGTATGTAAGTAGATAGATACAAACACACAATACAAAATCAAAAGTGATAAAACAATAAACAATGAATGATACAGTGTGCGGTATGCGTCTCAAGGCTGCACCAAATGGGAGTCCAGCTCAGCATGTGCCAGGCAAATGTACCTGGTGCAGAAATTCTGCTGGATCCGTGCAGTGGCGTACAGTGGTAAGTACGCTCATAACTTAACCAGAACGACTGCAACCCGTTTGGCTAATTCTCACTTTTTTTTGTTGGGCTAGTATTGGGCACAATTAGACCCGGCAGGGGAAGTTACGATCGGGTTCATATTCATATTCATATTCATTTATTTTGCATTCCATATTGTATAAAAGATGTTACAAAGGGCTTAAAGCTAGATACATAAATATGGACCCCGTGAGGGCACAGCAAAGTAGGATAGAGAGAGAGGGGTTTAATTTTACAATTATTTGGTATACACAAAAGCAACAAAATTTGAATATAATAGTATTTTAAAATTTGTCATTCATTAAAATGATTAAATTTAAATTATTAAATTTTGAAAAGTTAAATTATTATTATTTATTTTGAATTATTTTTAAATTTTGTTATTCCTTAATGGTATAATAGCATTTATTAAATAAAAATAATTGTAATTTATTTATGAATGAATTATATTTTCGGGTTCGGGCATAACAGCTCAGTCAGTAAGTCTGTCAGACCTATCCGCCCTCCCCAGGGTAAAGGACATCTATAGGTACGGTTTTTCCACTCCGCACCGAAAAAAAGGACAATGATTAAACAAATATTTTAATACGTTAAAACACTAACCTTTTTTAGACTAGTTATAGTCGCATATTAGCTGATTAAGTACTCTGAGAGAGAAGAAACTCCAAAACAACATTTCAGAGGTCACCGTCTCGTTAAAAGTCCTGGCATTATTTTAGTCACATCATGTGAGGACCATGCACGATAGTGTTTGAGCTGGTCTTTTGAGGAAAGAACTACACATATTGGGAATTTCATGCGAAGCGGACAGGTAAAACAACTCGATGTTTCCGAATTTATTATAATATTCAATTCGCATTATTTAATGATATTAGGATAAAATAAATATGTTTTCGTTACCAAAAGTACAATTAAAACGCTCAGTACATGAAGTAATAAATCCAGTGATTTAATTATTTAAATAAATCATTTTAGGACTCTATAATAGGCTTTGAAGTATTTTCGACAACCAATTGGCATGCACCAATTGGTTGTCGAAAATTTCAAAGTTCCTTAACTCTTTAACTAGTCATTATATTAGAAAAATATTAGGTACAAGTATGTATTAACAATATACAGGGTGTAACGGAAAGGGTATATACACACAAACAGCGTGAATAGAGTATTTAATAACGAGTCTTTCCTCAAAATTTCAGCTCCCAACTAAAAACTTTGAAACTTTACGATATTATTAATATCGACAGTTTATTAAATGCAAAATCATAACAAACGTGTCACCGCACTATGGGGGTCATAATCCTGTCCGGCAAGGTTCAAGTATATCTATCTCGGGTTCTGCGCGCCTAGTACAGACCTATCGGGCTCTGCCTAACCGACGAAGGCGCGACGGCGCGGGCGGGCTCAACTTTACAATTATGTACCCATGTATATGTATAAAAACGTTGCCATGTCGTTTCTTATCACCAAGAGAATCCGTGCCCTTCGGATGTATATACCTTTTCCGTTACACCCTTTATATGTAAAGGTAGCAAATACTCAAATATTAATATGCCTGACGCTTTGCGTAGAATGCCTCATATTTGAGTAGAGTCCAGTCAGTACACGCATTTCACAATTCAGTAATTGTAGCTCAATCAACTCTGAACAAATTTCTAGACCATTCTCTGTTCATTGTCGCCAGCTGTTTAGGAGTGTCGAGGCCACGGTCAACAGACCGTAACCTTTTCCTTCTTGATCTACACATAGCGTTCCTTCCGTGGTGGTCAATGATTTTCTTATTAATGACGAGAACTTTGTGAGCAAACCAAAAGAGATAAATATTTCGACAGCATATGTTAAGAAAGAAAGAAGAATGAAAACTTAATAGACCCATGGGTGGCATAAAAACTTTGACACCAGGTAAGTCACTAATTAACAACATGAAAAAAGAAGAATGAGGTAGTAGGGAGCAGGTCTCTATACCTGTCATGCATGCTGGAACTTATTTTATTTTATTTATTTATTAGCTTTATTTTTATCCCTTACATTTATTTTTTGTGTGGTGTGCATGGTTGAACTTATAGGTAATTTTAATTTTATTTTATTTTTATTTGAGACAGCAAACAATCGCTTAGTAAATATTGACATAATTTTCATGGGTCAATTTATTTCAGCAAAAACAAGAGGCTTTGCTGTTTCATTATTGGATGTTTATGTTATTAAGTCATTCTCAGTTCCTGTGTATGTATAATTTATTTTTAGGAAATGCTGCTGCTACTGGCGAATAAACTGACTACAGCTCCCACTTTATTAACTTGCTGGTTTGTCCACTATGTGCATACTAAACTTTAACACAAGCATTTTGTTGTTATGGTCTAAATGTTGTTGCAACGGTTACCAGTAGCAACATTTAGCTTCTTGAACCATTATCACGTTAAATGTTGCTGTCTTTATTGAAACACACACACTCACTCACACCATTTTCCATTGGGGTAGCCAGAAACTACAGAACGCCACCTGCCTGCGTAGCATGAACACCGAAGAAACGGCCTTTGTCTACCGAGGAATCGGCAAAGTGACAGATTATGTAGACATTTCTTTCGTCTCGAGCATGACAATGTCAAGAAAGATGAGAAGTTATATGTCGATTCGTCAGTAGACAAGAATCAACAATGCCGAGCATGAAGTGCGTACCTATTTTCTCCACTTTTGACAGTTCTTTTCGAAACATTTTCTGTCAATAAGTGTCAAACAGTCTACATCAAATGAGACCTAGGCAAGCAATCTACACATCTAGGAACTTGACAGTTGCTATAGACAGCATGTGAATTTCTTTCTCTACGTACAAACGCTTGTCGACAGTCGCCTCATGCTCGGTTAGAAGAAATGTCAAGTTGGACAGAAAGAAAATTGTCGTGTCTCGGAAGAAAAGAAATTAAGTGTTCATGCTACGCGGGCTGCTACGATTCTTACAGACTCTTTTGCTTCGTTCATACGTCGTCATATACGTAAGGCAGTTGCAAGCAGTACACTCACGCACGCAAAAACGCTTGCATCCAATATCTACAAATCCTAGGACATTTCTGTCGTCACACACAGTCATGTCCTTGTTATCAAATCAGTCCCGGCACGTCATCATCACGCCTACGACCTCTATATGAAGCACATGTCCTCACACATCTAGCCCATACTTAAGTGCTTGCATTAATCACAAAGATGAAAGCAGAAGCACCACCTTCGTTTAAACGTTACGTGATGGTTCTCACGCAATGCGTACATAGGTACTTAGCCACAGTGTCACTGGTTTAATTGCGAGATAGACAATAGTAGAGGACGAACAGTTCACAATGGTATTCTGCAGTCCGTTGATATATACATAGTCACAGTGTAACAACTTTGATAGCGAGATACATCAACAGTAGATAGACAATCAGAGTTCACCAGGAGTGTGCTGAGTACCTGCGCTGTTCTACGCTCATTTGTTTATTTTTATAATTAGCTGTTGTCCTGTTGAGCAGAACGGCCTAGGCCATAGGTGTATCATGGGCGTATCTAAGGTGGTAAAGAAAAAAATTGCATTTTGACTTAAGAATCAGCTTATATGTCTGGAAAACTATCAATAGGATTCAGATAGTAGATACAGTCAAAAGGAAATAAAATCCGATTGACCCCCAGGGCCCAACAGCTACACTCATGGCCTTGGCCAATGTTGACCAAAGAATAAAATAAAATAAAAAATAATAAAAATCTTTATTTCGAACTTAAAACACTTTTACCAATAATATTAGTTAAGTAACGATGATAGCTGCAGTGTTTAAAACTGTGGCGAAGCTATCAACGCCCACCTCCGGCAGAAGAGAGCCAGTCTTCAGTCTTTGCCTAAATTTTTGATTGATCTGGATCTGATTGGATCTTCAATTTTTAGATTTGAACTTCGAGTTAGTAAGTTGAAGTTTTCGCTGGCTTTCCCGAAAATATAAAAATACTAATCCATGTTCAAAGTTAGCCTTCTGAAGCCATCACGTCATTGTCTTCTTGACCACCGCGCGCTACTAGAATTATCGCACCGTCGCACGCGCAACTAATTATTCGTAACGATAAATTGAATAACAGACACAAAACTTGATTATCACTGTTATTAATTAGGTTAGGTGCAGTCACGTGGCGTGTCGACTTTTTTCAGATCATTTGAAATTTTAATGGGGAATATTTGTACCAGGTTCCTATATTCGCTTGTAATGAGATGAGTCTTGACGGTTGACGTAAGAGGGTGAATTCCCGTCATTAATCAAAATCTAGTCTCAAGCTTGCAAATCAACTTCAACTTCAACTCTTCTCTTTGGCATTTGTGGAACAGAGACACCACAATTTTGCCAATAACACGTAGGTACTATGATAGACCATCAAACGCTGGAGATTAAATTAGTAATTATTGTTGATCTAAGAGGAGTGAAAAGATAATTTTTAATAACCAAAGAAAAAAGATATAAGAAAAAAAAAATAAAAAAAAAAAACCTTATTCTGCACAGAAGCTTGCACATCTATCTCAGTGACAATCAATGCCATTAAATTACGGAAATTAGACGTATTTTTGACAAAATGCAAAAATTGTCCCCTAGGACAGAAAACGCTCTGCCTTGATTCAGTGAGAGAATCAGGGTGGTGTCAGGAGTCATTATCATCAGTCGGCGATCGCGGAAGTATCTTCTGTTCCCGTAAACCCCGGCGCAGGTGCGAGACGGAACACCTAGTCAGTAAGAGTCTGATAGACCCCTCTGCACTCAACTGGATGGAGTACAACCATGAAGATTTTTCACACTGCACCAAAACAAAAGAGTCGTCATCACCATCATCATTTTCATCAGCGTTACCATCGTCATCTTCATCTACCTCTCCTATCCTGATTCATTTGGGGTCAGTCTGTCTTCTTCCACATCACTTCAAATTAATAGTGGTGACAATAGTCACCACTATTAATATGAAGTTTGTTGGGTTTTTTAACAAAAAACTCAACAGCTTTTTTACAATGTTCAAGATATTTGTTGAAATAGAGATGTAATGCAATGTGATGTCCTTCCTAGCGATATCATCTATCATAGGAGTAGGTATATTAGGGAATTCATTTTCTACTTTATACACCCGGATAACTATAAAGTACACATTACCTATATAATATATCTATGTTTTGTAAGTGAAACAGAAACGATATTAACCCAATAATTGTGATTTGGATATCATAATAGGCGGTCGCTCCAAATTAAATTTTGGTATGCTGCTCCATCAGGTTGGACTGGATTACTGTCTCACAGAAAGGAGGCATGTGTCCAGAGAAACAGAATACAGAGAAAAATATATTAAGTATAGGCTTATTATTTACGTTGAACAGGAAGCCGACCACAAAATATTAGAAAAAGGCTAGGTAGTTCATGATGTTGGACTAAATGTAAATTTGTAGATAGGTAGGTACTACACAGGCTTATTATATAGGGTGACTACCGTGGGTGGTGATTAGTGACCGATACTTAAACACGTGATTATACTCATGAACACGAATAACTTTTATACTCATTAGCTTTCAATTAATTCAATTACGTCAGTACTGCACAACGGAGCGATGGGGGTGGCTGGGGAGCGTGTGACGCTACTACTACTAGTAGATTCCGAGGTCAGACTATCAGCTGATAGATTTTGCGAAAATTTCAAACAGCGTTTTTGTTTTTTTGTTGTGTTATAAGTTATTGTGTAGGTATATAAAAAAAGTTTATTTGGGAAAGTTTATTGAAATCATGAATACAATCACGTGTTTAAGTATCGGTCACTAATTACCAGTCACCCTATATACTACGCAATACTACGCGTGAATGTTTATCATTCCACACCAATGTTGACTGTAACCCGTTTGTTTGCTTTTGTTACCAGAGGCGCCTGCGCATCACAGTTTCCCTGAAATGAAGCATGTCATTCGATCTTGTCTCGAAATTGTATAATACACGGAATCAAAACATGATGATGTTCAGATTTTGTAGGTATTGTTAGTTACTTACACGTAACATAACATCATTACGCCTATAATCCTCGAAGGGTAAGGCAGAGGTGTAACAGCCGTACACCTAAATTTCGCCAGTTATGTTAAAGTTCCATGTAATACAGGGCTAGCCTATTACCATCAATAAGAAACAAATCCAGATTCCGAAAAACTCAATAACGTTTTGCCTGACCCGAGGATCGATCCCGGGCCCTCGTGCTATTATGAACTAGACAAATGAGGCAGTTTAGCGAATCAGTGTTAGTAACATCTATGTAGAATTGTTTTCTGTGCACCCGGAAGAATGACTAGTATTCACATGGCAATCGCTATAGGCAATTATGACATCCTGGACCCTAGGCCTACGTTGAATGTTATAGGTATTGTACGTTACTTGGCTTATAATTTACTACATACATAATGTATTGCTTCCAATGACAATCATCGTGCTGTAAATAGAACACGGCCGCGCAGTCTTCCGCCATTGTCACTGTGATTGCAGGAAAATGGAACGCAGGTCTGATAGTCCATAGTTGTCAAGAGTCAAGAGCAAGGTTTCAAGGACCAAGGCTCTATGGACCAAAGTCATGTACTGGAGTGGGGTTATCTGAAGAAGATAAGAGAATGACAAATTGAAGAAGTAAATATGAAATTACAAAATCAGGTATAGCCTTCAAAATCAAAGTCTAAAGTTAAATTATTAATTTCAATTAAACCAATTTGGACATTTTTTCGGACATCACTCCTCTGGAAACCTAAAGCTGTCAGCGTAACTAAGAGAAATACTATTGTCTGTTGCTAGACCACTTACTGGGAAATGGGTAGCGATTTCTTTAACATCTTATTTCCACTCAAATTACAATGCGAAAAAAAACTTTAAATATATTTTTATAACTATTTAAAGTGTTCATTCATTCATTCTTTCATTGTTTTAATGCTTTTTTTGGCTTTTAAATCCCTGAATGTTTTTGTTTTCATTTTACACAATTATTTATTTATTTATTTATTTATTGCATTCATGTCGTTTAGAAGGTCTTGTTACAGATATGAGTTTCGTACGTGAACCCTGCTAGGGCACTGCAACATTAGGTACCTATATATATATCTTAATATTAAACTTGTGGCTATTTTATTAGTGCTTATACGCCTATATTGTGGGCTCTAAAACATGTAGTGTTATTCTTACTCCACTAGGGAGTGGTTTTCTGCTTCTCCTTAACACAGATTACTTCGTAATCTAGCTAGGAGAACAGGGCTTCGTCCATTTATTTGTTAGTACAACGTGTGTTTTTTTTGTTCTGTTTTTCTTTTATAATGTATAAGCTCATGTACTACAAATATCCATGTATTTATTTATTACCATCAATAAATTAATATTATTTATTATAAAGTTACTGGTAGCGACTAATGGAGCATACACTAGCAAGGCACCACACTGCAAGAGAAACCACTCATATTATCGAATAATACATAATGTACGCCATATTTTAATTGTTATACAATGTGATCTATTTGGGGGTGTCGAAAGGAAAGTATTTACGCAACTTGGGTCAGTGTTCCTAATTGTTATGCCCGCACTATTGTGGATCGCGTGCTAATAGTGATACTGACCTACTGATGAATGTAATACATTTCACAGACCCATAATACGTCGACACGCGGCGAAAATTGGAACTAAACATAAAACCTATTGGATCTGACGTTTCGTTTGACAGCTTTCACAACAAGCAGCGCCGCTCGGTAATGTCAAGTTAAAACGGACACTCAATATTGTTACGTGATGGAATGTCGCCATTTATTTAATTTAGTTTACTTTGTGGCATATGTGAGATGTATGAAGTACGATGCTGATTGGTGGTTGTCATGCGTTAGTTCGACGTGTGGGTGATTTTATGTTTTGACTGACATGGTTGTGTAGTGCCAATGGCACAACAGACACTGCAAACACACACTAACTGTGCAATGTAAAGTAAGTATGTTGTTAACCAATTCAGCTACTGCTAAGATCACGGCCATGATGAAACTAAATAAATTAAAAGCTACTACTACTAAATAAATAAATTGATTGTTTTTTCTACTGTTTTCTTATTTCTTGCGGAATTGCATCTACCACTGTTTGTCTTTGCATGGCCTAAAGGTTGACTGGTAGAAAATGCCTACGGCATTAAGTCCGCCTTTGTACATTAGTGTGCTTGAAGTATTAAATAGATTAATAAACTTTGTAAGTACTGGATTACTCAACCAGTTTCAATGTCAGCAGTTTTGACAAAGAAAGAAGTCTGGATCTGTCCGTCTCAGAGGGCAGAGGGCATCCACAATAAATGTCCTCCATCGCGATTGGAGCTTTACGCTTCACCTCGCTCCACAGCTTACCGATGCTCGCCGCTCCTGCCAACATAGTGCGACACCTGCCCCCCTAGCCAAGTTACAAACGATTCGTATCTATTCTCTTTCATAATATAATAATAAGAAATTGACCACGTGACTTATTAATTATAATAATTTATAAGTCACGTGGTCAAAACCAAGGGATTTGAGGCGTTCTCGATTGTAGAAAGAGAATAGATACGAATCGTTTGTAACTTGGCTAGGGGGGCTGGTTTGGACGCTTGTTTTGGTAAGTGGTTGGGGTCTCTTCGGAGCGTGTGGCCATTCTATCCATTTGCGTCGCTTGATCTGGCGGTCGATCGGGCTTTCGTGGCGTTTTTTCAACAGCTCTATATGTTGGAGATAGTCTCTGGCCGGTCAAGCCAGATGGCCAAGGCAATTTATGGACTTTAAAAGCAACTGTGACGTCAAGTTTTTTTGGTGACCCTCACAGTCAGCTTTAGTAAACAACTCTCATCAAGTCACTATCCAATTTTTCCAATTTTTATATCTTGTATGGACTATGTCTGAATTAAATAAATTATTTATTATTACTATCTATCTTCAGTTTTCTTTGTTATTAAAAACCAATGCACACAGTCAGTTTCCTACATGATTCAAAATATACAATTAAGTTATAAAAAAAACTACTTACCTCTCAATATTTGTCTCATATAGCAATAGTCGAAGCGTGTCTAATAAATATAAAAACAAAACGTTTCCTCTTCCGATTCCGCCATTTTGTTTTTATTTGTCGTGGAGTTGGATACTTCCGGTAGTTAGAGGTTGACAATTGATTGTCATAAAGTTAAAATCAACGTATTTCTGCGTACTATTACGTAAGTGTTACATTAATTTTATAGTAGTGTTGAATTGAAAATAGCGCTGTAATGGAAATGTATGACATAAGTGTTTTTAATTACATTTCGATGAATGGCATTGCATATTCCTGGATTTGCGGACAAGATAAGTGTTGTAACCTCCATGTTGCCAAGTGAAAGCATGTTGCAGGAATACGACCTACAAAGCCTACATTATCGCTTAACGTATTAAATTAATTAATGTCATAAGTTATTTATTGAAGTGCCAGCGTAAAATCTTATAGCAATAAGTAATAATTTGCTAAGTTGTTACATTATTTTTTGTAGGCACATTAGCTTAATATCGTCACTCTTAATAAATTTCTTATCCACTACTTGTTTATTTACGAAGAAGTAGGTATTGTGTCAAACAGATCAATTTGTTATCGCACCGTTGTTTTTCAAACACAATACTCAAAAACAACTTTACGAAAATAAACCCACGGGTGTAGAAAGACATTATTTTTTGCATTACAATGGAAAATAAAGTTATTACTGTAACAAACTAACAAATATTATAAGGTAAGCTAGATTCTAAAGAAATATGATACAAAAAAGGATTGTAAATAAGTAAACGCCTACAGGTTTACGTAGGGCAACACATTTCACACTGACAACAACGTGCTCACTAAAATATATGATTTTAAAACCACGCCGATAAAAAAATCAAATAAATAAAAGTACATGTTTCCAAAGCTAGGCACAGGACGGCTATAATTAAATCATTCAGTAGCCACATCAATTCGTCAAAACCGAAAGGTTTAATTTCGATTGTGACTCACGCCATGATCGAACTTGACCCAATTGTTTGACCCCGCCCTTGTCTATAGTCAAGAGGTCATCTCATCCGATTATATACAGTCCCTAATATAGTCCACGGACGTAGGTAAGCGAGACACGGCTAGAATACGAATGAATAAAACGTCCTTAAGATGTTGACTGGAGGAAATAAATATTTATGACTTTTACGTAGGTGGGGGTGTTTACTTGGTTTGTAAGATTACAGTTAGTCATTAAGGAATATTTTATTAAATCAAATCAATTACTCCTAGATTTTAATGCCAACACAACCCAATCGTAGTGAATGTGTGTATACATCTAGTTTGATTATTTAAGTCGACATAAAACATTTAAAATTTTTCGTTTCCTTAGACTAGACACCCTACACCCCATGTTGCTCTTTAAGTTATTAAAAAAGATTATATAATACCGCCGCTGACTGCCTCGTTCGTCTAGTGGTCGCAAGGGCGAGGTCCCGGGTTCGATCCCCGGGCAGGACAAAGCGTTATTGAGTTTTTCCATCTGAAATTTCTCAGCCCAGAGTCTGGATTTGTGACAAATGGTAGCAATTTTACTCGCCTCCTATTACATGGAACTTTAACATGCGAAATGTGGGTTTACTACTGGTGCATTTCTGCCTAACCCTTCGGGGATAACAGGCGTGAGGTTATGTTATGCTATGTTATTATACTATTTTATTCTTAGTTCAATTATACAACATGAGTGAAAAAGTTAATGACCACACTCATTTATTCAAATAAAAACAACTGTATCAAACCAAAACCATTTTAAAAGACACGATAGTGAGAAGGTCAGCTCTCACCCTCGCTTGCTTATGTACGACCGCAGGAGATGGACGCCGATGCAGAGCGCTGCAGCAAATATGGTTAGTTTAAAACTACTGTACAAGCTCATCTGCGATATGAACCCACTCACGGGACTTTCGCTGAGAAAAGTCGGCCACTCACACGCGATAACATCGTCGAAAGTTTGAGCTTGAGGTCGCAAAACTCCCATCAAGTGCAAGTAAGCAGAGTGACCGGCTTCCAGCGCTGCAGCCACGTCGCCATCACCAAAGACATCCAAAGCCCCCCATTCTAAGATCACGGGAGTTTTTTCGTTGGTCAACCATCGCAGAGCAGCGTAGTCCCCGCAGCGTGGCACATACACGTCAGTTACATGAGTCTCTCTATAAGTCACAGGATTAGCGGCTTCATCACCAAACATATTCACCAATTGCTCAACGACGGCATCTTTACAGTTTGTATCGTCATCTCGCATCATCAGATAACCAATCAACGCTGAGTACTTTTCTGAGCTGCCTGTAGTTGACAGTCTTGGTCTCTCCATCGCCCAAATGATGGGACCTCGCATACTAAATATATCACCACTATAGCCTTGTCTACTCCAAAAGTTTTCCTCGTATTGTATGCTGAATTTTTTCCCCCGACCTGGTTTTATATCTCTAGTTATTTTTCTCGTTTGTTCTGTTAGTAGTGTATCTTCTAATTGAATGTTATGTAGTTCGTCCGGTCTCAGAGCCATCGCTAGCAAATTACAAATGTAAGTAGTCTCGCCCTTTATAGTTTCTAAAATTACCTGTTCAGAATACGTGCGAATGCCTTTGATGGTTTTAGCTTTCAATGTTATATTGGCAACACTTTTAGTAAGTTTGCTCGAGAGGCGTTTTCTACAATGTCCTAGAAGTTTTTCCCGAAATCTAGTGTTTGATCCACCGAGGTGGTTCTTGGCACTGCTCGTTCTATAACATTGATGGAGATAGAATAGAAGTGACACAGTGTTAGCCGGGGCCCCACAAACTAATCTAACAATAATCCTCATTATTTCCCTCGAATTCGAGAAGAGGAGAGTAGAAGAAATACTTTGCTCCATGGTAGTCTGGTCGTAGTACAACAACACCTTCCTCTCCTCAGATGAGTCTGAGATGTTCGTTTGGAACAGATCTATCATGTTTTTATCTAAGTATGTTTGATATTGATTTAATTCATATTTCTCGAATAAGTTCAAGTACTCAAAGTCGTGCACGTTGTTTAAAAATTTTACCTGACTTCCATTAGGATATTGGAAGAGCTTATGTAATGGTATGCTTTCCAGAGACGGTGTTGCACTGCTCTCTTCCAATCCCTCTTGGTAAATTGTCCTTATTTCGTAATCTTCTATGCCTTCTGGATAAATGATAGCATCGGGTAGGGGCACTCTAAAATCTTTGGCGTATTGTAGAAGGTATAATCTGGCCACGTTGTCGAGAATCTGTCTAGCTGTATAGTCATCACGGTCGCGTCGTACATATTCCGTTTCAGATTCAGAATCATCATGAGCAACCTCACAGAAAGCCACACTACCTTTAGAGCTGCGTTGTTTGGTGCTAGGTCCGTGCAGGTCTAAGAGCACAATGTCCATGGTGTCGCCGAACTTCGTCATCAGTTTGTGCGCAGCTACCATACCTGGGAGAGTACATCCTAGGACGATGACGTCAGCTTCTACACTAGTTTTCCCGCCACCACCGAACTTTATGACCATTACGAACTACGAGCCGCCTGACATTCAACTCTTCATTAATGGTGTTTGTGGAGAGGCACCACAATTTTGCCAATATTCTCACATTGAATGAAACAGTATCTATTGTTCAGGTTGTACAAGACTTGTTGAGTGGAATGACATACAAAGACGTTAGTGTCAGAAATTGACGGTGTTGTGAATCTGAGAAATCTATGGATTTATAGATATAGTTTAGTATTAAGACCTCTGTGGAATAAACTTTAGAAATTAATAAAATAAAACCTTACCTATTTATAGTTAAAGGGTTTGTTTTGGATCAAAGCTGAAGCAGTATTGAAATTAAAAATTATCAACCACAATATTATTTTTTTCGAAAATTAAGGTACCTACTTACATGTGATTTAAGAAAAAGCAAACATTAAATAGTAGGTAAGTGGTGTTACAATTATACTATTATTACTATTACAAAAAAATAACATGATTATTAGATATAAACAAATTAATATTTCGGTAATTTTCACTAATCTAAAAATAGCGTCTAAAATACTCTTATCAGTACAATATTGCGCCACGCAGGTATATAATGTTATGCAATCGATCGGAACCACGAAGTTGGAGAATGATTTAAAATATTACATAAATTATCACGCTATCAGTGGTGTCTAGACTCAAATACCTATCGACATACTTATTAAAAAAAAACAGTAGCTATAGGTAATAATACTGCTAACCTGAAACGACCGATAAATGTCGAAAATAATGTTAGTTTATTATTAACCGACTTTCAAAAAAGGAGGAGGTTCTATGTTCGTGTGTATGTATTTTTTTATTTTTTTTTTATGTATGTTTCCTGATTTCTTCCCCATTTGTGGACCGATTCTCAAAATTCTTTTTTTATTTGAAAGAGTATACTCCTGAGGTGGTCCCATTTTAATTTGGTGAAGATTTGGTGCTGATCTTCGGAGATATACAACGGAACTCTTCAAAAATAGACGGCAAATCTGTCGTGATTGCTGGAATCGCTTGGATGTTTATGCAACATCTTGACGTATCATCACGCCTGTATGCTCTGAGGGGTACGCAGGTGGGTACAATATACCTAGATTTCGTCAGTTAGATAAGTTAATTTTAATTTATTAGGGATTAGTGAAAAACCCTATTATCATGACATGTATTGTTAACAATCAACAATTTAAAATAAATTCAAGGCAAATATTTTTATGGTAACAACTAAAAATGGAAAAATAAAAAACTTTTTTGCAAAAAATAAAACCGACTTCAAAAAAATCACTAAACGGTGTAAAATAACTCTAAATTCGGAAGGATGTGGCTTTGGTGGGTTTGTCTTACTCATGATGGGCCACCGACTTCCGAATTCAGAGTTATTTTACACCGTTTAGTGATTTTTTGAAGTCGGTTTTATTTTTTGCAAAAAAGTTTTAATTATGTCTTTTGTGATAATTACAACATATGTTTAAGGGTTTATTAAAATGAAACAACTCAAGAAGAACACGGGTGTAGATATAATCAGTACTAATTGGTTTTAGCTACTTGCCTATACCTATCAGAAGATTGAATAAGGGTACTTTATGGATAACTGTGAATTCGCAACGCATCGCAAATATCTGCGAAGTATGGTCATATGAACCAACGCTTCACCGGACCATATATCGCAGCTATTTCCGATGCGATTTTTAGCCCCTCATCTAGATTAGGTACAAGAAAATATTCGACACATATTTTTAATTTTTTCACATAATCAAAAAATAACGGCGATACATCGAGTCAAAATGTCGCATGACGTCACTAGCCAATACAGTTTATACGTAATGATGTTACAAGTCCCCTCTCCTCGACTTTAATGCGCTTAATCAAAGCAGTTTTGCATCCATTTGAAAAATAAAAAAATATGTGTCGAATGTCGAAACTCTTAGTACACAACATTTCTTATATTATCAACGAATCATTAAATGGCGACAGATGGTATCGAACAACTGCTTTAATTTTCGTGATATACTTATAAATAATATAATTTGTAGAAAGGACATTGTTTGATTATAGACTCGCCCAGCGTTGAAATCTTTCATCCGCTTTCTTAAATTTTTAAGTCTTTTTCTGGACTCTATAAATTCTTTAACACCATCTTCTTCAAGAGTTAAGCTGTCAAACTTACGTTTTAAACTACAAGTGGTATTTACAGAGATTATAGCACTCAAACAATAAAACAAACAAACTCTTCAGCTCTATTAAATTAACTTAGAGATAGAACAAATACTGTTATCACAAGCAGACTTACAAGGTACTGTTACTATGTTTGTTGAATCTACAAGATAGTCCGTGACGCCTGTTTGACGATTACTGGGTACATCAATCGGTTCCCGATGACGTTGTGCAAGACTGTCTGTGTTTGCACTGGTTGTCGGTAATGAAGCGTATCTTACTTTATCACATGCGTTGAACTGTTCTATAGAAACCATGTTATCACTATATGCAACAACGATCCATGAACCTAGCCATCTTGTAAATCTCTAATTTCTTCCAAGCAGGTGTGTTGCTGAGGTAGGAGTAAGTGTGGAGTATCTTAAATTGCCCATTCTTCTCCAGGCGAATTTCCTCTTGAAATGTGCAACTAGAATCTGAATCTTAACTTGTAAGCGTGATGTTCAAAAGTGCGGGACAGTCTGGATGTCCGATAATGTCCCTTGCACTCTGAATAAAGCTGCCTGTCCACTGGAGAAATATTAACCAATAGGATACTCCTTTCGAACGGAGCGAAAATTTTACGCAGTCCCTTTGGTTTACATTTCTCCTTACCCACACTCCACAGTCTCGCTCCGCTTCAGTAGACAGGCAGCCTTAAGAAGGCATGGCCTTATACCACTAGCTATTAGAGTTCAAAGAGACTTCAAGCACCCTCCTACGCCAGACTGTAATCAATTTTAGGCCTTCAAAGTGAAGGGGAATAACTTGCAACTATCTTATCAAGAACACGCAGCGTAAACACACAGTAAATTCGATTGATTATAATAAAATACTTGCTTCGTTAAGGACTTAGTTAATTTCTAGATGTTTTTATTTGGGTTATTGCGTATCCTCCAGTATCGAATGCAATCTCGATCTCGCGAGATCTCGAAAAAACACGAGATCTCGGCCATTTTTTCGATATTCAATCTCGAAAATAAGCAATCTCGTTTTCTTAATCTCGTTCGAGATCTCGACAATATCGATCGAGATTTTGTGACCGAGAGTGCGCGAATCATAAGAAGAAAGAAGCACAAAATCACAGTTAATGTGTGTTTGTGTATAACTGTGTACCTACATAATTACTTTTTTTTAAATAATTCAAAGATGCGCGCCATAATGCCGTATTTTTTTGCTTTGTCAAGTTTAATTTTGTTGACTTTTTTTAAATAAATTGATTTAATTTTCATTGTTTTGTATTATTCATAACTTCATAAGATATTACAGCGATATCCTAACTAGTATTACGAGTATTCTAATTAATGTAGTATTCTAATCTAATAGCATTCCTCGAGTTTTGTATCGATTTAAGGGTGTTTGAGTTTTAAAACCAAAATCTCGATAATCTCGAAATCTCGCCAGATCTCGACTAGTTTTGCACGAGATCTCTAAACTGCCAATCTCGACACAAGGTTCAACAGGCGAGATCTCGATTTTCTAATCTCGGCTCGAGATTGCATTCCCTACTTAACAGCGATGTGAAGAAACGCACTCCACTCCGTCTGATAGTCACCGTAACTAGAAGTCCACTTAAAGTCCAAGTAGCATTTTTTTGTAAATTCTCAGTTGTCATCAAAGTTTGGTGTGAAACTGGGCGCCAGTAAACTGGCAACGAAAAAAAATACCAATAACTCTGCTGAAGAGGAATTACCAGATATTTTCATTTGCATATTAATGTCTGTAGATACTTCTAACTTCAACTTCATCTATTCGTTAGTTCAGTGTTTGCAAAACAGACACCAAATGAATTCCCAGAAAATTCCTTGAATCGGGCAAAGTTTTTTTTTATGTATGTACATACACCGATTACTCCGAGATTAAGGATCCGATTTACGTGATTCTTTTTTAGTTCGATGCAGAATAGCTGCCATTTGGTCCCATAAAAATTAAGCACACTTTAAAATTAAAATAAAATAAAAATGTGTTTATGTCATAACCAAACTCACACACTCACTCACACTTTGACCCGTTAGTTTTTATTTTATGAACATTTAATTTATTTTTAAACATTTTTTTGTATGTATGTACACCGATTACGCTGAGATTTTTGTACCGATTTACGTGATTCTTTTTTAGTTTGACGAGAAATTTACATAGTTTGACCGGGTTGTTTTTATTTTATGAACGTTTTTGTTCATGATTCTCGCTTTTTGATTTCATCGAAAACTGTTTATTTGTTTGATTGTAATATTAAAAGAAATGGAAAATAATGAATCATCTACAGAAAAATAAAAAACTAAAAATTGTAAAATAAAAACTTTTTGACAAAATATTAAATATTAAAAATTAAATTAGAAAGTCTGTGGCTTTGGTGGGTTTGTCTTACTCATGATGGGCCACCGACTTCCGAATTTAGAGTTATTTTACACCGTTTAGTGTTTTTTATTAAGTCGGTTTTATTTTTTCTGATAAATGGAGATACGAGGTTCCGACTTGATGAATCAAATCACTATTATAATTTTGTAAGCTAATTCGTTATTAATGTCACATAATACTTAATTTTAATGACATATTAACCGAACATTGATATACGTAATTTTTAACCCCCGACGCAAAACGAGGGGTGGTGTAAGATTGACCGACACACATGGCGGTCAAACTTGTTATTATTATTTATTTATTTTTATTTACATAGCACCTCTGACATTAGGAATACAGACGTATACCGACCGATCATATATCGCCAGTTATGTTTAAATCCCGTGTAATAGGGGGTGACCCTATTGCCGCTAACCGGGCCCAAATCCAGAATCTTGGCTAGGTATTACTGAGAAATTCCAGATGAAAAAACCCAAAAACAGGTTGTACGACCCGGTAATTGAACTGAATACCTCAAGTTTAGCAGAAGCACTTGCATTCACTAAACTAACTAGGGAGTCAAACTCGGTTCTAGAGGTCAGAAAGGCCTTCGCTCCATGTATATAATACTGGTATTCATCTGCATCTGGTTTAAGATAGGTACTATTTATACCATTTACAAGATAAATCTTTTAATAAAGAGGAGCTTGTGGCTAAATTATAACAGCCGCATGGGTCGATCGAAGGTTAAGCTACGCTTGACGAGGTCGGTCCGTGGATGGGTGACCATTTATTACATACCAAGACTCCTCCGTGCCTCGGAAAGCACGTTAAGCCGTTGGTCCCGGCTGTCATTTGTAGATCTTTGACAGTCGTTACTTGTAGTCAGAAGCCCGAAAGTCTGACAACCAGTTTAACCAAGGGGTATCATGTTACCCAGTTACTGGGTTGTGGAGGTCAGACAGGCAGTCGCTCCATGTAAAACACTGGTATTCAGCTGCATCCGGTTAAAACTGGAAGCCGACCCCAACATAGTTGGGAAAAGGCTAGGCAGATGACAAGATAAATCTTTTAATACTACTTTAAAGACTTTCTTAATTGACATCAAAACATTACAGATAAACACGTAAGCATGACGTAATAAACGTAAGATAAAACTTATCATCATACTCAAACGAGCTACAGTAATTGCGCATGCATCTGCATAGCCATAAAGTTGTTAAAGCTTAAGACATTTCTACTAATTATATTACTTATGTTCTTAGAAATTACTTATCAAATGCAAAAGTACCGGAAGGTTGCAAAATTATACCATTAAACCGAGTAAGGAGATGTTTCATTTTTATATGGGGCTCCGGCCAGCACAACCTTTCGGTAAAGATAACCCCAGAATAGAATAAAATATTTTTTTTTCATAATATCAAATGGTTTTATATACACAGTTAAAATTAAAAATGTTTGACAAGTGTCCTAAGAGTTATGACAGCCATGACAGGCTGTAGAGATGACGTTTACTCAACCTAGAATTAGGTTATTTTAAATTTGATCAGAAACACATTTCAAGAATGGCTACTAAAGATTTTTGTAACGATGAAATCGTCACACTTAATAATTTTTAGTCAAAATATGTACAAGAGAATAATAGTAATTTATTTTTAACAGTACAAGAAAACAGACGTTTTTTAACTATTTTCTACATAACATTGATTTGATGAGACATGATTTCAGAACGAATGAAGTAGGCAAACAAACGAGATGCCATGTTGAATAAAACATGTCAAAAATTGAATAACTATTATTCTTTGTTCATAACAAATCAGGCTCATATTGACCAGATAACTGATATTCTTCCCCAATTTGTGTTATTTTTTACTCTTTTTCGAGAAATGTACATCTAGTGGCTGAAAATGAAACATCTCCTTTGTATAAATGGCTTTGTGCAACTGAGATATATTATGTACGTGCGTATACGACATATTTTTTTTATAATAATGAAATTCCACAACTTCCGCACAACGCCAAGGCTACTAACCACTAGACCAACAGGAGGCAAATTTTGAAAATAGCTTATTTGATGTAAGCATACATTTCACATGACCAAAGTATGCGCTACTATAGCTAACTGTGCTGTGCTAGCTTACATGTAGCTAATTTTATTATTGAAATGTTTGATTTATAATGTTAACTAATTATACTAAACTGTTAACATTAAATTGCTTCCAATTTATCAGACAGACGTGTTCCTGGGGTGTTTAATCCGTCACTTCTTGACTGCAAAAACACTAGAAATTGGTGGCTTTTTGGAGTACTGTCTTAAGACATTTTGACGTTCAAAAACTGCTGATTCTCAGCCTAATTTGAATCAATGAACTTGTCTGTCCTATTCTGGTTATTTCACTGAAGTAACTATTATGGGCTATTTGACAAAACTTTAGTTATTAGTCCATCATCTAGATTACAAGAAAACATTGGACACCTAAATTTTTTTTCAAATTAATGTAAAACTGCTTAGATTAAGCGCATTAAAGTTGAGGAGAGGGGGCTCGTAACGTCCTTAACTAGTATAAACTGTACTGGCTCGTGACGTCATGCGACATTATGACAGGATGTATCGCCGTTATTTTTTGATTACGTGAAAAAAGAATAAATATGTGTCGAATATTTTCTTGTAATCTAGATGAGGGACTAAAAATGAAAGTCTTGTTAAACAGCCCATTGAGCTGGACAGTCTCCTTTATCTACAGCCTACTATCTAATTGAGATATTACTTCCACCATAAATTCTGATAATAAATCTCAGCAGTATGGTGTTAACTGGGTTTTAGAGGTCAGACAGGCCATCGTTCCCTGTTCTGGTATTCTGTTGCATCTGGTTAGACTTGAAGCAGAACCCAACGTAGGCACTTGGGAAAACGCTATGCGGATTATACCTATCATAGTTAAAGATTTCAGCGCCACTGAACATAAAATCTTGAGAGCACTAAACGATTAATTTTATCTTCGAACATAACTTGAGTTGTATAATATAATTACCAGGCTAATTGAGGTACTTAAATCAAGTTATTATTGGACTGGTCTTGCTTGACTGTAAGTTAAGGTAAGCAGGGACGTTAGGGCAAAGGGTTAAAATTTACTTGATGAGATTTGCTAACCCTGCAAGCATGTTTGCCTTTCATGCAATCGGTCTTACATCATTTGAAAATCAGCGTCAGGCAGCATCTCAACATCTATCTGGCATTACAGCTGAAATGGACCTTTGGCGAAGCCGTAAGACATGCCATTTTTATGTCTCTTTTGTGTTATTATGTTTTTATTGTGCGTGTATCCAGCTGTATTTTCTGTACCTATAAATCCAATAAATGTATTTTCTTTCCTTCTTTTCTTTCTTTACATTTTGCTAATTTACATTCTAAAAATTAAAACAAAATTACGTAATGTACGACTAATTTTAATACAGTATTTACTTATACCTAAACAAATTCTGTTTTAGCACAACCCTTAGATTTCTTTTTATAATAGTCTATATCTAAACTAATACTGACTGCCTCGTTGGTCTAGTGGTCGCAAGCGCTACTACTGAGCATGAGGTCCCGGGTTCGATCCCCAGGTCGGGCAAAGTGTTATTGAGTATTTCTATCTGGAATTTCTCAGTGGCAGCCCGGAGTCTGGATTTGTGCCCGATTGATGGCAATAGGCTCGCCCCCTATTACATGGGGCTTAAAACATAACTGGCGAAATGTGGGTGTACTACCAGGTACACCTCTGCCTAGCCCTTCGAGGATTACAGGCGTGACGTTATGTATGTCTAAACTAATATTATAAAGTAAAATTTGTGAGATTGGAGGACGTAATTTCTGGATCTAGGTACTGAACCTAATTCCAAAATTCTTTTACCAAGAAAGCCACGTTATTTCTCACATTACTCTTCTTGTTTTCTATTACTAAACCTATTTCAATCCTCAAATCATCATCACCTAACAACATAACTTCTTTGAAAACTTACAATAACAAATAATAAGTTTTTTATTCCAACCTCATTCAGTACAGTTCTTATCTTTAGTAATCAGTCAACATTCGTATAGCAGTCGTATGATGGTTTCATGCATGTTTAACTTTGCATCATGCTAATTATTCGGTCAATAACCTCACCACAAACGCTGCGCAGGAGTGTTCCTGTGTGGATATGGACAACTATACTAGTGGACTGTGTCCGGAGGGGATCAACGTCTACGATATTGGTGCCTTAAGTATTATCAGCCCCTTAATGTTCACAGGAGGTCAAAGTCCTCTTCTCATACAGAGAAGGCACTAGCATTGATAAACGTTCTTGCTCAAGGCGAATGGTAACGCTACCTGCATATCTTTTCTTCTTCACTATCAAGTCCATCCTAAGGTTGTTTGTAAGAGAGTGTGGTCTTTTAGCGATAAGGCCGCCCATTGTAACACCCTATGTAGAAATGTAGCCTTTAAACTTTTTATTTGTAAGCCTTTCTTGTGTACAATAGTATTCTATTTTATTCTTATATTTTATTTTATTGTTTTTTTGGTAGTTTTTGGTAGTCTTTCTGTATTTTATAGGTTTAGTTTTCACCAAGATGTTCCGCTCACCGCTGTCAATGATGTCTAAAACAAAATTAGCAAGCAGATATATTTTATGATTTGAAAAAGTCACACTGGTGCTTGGTCGGATTTGAGTCCCCGGCCTCTTGCAAAAGTGCAGGCACCTTAATCACGACTAATTAATATATGTCCGAAAGTTTCTTTAAAGATTTCAGCGTGATCTTACATCTATCTGGACTATGGGCTCTGGATTTCATCATAATAAGACCATAAGCACCGAAGTCGCGGTGGTCTATATCAAAAAGTATTTAAGTCAGTTCCCTGGCCGCAATGATTCACTCCACAGCAACGGTTTCCTTCCAGGGTATATTGCAATAATTCTGTGTATTAAAATGTCAACTTTTACCACAAATTACCGGAATCCAGGAAATATTCTGTACATGTGCCAATTTTCATCCAAATGTTTAAAAAAAAAAGAAAGACAAAACAATAATCGGCAACAATGTTCAATGGTTTACCCGTAATTATTATTATTTATTTATTTTATTTTAAGGAAGGCTTACAGACTAACAATCCAGTGTATTAAGAATATAATATTATGAAAAATAGCTAATAACAAGCCTCCACATATAGTAAACAAAAAACAAAAAGTCGATTAAAAAGACAGTGCAAACAGGTAAACATTATAATTTGCTAAGAATCGATAAGTCGACTAGTCAACAAGAAAAAAATACTTTGCCAAAAGCCGTCTTAAGGTCGAAACACGGGTGCAAAATAAGTCGACATTAAGGTCCCTAGGAAGTCTAGGAAGCCTAAGAAGGAATAAACATCTAAACGTCTTCACAAACTTCCATTAGTAGGATAGCAACAATAAACTCACAAATAACTCGTTTACACTATGAAGTGTTTGAATTCATCATAATTAGGACTGAAGATCATTTTCTATCACTGTCTACTATCTATGTTATATTTAAATTATCTATATATGACTAAACTCAATACTCACTAATCTATACTATCTATTATAGATATCAGCGTTGAGGATATCATTTTGAACAGCAGATTTCCATACATTAGTACCGATTCAAACTTGAAGCGTGAAACTGCTGTAATACGCTGCTGTATACTGTAAAAATCACAGCGTGAGAATGCATGTGAAGTGAAGGCGAGGTGAGCTCTCATTCCTCACTAACGTCTAAGGATTGACAGTTCACTTCACGCTCGCTTACATTCCGCGGGAAGCATATACCGGCTGCAGGTCCTTTAATCGTTTGCATAGCAACAGTATGCATTTCTATTAACTAATCGGCGCTTCGAATTCCCTTCGTGGCATTCAACTCAATCCCTTCCCCCTTCCACAGTTGACGTTTCATTGAACGGTGATTGTCCCCTTTCACAACTGGATTTGTGTCACCAACCGCCAAGCCGTTACCAACCAAAGTCAAATGTCACAAAAACATTAAAATCTTCCAGATGATTGCCAATTAGTTACTATACGAACTCTTCTGTCTTACGACAAATTAATATCTTAACTAGTGTTAAGATATGTGGTATCTCAGGGCATCGTAGCAATTCTCGTAGTGTCAGATAACATCGTCTTAACTCCTGACTGTGGAATAGGAGCCGGCGTTACAACGTGCGCCAGAGCACGTACGCCACCCTCGGTGTGCGTTTACACTGTTGTACGATACGGGAATTTTTAAAGCGGTATCATGTATTTTGGACATGGGTATACACGCTTGTTAGAAATTCGTCCCACCTATTTTTACTCCCAAATTTGTGATGGGGTTGTCCCTTATTTTTATCAGCAATCATATTGAGATACAAGTTCAAGGTGAATATACTTCCTTGAAAAAGAAATATGTAGTACCTAATTAATTAAATCAAACAGATGACATAAACATGTGACTGTGATAACTTTTAATAAGTAATATGAACTGCTGTAAGACATCACCTCTTAATTTGTTTAGTTTGATTTAAATTAAATTTTATTCTAGCACTTCGCTCGCGTGATCGTCAGCGCGTATTTCGTATTTTAATAGCCCCCCACTCACAAAAAATGAGGCTTTTTATTACTAAAAGTGGTATATAATAATAATAATAATAGTGATAGAAATAAAAATTAAAATCAAATATCTCGACTTAGCACGCGAGGTTGTCGACATGTGGGATGTAGACTCGATGAGCATCTTTCGAGGCTTTCGTTGCACGGTTGGGTCAAGAACCTGATCCAGAAGGCAGTACTTTTTGATACGGCCCGCATCGTGAGGAGGTTCCTGTCTCTGGAGCCCTAACCACCGGTAGCTCGGACCCTGCTCCCGCCATCGGTGGTTCACTATTTTTTATATTTTTAAATGTTTTTATATTTTTATATCCATATTTAAAAATTTAATTTATATGTATGTACAAATAATAAATGAGAATAGTAATGGTAGTAATATAGTTATATAGATCCAGAGATTACCCCTTACAAAGTCACAAACTCACAAACTTTACCTCTGTATAACATTAGTATTGTTGACTTAAACTTGAACGATTTGGCACTCGATGTATCTAAATACATCGAGTGCCAAATCGTTTAAGTTTAAAATACTTAAAAAATATGTTTTTTTTTTAACTTTGTATTGATGTTTCTAAATAAAAAAAACCAAAATATTTCAAACGCTTCCTTAATGCTAAAAATATCAATCACTTAACAGCAAAACTAACTTTCACTAAATCAACCTTGCATTTTCTCTACACACAATGGAAACGTACTTTTATCTCGTATACAACGCGAAATGAGCGTGTTCCCATTCTAGCCGGCCGGACGACTCGATTAGTCGATGATTCGCAATGAAATTTGCTATTATAACGACGAATGATATAAAAGATCGATGGCCACGAACTAAAAATACAATTGGCTTGAGAACTTAGAACGATTACGTGTGTCTAAGGAAAGACTTCAACGCGTTTTGTTGTGAAAGTTATAATATTTTAGTTTGTGGGAGTTTGCTTGGTAAAAGGTCGTAAATAATGTAATTTATTGATTAATAATGTTAATTAACTATATTGTATAAATTCAAGGTCTTCTTAATCGTCTGACGAATGTGTTGCTAGGGAGTTACCTCTGTGCTTCACTTCTTCTTCTTAGCAAATATACTGACGTGCGAGCTTTTGAGGGGACAGCCTTGTGTAATTTTTGACGATCTAAAGTTGTTTCTCGTTGTTTCTCAGTCTAGTTTGGATAGATGAATATGAATATTTATTTTTGTTTTGAATTGAAATAGTCTTAAAATAATTGAGTGGAATTATAGCTAGTATCAATGCTGGTTGTCCTTATCTTAATATACGAGAAAGAAAGAGGACGATTTAGCTATTTTTAGAACTGTATGTTTATGAACTTGACTGACGAGTAGAGTAATTTGATTGTTATTTCTTTCTGCGGTCATTATTTTAAAATTTATATGTTCTGCCTTTCTCCATACAGCTTTTTTAGGAAGTCGCAGTTTTTTAACCAGACGAGTCCAGAAGAAACGATTCAACTGCCTTAGATCCCGTAACGAAATTAATGCGAAAAGAACAGTGAAGAAGTTAGAAAAATATGTAACTTCCATACAGTTTATAAACAGTTACATAGTAACACATGAGGCTTTATAGTTAGGTATATAAATGAGAAAGTTCTCTATTACCGGTGTGAGGTCGTGTTACTGAAAATATTGCTTAATATGTTTAGTGAATGGCAAATGAAGATTTAACGATAACAGATACGATTGAAGCCTTAATTGACTTTACAGTTTAAAGAAGGGATTTTATCTTTTAGCTTTGTGATTATAAGAATGAATGGACTATTCATACTTCCTTAGGTTAAATAATAATAATACCAGCCTGTTACTGTCCCACTGCAGGACCAAGGCCTCTTCTCATACAGAGAAGGCACGAGCATTGATCACCACTTTGATTGGCAATTCCAAACTTATATGAACTATAAGTCCAGGTTTTCTCACGGTCGACTTCCATAAGTCATAAGTTAATATTTTGAATGAAAACAACCGACTTCTTAAAAAAAAAACTAACAGGTGAAATATATTTTTTGAGGAGCTCCCTCAATTCCTCGAAGATCCCTCATCAGATATGAGTTTTGATACAAATGGGACCAATATGTTAGTATACCCTATCAAACAAAAGAAGAATTTTGTAAATCGGTCCATAAATGACGGAGTACTGAGCTAACAAACCCTAAAAAAAATACAACCGAATTGAGAACCTCCTCCTTTTTTTGAAGTCGGTTTAAAGTAACTCTGTTTGTTTATTTGTTTGTTCGTCGGCTTTTCACGACTAAACGGCTCAACGGAACGTTATTTAACTTGGCAATGAGATAGATCATATCCTGGAGACGGAGACAAACTATCTTATATCTTTTAGAACAATGAGAAATTTACGAAAAAAAATTTGTGAAAAAAATTCATTTTGTAAAACATTTTTCTAATGCAGCGCCATCTTTGACGACATGATCGACGGTACAATGTCTTGCCTGAAAATGTACAGGGAAGACATTTCGCGTCTTATGCTGAAACTAAAAAGATAACAAAACATACCTAAATTGATTCTAAGCGCTCATGTCCACGAGACGGTTTTGCGCCGGAGCTAAGTCCGGCGTCAAACCGGGTCTACGGGCGGTCGTCAATCGTGTATTTAACTCTATCAAGCTAACCACACGACGACGCCGGCGCTAGAGCCGGCTCGCCGTGCAACCGGGCACGGTGCTCGCCGTGTATACATTCATTAGTTTACCGCCATTCATGCCGAAAAGTGTCCTTTTCCAACCTACCAAACGTATTTGTCAACGACAAAAGGCCTTATCCAGATATACGCGCGAGTTTGATGCGTTTTGTAATACATTGCTCTTCAGCTAGAAGCTCAGTAAATAATTTAGGCAACAATCACAGCATTGAAATTCAAATCGCGTGTCGTGAGAATTCGTTCCTTCTGGACAAGGACTAAAGACGCCTCGGCATAATAAAGGACGCATCGGCGGTATAGTTAAGGATGCCACGGTATAAAAACTGCCAGTGTAAGCATGTTGAAGGATCCTCTGCCGAGGCATGCCGCCAATGTGCTCCGGGCCTTAGTGAGTAAATAACGGCGTGTAACAAAAATAATCGTCATAATGTTTATCTAGCATCACACGTTGACTTTCGGTTTATATTAACAAACAATTGACGTCTACAGGTTTTTACTTTCATTTGACAATGAAAGTAAGGCGTTACCTACTTTGGTAAAGCAGCTGAGATATAACGTAGGAATATAAATAGAATCAATTGATAATATAGGCCTATTGGCTTGTACTACTAGTATAAATCTCTACTACTGTTAAATAACAACTAAAAATAATTATAATACGTCTACGAGTAATAGAGAATTATGAAGAATGTATAGTAATTTTAATATAAGTGATTAATATTGAATCATTTAGGTATTGTTAAATCGTGCCAATTGTCTACATAAACTATCATAAGTTGTTACTAACCCTCAAATTTGTGATGCCCGGAAAAGGCCGCGAAGTCGTTAGTTCCAACATTAAAAAAAAAACACCAAAAAGTACACTTAGTCTGAAAATAAATATTTTACTTTGACTTTGAATTTTTTAAGGTTATTTTCGTTTAAATTTCCATTAATTACCGCTGTTGATTAACTACTGTGTTGGAGCCAAATAAGTACCTATCATTTCGCCTGTATCGTCCGAATGCTGAAGCAGAGGTGTACTGTCCCACATTTCCAACCAGACTTATTACCTTTAGACTGCTATAGATACATTCTAGATGCAAGAACCAACCATACCTTGGGAACCGAAGACCATTTCCTCAGCAGTAACTCTTACAACCACAAGATGAACAAGGCAGTACCTTCTTACGTAATGAATAACCTTCCCATTTACAGTCCCATAGTAATTTTTTTTCATAGCAACCTGTGAAAATGAAAATTTGGTTAGTGTTTAAAAATATATCCTGTCTAGTAAGTAGTAAAACTATTACAAGTTACGATAAAAAACCCATTTTAAAGTAGGTACTGCCTCGAAAGCCAAATTATATCAAGCGCTATCGTTAAGCATGAGGGTCTGGGCTCAATTCCTGGTTTGGAACTTCGGTTTTTGGGTATTCCATCTGGATTTTCTGAGTTAATATTGATACTTTACCATTTACCTATTTGATAAGTATGTTTATTATGTGATTTATATTCTGAAAGCAACCACTGAAACAGGTTTGATGTCCACTAAAAGTTTAGCGACACAGACCTTTTGATGTAAAATATATTATTCGATTATTTGCAACAACGCAATATTTATCGCTACATACCACGCCTACCCTGGGCACATTGGGGATTTCCGATTGACATTAATTATTATTTTGAGTCAAGGAGATATTTTACAAGATCTCGATGTGATAATGCAGTCTTTTCAAAGGCAAAGTGAGCTGTCATCTTATACTAATGCTAGCTTTTGGGAGACAGGGGCATCTAAAACTGTTTCTCGGAAGGAATACTTTATTACGCATCTTTTTTTTTTGGCCTCACTAAAGTGTTCATTTGGTAACTTGAAAAACTTGAGTGCCAATGCATTAGTATGAAATTACAGCTCATTTTGCGTACACTTCATATACATTTTAAGCAATTATTTTAACAGAATCGCGCTGCATTATTCATTTCTGTTTACATCAGTCGCAACGTATCGCACTGCATTCATTACAGCAGATTCATAAAATATTTATGTAATGTAGATGAATAGTAGATATATCAGATAATTTATTGCCTACAAGTCGTTAGTCGCCATTTTGTTATCTTCTACACACGATGACTTGATGGTTTTTAGTTATCTTAAGTGCGTTGATATTTTCTGATATTTGCTAGATTTATGCAATGTTTTCCTATTTTACGTAAAACAATATGCGTATAAATGTTGCTAACTGTACAGCTACTAAAAGCAGTTGCTAACTGAACAGTTACTAATAATCCTACTAATATTATAAACGCGAAACTTTGTGAGTATGGATAGATGGATGGATGGATGGATGTTTGTTACTCTTTCACGAAAAACTACTGAATGGATTTTAATTAAATTTGGTATGGAGTTGGCTGACACCCTGGATTAACACATGAGCTCTTTATCCCTGTATTCTCACGGGAACGGGACCTACGCGGGTGAAACCGCGGCACGTCTGCTAGTTTTATTATTATTTTCGTATGGTTAGTAACTAATCTGGTTTTAGAGTTTTTTATGCTGGCCATGGGCCTTTGACTTGGCTTCGCATGCCGTACCCCTGGTGGTACGGTGGGTCTTTTAAAATTTAACGGTACCACCAGGTAATAGTGTCGTATCGATAGTTAAAACGACCTCTGGCAACAAAAAAGATATGTAGTAATATTTTTCCATAGATATTTATGTAACACTATATCGACAATCGACCACTAAAATATATACAATATGTTCAAATAAACAAAAAACATTGATAAAAAAAAATAAGGCTGGATGTGTTGCCAGGATTCTTTGGCGATATCACGAAATGTTTGTTAATTTTTTTAACTTTTCAATTTCCTGTCGGCCTAGTATTTACATCAGCACAACACTACGGTCACTTCATACAGTGGTACCGTTTAACTTTAAAAGACCCACCGTACCACCAGGGGCACGGCCAGGGGTACGGTGGGTCTGCAGTGATACCTTCAATACGCAAGTCGCACATGAATCCAGTCTGACAAGTTCAGAGGTGCGTGCCCTGAGGTTGAACTCGAGACCTAAAACTTCGCAGTCTGCCGGTCATACCACTAGACTATCATTGCTCCTTCTACAATAAATAAGCTAATCATTGTCTCTTTAGAGGGCAAAGGAGGCAGTAACATTGTTCACCGCGCACTAAATTGACTACCTACGTCACATCCGGGACGCATTGGGGTTTTCAAGCTTATTAAAAGTCTACGTTTCCTTACAATGTTTACCGTTACCGACGTCAATGATGTCTAGATATAAACTTAGAAAGTAAATTATATAAACTAAAAAAACGAGACATTGGTGGACTGTCGAAGTTCAAAATATCGATGGTCTCATTTTAAAATATGGGAAAATGGTCACAATGGAAGCGTTTCGACTGTGAACAGTGACCATTCTCAATTTAAGACTTACATCGATATTTAAAGTCGTAAGTTCAATAGGTTTGAAACCACCACCAGATTTCAAATCCACAACTTCTGGCATGGGAGACGGCATAGCCCACTAGGCCGCAACAACATCTACTATTACTGTTACTGTTACTGTTTGCCTGCTTCATTCCACTGCTGGGCAAAGGGCTCTCTCCACGACTTCCAGCTCTTTCGATCTATGGCTAAAGTGGATCACTGATCGTCGTACAAAACATGTCCAGCTCGACCCGCCATCTTCGAAGGAGTCTGTCGCGACGCTTTCTAACTGTGTCAGGATTCGGTCCACAATTCACTGGGTATACGGCAGAAAAAAAGCTTTAACCTTCTTAATAATCAACAAGGAGTACCTAAAGTTGAGCAAATCTTTATACTCGGAAAATGTACTACAATTTAACTGTACTCCGTGTTGTTTATAAGGGGGTAGGAATTTTGAGGGCGTTACCCTTTGAAGGCGTTACCCTTACTGGTTGTTCGACTTTCGATAAGCGATCCACAAATAATAGCCAAGGCCAACGGCTTAAAAAATTTTACGAGGCACGGAGTGGTCTTGATATGTAATAATTGGTTACCCATCCACTGACTGACCTCGGCAAGCGTAGCTTAACCTTCCATTATCTACATGAAATATCCTCAGATTAAAACGCTACGAGAGCTATAACAAACAATCCTGCAATATTTAGATATCTCGCCTCTAACGTATAACTACCAACCATAAAAGGCTGCGAACCAATCGCAATCAGTCCTCATTTGCAAAACAAATGCTACAGGTGAACATCAAATAGAACTGACAGTATAATTTCTAAAACACGGAAGAAGGCGGTAACCCATCCATATTCAAGCCTAGGTAATATGCGCTTCAATATAAATCATTCTCTTTAATAGCAAGGTGACAATTTCACGCCTCTCAAATCGTTTAAAGGGAAGTAGGGTGAGAACACCAAATAAGTTCACGGAATATTAAAAAAAAATATTTATTTTTGTTTATTAACAATAAATAACGGTACTTATGTACAGAGTGCAGGACATCAAGCTACTACCAATATGTGTCAAATGTCTTTGATACGTTTTCAACTTTATTTTAAACATAATAAGGTTCATGTTCAATTGGGAAAATTTTACAGTTTGGGTTAGGGTGATGTTCTGGCGTCTGAACCTTGAGGAAGCCTAGTGATCAATGTTTTTTTTTGTGCTTTCTATAACATTATTAATTACTTTTTATGTATATGAGAAGAGGCCTATTATTTAGTACAAACCCGGAGTTATAGTTAATATTAGTCTTAAATCGCCAATCCGCCTTGAGCAAGCGTGGTGATCAATGCTCGTGCCTTCTCTGTGTGAGAAGAAGCCTTTGCCCTGCAGTGGAACAGCAATATGCTGGCATTTTTATTATAAGATTTCGGATAATAACGAATTAAAATGATGTATATTTCTGTAAGTAGATCTTCCCAGCTATTGTACAGACGCCAGCACATCAAGTGACTCCAGTGTGTCAAATTTCTTTGATCATTTCTCAACTTCATGTCAAGCATAAAAAGGTTCATATTCAATTGGGAAAATTTGACACATTGGGGTAACTTGATGTGCTGGCGTCTGTACATGTCAATTTTATTTTTAACAAGAGAGAATGCCTCATTCTGTCTTTGCCAAATTAGGTATTGAACAGTGGACGTGTGTCTAGACAGGTTTTAAACCTGGGAATTATTCGAAATGACATGTTATGTGTACCTAAACATTTTATTATTGTTGTGCATCCAATGTGTAACACCATAGAATTGGATTTTCTTATAAACAATAGGTATTTAGTCATTTATTATTATTTTCCTTGTTGTGAATTTGAACCTCTCTCTTTCCGTGTTCTGTTATTTTAGGCAGCTTGAAATTTAAAGTTAGTTGTAAGCAATGATATTATAAGTAAAAAGGTGTAGATAGGTTACCTAAACAACATTCGATCTTCAAAACGGCACAATAACGCACGCACGCGACTGTTGACGGCGCGACGCGACACTGAGATCAAGACGTGTGGCTAGTTTTTTAACGTGTCGCTTGCTGAGCGCTTATAACCTATCTACACCTTGTTACTTAAAATATCATTGGTTATAAGTCAATGTCAGAACAGTTTAAATTTGATATCAAAATTTCATAGACAAATTAACAGCAACAGATGAACGCTACATTGCGCTTTTATCTTTAAAAGGTAAGCTATCTCAATTTTGTAATGCAGAAAGCATTACAAAGTTCCTTCCTAAATATAAAATCCTTAGAGCCTTTGCACTCGTTATTTTGTTAACGCGCTATTGATGCGCTTATAACGCAATCAGTACGCTCAGCAAGCGCAAGCTGGTCTGTCTGTTGAAAAGATACACACGTCAACGTATGTTCAGCATGTATGTGGCGTGCATGTTAATAAAAAGATGTATGATACTATAGGTTGTAGGCCTTAACCTTCCTAAAACTAGGATTATCAAATACAATTTTGACAAATCCGTCCGGTAGTTCTAGAGATCAACGCGTTCAAACAGAAAAACAAACAAACTTTTAACTTTATTATATTAGTGCAAAGGTGTGTGTGGTGTTTCCTCACGTGATGAGCAATACATCAAGCTGTTAATTAACATAACGGATTACCTTGTAGTTCAAGGCTATATAAAATGACGAAACGTATCTGTCACAGTATGCCGTATTTAGATACTTACTAAGAAATCTTTGCGAATGTTTGACGTTACGAGATTTTTCATTGATACTACGGTTGATAATATCTTATGTACATAACATCACGTCTGTGTGGCATCAGAAGGGTAAGGCAGAGGTATAAGTTGTATGTAACTTTAATTTCACCACTTCTGTTTAAGTCTCATTTAATAGATAGCGGGCTTATGGCCTCGGACCGGGCTTATGCCTAACTCTGGACTGTTACTGTGAAATTTTCGTAAATTGAGTATAGAAAAACTCAATAACACTTTGTTTAACCTAGAAATCGAATACGGGACCTCACGCACAGCAGTAGCGACCTTGCAACCACTAGATCAAGGAGGGAGCCTATTATAGGCGATATTCACTTAGTAATCATTATTGACGTGTTTAGCTATTTACTTAAATTGAAACTCGAACAAAATTATTACATAATATAGAATTTGTTATGAACTATTTTAGACAAACTCTCATAGGTCGTGCACGAGATTGTGGAAAGTTAAAATCCAGGCAAATAACAATATGATTTATCAATTCATATATACAGATGCCACACATCAATCTACCCCAAACTGTCTAATTTTCCCAATTGAACATGAACCTTATTGTGTTTAGAATAAAGTTGAAAACCCCTCAAAGAAATTTGACACATTGGGGTAAGATGATGTGCTGGCGTCTGTATTTGCTGAGCTTATTTTATTTATTTATTTAAATGATATGGAGGACTTACAGCTAAAACAAATCAGGTAAGAAACAGTAAGTTAAACTGACAGCCAATAACAAGTCCTCACTTATAAAGGTCAGGATATTACAAAAATTCCATGGACACCAGGTGCAGAAAAAGAACAAATAGTAGCTATTAATTTACAATATGAACCTTAATATTAAGTTTACTTTTACTTAATGAAAAATTTACAGCTTAAGCACTTCTTGACCGGATACACTAGTTACAAATGAATCTATATCATGCTGTTTACACAACCCGTTTAAACTTCGACTTGCACGCACAATGTACGAATTCTGTCGATAATTTGTCGAGGAAAATGGCACACGCAAAGGTGGATTTTGGACATTATCAAGGAAAATATCGTTAGGAAACCAGGAATTTTAGTTAACATAAGATTGAAATCGCCTATTCGCCTTGCGCAAGCTTGCCTTCTCTGTATGAAAAGAGGCATTTGCTTTGCAGGCAAATTGTAGAAGTCTGTTATTATAATTCTCATAGGTAGATACCGATAATAGTAGCTCTCACCCTACATCTAATCTTCCGTTATTCTACGAGCTAACGCTATCACGCTACACTTATTAAAAGCCATTGGCTTTGGCTGCAATAACAGCTTATAATAGTTTATCTATCGACTGGAAGTTATTAAGGAGTCAGGCATTTAGCGGAGACCAGCCGATTTGATTATGCAAGGCTTGTTAAATGCATGAGATAAGCAAAGGTCGAGACTTGCACACCTTGAAGAAACGGTTACTTTATTAAAATGGATATTGGAAATACGCCGAGATGAGATTTTGTGATGGCATTCATGACCCACTACCGAATATTAGCCACCTCCCAATTACCCTAAGCTGATGCTTTTGATTTCAAATTATATATGTGGACCTGTTCAATCTGTGGGGCTCGTAGATTAGTAGTTACGGCCGCACTGGTTGATCTCCAAGACTAAGGAACGTTTGCCGAGATCTATACGCAAGGTGGACAGACGACCTCATTAAGGCCGCGGGAACGCGCTGGATGCGAGCCGCTTCCAACCGGTCTTATTGGAGATCTATAGGGGAGGCCTATGTCCAGCAGTGGACTTCCTATGGCTGAAATGATGATGATGATGATGATACGCAAAGAGAAACTTCCGCGCCTTGGAAGAACGTTAACCGACTGTTAGTTTTAAATAATTTGACACTCATTGTGGATAGTTAAAAGACAGAAAGTTAAGACAGAAAGAAAGACCCAGTAACTGGGTTGAGGAGACCAATTAAGAAGTCGTTGTTTCAAATAACTTCGCACCTTTGACAGTGCACCTAACCTTTTGTTTATTGCACGTCGAACTCATGCAGACACGACGTGAACAAGAAGTTAAGCTCCATAAATTCTATGTTGAACTACACGGTTACTGACAAACGAGGGATTGATGAATTTATCGAGCTATCAGAGAGACTATCACCTGGGCACATATTGCCATGGCCGATATGCAAAACTTTGAACAGACTCCGCACCCAAATCAGTCGCAGCAAAGAAAATCAGCTTAAAGTGAAGTTTCGCAGACAGCACCCACCTTCAGTGCTTATGCGGAACCTCTCCACATACCATGGTCCATCTTTTATCTGACTGCGCGATGAGGATCTTATAAACTGCGCCAGTGGATGGTGTTGCCATACCTGAATTCTGGGCTAAACACACAATTTAGAAATTTTGTGTTTTTGTTTGCCATCGACACGCAGTATACATCAAATGTACAAATCCTAGCTATATCAATCTCACGTGAATCTAGCATGAAATAGAATTTCTGCGCAAATACAAAATGCAACAGATTTATCTAAATCTCTGATAGCACTTCATATACTAGCATCATCATTACGTACCAGTATGGCCTCACAACGTACTCAAGCACGTGCCGGTAACTATTTGTGTCTTATCTTGGGAAATACTAGAGCATGGTGATGTGATTTTCACTATTGGATGTGATTGTTTGTTGTTTTGTACAACGAGGAACGGAAAAATACGAAATCGTGCGCGTGTCTGTGTGAAATTGATATCCAATAGAGCCCAAAAGTCTATCAGTACACATACTATACACTCGTGTCTTTTCTGATGGTGGTAAGCAAAAACTACAGACCTGCTACAATATTTTCAGGTACTTTTTTTTTGCTTCGTTTACTATCAGCACACTTTAGGTACTAGTCAAAAAGATTTCAAACTAATCCTATCTGACATTTCCCAGTATAAGGTATTTGATTTTTAAATTTTTTTCTTTAATAATCAAAATAAGCCTCACTTTTGAAATCAGTCCTATGTTGTGGGTACGTTAATAAACGTAATATAAACTCACATATACAAACAGCCCAACCCAAAAAAACGGAGTATTCCCGTTTGAGCACCTATGCATTTAGCACCAAAGGTATTCCCATTTCCCATAGGTTAATGCATAGGTGCTCAATAAATAGGTGCTCAAGCGGGAATACTCCGAAAAAACTGCCTGGAGGCCAGACAAATAGTTATTTCGTTCGCAAATCAAACTTGCGTCGCAGTGCAGCTATCAATCGCTCAGCCAGCGTGAACAATTTCGTAATTAAAGGATGTTTAATTGGGGATTTAATAACAAGTCAATATGTTAAACATTTATAATGCCGAAAACAACCGTCCAACCACATTTCAACAATCTTCCTAAACACAAAAATAAATGTCACGTACTCGCTTCAAATTCGTTCTGCACTCCCATTCAAGTCACGCGGCGTCGGCTTGTAAACATCGTCATTGTAAACATCGTCATTGTTTTGACTCCAATTGCACTCATTCGAGAATCGTCAAAAGAATACCATTTGGTCGTAAATATAAACTGTTTGTGTGAACTGTTGGTGACGGAATCAATGGCGATGTACGTGATTGCATTCAGGAGGGCACGTAAAGATGGGTTGCAAGATACAGATTTAAGGTGTCACTCCACCAAAGCGAGACTCTCGTAATTATCCAATAGGATGTTTTTCTTCTTATCGCGTGATTAGTGCCAGAGTTTTGATGCCCCCTTTGGGCCTCTGACTTGGCATCTCATGCTCTAGAGAAATATCCCTCTGGCATGCCAGTTTCCTTACGATGCTTTCAATAGGATATTGTATTGTGCTGAAGCTAAGCACTGAGCTGTCAAAAAAGTGCAAGCTGATTGGTTGCACAATACATCTGTTCTCGTCTCCAGGTTGGTGGAGTATCGCTCTTATGTTGCTACCAGCTGACTTTGTTCCTCAATGACACATGACTCCTCGTTAGTCTAATGGCTGAATGCGCTACTGCTAAACATGGAATCCTTGGTTCGATTTTCGAGTCAGGAACATTGTTGTTGGGCTGGTTACCAAGATTTTCTCAGTGGCAACCGGGGGGTCGTAAAAAATATTTGGTACTCAAAACTTCACGTTCAGTAGAATAAATAATTGGTGACGTGCAGACAATATATCATAGTGAAAATTCTTGGCACGTTATTAGGTTTACTGTATTAAACTAAAATTAACTAAGACCATGGTCCATTTAGGACCATAGTTTAATTGAATAAATAGTTAGACAAGAAATAGATATAGTAAGCTTCTTACCAACATAGCAAGTTTACTTTATAAATATCTGATTACCTATCTGAGTATTCCTACCTATTATTGGTTAACTGGGGAGTTTGATGACCCACTTCTTCTACCAAAACTAGGAAGTGGCGAAGGGCGGTCTTTTTGGGAGACTGTCTTACGTAATATTGACGTTCAAGAAGTGCCGATCCTCATCCTAATTTGAATAAATTACTTTTTATATTGATTAAAAGTAATTACTGAGGACCTAAGGATGGCTTTTTCATGAACACTGAAGATAAACTAGTAGTAAAATATTTGTTATTATATTTGTTTTAGTGACAATTTCCTTTTCCCTACTTTGCCGAGGTCGGCGTTTCTTACAGAATGAGTCTTAGTGAATGCATTTCACACGAAGCCACTGCCATTTGACGTACACAACCGAAGTCAGTTAGGCAATCATTTCTAAACGCACAACTATAAACTTCGGTGTATTCGGGTTCTATTAAGTACGGTGAAGTATCCGAACTTTTATTTTTAAAAATAAAAGTTCGGATACTTCACCGTACTTGTTGATCAATCTAGATTCTAGACAATAATGCAAACTCTGTCCTTGACCTCCTTGATTCGACCTAATTAACCGCTGTATGATCTGACATCATTCGCGATTGTCGTCACGAAGTAAACGAGTGACAATCAGTACAGTGTCTACGTGACACGGGAGCTATCAGACTCTAGATTTAGTGACGTGATAGTCAGGAGAGTAGGAAGTCGGCTATTGCGTCTAGGAACTGTTTTCACATGCGTCATAAACTGTTTGGAACTGGTTCTAGAAGTTTATAGTTGTGCGTTTAGAAATGATTGCCTAACTGACTTCGGTTGTGTACGTCAAATGGCAGTGGCTTCGTGTGAAATGCATTCACTAAGACTCATTCTGTAAGAAACGCCGACCTCGGCAAAGTAGGGAAAAGGAAATTGTCACTAAAACAAATATAATAACAAATATTTTACTACTAGTTTATCTTCAGTGTTCATGAAAAAGCCATCCTTAGGTCCTTAGTAATTACTTTGAATCAATATAAAAAGTAATTTATTCAAATTAGGATGAGGATCGGCACTTCTTGAACGTCAATATTACGTAAGACAGTCTCCCAAAAAGACCGCCCTTCGCCACTTCCTAGTTTTGGTAGAAGAAGTGGTTCATCAAACTCCCAAGTTAACCAATAATAGGTAGGTATACTCAGATAGGTAATCAGATATTTATAAAGTAAACGTGCTATGTTGGTAAGAAGCTTACTATATCTATTTCTTGTCTAAATATTTATTCAATTAAACTATGATCCTAAATGGACCATGGTTTTAGTTAATTTTAGTTTAATACAGTAAACCTAATAACGTGCCAAGAATTTTCACTATGATATATTGTCTGCACGTCACCAATTATTTATTCTACTGAACGTGAAGTTTTGAGTACCAAATATATATTTTTTACGACCCCGGTTGCCACTGAGAAAATCTTGGTAACCAGCCCAACAACAATGTTCCTGACTCGAAAATCGAACCAAGGATTCCATGTTTAGCAGTAGCGCATTCAACCATTAGACTAACGAGGAGTCATCTCACCGGCCCGCAGCAGACGCACCGGGCGCAGGCGGAGGGCGGACAACGCCCTAGCCCCCCTGAATGGGATTTCCGCCGCCCCCCACGTACATGGACTCGAGGTGGCGGCGCGTTGTATTCACGCGCGCCCATAGAAATCTAAATAATAGGAGAAGTGGCATGGGGGCGTGTCGGTGTCTCCGCGACATGCTAAAATTGATCACGTCGTAAGCCGTCTGCGCGAACTTGTGTGCTTTCGACCGCGATTGTGACATTTTATAGCAATGCCGTGTTGTTCAGTGTTTTTTTGTAAAATCCGAAGCACAAATCAAAACTATGTAAATCACGGAATTTCTTATCACATGTAAGTACACGTATTTTACTATATTTGTCTATCTAATCATGCAAAACAACAAAACGTAATATATTTCTTGCTTTTACTATGTTATTTTTGTTTTCAAATATCACAGCGACTGTACTATTGTTGCAATAAATACATTGCTCCGTAACCACTACCTAAGTTTGTCGCTAAGTGGCTGGACGAGCAATGTAAAAATCACACAACGATACTTCATTGAGCGGATGCATCGCGTAGTACGGCCGCTGCTTCATGCGACGAAGTGATAGCGACCGTTGTTTTTGTGTGCGTAAGTTGTATGGTGCATGGTAAATACACGCTGTGTTTGACAGCATAAGGTTTATAATTGATTGTGTAGTACGTTCTGTTTTAAGAAATGCGGGTGTGTGAGCGACTGCGTATCTATTGCTTTTACTGAACTGCATGTGTAGTAGTTGCCGTGTGGTAGGGGCAAAGTGGAGACACATGGTTCCGATACATTTTCGTCTAACGGGCATATCTCCTTCTTTATTATATCTATGCGCGCGCCCCTCTTAGACATCGCGAAGGGAGTCTGACACCTCACTCCCCTCGCTGACTTAGCGAGGCACTCGGGGCCGGCACCTGTCGGGGGTCGCGGAAATATCTTCTGTTCCCGTGACCCCCGGCACAGGTGTGAGAAGGAACACGTGGTGGTTTTTAGTCAGTAAGAGTCTGACAGACCCCTCCGCCTCCCCGGGCGGGGGACATCCATGAGGATTTTCCACCCCTCAAAAAAAAAAGGCACTGGGTTGTGGAGGTCAGATAATCAGGCGCTCCATGTAAAATGCTGGTATTCAGTTGCATCTGTTTAGACTAGCAGCTGACCCCAACATATTAATATGTAGTTGGGAAAAGGCTAGGGATGATAATAATCAATATTGGTCACCCGTTTTTCTTTTCTTATTAAGCTCAATTCAACTTTTTATGAGATTGTTCACATCCGAAACCGACACGCATGTAAAGATGCACAAATACCTACACACAAACACATATCTTATCGTTATAAATACGCCGCCATATAATTACATACCTTACTCAAAATGGGGTGGCACCATAGAAATATTAAAAACAACAGTGTAATATACACCCCTATTTTATAATTTGTACAAAAAAAAATGGGCTGTGTCCGTACCTGTTACTGATCATATTTGCGTAATCAAAAGTAAAAAAAACGAAGTTCAATTTTTAAATATCCACTATTAAGTTAACTTAAATAACGAAAACAGCTGTTGGACGCGGCGCATGCTTGAGCGAGATCACGCGAACGTGAGCGAGAGATGACGATTAATGAATACAACTATGTCATGAATAGCTTGTACGGTAATTCCATAAATTGGGTGACTTTTCGGGATATAAACAAACGCTAATAACTTTGCTGTTTAAGAATATTATTAATTGATTCTTTACAAATATAATGAGAAGACCGTCTAGAATAAGCCTTTAAGTATTTGTACTAATTAAAAATTAGTGGTGTATGTATACAGAAAAAAAAATCAACTCTCTATACATATATCCGAACAGTTGATCGAGTTTTGTATGGAGAGTTGATATTTATTTGTCACTTTGAAAAAGACGTAGAACAAATGTTGTTGTTTATTATGTTAGTAATCTACTCCTGCGAGGTTTTTTGTGTTTTACAAATAACTCTGTATACTAAACAATATGGTTGGCATTGCGTACGCTCTTTGGTCAAATCAAGTAGCGCGTGCTTCCCCAGTTTCCTGTTACCCATTTCCGTCCCTTTTCGCGAAATCAAACTCACAAAAATATCCGAAGAGACAAAAGATGTTATGTTACACATCAACAACAACAGAGTTATCACTCACACGTGACGTCACCGGGCGTGTTATCATTATCATCTTAGTGGCACTAAATAGTGTGGTCAGTCAATATTGTGCTCGCTATGATTATTATATTGTCATCATTACTAATATTGTTATACATATTATCGTGTGTCGTGTAGTCTCGCGTGTAATAAATGGGCGTGTTGCAGTTTTGTTTATTTATATTTTTGATTATAATAAAATATTGTATGTGCAATAACAGGCTTATTTTCAACAACACCCAACAAGTATGCAATATATAATAAGATCATGTACTATTTATAAGGCAAGGAAGATGATTTTAACTTTTATTGTCTATGTAGCGACCAAAAAAACGGCATACATTTCATTTATTCATATTTTCAAATTTAAATGCCATCCTAATTTGTCAAGCTGTTCTCAAGTGATGATCAATATTATTAAAATATACGTTTTTTTTACAGATATAGATTAGGGGTCCGTCAGTCGGTCTTACTATAAAAATAGCGCCAAAGCAATTCTATGCTTGACAATATCATGGAACAATACAAAAATAACATCAAGTTGTTATTATTGTAAGTATTTAAGCTATTCTGTTAAAAAAAACTTAGTACTACTAAATATCAGTTTGTAGGTAATTATGAATTATTTTGTAAAAGGACTTTAATAAATTATTATTATTATTATATTGTATACCTCAAACCGCAAAACACCCCTTCTTTATTTTTACTGATTCAATGATACTTGTATAAAGATTCCAAGAAAAAGCCCCATATAAAGTACATGTCACATTAAAAGCTCTTCATGATCGTATCGACACGTAAGACTGTCCGACCCTTTAATTACGGTACCATTATTTTAATAAAGAAAAAGACATTTTAGAGATAATATTTTTATATACAGCGTGGAAAAATCAAAGGGCCGTGAAGAGAAACCACTAGAAATCTTAAAGATTATTGATTTTACTTTATGGAAACATTACTGTAAGTTTAGAGGAAACTAAACTACATTCACAAATTTCTTACCTAAACTGGGAATCTAAAATGAAATGAAGATAAAATTCCCCCAGGAACTGTCTTGAACTGGTAGTTTTTTGTACTGAATATTACATGCAATGTTTAAAACACCATTAGTTTTTAATAAGTACAAATACTATATCCCAAAAAGTCACCCAATTTATGGAAATGGCTATTCATGACATAGTAGTAGTTCATTAATCGTCATCTCTTGCTTACGTTCGCGTGATCTCGCTCAAGCATGCCCCGCCTCCAACAGCTGTTTTCGTTATTTAAGTTTAACAGTGGCGTATTTAAAAATGAACTTCATTTTTTTTACTTTTGATTACGCAAATATGATCAGCAACAGGTACGGATACAGCCCATTTTTTTTAAACTAATTAAATAATAGTGGTGTATATTCTGTTATATAATACTATAAAAAGGGAAAATTGTTGAGTATGTTTGTAAATAACGAACTCAAAAGCTGCTGTGCTGATTTAAAAAAAATCTTTCACCACTGGAAAGCTACGAGAACGGGAAAAACGCGGGTTAAACCGCGTGACGTCTGTTAGTGTTATATTATATTATATTTAGTACAAAAAATTACCTGGATTACAACTTTTCCTTTTCAACAACTACATAATTATAAGGTATTTTATATGTTTCAAGACTCCTGCACTGCCTAGACTGCTTCATCAGAGGGTTAATGTAGGCGTCCAAAAGTATTTTTCACTTAATCCAAATTAAAAAAAAAGCTAGAAGATTTTTTCCACCCTGTATATTTATTATACACTTGTGTAGTATGTTGCTCGCATTTCTTCGATGTCCGACAGAAATGGCGGCCATTTTTCATCGCAATTAAAGAAATGGAACGCGGATGTTGGTAGAGGTTACATCACGGTACAAATTTTACCGAATCAAAAAAATCAATTTCCTTTATTCAAATTAGTCTGAGAATTAGTGTTTTTGACAGTACAAAAATAAAAGACAGTCCCCAAATCACCCACCCTTCACCACTTTCTAGTGTTTCGAATTTTCTTTATCCCGTGAAATTACCATTTTTGCGATAAACGCAAAGTCTACAGGTAAGTGTTTAATTTGGAAACAGTAAATTCCTACACAAACAATAGCTTCGCAAAGATGTAAAAACTATAAGGCTCCAAAACATAGTAAAAAATCATAAGAAAGTCGTAATTTTTACCTAACTCATTGATACTTTCAATTAAAACAAACAAATTATGGTCTCTCTAAAACTAATCTAAGATAAAAATCCTAAAGTTAAAGGTAAAAAAAACGGAAAATATCTATGTTCTTACGGACGCCAGCACGTTATTTGTCGTGTCCTTTCCACCGTGTATTATTATATTTTTTAACACTAAAAATACTGAAAAAAATAATTTGTGATTCATCTCCTTAATCTTTAAGAGTCAACTCTTGCTGACAAAACAAGATATAAACAGTACAAACAATTGATAACACAAAAGGTTATTTTGCCTGTAATACATACTGTCGTTACGTAACATTATTTCGTTCCCACCTATCTACGGAATCTATGAAACTCGGTTCACCCAAATTGGTGGTTGTTTTTTTCACGGTGTAAAGTGTACTGAAGAAATAACCCATTTCTTAAGCAGAAATTCACTCTAATTCTTGACTCTATTGCCTGCAGAACTACTTTTGCTATTTTATGGATGACTAAATTGTTAAAAAAGTATTTAGACTATACATAGAAATGTACGTAGTAAGTACCTACCTACTCGCAACCGGCGTGTATGTATGACAAGTTGACAACATGTTTGTTTGTACGAAGCAAAAGAAGTAGGTATGTAAGAATCGTAGCAAATGGCACTCTATTGTTTCTGCTACTTTCACAACTCAACTCATGGAGATACCCATGAGTTGAGTTGTGATTTTGTGTATGTATGTAGGTATGCTTAGAAACGTATGGAATACATATTTTTAATAAATACAATGATGTTTCTTTCAATCATATTTCAAATAAGCACCTTTTTGGACAAGCCACTGCTACTTAAATGCCTTTTGTATCTGATTTTTTTCCGGTGAACTCCGGCCTATGTGATACATAGTTCGCTAAAATATAAAGTCGACATAAATATTGTCGTCAAAAAATATCGGCAAATTTATGGATATTTTTAAGACAAGCCGACTTTCTTTAATTCCAGTGCATATGGCACTCTCCCAGTGAGTCAATCAGGGTATGAGGGTATCCTACTATGCCACGAGTTAACAACTATGAAACAATTACCGCGCGATTACAAAACAATTGCGACCGCAACCGCAGTGAATTAACATTAGAGTACCTAACTACAAACCAATTGTTTGTAATTTGTACTTAGTTACGTATAAGGAAATCATAGAAAGGGATTATGTATTTAGCGATATTTTCCCTGACATACTTAATGACTTAAGGTCAACAACAGGCGCTTTATAAAAATAATGCAGGGCCCTAGACAAATCTGAAACTAAAACTCGCTCTTATATGGTCATGGTCAACGGTGGCGCTAAACAGGCCCTTAGAGGAAGCAGTGACGATGACTCGCATTTGTATAGTCTAGGTCAGAGGCAGTCGCAATGCAGGCTCTTAACCGACTCATTGCCACCATCATTTTCATGCATACTTTAGCCAGGCGCCAGGCAACATTGGACGATGACTGGCCAGGCGCGTCCCTGACTTATAAAATATGTATTCTAAATTAATGGCCAAGGGTATTGTCAATTTCAATGTTTAATTTAGGATAAAAAGTGGTAGTTCTCTTTATCTCAGTTTTTTTTAATCTGTTTTAAGTAGGTACGTTCGATATGACGCGCCACTCGCCAGGTGCGTCAAGGGCCTCCCGTGATATTTGCTTATGACGCGCCTGGCACGTCATTGGCCATGAATCGGTTAAGGCAAGACAAGGACGAAGACTCCAAGGTCAACAACAGGCGCTATGTAAGCCCATAAAAAACAGCAAAGATACATACACATAACATAACATAACGTCACGCCTGTAATCCCCGAAGGGCTAGACAGAGGTGTACCTGGTAGTAGTACACCCACATTTCGCCAGTTTTGTTTAAGTCCCATGTTATAGGGGGCGAGCCTATTGCCATTAATCGGGCACAAATCCAGACTCCGGGCTGCTACTGAGAAATTCCAGATAGAAAAACTCAATAACACTGCCCGACCTGGGGATTGAACCCGGGACCTCATGCTCAGCAGTAGCGCGTGCGACCACTAGACCAACGAGGCAGTCAAAGATTATGACTCCTATTTGTGTAGTCAAGGTCAGAGGTAGGTCTGTGCTATGCATATCCTTAAGAAAAAGCAGAGACAAAGACTCGCACTTGTTTGGTCAAAGTCAACAACAGGCGCTATGCAGGCCCTAAAGACGAGGCAAAGATGATGACTCCCGTTTATATGGTCGAGGTCTACAACAGGCGCTATACAGGCGTTTTTCACACCAGGATCATGACGAAATTATGGTGCACAGTGACGCCAGCAGTTTCCCTATCTCCTCTGAAAATCCCTTAAACCTGTATATCTATGACTAACAGCATTAATCTCAAATCCGTCGGTTAGTCACAACAATAAAAATAGTCGCCCTCACAATCCGAAGCACCCCAACAGTTGCCAGTTGAGAAATGTGATCAGATGACATACTGCGAGCCGGGAAGACTCCCATTACATGTTGCGAAACTCTTCATGAACTAAAACAGCTGAAAAACAGAACTGATACACTCAAAAATCTACCATGACTTAAGAAGATAGAGTAGGTTTTCGCATGGCAGAATAAGTGATTTAAGATAATACCACGATGACATAGTTTTGATATTTGCACTGGGTGCACCGACCTCTGTCGATCACGTAGGCACCGTGCGTGTGACGTAGAAGCAAATAGATGTATGTTTATAAGTATGGATGGAAGGTCGGTTGGTGTTGCTAATATTATCAGAACGGTGTTTGTAGGTCATTAACCAGCTAGTTTTTAGACGTTAAGATTTGTTACTTAATAGACCTGTTGAGACGTTATCTCTATAGTTTAGGTCTGTTTTTGGGTGTTAGGTATTTAACAGTATGTCAAATTGTTGTTTATTGACACGATTCAGTAGTTGATGTGATATTAATTAACACTACGACATTTGACACAGTTAGATAAGCCCAATTTAATGTTTAGATGATGCCTTTTCTGACCAATGGCTATATAAGATGACCTTGAACTAAGACACGGGAGGACTTTAGTTCTTAATTAAACGGAGAAGTAGAGTAACCTATATCGTTAGGTCAGGTTTAACAAGCTCCCCGCTCTCGCCGGGGCGGAGGGCATCCATGAGGATTTTTCACCCCGCACCAAAAAACAAAGGTTTTAACAAGATGTGACACCTTAGTTGTACCTTTTACTGTCTACGGTATTGTATGTTCATGAGAGAATAAATTAATCATTTAACTCCTGCCTGAAGCTCTTTCTCCATTACTTACCAAGGTATCCAAATTTCAAAGGAAAAATAAACGTTGTTAAAAATAAAATACACAGAAAAAAATTAAGAACACCTGTTAGCATCATATTCCTTCTGAAGAAATGACACCATGGAAGGAGGTCAAGCCACACACGCCGCATTGCACGATCATCACTGTTATCGGTACCAAGTATTATTTGACAGTAAAACGCATTAACACTTTTAGTTACCCAGAAATCGAACTTTAAAAGTTGGCTTTTACTATCGATGATTGTATTGCGATGATTTCTATATTTAGTCATAACTTACACTTATATTTAGAATTTAGTGAGTCACAAATATTTTTAGAACAGTCTGTTTATTTCCTTCATGCTCAATTTATGGCTCATGATTGTTGATCGTAGTATATTTTGCATTATTTTCTCAGAATGAATGTAACGGGTTAGGACTGTAGGTACAGGAAAATTATGTGTATTGAAAGTCAGGTACGCAATGTGTAACGGTATGCAATTAAGGAAACCCTGAAAGGGAAAATAAATAAATTAAATGCAGAATATTGTGTAACATTAAATTACCGATGGGACAGCGGGATTTTTTTTGTGTAAAACAGGATAATATATTCTGATACATAATTAGAACTTTGGACACTGATGTCTTTACTACTATTTGTGATTTTAAAACTGCCTCCTCATCTTTTCTCCTCCACTATCAAGTCCATCCAAAGGTTGTCTGTAAGAGATCGCTTTTAGCGATAAGGCCGCCCATTGTAACACCCTATGTATCCCTTAAAGTTATAATTTGTAAGTTTTTATGGTGTACAATAAAGAGTATTCTATTCTATTCTATTCTATTTTTAATGACCTACGATATCGATATTTTTTGTAGTGTAAAAGGCCAATGATTTAATTTGTTCTTAGTGGAAAGTTTAGTACCTACGAGCAGTTATAACCTAGTGATGTGACCAGCGGATTCCGAAGACATAGGTCTTGAGGTTGAACCCAAGGCACACACCTCTGACTTTACGGACTCACGTGCATATTGTATAATTATCGCTTGCTTCATAAACGGTACCTAAAGCAAAAGATCGTGACGAACCCAGTATGCCTGAGAGTTAATTCTCGATGGCATCGGCATGTGAAGCGAAGTCAGACACCCATGGGCAGCATAAAAATACTGTCACCACTGATACGTATACTGTTTCGTGAAGTGTCACTAACCTCACGAAACAGTACAGTAGTGGTCACGAAACAGTACAAAAGAAGAATATGTGGAAAGTTGTGGGAACAGATGATATGGGTTGTATTGTGGGACAATCAATATTGTGGAGGAACTTGAGAGACAGCAAATTATCGACTTTACATCCACCGCAGCATGTAATTAGTTGCGTGTTGCCGAATTTTAAATACATAATTTAGCTTACAAGTAACTGCTGTCATCTGCGAGTATTCTTACACAAAGGGTTCCGTGAAGAGGTTTTAAGAGATTAGTAAAGAAAATATGGATTTTAAACATTTTTTTTCGATGTACCGATATGCATCGAATTTCGATTTATCGGTAGGTTTACATATTTTTTTTGGAATGTTTTGAAATCTTTTTTAATTCAGTTAGGTAAGTGTGAAAAAGACCATAAGAATCGATACTTTTTCACACTTCAGACATCACTACATTTATTTCTAAAAGTTACATCAGCCATCCGGAAATACAAATTTCGTGTAAGTTCGTCTAAGGTTCTTTATAGATTTTAATATTTTTGTGATATACTGTATTTAAAAAGTGTAGAAGGGACAAAAGTGAGGTTTGCTTAAAAGTGTAAAGAATCATGACAGAATAATTATTTATATCTGACACTATAAGATTGTACCTTAAGGAGAAAGTAAGCCCCTATGTTCAATTTAAATCCCACTAGTTTAGTCAGAATTCACAATTTTATGTTGTTTAACACGTTGACTGCCAACTACCAGACACAATAGAAATTCATTTGTTCGCGGTCAACGTGTGACCGACACGGCGTACAAAGACTTAAAGTAAATTGAGGAAAACCGATGAAAAATTTCAACCCTGGGGCCATAATATATCTGTTGGCTAATGAAACTCTATATTGTAATTTGTGGTGAGATAATAAAATCTACTTATTCTATTCTATTCTATTCTAATAATGTACAGAACTCAGTGGCGAAGTGTCAATATGACTCGAATCCTATCGGCTACCATTTGGAGGTTTGGAAGAGCAACTTCCACAACTTTATGGACAAATGGCAACCAGACTCGAGTATCCCAAAATATAAGGCATTTACACCAAAGGTATAACACGGTGGTAGGCAGACCGATGACTTCAAAAGAGACAGCAAGAGTGACACAGATCTTTGGCAAGAATTTTTTGACGAAAGGTCAAAAGAAAAGGGGATATGGTACCGAACTATCCAGCCAGAGGTTCCTCGGGTTCCGTGTATAGATAGTAATTTAAATAAAAATCTAACAACTATAGCCTTAAGACTTTATTCCGGTCATATTCCATCAAATAAGTTTTATTATTTAATAAAAAAAGTATTGTCTCCAAATTGTGATGACTGTGGTGTAGTTGATGATGTTATTCATATATTGATAGAGTGTGTCCGGAATGAAAATATTAGAATAAATGTCTTTGGTTCTGTACAGGGCGATGTGGTCGCTAAGCGACAAAGACCTTTAATAAAAAAAAAAAAAAAAAAAGTAGTGACACGAATACTAAGTTTTTTTTGTCGTCTTCCCTATTATGAAGATGAACTCCTCGCTACTGACAGAACTCATATCCATTATAGCCAAAGACATTCAATATCTAATGGACCGGACATCACGAACAAAGTTTTCATCGGAAACTTGTGTTCTGCTGGACACAAGTCTATGTTTTTTTTTAGTACGCTCCGCTGCCGCTCCAATATTCATATATTATTCTAGATGGCGTTACTGAGACAATCATAGTTTTTCTATGATTTGCCCGCTCTATAGTATTTTAAATCTCTCTGATTATAGCCATTACATCCAAGGTCAGTATACTTAATGCTATAATTATTACTATGTGTGAAATACATAAGTATGTTACGTATAAATATCGTAGCGTAGATACCGTACCCTTTATGGACCCTGTCGGGCAATAAAACACAGTTTGTAAGAAAGAGAAGAGGGTACATAAATGGATTTATTTGATAGTCTCGTCACACTTAATGCGGCATACAATGACAACACCGCCTTAATATCTTATCAGCTTGTTTATTTTCCCTGTTTTCAATCACTCATAAACATGCTTCGGTTAAATAAGTAATGAATCTTTTTCAATTTTATCTAATTTCAGGGAAGACTGCAAAATGTACTCTAGTGACTGTGCCTCTGATGTCATGTTTATTTTATTTGTGAACCAACTCATAATAACATTGAAATTTAATGTCTTCCAATAATAATGAACAGATGGTCTATTCTGTAAATAATGTCCCCGTTGAAATTATAATGAAGTACGCTGAGATGTGCTAATGTTCAAACACAATACTATCTTATTTTAAGCGGAAATAGCCCAATGGCTAAGGGGTTAGACTGGCGATCTTGAGTTCGATTCGGACCCATTGCACTATTGACGTGAACCCAATCCAGACACAAGCATAATTTGCTTATTTGGAAGGGTTTATAAATAATGTGTAACCCACATTGATAGTATGCTTTAAAAAAAACTCAATAGAACTCTCTGTAAAATAATTCTTCCCGCAAAATGTTATGTGAAGTGAACTGTCAATCCATTTGCATTTGCAGGTGACAACTTACTTCACATTCACTTCACCTAAATTTTCACTGGATGATTTTGACAGAATTTCACTGCTGCGGCTAGTGACATTGTTAGCTCACTTCGTAGCTAACTTCATAATATTCATTCCAAGGGATCTTCCAGGGAAAACTATAGTATGAACTTAGTAACGAAGTAGTAAGTTTTACAGAATAACACTACACGTGTCTCCTTGGTGTACCTACACGAACTGTCACGTAGATAGCAACCATGAACGTCTTCACCTGTACAAGGCTGGTCAATCACTAACACGCTCAAGGCGCCATAATCTCGCAAAAGACGTGGTAGACATAATTATCTGAGCGTTACAAACCCAGTTCCATCGAAATATAAAAACCGGGTAAACGGTCAGACTACAAAGTTAAGAAACCGGGTTTTAAGATAGCGTAACCCGGTTTTTTGAGTCTAACTTTACTCGACCGTTCTATGAGATTGGTTTTAAAGTTCCAAATGTAAATCTTGTCACGGTTAGCGGCACGGATCTTAAGCGCTGACATGCAGTTGCGCAATGATCAATTTTAGTGATTAATGCAAATACGCGATCACAATACATCCAGGCGCACAAGGTACGTGCCGCTAACTATACGTAATTAAAATATTTAGTTTTAGACATAGTTTATTGTTAACAAACGAGTCAATTTCTCGTAACATCAAGCATAAGAATACCTACACATTCGCTGACAAAGTAGGTAAGAGTTTGTTTGTTTAAATTAATTGGTAAGATTTGATCCATCAAGATGACATAAATTGATGTAGGTAATCTACTGAAAAAAATGTAATCTTTACCGTTACCCTCAATACTTTTGTTTGTTTGTTTCGCTTTACTCACTTACTTTTTAAACCTTTTGGATCACTAGAATTAGGTACCTATATGAAAAAATTGGGAACCCGGTTTTCAAATAAATCGTCGAACATTGCGTTCGTAATTGATTCACAAAACGCCATGATTGACTAGTATGAGATCTTTGTTCCGATTCCCAGGTCTGGCAAAATGTTACAGACTTGAAACTATTTTCATTTGTCATTAATAAAGTTCATAAATAAAGTGTAAAAGTACCCTATCTAAACGATTCGGAGTTAGCTCCTTTTATTTATTAGCTCCGAAATTAAAATTAACTCGTTAACTACCGAAATTCCAGACAAAATTAAATTACCTACCTATTGTTTGCCAAAGCCGGCTTCCTCTCGAGGCCTGATAAAATTAATTAAGAACGTAGACTATGTACCTATGTAGAATTGTAGATGTAGGAATCAGACATAAAAGGACACGCCATTCATGTTTACGTACGGAACGCCAAAAACTTTTTATATATAAAAACTCACGTGATTTGTAAAAGAAACTGGTTTTGGCACGCGACAGACATTATGTGGGAAACTCTTTTTACTTTTTTTATGACTTTGCCATAGTGACGAGATGTTTATGTCATCGAACTTTGAGGATAGTACCTAAACATTTGACTACCAATCTTATATCTCGACTCTCTCGTAAAAAATGGTTCTTCTAGAACCAATGTAGGTACTTAGACTATTTTTTATTTTCTACTATAAATATAAATTTTTGGTTTGTTGTTCCAGTTTAATGTTCAGCTGTTGGTCCCGGTTGTCGCTCTAAGACCTTGGCGGTTTACAACCAGTTTTACCAAGGTGTATTGTGTTACCCAGTGATGACTGGCCTGTGGGTCTAGTAGTTAGTGCCCTCGACTGCTATGCCGGAGGATGTGGGTTTGATTCCCACCCAGGAAAAAAGTCTGTGTGATGAGCATATCATTTGTTGACAGGTAGAAAATGCCCAAGGCATTAAGTCCGCCTTTACATATTTGTGTGCTTGAAGTACCTTCCAATTAAATAAATAGTTAAATATTTTTTTTCTGTGTCTGGTTGAAATTTAAAAATATATAAGTATGTTTATCAGCTGTTTAGTACCCATAACACAAGCCCTGCTTAGCTTGGGACTAGATGGGGCGATGTGTGAAAGTTGTGGAAAATATTTATTTATTTAGTTATTGGGTTGTAGAGGTCGGATAAGCAGACACTCCATGTGCGACGACTGCGTACCTATGTTGCATGAGTAGACCCCTTAAACATGTACCGACGATCTTGTAAAGACAGCTTGAAGACATGGATAAGGGACACTGCTAATTTTTCAATCAATCAATCAATCAAATCAATCAAGTCTTTATTCAAACTAGGCTGAGAATCAGCTCTTTTTGAACGTCAAAAAAATACATAAAGACAGTCCCCCAAAAACGGCCCACCCTTCGCAACTTCCTAGTGTTTTTGCTGGGAAGAAGAAGTGGCGGAACAAACTCCCAAGCAACACATCTGTCTGATTCGTTTAAAGAACTAGGTATACAAAGAATCTATACAATGAAATGCTCAATAAATAGCACTAATATTTATACACAATTGTAAAACATTACATTTCAGAATGATTGTCACGTGTTAGCTAGCACACTCCAATATACCGAGATTAAGAAAAACAAGTAAATTCATATTAACATTGATATCTAAACTCAAGCAAAACAACTACAAAACTGAAAAATAACAGCCTCCAGGTATAACCCTAGGTTTAAACCTAATACTCTATTTTCTCCACGTTCTTATTCACAATAAGTCCGTCACAGTTACAGCTCACACACACACATACCCACATGGTTTATTAAAACAGTACCCAGTATAAAAGTTTATTTCCATTGTGGCGTCTTGCATACCCTCGTGACAACCTCACATGACCGGCGAGACGATGTGACCGACTGACGGACAGAAATAATTGTTTATTTAAAGACAGTATTATTAATGGACACCGGTGTGGGCTGGTGATTTGTTCCTTTAGGATTTTAGGTGGCTGTTAAAGGTCCGTCATCCACACAGCCAAGATAAGCCTCAGATCTGTTTGACTACGAAAAAATGGGAATTCCGGGCCTTTGAGGGACTGTCTTATTATAATTTTGACGAAATTTTGAATAAATGACTTCGTACTAATGAAGTTTTAAAATTACTGCACCTGCCAGTCAATTCAGTAAAAGTTACCCCTTAAAAACTTGAATGAAGTGACCTGTCAATACCGCCTGCCGCCTGCTGCCTGCTGCCTGCCGCCTGCCGCCTGCCGCCTGCCTGTCCTATTTATCAATAATATGTATGTATTTAGAAATATATAAGTATGTTTATCAGCTGTTAAGTACCCATAACAACACAAGCTCTCAAGGTTAACTTGGGAGGGGACTAAATGGCGTTGTGTGAAAAGTTGTGGAATATTTATTTATTTATTTATTTAATACCAAGCTTTAAAATGACAGCTCAACTCGCCTTCACTTCACCTTTATTTTCACGGAGTGATTTTTATAGAACAACGCTGCTTCGCCTTCCTGAAGACATGTCCAATAGTAAAGTTACTAATTCTTTAATTCATTAAACCCCTAGAGGACACCCTTGTCCACGCTGTCATTGTCTTTTCAAGTCTCTAATTGACACCATTGAAAGGTTAAAAAAGGGGTCCGAACAAAAACATCATACATTTTAAAATAGGAGCCAAAATAAATTTAAAATTTATCTTATTGTTTTCGACAAATGGCTGCTACATCGCCAGTTCCTTTTTCTTGGCGTGTATAGATGATTGTGCTTGTTAAGTCTCAGACTGAACTGTAACAGTATATTATTTTCGACTTAATAGAGGACTCAGAATAGTCCCTTGCAAACACACAACCTAGTTTTTGAGCTATCCAAACGTTATCAACAGCGTCATAAGTGAATTTTTTAATCACTCTTCAATTTCGTGCTTTCTGATACGATTGCATAATATTATGTACCTACCTGTGTGGCGCAATACTGTATCAATCAGTATATTGGCTATTAGACGCTATTAGATAAGTGTAAATTACCGAAAATATTTGTTTGTTTTCATGACGTAACAGTTTTATCAATTTGTTATTAATTGAGTAATGTTACGATACTGTCTGTCATTCACATCGATTATTTTCTTCTGATACGATTATTAGAAAACGGGTCAGCTTCCAGACATCCGGATGCATTTTTAACCCCCGACGCAAAAAGAGGGGTGTTATAAGTTTGACCGCTATGTGTGTGAGTCTATCTGTCTGTCTTTCTGTGGCACCTTAGCGCTTAAACGGGTAAACCGATTTAGATGCGGTTTTTTTTTTATTTGAAAGTAGGTTTTCTCGCAATGGTTCTTAGACATGATTCATCAAAATCCGTTCAGCCGTTTCAAGGTTATCAGCTCTTTTGTGTTAGCTACCGTTTCGATTTTATTTATTTATTTATTTCTTATGGCACTTCAACGACTTACTCACTAAAAATGTACATAAACACACATCGCAACAGTTATAAGTATAGTGAATTCGTCACTTACAGAAATGCACAGCACTCGCTAATATAATAACTTATAATTACTAATAACTAAGAAGTTACATTACAAAGAAAAATAGAAATAAAAATAAAAGTGGCCTTTGTACATTAAGCAGGGGCGACTTGTAAAGATAAGTTAGTAAACACAAAAGATATTAAACAAAAAATTATGAATCGGTTTAAAAGAAAGGGATGGAAGTGGAAGTGGATGCAATTTATTACCCTGTGACATCGTCTCGAGACTCTGAGTTGGTTAAAAGCTTCGTACGGTATTGACGGAAGGGGTTAGAGAAAATGTCGATGCTACTAGTTCGTGCTGCAATTTTATTATAGTTCCTCATGAAACGATTGATAGGTGCGGTGCTGCCCAGGTTAGTACGACTTGCATTGGTAGCAAAAGTTATAGTTTCGCGACCAGATCTAATAACTGTCTGTCGCGGTACAGCTATTCTTAGATCAGCTAAAAGATCGGGAGCATTTACTAAGCTGTTAATAATTTTATAAAGTAGAAGTTGGTCAGTTACGGCTCTTCGGTGTTCGAGCGACACTATATTGAAATGGCTGAGTCTCTGATCATACGAGGAATCCCGTGGACAGCTAAAGCTTTTAAAACGGAGATGTCGAGTGAAGCTTCTTTGGATACGTTCAATTCTACTTACGTGGACACGGTAAGTGGGGTTCCAAACTGGAGACGCATAGTCCAGTATACTTCTTACGAGAGTGTTAAAGAGCACCTTTAGGGTTGAGATGGACTGGAAATTTTAGACGTCTATGAGTATTAACTTTACTTACAAACCCCGACGTGAAGTAAAATTTCATGGCATAGGAATGTGTTATTTTTAACTTTTTAAATGTTTATATATATGTAATATATAATGACTGAAGCCGCCAACCTAGCCTGCCGGCAAAATGTTGCCAACATATGCCGCCGGGCCTTTGGTGTGGTAGTGCGCTTTACGATTGCCAATGGCGACTATCAATAATCTAAAATTGACAAACTATGGTCCCGATTCCGTTATTGTCAAACTAAACTCAACTTTTGCTGTTTTTCATCTTCTTCTCTCTTAACAAAAACGAAAAGGATAGACAATCTACAAGGGCAGTCATATTTATTTAAACTTAAGTTTTTACAACAACATAGTTTACAAACGCATCTACTAATCCCAACGGATTTGGGAAAAGGCAGACACGTTGTTAATAATTTCTCCTCGCATTGTAAATATGTTATCATTTAGGTACCTATACACACAATGACATTAACTAGGTTGCCTAGAAACAAGGTACTTGAACTGATAAAGATTGATCACTTGACTGAAGTGGCCTCTTAATTAACAAATACTTCATCCACAACTTAATAAATTCCTTCCAATTTTGCATTTACATCCTATTTCCTTATGACATAAAAGGCTATCTAACAGTTGTAACAGGATAGATCCACAGTTTCCTGTTATGTAGGTGCCATGTTCTGCTGATTAGGTACCTACAACATACCATCGTTTTATGCCATATAACTTGAAAAAGCATGTCTTTTTTTTATGCCGTTATCCTAATAGCCACCACATCCTTTCTAACCCATATGTCATACGTCTGTCACACCTCTTACCTCAGGTTCAGTTGAAAAAAAGCGTCACCTACTTGTTGCGTGGTTATTTTACCTATTTGGACTTAATTGGCATGACTGGAAGGCACACAATATCGTATTGTTTTAATTTACTTACGGTCTTTCATAACACTATTTTATGTAGTACTGTGTACCTATGCCTTACGCCAATTTCATTTTTCATTTTCTTTATCATCTTTCCCACAATCCTACCATCGTTATTTTTGTCTGCCCCTACTTTATATATAAATACAAAACTTTCCTCTACAACATGATCTTCATTGTTCCGCATCACACCCATACAACGTTCTTATCACAATTTCAACTATAACTCGGAATATCGTCATCACTGTCACTCTTCTAATTCATATTTATGGTGTGGTCAAGTGATTGATGGGTGTGCTGCATTGATTCATCATCGGTATCGGCATCATAATAACCATTTAAAAAGATCTACATAGTGCCTAGTGGGCGCTTCATTGTCGACATGAGAATGACTCTTGAGTTTCAAGGCTGATTTAAAACCTTAACACAGGAAGTCGGGTGCCTTATCTGTAGTAGATTCGTAATCATCCATATTCAAGGTTACTGGTTCGTTGATCGAGTGGTTGTAAGAATTACATTTATGCATGGAAGACAGTTTAAGGGTGTGATAGACAGGGTGTTAAGATGCGCAAAATGGCAGGATCCTCCGGCCAGACAGGTGCTGTATCTGGTGGGCTACTACTTGCCAGGCATTTCGTATTTATCTTGTTCAAATTCAATCGCGCGAAGTTTTAGTTACCTAAAAACTTTTGTCGCGTGATTTTATGAATAGCCAAAGTAAAGGTGCTGTCAAACCCTAGCTTAAGCTTTTAGTTGGTGGTGTGATAGTATCTTACTATCAATCGTGTTTTAGTTTTTATTCAAGGTTCAAAATAAACAGGTTGTAATATTACGAGCCCACTTCCTGACTTCGGCTAGTTAGATAAAACTTTGTTGAAGAAGAATCATATCACAAATTCGTTTACTCCTTCCTTTAAGATAAGTTGGTAATACAATGAGATACAAAGTGACATAAACAAAAATCTACTTAAGTACTTCCTAGTTAAATTGGTTGGTTGGTTATTGGTTGGTTGACCAACAAGGTTGACTGCACAAGCTCGATTTTTCATTCAATAAATAAATTCATTTGATTTTCTAAGGGTCAGTTTTCACTAAATGGAAATCTCAAAATATGCTCTAGCACTAAATGAATATTTGGGGCTATTCTTGTAATTTTTTTTTAATTTGAATTATTATGAAATTTATACAATGTGAATGATGCAATACGAGCATAGTTTTAAGACCTATTAGATTAACAATTTATGGACATTCTAAGTTTGAATTAAAAGATTTTTTTATAAAATTTAACGAATAGAACAATGATTGCGTTCGAAAAATAAGTTTGGAAATGGAATCGAAAAAAGTACATTTGTGTGGCTAGCCCTAGTGAGTTATTTAGTAGGAACCGTATTCTTATCAGTTGATCCACATTCTAGAAGAGGTACCTAGGTATCTTCCTATAGGTAAACTATACTACCGGTCAACTATAGGTTTTCCTCATTGATGATGGCGACCTTGAGATGATTTATTTTATAAATAGGGAAATATGTATCTATCCGACTTTTAAAGGGTCCGTTGTCGGAAAAATATCGGAACGAAGGAACATACCATCAGGTGCGATTGCAGTCAAGCACTAGTACCTATGTAATATTTAAAAATAAAACTTACTGTTCAAAATGATCTCGAAAACTAAGAAAATATAACTGTAACTCAACTCAATTGAATGAAGTTCTTGTCAGAATGACAGATGTCGTAGATTTTCTTAATTCTGATAAATTCCTAGTGAGTTATGTGAAATGAAAATAAAAGTAAAAAAAAAACCTAAATAATTACATAGATGTCTAATGTGATCTCCAGTTAGTAATTAGTAATAGGTACTCGTGTTGGGGCTATCTAATTAAATCTATCTTTTTAATTTTAACAGTTGTTCAAATAATTTAGAACAGTCTATTCATCCCGAAAATCTAACTTTTAATATTGTTCATAAAAAAAGAACGTAGTATATAACCAGTGTCTTCAGACGATATTTAAACACACAATACCGTTTATTTCACAGTTCCACACGAGGATAATGACGTAACCATTTGTAAAGTGACGTTTTGTTTGATTTAAATACTTTCTTTTTTTTAAGAAACCGGTGCCTCGAACACTTGGGGAGCCAAATCCAAGGTTATCGTGAAATGTTGTTCAAGTAAATTGTGATATAACTTAGCGTGATGAGTTTTCTTGTTACCCTGTAATTGAGGTTAGACCTGCAATCGCTCCATGTAAAAAGCTGGTATTTAGCTGCATCTGGTTAAACTGGAAGCCGACCCCACATAGTTGGGAAAAGGCTTTACAGTTGATGATGATGAGTTTTTAGTGATGGTCACGTGGCCTCGGCGCCAACCCCTCATGCACGAGATTCTGGGCTCATAATTTCTGGATTTATAAAAAAGTTACATTGCTACTTTTCAATTTACACAAACAGATTTATTTTTCAATGACCGGCCAAAATTTTCACAGGGTGTTCTACCCATGAATATGAGCAACTTCCCCTATGGGACCAACTCTGAAATCACGAATCAAAAATCAAAAATCAGCTGTTTCATACAAGTAGAGTAGGTATTGAACTTTTGTATGAAACAGCTGATTTTTTTCGTGATTTCAGAGTTGGTCATATAGGGAAAGTTGCTCATATTCATGGGTAGAACACCCTGTGAAAATTTGTCGGTCATTGAAAAATAACCCAGTATAAATACAGTACTTCCTAACTTGTAATGAAGTGCTTGTTGCTAAATGGGCTACTGGACCAAAATTTCATCTAGATTACAAGAAAATATTACGTAAACAAAACAAAAAATAACGGCGGTACATCGAGTCAAAATTTCGCAATGACGTCACTAGTCGGTACAGTTTATACTAGATAATGACGTTACAAGCCCTCTCTCCTAAACTTTAATGCGCTTAATCTAAGCAGTTTTCCATCTTCAAACTTCAAACTTCAAATATTTATTGCGATCATGAGTAGATACATAGGGTGTTATAAAAGGTTAAAGTACATACATGATACCCTGTTAGGGCGCAGCAACACAATTTCAATATAGAAATACTTACACACTATTTAATCAATCTTGTATTATATTATATTATGGCTATTTATATATTATATTATTATATTTATATATACCTATATTATTATTATATTTATATAATTTACTTTAACATATTATAAATATATTTTTTTTATATATTTCACACCCATCAACTTCAAAAAGAAAAAAATATGTGTCGAATATTTTCTTGTTATCTAGATGAGGGACTTTAAACTAAAATTTTGTCAAATAACCCATTATAACAGCCGCGCGAGTAGCTTTAAGGTTAAGCTACACTTTTGCGAGGTCGTACCGTTTGATAGGTGATCATTTAAGACATGTCCAGACTCCTGCGTGCCTCGAAAAGCACGTTATGCCTCGACGGTCTAGTGGTCGCAAGCGCTACTGCTGAGCATGGGGTCCCGGGTTCGATCCCCAGGACGGGCAAAGTGTTATCGAGTTTTTCAATCTGGAATTTCTCAGTAGCAGCCCGGAGTCTGGATCTGGGCCCGATTGATGGCAACAGACTCGCCCCCTATTACTTGGGACTTAAACATAACTGGCGAAATGTGGATGTATCCAGGTACGCCTCTGCCTAGCGCTTCGGGTATAACAGGCGTGACGATATGTATGTATGTAATCAGCATTGATTAAATCAGATGATATTATTTAAAAAAAAATATGCTGATAGTCCGAAAAAAAACTAAGATCATGCTGATTCGTAACAGTCCAGGTACCAAATAAATAAATATAATAGATTTAATTATAATTATCGCTTTGAGTTGACATTAAAAGCAGTTGCTAGGCTCTAGATATTAGATTGCTTATTCTATATCTGTGCCTAAAATATTTGACATTGATAGGGTATTTACACTCCACGAGTTAAAAGACTTAGCCTGTTTTCTCGAAACGCAGTCGTGGTAGATTTACAACATTATTTTTAATGGTTGAATTTAGGGGCACGGCGGGCGCGGCGAGCGATGAGGCGAGGTGGTTGACTTGGCAGAGGTGTACACAGGTACACCCTCTGCCTAAAACTTAAACATAACTGGCAAAATGTGGGTGTACTACAACAGTAGAGTACACCCACATTTCGCCAGTTATGTTTAAGTCCCATGTATAGTGTGTATGAATATCCATGTACTTAGTAGTTTTATTGAAAGAAATATTTTCGCCAAAGGGTTAGGCGGTAGTGTACCTGTAAGAAACATACAGTAAATCCACATCAAGCCAGTTATATTTGATTCTCCTAGAAAAAGATGGGGAGCCTATTACCATCAGATATCTGGACACAAACATAAACTCGGGCTGCTACTGTAAAATTTCTTATTGAATAACCCAAAAACACTTTGTTCGACCTGGCAACCGCACCGAGGACCTCATACTAGGCAAAAGCACTTGTTACCACTAGATCAACAAGACATTATTAAGTGTAGAAAAAATATGATAATATTTTTTTTATTTAAAATAAGTCACAAGTTTCTCCTTAAAAGCTTTCGCCTCATTTGTCACAACTAATCTCGCAATGGTGCATAAATTCTTCACCTTTTTAAAGCTCTGATAATACTCGTATAGCCACATCATATTTCCTCTACATAGGTACTTAAACAATACGAAGTTAGTAACAAAATTATTATCAAAACCTTTCAACAGTTAATTGGTGGTTTATCGCTAAACCAACTGTTGACGACGATAAGTGAACCAACCTGTGGTACATGCATTAGTATTATATTTTACGATATTTGGTATGACTACGTGCGCGTGAGTGCGTAGCTTAAAGTGAAAACACACGGTCCAGTAACTGCCACGGTTCAGTTGAAAACGGCGCTTTCAAAGTCCAACATCGGCAAATATACAAAGTGATTTCTCAATTTGAAAAAAACTGCTCTTTCATTCATTATATACATACATACATATTTATTTGTAATAATAAACATATATGTTTAATTGTAATTATAATATAATGGAATTATGTAAGTAATGTTATATTTAATGTGTAATGATTGTATGTAATTTAAATTTTGTATCTACTAACATAGTGCATAAACTCCCTTTGTAACTAACCATAATGGATCATGTTGTCTGAAAAATAAATATATTATTATTATAAACTCACGCCTTTTTCCCATGGGGGTAGGCATAAAACTACAGAGCGCCATATGCTACGATTCTTACATACTTATTTGCTTCATTTACATTCATTATACGTATAATAATATGTGATCGAATAGGTATCAAACTTTTGTATGCAACAACAGTTGTTTTTTTCGCGATATACAGGCATAATATTAGTAATACCAGTCTGTTATCATCCCACTACAGGGCAAAAGGGTCTTCTCATACCGAGAAGGTACGATTGAGCTTATCGTCACGCATGTTCAAGGCAGAATGGCGACTTCAAACCTAAATTAACTTTTAGTCCAGTTTCACATGATGCAACGACCTTTTTAAACTAACTATTACTTTTATTGTACATTAACAGCCTTTTCAAGAATCAGATACCCAAAAAAAATTACTAAGAAATTCAAACCTTATTTATGAATTCGTTGCAAGCTCGCCTTATGCGCCTTACCTTTTCTTACCATTTCAATTCCTGATGCCAGCAAGGCAGTAACTTTGAAGCAATAAAACTCGCAATGTCCCAGAGAAACGATTCAACTGTCTTGAACCCCGCATCAAAATAAATCAAATTAGAGAGCCGCGGTGTGCCAGAGGTGGCGGCCCCGACTTACGAACAGTAAGTCGGGGGTTTGAACCCAGGCAGGCGCATTACTTTGTGTAATTTGTTTTATCACCACTGCTCTCAAAAACGGTGAAGGAAAACATCGTGAGGAAACCGGCATGTCCTAAAACCAAAAATTCGAAGACATGTGAAATCTACCAATTCACACTGGGCCTGCGTGGGACCTAATTAAGTATGGCCCATACGGAAAATACGCGCTTTGACGTGGAGTTGCGGATACCAACCCGGTATCTTTATCTTTAAATCAAAAATGGCAGTGGAGGAGTTAGAGACATACATATGTAAGTATACTATAGTTTGTTCGCGTTAAGAATGCAGTAAGAATGCAGTGCAACTGCAAGATAAAGGTGTATTCCACAGTTGTGTTAAATTCAAACAAATTATATTTTAAAAGATTAAGTTTATTGAATTTATAAAAATGATTTTGAAAAGATTTGATTGGTTAGGGGCGGGGCTAGCTATTCTTAACGCGAACGTACTATAGTGTGATTCTATTCTAAATAACAAAGATCACGTGACAAGAGTTCTGGATATGTTTACTTTTCAAACGAATAGATAGCCGACACACGTAACCATGGTCTAAATATTTTAGTAAACAAGTGCATCAGTGAATTGTTTTCGAACACACATTGACCTATATTCCGCAATTGGCTCCTAATTGTGCGCTGTCGATTTTGGTTGCATTCTCCGATTGATTGGTTGATTGTATGGTGTGATCGAGAAGCCATATCACTGATATTGATTTAATATTTAAACGCAAATTACCAATGTTTAGTAGTGAAAAACACCAAATTTGAAGGCGTATTAAAATTTATGGAATTTTCTTTGGGAATCTTTAAATAGTAAGAGGACGTGGCTCAAGGTGGCTCCTTAGTTCTGTCGCCTAAATTTATTAGGCGACAGAACTAAGAAGCCACTTTAAACACTATTCCATAAATACTTAGTAGGTATTACTAGTTCTAAAAGAGGGTCATTATCATCATCATCAGCTTAGAGTAGTTCACTGCTGGACATAGGCTTCCCCTAATGAGCGCCACGACGCCCTGGCTTCAGCTAGCCGCATCCAGCATCTGCCAGCAATCTTTCGCAGGTCGTCATCCAACCTATACGGAGGGCGTCCTACACGGTCTCCACTCGGCAAGAACACGTTTACCCCAGCGGTAGTCGGGTAAATGAGGTTTCTATATGTAATTGTGAGGTTGCTATAATGCTTCAATTAGTCATAAAAATAGTAACTCACACCATTTTTTTGAATATACATATCGTCACGCCAGTAATCCCCGAAGGGCTAGGCAGAGGTATACCTGGTAGTACACCCACATTTCGCCATTATGTTTAAGTCCCATGTAATAGGGGGCGAGCCTATTGCCATCCATCGGGCACAAATCCAGACTCCGGGCTGGGCTGCTACTGAGAAATCCCAGATTGAAAAACTCAATAACACTTTGCCCGACCCGGGGATCGAACCCGGGACCTCATGATCAGCAGTAGCGCTTGCGACCACTAGACCAACGAGGCAGTCAGCCAGTCAGGCAGTTTTTTGAATTTCTTATTTGTTAAATTAATTGAAGCTTTAGTTACCAAGTAGTAGAGTTTGCACCAACTGGATTGAATAAGATACCTGCAGCAAGAGCTGATCGTAAGATGCCAATATCTGCTGACATAATAGTCGTAAGTAATCCTTTGCCACATTTAACAAACTAGCCAGATAAATTATGACCACAGTTTGTTAACACACAATGATGTTGCTTTAATATTATCTTAATTGTTTTATCCTTAAGAATATACAACACCACGTGGCTAACCTATGATTATATTACATACATACATACATACATAAACTCACGCCTTTTTCCCATAGGGGTTGGCAGAAACTACAGAGCGCCATATGCTACGATTCATAATTATATTTTGATTCAATATTTATTATAAGATACAACCATTAGTGTAGGGGAGATACCATGCCCACATAATACAACTTTAATTTAATTTCGTTATATTAAGTTTTTCAAAGAAATTCTAATTGCAATACATTCTGGGTAAAATTCTGAATCATTTTCGGGACTGCAACAAACACCGCGCAAGGGACCGCCCCTACCTCACATAAACTGAGGTGCAGTAGCAGTCATTCCATACACAACAAACTCCATTGACCCAAACGAACTCCAAAGTTCATTCGACCATAATATGTGCATCGTTTTCCTTAATTACCCCATTCGTATGAATCAGTCTATTCTTAGATTAACGAGGAAACACTGAGTTCCACGCAAAATAAGTGCCGACAGAAACCGCAAAATCGAGCATTATAACAAACGCTTAATAAATATGTGGTCGTAATAAATACTTATATGAACATCATGTTTGTATTCGCCGAAAATGTAAAGTTGAACTTGAAGATTGGCTTCAAATTATTTATGTACTAAGTCAACTGCTATTTGACTGTTTAAAAATACTGAATACTTTATTGGATACCATTGTTATGTTGTTATTGTCCTCTGAAATTGTTATATTTTTAAGTTTGTAGTTAAAAGTACCTTTGTACTCCTAATTATAAGTATCATGTATATCAATCTATTTTTCTGTGTGTACATAAATTGTAAAATAAATAAATAAATAAATTAAATTTCATGACTTATTTTAGTATGTTCTTAGTTTTCAAAGTTATATATGTTTTAGAAGTTATGCCAATGATCCGGTCGACTAACGCCTCTCGATTACCTATGGCTTTGATTGAGCCAAAAGGCTATAGCCAGACATTGCGCAACTTACTGAAATAGCCCTGACGAAGATACCGGGTGATTGTCCAATTTCGATATAAAACCGAATACTATACAGAACCAGAACCGAAACAGTCCCTCCCTACTCGTAGTATTTCTGCTATTCATTGCCAGAAACCGTTGCACTTCTAATGAATTATCCAATGACAAGCCTTTGAGAGGAAACAGATGTGACTTTGACCTACAATATTGTTTACACGCACGCATTCGTGGATGTTTAACTAATTCTGTTAAAAATACACAATACATGGTCTCGACAAATGAATACGGTAAACAGTTGTCACGAATTATCCTTGAAGTTCACCGTTTGGTCTCAGAGGTTTCTGAACCCGCTACTGGGTGGTTTTTATGGAGTTTCCTATCTCTTATGTTCATCTTGATAACGGAAACCATCAAAACTAAAATTATTTATACTTTTACTTTGACCTTATATGCACTTCTACAAAATCAATTTTAATCAATTCAAAATCCTATATTCCTCTGCGCGTGTAAAGTTTTAAAAGGGATTTTTTAGAGTCTTCTCTAAAGTTATCTTTCTTAAAACTTATCTTTAAACTGTTTATAACTATGAGAGAATATTGTCATTTCTGTACAACATAGACCCTTCAGGATACAGTAAGTTTGTATAAAAAAAACTTTTTTGCAAAAAAAATTAAACCGACTTCAAAAAAAAACACTAAACGGTGTAAAATAACTCTAAATTAGGAAGTCTGTGGCTTTGGTGGTTTTGTCTTATTCATGATGGGCCACCGACTTCCGAATTTAGAGTTATTTTACACCGTTTAGTGTTTTTTTTTGAAGTCGGTTTAATTTTTTTGCAAAAAAGTTTTTTATTTTTCCATTTTTAGTGGTTCCCATACAAATATTTGCTATACAACGTGGCGCTACAATGGTGACATTAACTTAACACACGTATACGTTATCCCAGTTTCGTTTTAAGAAGTAATTTTATTTCCATAAAACGTCATTATTTACTGATTAATTTAAAAAAATAAAAAAATATAGAAATAAGCATCCTGTACAAACATAATCATAGTGCAGCGGTCATTTGCCGGGGTCACGGATCATAACATCGCGTCAAAGAAATTGAAACGAATAAGCAATACCTCAATCCTTTTGTCGGCGCGCGCGTTCTCCCTTTCACCCCCGCCCGCCGCACCGCGACGTACGTGACGCGTTGCCGCTCTGAGTAAACGTAAACGAGTAACGTGCATCTAGGTAAGTAATTTCATGAATGAATTTTTGCACAGAGTGATCCCAATTGTAGTCACTTTTTTATTATTTAGTTTGTTTGAAAAATGTTTTTGTTCAAATTACCAATTATTTTAACCAATCATAATTTATGTGGTTAATGGCCACTAGCCCTACCCGTGTGTTAAATTAATGTCACCATTGTAGCGCCACGTTGTATATTTATTTTATATTGTTAATTGTAACAGTACATGTCATGATAATAGGGTTATCCACTTATCCCTAATAAATGAAAATTAACATACCTAACTGTCGAAATCTAGGTATATTGTACACATCTGCGTACCCCTCAGAGCATACCAGGCGTGATGATACGTCATGATGTTGTATAAACAATAAACATCCAAGCGATTCCAGCAATCACGACAGATTTGCCGTCTATTTTTGAAGAGTTCCGTTGCATATCTCCGAAGATCAGCACCAGATCTTCACCAAATTAAAATGGGACCACCTCGGGAGTATACTCTTTCGAATAAAAAAAGAATTTCGAGAATCGGTCCACAAATGGAGGAGAAATCAGGTAACATACATAAAAAAAAAAAAAAAAAAAAAAAAAAAAAAAAAAAAAAAAAAAAAAAAAATACATACACACGAACATAGAACCTCCTCCTTTTTTGAAAGTCGGTTAAAAACATTCAATGAGATTTTTATACACAACTATTTAGTAAGAACAACATTCTTAATAATAATTAATTACGATCTAGCCTAAAATAATAGTAAGCAATTTAATTCTAATTTTCTTAGAGTCTGATATAATTTATTAAAAAAAAACACTATGTAAAAAGTAAACAAGCAAGCTTTTTCAAAAAAAAAACCTGGTACCTAAGTTGTAAAAAAATGTATCACAAACATTCAGGAGCTTGTACTACTAAACTTGTGGTATCCTTATGTGCGTGAATGTCCTTTCCCCCCGTAGATAGAGTAGGCTGGGACTTTTTGAACTGGAACTTAAAGGAGATATTGACTGTAGAAGTAATCTAGTTATAGCAGAAGACGTCTAAATATAGCTATCTTGTGTCATCTACGTACGAACGAGTGGAATGTACCTACTAAACAAAGTTCGCTTGACACACGACACGATGGAAATCGAAAGTTTTATGACCATCATAAACCTTAGTAAAGTTTAACTGCTAAACGAATTGTTTTGTTAACTTGTATGCTTATTGGAGCCTAATTGAATTATGGACAGAGGCCAGGACATAAAGCTATCTAAATATTTTCAAATATCTTTGATTTTTTTTCAACTTTATTACAAAGGAATAAGATTCATGTTTTATTGGGAAAATGTACAGTTTGGGATAGCTATTAATGTACTTGCGTCTCTACGTATGCAGCTTCTTATGATATTGGAAATGAAAACTTCTAACTGCGTGTAGTTGAATAGAATTTACACATTTTAAATTTGATATAAATTTATTGTCATTACGAGGCTATTTTTAAGAAGATTAGTGGTCAATTATTGCTTATATTTGGCGGTAATTGAATATATTAGGCCGTGCGCTGCGTTAGGCGTGCGCACGGCGCGGGTTGCCCGCGTGGCGTGCTGTTTCATGTAATCTCATGAGATTATGTCAAATGTTATTATTAGCTGATCTATGAGATTATGTCAAATATTATTATTAGCTGATCTATGAGATTACATGAAACAGCACGCCACGCGGGCGCCCGCGCCGTGTTCACGCCTAACGCAGCGCACGGCTTTAGGCGGGCGCCCGCGTGGCGTGCTGTTTCATGTAATCTCATGAGATTATGTCAAATATTATTATTAGCTGATCAATGAGATTACATGAAACAGCACGCCACGCAGGCGCCCGCACCGTGCGCACGCCTAACGCAGCGCACGGCCTTAGTGTTTAGCTTTGAACACAATCCTACACATGGTGAAAAAATCATCACTTTGAAATCCTTATAGATCATTTTATTTAAGGGATATATTCTTTTATTTTTAGAAAGAAACAAAACTGCTTTTACTGATTTCTTACCCGCGGCTAGAAGTAACAAAATTTACAAAATAAACACCCGTTATTTTATTCTATTAATAAATTGATAGGATTATTGTTCAGGATAAAGGGCCATCAACTCTGTATTTGAGCTTTGATCCTCAATCATGGGTAAGCTACACAATATCTTTCCTTGGAAGCATTTTCGTGTCGATCCTTGTTTTCAGTGCATAAGCCATATCCTCTCCTCGAAATCTCTTAGTATTGAATTAGCTTGTTCATTGGCTTGTGCCGACCACGGAGAAGATGAAAAACATTACAAGAATTTTACCAAAATATCTATATATACTATGCGTTTCAAATGAGAATAGGAATGACTTTGCGCCATGTTGTAACGTCATAGCTGTCAATTCGAATAAATTGGGTAAGATCAGCAAAACAAGGTGTTTTCGAAATATAATATATTTACGAATTTTTAACGAATAATTTTTTAAATTGTACTGTTTCTCGCTCTCAAAGTATTTGTCTGCATTGGAGAAAATCTCTCGAGCCCTCCCATGAAAAACCGTGACTCGTTCACAAATTTTGAAGCAGTCAGGGAGATGAAAACAAAAACAATTATTAACAATAACAACAAACAACTGTTTAAAAAACAAAATTAATAAATAAAACATAAACACTCCACAAGACTAATTAATTTAAGACGTTTTTTCATTTTTAATAACTGCGACTCGGTAAAATAAATAATTGATACGCGATTAAGGTTTCGTTGCAGGCCGTACTTTTCAAGCGACATTTGACAGATAGAGGTCATTGACGTTCCTATTCTTATTTGAAACGCTATACTTACTAACCCATTCAATCCGTAGAGTACATAATAATCTGTGCAGCAGAATGTTGTACAATCACTCTATAAACTAAAATGATTATAGTAGAATCCGCTGATGATTTCTCATTTTAAACCTCCTAATCAACATCGCATGTCATTTATGCCATGTCAACCTGACTTGCATATCTCATTAATTGAACACAATATTTTTGTTGTCTACAACGCAGTTACAAGTCAATGTTACAAGTGTTTACAATACATTTACAAAAAATGTTCTATATTTGTGGTAGGTATCTATTAATATCAGCCCAAGTCATGGTGATTTGTTTTACAATCGTAAACAAAATGTTTTAGCTCAACACGTTGATGTACACGTTAAATTTATATGTACTTGAATCATACATTTTTATCGGTAAGTCATTGCACGTAGACCAATCAATCAAATATGTAACAAAACAGGTATTAAATAAGCCACGCGCTTCTTATCTCTTATACGTAGTATTTAAAAATATTCATGGACTTGTAACCAAAAAACACCTGAAGATCCGTACAAATCATCCCGCGAAAAGTTACGTTAGGTGAACAGCTCAGTTAGCTTTCGCTTTCCCTACGTTTTCACTTTCACGGGTTATTTTTAGTAAGACAGAAATTAAGAAAAACAAGTTCATTAACATTACGGTAAAATACACCTTAACACTATAAAATACAAAGATTATAATGCCAAAAATGCCTCAGCTCAACATAATGTCAGATAAGAACACCGGTGTACTGCATTTTACAGAATAGCTCTGCTGGATTCTGCATCTTTGTTTTATTTCGCAAATGCTACTATTGAGCATGAGGTTCTAGATTCAGCAAAGTTATTGGGTTTTCTATCTGGAACTTTTCAATAGCAGCCTGGAGTCTGCTGCTATGCCCGATCGAGGACAATATGCTTTATAATACTTTAACGTACCGCTGCCTTACCGTTTCTAGAACGGACTTGATGCAGTTTCTCTCGCTTGCTTTTGTAAATCCATAAAAAAAAGCTCAAATATCAATTGACCTGAGCTTTATGTCTACGATATGGTGCATAATGCTCTCAATTCTGATGAAGTTACTTACAATCTGTCTATCACATTCCCACGTTGAGGCATAAGCCTCGAATCTATTTTAAACGAGGTAATGGGCCATTCCACTATGCAGGCCCAATGCGTGATGTCAGATGTCACAGGTTTTAGAAGTATTAGGTTTTAAGATGTAAAAAAAGTAATAAGTAGTAATAGTAAAGATTCTTGCGAAGTTATTTTGCCTACAAGCAGACACCAAAGTGCTAGTACCTCATAGGATGTAGGATTAAACATTCTCATCATCATTGTTATTTGAGCTAAAAAAACCTAAGATTTCTTCAAAGTTCAGTCTCATGCTATCCTTATTCATAAAATTCCTGGAAACTGCACCAGCGACGCTTTGTTGGCGTGACTGATATTTATCAATCACGCCAACAAAGTGGTAAAATAAAAATTGGAAAAAAATGTTTTAATATGGTAGCCCTATATGTAAAGCGCGAAGGGATTTTTTTAAAATTAAATTTTTAATCTAACCTAACCTAACGTGTGATATATTGTTGGAAAGGTATTTAAAAATGAATAGGGGTTTACTAAAATCATTTTTTGATAATGTCAAAAATTTTGGAAATAATCGCTACAAAAGTAAAACTTTTGAACCATAAGTTTAGAAAATATGAAAAAAATCTGAAATGTAGAACTTTATAAGGACTTTCTAGTAAATTATTTTAAACTTGGATGGAAACAACAGTTTTTGTACAAAAAGGACAAAAAGTTGTACAAAATAATTTCTGGACTAAGTTTGTAGTATAATCGTATATGCAAGCATTTTGAACACTTATTGTGACGGACGGGAAACTACGGAATCCTACACTGAGCGTGGCCCAACACGCTCTTGGCCGGTTTTTTTTTACAAATTCTGCAGTCACGTCCAAAATATACTCTCATATGTTTTCATAATACGAGCACATTGTAATGACCATGTATAGGCTTCATTAGTTAACCTTAATATAGAAATGCACTAGTGACCTCAATTTGTGATGTCGGTCTGATTTTGTAAACTTTGAGAAACGTAGATATGGTCACGTACGTTGTAAACCGCACCTTGGACTGGTACACAGGTCACCATGTCCCAATGCAGGGTAAAGGCCTCTTCTCATGTAGAGAGGACACGAGGATTGATCACCACGCTTGCATAATGTGGATTCGTGTATTCAAACTTACATTAACTATTAATGAGTCCAGAGTGCCTAGTGCGAGTTTGTTTTACGTTAACGCGATCGACACGTTTATGACGTTCGGCGCTCCGATTGGCCCGCTCCAAGCTTTTGACCAATCAGAGAGCCAAACGCGGTGAACGTTTCGATCGCGTTAGCGTAAAAACAACTCGCACTTAGGGCACAGGTTTCCTCATGATGTATTCCTTCACCGAAGTTACACATGAACGGAAAAAGTCACATTGGCACACAACCTCTTACATGAGAGGTTTAAATTCCGGCTCATGCAGGTTACATACCCAGTCTAATTTGGCCTCTTGTTTGATTGAAATTCCTTACTGCGCGAGGCCAGGTCAAGAGTGTTACCATAGTCTATGTGTGTGGCTAACTGCACGTGCCGGTGTCCAAGAATTATAATCTTTGGTGGCTTTAAATATGTTTTGGATGAAAAGGGGTTGCACTCGATCAAGTTTACTGTTTTATATTCTTCAATACATTTCATATTTTTATCCCATTCGATGTAAACCATTTTTATTTTGAGTGTATTTGTAGTAGCTCTTTCATTGAAAACAACTTTCTGCAAAATTTTTACAAGATAGTTCGAGAAAATATCTGCCATTCCATATTATGTTTTGACGAGTTACGTGTACGTTAATGTATGAACGGAAGAATTTCGTCTACTAGTAAAAGTTATGATAAGTATTGATGAGTACAACGACCCGTGTTCGCCTTTTGAATATGTTTACTAAAAATAATGTTGTATCCGATACAAATTGATGCAATCTCTATCAACATGACATAAATTGCATCAGACACATTCTTAATTCCACTTATATCTACTTAAATCAATAGGTAATATTTAAGTCTGATTACTCGCAATGATTAGAAAGATACGAGTAGCACTATATTACTAGCGCAGGTACTTACGGGGATTTTAGTCTAACAATCAAAATTATTTTTTTAAAATTAATTAAATTAATGATAAATAATTAATTAATTTTACTTATTTTTTTTTTTAATAATGTTCAATCTATTTTTTTTTTAATTGTAACTTCAAAAAAGGTTAGGAATATGTAGTGGGTGCATGTGTACCTACCGTTTACCTTTTGTCGCAGCCGTGAGACTTACTACTTTTGTACTTTTTGTGTGGGTATATTTGTAAAATAAATGTTTTTCTTTCTTTATTTGTCTACTAAATCTGACACCATTGGCAAACTATTTACTAGTAAAACAAATCACTGCCGCTGATATGAATTCCAGATAAGAATAGAATTCTTTTTAGCACACAGCACTGGAAGTGTCTGAAAGTAGTAAAGAAGATTATAAATCGTGCATCAGCACGGGAAGCCAAGAATCAATGGATTGACTATGTGAACGATGTTATGGCTAGAAAAGAAATGACTGAGATACAAATAATAATAATAATAATCATTTCATCCCACCTTCTCGGAAAGAGTATTTTTAATCTTCAATATCTGAGTGGAAAAGCCGTTTTTATTCTCTAGAGGATAAAGTAAATTGAATTTAGAACATCGTGTGCACTAAGTTTGTGAATTAAAAAAAACATTAAACCTATTTACTGCTACTTCTGCCGAATATATCATACAACTTTTTTTTGTTAAAAACTCAGACTCGGAACCTTCTTGGTGTTCTTTTTTCAATTTGCTTTGTACGCGGTTCTTTACGCGGCATTTTTTCACGTCATTGTTAAACCATAAATTAAAAACAAGAAACTTGCAAACAAGTGAAAATACTAAAATGAGTGATTCTAGCGACGAGGAAGTTTGTTTGACGCCAACAGAATTGACTGAAACTGTTAATAATGCGCAAATGAGCTTTCTCCCTCAACAATCACGCGAGAAGTATTTAAAACAGTACGATTATGTTCAACACGTGGCGACTAGCAAAAGGAGCCAAAACTTTCTCAGAAAACGTTTTTTTTTTTTGCATTTAGTCATTTCCTCGCTGAGGTGGAATGAAAAGTTACGTGTTGCACTCGAGTGCAAAGATTTTTCACCTCGTGCTCTTTTGATTCCCTCACTAACGCTCAGGATTCTAATTAAAAAAATTGAACATGCGGTTAAAAAGCAACTTTGCACTCTTGTATAACAAATAACTATTATTTTCCAGTATTACAATTTGTTTGCCACTAAGTAAAGAAACAGGTAAGTAAATAGCGGCAATGATTGATGATGAATGATGAGGCATCGGATTTGTATGCGACACGGTGTCAATTATTTGTTCTTAATAATTATGATTGCTGTAGACAGCACACATTATGAAAAATCCTCTTTGTCTCGTTCAATCCAATACTAATCCTGCCTGCCGGTCGATTCAGTAAAACTTACATACTTACTATTTTTTTTGCGATTTTAAGTTTAGTCTTATACGAGTAAAAAAAAAATCTTTATATTGAGTACATTAACCCCTTTTAAGTAATTGCGTGTATTCGGTTACACATTGTGTATCTGCCCCCCTAGCCAAGTTACAAACGATTCGTATCTATTCTCTTTCTACAATCGAGAACGGCTCAAATCCCTTTGTTTTGACCACGTGACTTAGCGAGAGGTGATGTCATTCCCATACATTGCTAGTGTTCTAATCGCGTTTACGATTGTAGATTGTCAACTTGGCTGGGGGGCTGCCCCCCCCCCCCTAGCCAAGTTGACAATCTACAATATTAAAAAGAGAAATCTTTTGATTGGTTGATAATATTTAGTGACTTAACTCAAAAACTACTCAACTGATCTAAGAAATTATTTTACCGTTAATAAGCTACATACATATATCACCGTGTAATACGGGTTATATCTTAATTTCAATATTTAGTAGCTATAAGGAATGGAGAGGGTTTCGTTTATAGTTTTAAGGGAAAAGTAATACACGCGTATAAAGCCGCGACTTTGTCTTTGACTTTGAAATTTTTAATAAGCTACCTAGAATTATAAAAGAATTAAGTAGATAACTTTAGTAAATTCAAAAAAATGCTTTCACTGTTTTTACCTAAAAAGCATACTACTCGATTAAGGAATAATTAGAAGACAAATTGATTGGTCCATAATAAACGCAAAAAAAAAACAAATGAGAATGTGTAAAAAATAGGTACTCACTTCCTACTATTTGTTACAGTGTTAATTGATACTTAACCAATGTTAAAATTTGTATACCTGGCGGAAGAACTGAGTTGATTTGGATCAGAGGCAACCTCAACGCGCAAATTTATGCTGAGACGATTGTATCAGACGTCATCGTTCCTCTACAAGTGCAAATCGGTCCCTTATTTCAGTTAATGCATGATAATGCACGACCGCACACCGCAAGAGTTGTAAGACAGACTCTCGCCGCAGCTAACATCAATGTCCTGCCCTGGCCTGCTCAGTTGCCAGACTTGAACCCGATTGAGCATGCATGGGATATGCTACAGAGAAGAGCTCTGCCGAATATGGAGGGTATCCAGTCGCAAGAAGACCTTTTTTTGTTGTTGCAACGAACATGGGCGGCCATTCCACAGCGTGATTTGGATGAACTCATTTTGAGTATGCCAAACCGATGTTCTTGTGTTGTTAGTGTTCGCGGTAGAAACACGGATTATTAATTGTTTAAGTTACCCAATAAAATTTTAAAGAAAACTGTGATTTCAGTATTTTTTTCGAACTTTAATGTTAGTGGTTCAAATGTCAAAAATCCCTTTATTAGGAAAATGGCAAATTTCTTTATTAATGCAAAGGTGACTTGGTTTATCGTTACTGTGACAAACGAAAACACTTTATTTGATGAATCCTTAAAGAAAATTTTAATTAATATCAATCAGGAGAAAAGTTATTGCAAAAATATATGTTGATCCCTAGACACTTTTGATGTGTGTACTTTGACTTTGACTTTGTCCGCGTGTATTACTTTTCGCAAAATGGTCTTTACTAATATTAGAAAGAGGTAAAGTTTGCGAGTTTGTGACGTTGTAGTGGGTATCTCTGGATCTAATGAACCGGGATATTAAAGTGCGAAATGCACGCGGACCTAATTTGTATGACCTTTACTGCAAGTCATTTCTAACATGTGAGGAAGCGAAATGTAAATTTCTGAAACCAAAAAACAGGAGACATACAAATAAGGAAAAAAATGTTAACACATGCAATATTCTCTGTTACGTTGACTGATTTCTAAATAGTTCTAACTATTCTGTTATTTAGCTAGTACCGAAATTGTTCTCCGAATTGTTTAACTAGGCAAAAGTACGTCAGTGAATGTAACCGCAATATTTGGGATATATGAAAATCCCAAACCCCCTTAGAGGTGACTAAATCTTAAGATATTGGAAAGTACAATGAAACGAATACAAAAAAAAAACAATCTAAGTATTTCGAGTTCATTTTGACGTCATTGACCATGTTGACCATGAACTACAGTCTTTTATGGACCATTATTTATTTTATGTTTTATTATAGTACTTACAGGTGTTTTTACGTCAGCGTTTATGAATCTATTGTGATACATTATGATTAAAATGTTATCAGTTTGAAGTGAAATTTGTAGAGGTGAGGTTTCTACGAAATTCAATTCAGTCATGGAAGGTGATTTTACAGCATTGTCAACGTCTAAATTGAACATGACTAGCAAAACATAACGCATAATAGTTCCCGAAAGGTAAGACAGATTTGTAGCTTTAGTACATATAGCACCAATGGGCACAAATACAAACTCTGGGCTGCTACTGTGATAGAAACCCTTTAAGCGTCACTACTTTATCATTTATTTATTGATTAATACTTACATCAGAACGCCGTACAGCAATTACACTAACGGAGTAAATAAATCTATATTTACTTTTAATCATTCTATCCTACGGGGTCTTCGAACGGGCGAAGGCAGTAGATTACACACGCAGTATGAGTCTCAACATTATAAATGTAGTAGAAACTTATCAAATGTGACAAACCCGAGGTCCCAGGTGATTTCAGACTCGCAGTTTAGCAACAGCCGTAAGAATACCCGGGAATCGGACCCAGGACCTCATGAGCAGCAGTAGAGCTTGCAAGCACTAGGGCAACGAGGCAGCCAATGTAACTGTGCTTATTAATGGAATTTACTAAAACTAGGTGGGGTGAAGGTGAGTAAGCTCAATGTAGCCCAACGAGCTACGGAGAGGGCTATGCTCGGAGTCTCTCTACGAGATCGAATCAGAAATGAGGAAATCCGTAGAAGAACCAAGGTTACCGACATAGCCCAGCGGATTAGCAGGTTGAAGTGGCAGTGGGCAGGGCACATAGCACGGAGGACTGATGACCGATGGGGTCGAAATGTTCTCGAGTGGAGGCCACCTATCGGCAAGCGCAGCGAAGGACGTCCATCCACAAGGTGGACAGACGACCTCATTAAGGCCGCAGGAACGCGCTGGATGCGAGCCGCTTCCAACCGGTCTCATTGGAGATCTATAGGGGAGGGATCTATGTCCAGCAGTGAACTTCCTATGGCTGAAATGATGATGATGATGATAAGGTGGGAGGCACTGACGCATGACGGGATCTATGGCGCAACTTGCTTTCCAGGGCACGGCGGGATCTTGACACGAATGATCATCGAAGGATCCCTCTCGGCTAACGAAGCTTAACCTTTATTCGACCCGTGCAGCTATTAAAATTTAACCTCATGCTCCCTACGAAAACATAGCATCTTGTGGAAAAAAAGCAAATACCTAAATGGTATCGTAATTTGATAAATCATGGACATTGTACGATCAATGAAATTGGTCCAAAGCCACAAGCGAGTTTTATTAGTTAACGTCAGTACCTGTGCGTATGAGGAAAGGGGAAAGCCTGGAAGTGGTTTTACCCTGGTGTCGTTGCCATCAACCAGGCTATAAAGCACCTACTTAGATATATTTGAAGAGAGAGGTAGGTTTATGGAGTTTCTTGCCCATTTTCCTCGATACAAAACTGCCATTTGGAAAGTGGCAACTGGCATCATTGCTATATTTTACTTAACTTCTAAGTCTCACTGGACTGCCTCGTAGGTCTAGTGGTCGCAAGCGCTACTGCTGATCATGAGGTCCCGGGCTCGATTCCCGGGTCGGGCAAAGTGTTATTGAGTTTTTCAATCTGGGATTTCTCAGTAGCAGCCCGGAGTCTGGATTTGTGCCCGATGGATGGCAATAGGCTCGCCCCGTATTACATGGGACTTAAACATAATGGCGAAATGTGGGTGTACTACCAGGTACACCTCTGCCTAGCCCTTCGGGGATTACAGGTGTGACGATATGTATGTATGTATGTATTCTTAGTTTCACGTTCAAAATATCGTTTAGGTAATGGCCTATTTGAAACAAATGATTTGACTTTGTTTATAATCTTTGTTTGTACGCTGGAAACATTACTTACAAATGTTTGTGTGATGAGCACGATCATTTGTTCTGTGTCTGGGTGTAATTTATCTATAATATGTATGTATTTAGGAATATATAAGTATGTTTATCAGCTGTTTAGTACCCATAACACAAGCTCTCAAGCTTAGCTTGGGACTAAATGGCGTTGTGTGAGAAGTTATGGAATATTTATTTATTTATTACTGACGTCGGTGAAGGTAGGTAATCACTAGGAAAACTTATCTACTTATACTTTTTTAACATGATAATGCTAAAGAATTGAACTCTGAGGAGTTCAGTCCATAATTCAGGACCCCCAGCGTTGAAGATTCCGATGTTATTTTTAATTTAAACTCTATAAAATCGTTATTTCTGTATAAACCAATGAGCTTTTACAAAATGGATATGAGTTATTTCTTATTAAGGAACCATCTCATATAGAGTTACATAGAAATGATCCGATTTACGTGATTCTTTTTTAGTTCGATGCGGACCAAATGGCAACTAGCCATTTGGTCCCATAAAAAAATACGTAGTTTGTCCCAGTAGTTTTTATTTTATGAACATTTAATTTATTTTTTACGTATGTACACAGATTACTCAGTGATTAATGATCCGAATTACGTGATTATTTTTTAGTTCGATGCGGAATAGTTGCCATTTGGTCCTTTAAAAAAATACATAGTTTGTCCCAGTAGTTTTTTCCTTAAACAAATCCGAAATCTAAAAACTAATAAACAAAGTTCTTTTCTTACTATCATGTATCTATCTACTAATATTATGAAGAGGTCAACTTTGTCAATGTACGACCTTGTAGGGTGTATCTCTGGATCTGCTGAACCGATTTTGAAAATACTTAAACCAATAGAAAGCGTAAAATATTGTAAAATATAAGCGCGAAGTAATTTGTTATTTGTGAGTATATCATAGGATATATTTTATTTTCAATAGTTGTCTAAAAGGAGTTGTTAAAGCACGAAATACACGCGGACAAAGTCGCGAGCGAACTGCTAGTAACTAATAAACAGAGGTCTTATCTTTGCAATCATTTATAGAATTATTATTATAATCGTAGGAGATGATTATCATCGTAACATATTTTTTAAAGTTTTTTTAAGTAAAGCTTGGAGGACTTGATTTCATAATTATAAGTTATGCTTGTAGGCCGATTAGTTCAATAAAAGTCGTACATATAATCCTTATTAATAGTACTTAACTAGGTTTAAAAGCTAAACTTGACTATGAATTCGGCGGCGCAGTGTGGTATTTGGCCCTAAAACTTGGTCAAAAATATTTTACGACTCGATTGACGATTATTTGTGTATACATGTTAGAATAGGTAATAAAAGACTTATTACAGTTAGAAAAAAATATTTATTCATCACTACTACATACATTTTATTGGTCAGATCACTCTCACTAAGTAAAAGATGTGAAATCAATAGATTCGCCGTATGATCCATTATTTTTTGTTCTTGTACCTCAGCACACGTTTCGGTAACGCGATAAAATTCAGGATAGCATTCTTTCTTATTTTTTTGTAGCACCGGAAAACGGAAATAAGGGCATTTGTTTCTCGTACTCGTTCATATTGTGCTTTTGTTAATCCAGCTTCGGTGAACATAGACAAAGCATTTTAAGCATTAAAAGGTGACAATTGGCAAGGTTGATCTTGTGTCCGAATACTATTTCTCATTTCCATCACATATTGTTTAGCTCTACGTGGACTTTTCGTAACATCTTTTACGACTTTCGAAGCATCAACTTCACCAACTTTTCGTTTGAGTAGCGTAGGTCAATTTGCTCCACGTCTTTTGATCAAAGATCTGCCGTTTTCCGTCTTTTAGTCCTTTCGCTAGAACCCACAAAAGATTTGGCCAGAGGAGTGGCCAGAGCTGATTCCTGTAACAATAAAAAAAAGGTTTATCTTTTCATATTAACGAGTTTAGTGAGAGAGAGGTAAGTTACAATCATCATAACAAAATACCATTATAGTTGACCTAGCTACCTGAGTGTCAAACAGTTCTTGGAAACCCGAAACACCTAATTAAATAAAAGAATTGTCCAGAGTCATGCCTGTAGCTGGTAACGATATTGATTCGGATAGCCACTCTAAGTTATTTTCTTCGAATCTTGCTTTGGTTTGATGAGCTGCTAACCATTTTTGCTTGAAATTGTGTTGTATATTAGCGATCTTTTGATTTATATCGTGGATTCTTATATCATAATCAGAGTGAGAACTTAGCAGTTGCTGCTTCAAAAATGCCAATTTTCCGACAAATGTTGACTCATTAGAACCTTGCATAATAGCAAACAACTCATTTCGAGTCATAAACTTCAATTCTGATGTCTCTGTAACAAAATAAGACTAAATCTTAAGAACGAATATTTATGCAAGATTGTAATGCACTATAGAAAATAATTCTCAAAAAAAAAGGGGGCGGGTACGGGCGGCAGCGCTTTTCAGAAATTGTTTCTAGGCCGTCTACTCTACAAGAAACAATAGTATTTGTATTTAAAGAATGCTAAATAATGTAACAAAAAGTCTATTAAACATAGAAAAGTAAGAATTTTAGTAATAGTTTATGACAGGTTACTTTTGGAGCTATAGATTAAAATTGATTGAGATTTTTGTAGAAAAAAAATATGGACCATATACTTACATACCTGACTAAAAGGAATCCATCACAAAAACCACCACAAAACCGTTTGTCCCTAAAATATCACGTTATAAAAACAAGTAATATTTGAGCGTATCGAACAATCACACGACCACTGTAAGCGAACGTCAACTTCCAACTACAAGTGCTTCAAGAGTTGACGAGTTGGCTCGGAGTTCTTTGGCCATTTTATTGGCCAACTACTTAACTTTTAAAAGATCAGTAATATGTAGTAGTATACTAATAAAAAAAATATCCATTTTTGGCCAACTTTTGGGGCCTAATACCACACAGTGCGGCGCCCACGCATGTTTTTAACAGGTATCTAACTCATTAATTATAGTTTATAATTGACATTAAACATGTTTTAAATTAACTTACCCATCCTGTCTTCTGTTATACCTATGTAGTTAAAAGAGAAAACTTTGTAAGTACTCTCTCATTTCTGTGCCATCAGCAGGCCTAGCAATATTACAATTTCTATTTCTATTCTATTTCTCTTATAGAAAGAAAATGGCGTATATGCAATCAGATGTTTGTCAACTGCCAAGTGTATTTCATTTTTAGCCATATTACAAATTCGACTCGTTAACACTTGACAGGTGACAAACAGCTGATTCCATATACGCCATTTTTTTTCTATTGTCGCCTTATTGATTACGATAATAGAGATAGAATTTGTAATATGGCTAAGCCTGCAAGTTTACTAAATCGAAACGGTGCGACACCAAAAACAATTATTTTAGAGACACTGATAAGGATGAAATTGATGCTAAGAAACATCAAAACTGCTCAAGGGCTACTGATAATGACTCTAGCCATACGTTATTGAGTTTTTCCACCTAGAATTTCTTAGTATAAACCCCGAGTCTTGTAATTTGTCTGCGATTGATAGCAAAAGGCTCGTTCCGTTGTTATATAAACTTAAGTGGGTAAAATTTCAGAATACTACAGATATATCTCTACCTAACCCTCCGGTAAGAAATGAGAGCCACTTTAAGGTATGTTAAAAACGACAATAATTACAGTTAACAACACTTTAATGAATTTCTCTCACAGTACTTAAAACCACCCGTCGTTGGATTGGAATCGAAGATATCATTAAGCGCAGTCAAAATTGAAATTGAAGACTTAGCACATGCGACAGTGCGATATAGAAGCATACAATAAACGGAAAGAAAGAAAGAAAGATGCGTTTATTGCCAGGCTATGCTTTTTGCCGCAACAAGGCAAAGAAGTGAGACAACATAGTATGTAAGAGTAGGTCTGGCGCATCAACTGCGCCACGGAACGTCTTGATCTATAGAGCATGAGACTTATGTGACAAGTAAAGATTGAAATTAAATGCTAAATTGAGATATTTGTTTCTGCAGTTTGATTTCAAACAACACTTCCACACTTCAAATATAGAAATAATTTAAAACAAGATGAACTAAATATCTGACTACTCTGGTAAGTAAAACCGTAACCAAATCAGAGGTCACCTTTTAAGTCTAGACGTTTTCTTTGACATGTGATCATGTGAGTACCATGGAAATTAGTGTCTGAAATATTACAATACATACATTGACGCACATAGGAATGAATATGTCCACCAATAAGATACCAATAAGATTTAAATTTAATTAGTTACATAGGCAATGGTCAACTGGCTTTCCTTCGACTGAAGGTTTAATTGTATTATCATATCAAACCCAGCCTCTTAAAATAATGACACATAGAAGCCGCGTTTATTAGAAAATACGGACGAAATCGTGTGTCTACTTTATTATCTCTGGGTGCGTAAGCCAAATGAGTTTACTCGCGAGCTGTATTCGACGGAACATGACTTTTAGTACCTACTGACACGGCTCGCCGAGCAAACAAAGCGATTTTGGCTCATTTTTAGTTGCCTCACTTTTTGCACACGTACTAGGTTTCTCTGCGGTATTATTCTATGCCTAGACTGGTGAAAGAAAACATCGTGAAGAACACGGCACGAGTAGAATCAAAAGTTCGAAGACATGTGACAACTACCAACCCGCACTGCGCCCGCGTGGAAGATCTCGATGCGAAGGAGTGGGCCGTAATCAAGGCCCACTTCTTCGCATCGAGAAGAGGCCTGTGTCCAAGAATTGGGAACATTATAGGCAAATTATGCTTATGCTACTTACTAATTCGTTGTTTAAGGTGAAAATGCTATACCTACCTAATCTGGTCTCTGCTTATAATGAATCATTAATTTAACAAACACGTACCTAATCTACCCACCATTCATTTATTTATTTAATCATTTAAGAACACAAATGTACAGAAGCGAACTTAACTGCATCTATAACCATTTTGTTTCAATCAATCTTACTTACGTAATACCATCGTAACGTCACCATTAAAAATAATTTCTTACGCAGAAATCCAATGCATGGTGCATTAGGCCGTCGATCCGTATTATCGGCGCAAGAGCATGGAGTGCGTTCTTCCCAATTACCAACAGAGATAATAACGACATATTCTGAGAACGTGCTCAGTTTAGATAAGACTGACGATGATGATGACGTAGTGTAGAGGTAAGCAGTAGGTCAAGTTATTGAATTTGTCATTGTATTCGTGTGCAACATTATTTTAGTACATACTAAACCCGAAAAGAGGTTGTTCAACTTAATAATATTATGGACAACTTTTACTAAGGAACAAACCAAAACTTGCGAAAAACACAAGCACTTTTTTTCTCGATTTCAGGTAAAACTGAATATAATGTTGTGTGAAATTGTTTACATGACTGTATTCAACAGTGCAAGCAAAGAGGAAGAATAAGCTTCTAATAGTATACAAAATCTTTTCGCATCACTGTTGTTAATTGTCCCGGTAAAGCAAGAATGTCTCATAAGTTGGACAAAATGTATTTTGATCACAGCTTTTTAAATTCCATACATTGGGGCACGGGTACTTTTATTTATTTATTGATATCATTGATTTTTTTAACATTCGCCCACACTAGGAGAATTGATCCTGTAGCGTGGGTGCGTTTACAAATATTTAAAGCCGTACACACGAACAGCCAGCAAATTCACTAAGCGTTGTATGTCTTAATCAAAGTCATACGAGTTGCCAGCAAAACAACGTCACCTCGCACCCAGCGCGCGGGTTGCGAGCTGGCACCCCGCAGGTGGCGAACTTGCACTTTGCGGGCGGCATGCGGACTGCAAGCTGGCACCTTGCCGACGATGCGTAGTTAGCGCACTGGCAGCTAGCCGTAGCCTAAATTCGAGACGACGCCGTGCGGCAGCTGTGCAGTTGCGGTGCCATGACCTTTACTCTAAAAAGCAAAGGCATGAGGCAGTCTTCTTCTTTTCGCGTAGTAACTAACCTGGACTCAGCGCTTTTAAGTCTCCCATGGATTTGTAACTTGGCTTCAAATGCAGTCAGAAATGTCTTTTGGTCGTGCCAGTGTCCTCACGATGTTTTCCTCCACCGCTTTAAATTGCAGTAAAAAACCTTATTTGACCTCCTAAATGTGCCAAAGAAAGCTGGTAGTTGGTGAACTTTAACCGATTTCAAATCATGGATTTTATTGTGTCTATGTACGCGATATCTTTACCAAATGCAGGTGTAGGTAATTCCTTCAGAAACCTACACCACTGCCTAATCCTTTGGGGAATATAGACATGATGTAATGCTATTTATCTCCCAATCCATTCTCGATATCATGACACTTTATAACCACCTGATAAAATCTTATGACGTCACATATTCTGCAGATTTTGCCAGATATTTCTAGATATTGCAGAGATCATGCGCACTTTAGACTTTTGCTTCTAAAACAATCTCCGATCCTCCAATCTCTTGGAAGTTGGTAACACACCTGCACAATAAATTGTGTCATTTGTCCTTTATTTATACATTTGTCCATTATTTATATATTTGTCCTTTATTTAGATATTTATATTTTATTTATACCTTTGTCCTTTAACATCGTCATAACCTTTTCCTAACTATGTTGGGGTCGGCTTCCATTTTAACCGAACGAGCTGAACACGTCCTTTACCAAACATAATACAGCAACATACAACGAAAATTTATATATTAGATATACAAAGGTACGTTTAATAAGATGACAACAAATAGATCCAAATAAGTAATAACTACTACTACTGTTTATTTAGCGAGTCTCTAATGTGATCTTATTTAGACATTTTATGTTCGATTGAATCAAAATGACAACATATATGTATATATAACCTAACCTAACTTACATACCTAGCCTATAGCTAACCTAACTACCTAACCTAACTACCTCTGAAATTCATTGATTTAAAAAATACTCAATTAAATAAATAAATACTCCACAACTTTCCACACAACGCCATTTAGTCTCAAGCTAAGCTTGAGAGCTTGTGTTATGGGTACTAAACAGCTGATAAACATACTTATATATTTCTAAATACATACATAATATAGATAAATTACACCCAGACACAGAACAAATGATCGTGCTCATCACACAAACATTTGTCCTGGGTGGGAATCGAACCCACGACCTCCGGCATAGCAGTCAGGGTCACTAACTACTAGACCAACAGGCCCGTCGTCATATTTTATACTGAACTTATACGCTCCGAGCCTCTAAGTATGTTTCTTACAATTTAATTAGTTTTCCCGGCCTACTTTAAAGCCCAAACAGTATAATAATTATAATTTTGCACAGATTTTTTTTTTTAAGTTCGTCGCTATCATCTTCATTAATTACGTCAATTAAGTTCTGAAATAATAGGTCTTTACCTATGAAATTGCCGTTTTGTATGAAAAAAATTAAATAATTTTTTTTCATGTATTTTTTATTTGTATTAATCGAAGTAATCACCCATGCAATCAATGCATCTTTGCCAACGCAGTGGCAGTTTATTGATGCCCTTCTTAAAGAAATCAGCTGGATGGGAGGCAACAAATTCTTCAAAGGCATTTTGTACTGCCTCTCGGGTATTGAATTTTTTTCCCGCCAAGAAGTTATCCAAATCCAAAGTCCGCACATTTTTATCGGATTTCCTTTCTCTTATTTCCCGAGCAACACAATATACTTTGTAATTCAGACTGCAAGTACTTAATCCATCTCAAGAAATTGCCGTACAAAATTGCTAATTGCATACAGTACAAAGCACATGGGAGGGTCCTTATCTATAACCTCTAGGGTTATCATCAGCATAACTTCAAGGAGTGTCGGTCTGTCTGTAAATCGTTCACTATGCTAAAAGGTCAGTTAGCAAATATAATGTAATCGGTAATGCAAATCGTGGTATTCCTTTGTATATTGATGTGGATGGTTACTAAGTTTTAAGAGTGCGTATATAGGCACAAGATAGAAACTAAAAATAGTTCCGAAATGGGAGAAAAAATATGATTGAAGTTCTCGCAACATGCGATCGTATTTTTTTTCGGAATGTTAACAAAGTATGGGCTAAAAGCCTATATTAGAGGCGTTTGCAACATACTACTACCATTAATTTTCAAACTATTTTATCTTATAAGTCAGCTAAAATCACCCACCTTTTTTTTTTTTGAGGCGGGGAAAATCCTCATGAATGTACCCCGCTCGGGGGTCTGTCAGCCTCTTACTGACTAAAAACCACCCCGTTTTCTTTCTCACACCTGCGCCGGGGGTCACGGGAACAGAAGATACTTCCGCGACACCCGACTGGTACCGGCCCCGCGGGCCTCGCCAAGTCAGCGAGGGGAGTGAGGTGTTAGACTCCCCTCGCGACATCTAAGAGCGGCGCGCGTGAAAACGACGCGCCGCCACCTCGGGTCCATGTACGTGGGGGGCGGCGGACATCCCCGCGTCCGTCGCCCCTGGTCCAGAACCCATTCAGGGGGCTAGAAGAGGGCGTTGCCCGCCCTCCGCCTGCGCCCGGTGCGCCTGCTGCGGGCCGGGTGAGTGGAAGTGATCTCCCTCTCCCTTTCCGCAGCTTCCTTCTGCGAGATGACCGTTTCGCAAAAGGACACCACCGCGTCCCAGGACTCGACGCTGCTGACCATCCTCTCGACCACGACCGGCAGCGACAAGTCACTGCCTACTCCAGAGACGAGGGCACGGCGCGGCTCCTCCCATGCGGCACACTCTGCCAGCGTATGCCGCGCCGTGTCCTCCCGACAGTCGACACAGTGGTGACACCGGGCGTCCGGCTCCCTGTTAATGCGACACAGGTACTTCCCGAAGCAACCATGCCTGGAAAGTATCTGAGTCACCCGGAACGACAGGGAGCCGTGCCTCCTCCCGAAAATCACCCGCCCTACCCTATGTATCTCTTCAACTTATTAATTGTAAGTTTTAAAGGTGGGCAATGAAGAAGAGTATTCTTTTCTAAATAATATTATTAACTTCATTATGATTTGCATGCTTGCTTATTTCATGTAAATCCATATTCACTTTTACCAATTTTTGTTTAGTACTTATTACTTTAAAGCTTATTGTTGAGATGTTTGAAAATGGTAACAAAAACACCAAGAGTAAACTAAACTAAAATTCAAGAATATTTTGTGATTACAAGCCTCATACAAGACTGGCCTTTGCTTACATCCAAGGTCCACACGTCTGGCCATGTGTCATCTAGGGCAATAGGGCAGTACAGAGATAATAGAAAGTTTATCAGTACGTGACTCATTAGTGACTGATAACAATATTGATTAGGGTACTCTTAGATGATTATACATATCGATAGTGAGTCACCTGTCCCAGCATAATATTTACCACTTTTTTCGCAGAATGTGCTCATGCTGGATATTCCATAATTATAACCCAACACAACATCATCACTTTTGATGATTTTTAGTTGATTTCTTCATGTCATCTAGAATGGTCTAGATGAATCCGTGATCTATTTAATGTGACGTCACGTAACCCATAACTAATTGACAAGCTAGACGCTTCCAACGATATCTCATTTGTCAAATTATGATAAGTACTTTAGAAGTCAAGAGGTAACAGATGAACATACATACATACACATACATACTGTATACTCAACTACATCGTGGTCAAAATCCTAACTCTCCTCTCCGCAGTAAAAATAAAATAGAATACTTTGGACTATTTATTAAACACCATGTAAATATACATAATAACTTTAAAACCAACATGGGGTGTTACAATACGTACAGACGCCAGCACATCAAGTTACCCCAATGTGTCAAATTTCTTTGATCGTTTTTCAACTTTATGTCAAACAGAATAAGGTTCATATTCAATTGGGAAAATTTGACACATTGGAGTATCTTGATGTGCTGGCGTCTGTACAATGGGCAGCATTATCGCTAAAAGCGATCGTTTACAGGCTACCTTCGGATGGCCTGGACAGAGACGGAAGACTCTTTTCTATAGATAGTGTAGAAGATATTATGTACCTACAGAAAAGTCTTTCTTGTTGTACTACATTATATTTCCATATGCATTAAAAAATACATAACTCTTTTGATATTTAATCAGATAACAATAAAGAAAATTACATCTGGCAAATAACAATAAAAAAAATTACAACCTACGTTTACGTTTTTTTTAACCCTCATAGAATTGGTTTCCGATGTACCAGAGAGTTCATATTTTCATGATATGCGGTCAATAATAGACTAATTAAACATTCAAAGTCTCAATTGAATAATTCTTATATTTTAGATTTTATTAATATCTAAATTACACCAATTTCGTCACTGACATACTGACACCCTAATGATCATCAAAATTTTTGGGAACTTCCTGAAGTGCTAGAAAGCTGAAATTTGGTATGTAATCTAAGTTTAGTATACAACCAACAAAAAAATTGATAAACTCATAACTTTCGCCCCCCATCCCTTAAAATGGGGGGTGGAAGTTTGTATGAGATAATTATAACCGCTTAAGAGCGAAATATCGCCCTGATTTATCGCTTATAGTAATCAGTAAACTATCAAAGAAAAAAGACAAAGACTGAGAACTGAAATCCCACCAAAACATTTCATGTAAATTGTTGCCAAGACATAAGAACATAAGACATAAGGTTTGCCCTGTGAAAAAGATATCAGATCTCATGTAGAGCCAAGCTTCTGAATCTACACGGTCTAACCTACCGACCCTAACTTCACAAATTCTACACATCAGTATAAATGTATAGCTTGGCTGTTTCATTACTTACTTCAGAAACTAATATTCGCATAACCTCCACGACGGTAGCGAAAGCGAAAAAATTTAGTTGAAGTAAAGGCGATTTGAGCTGTCATTCTAATCGCAATGACATTTCACTTCATACAAGTTTTAACTGGGTGATTTTAATGAATCGACCGGCAGAACGAATTGTGTTTGTGAGATTTGAAGACGTCAGAGAAACCCATCTTTGTTTTCTAGACAATTAGTGCTAAGGACGTAGTGTTCTTAGTTTTTTCTTTGTTTACCGAAGAGTGCGTAGGAAGGTACGGCTGAGTCAGTGCTTATAATAATTACCAAATTGTTTTTAAACATGTTTTTTTTAACGAAACTGAGACATCCATTTCTATTTAAATGTTGAGTCGTCTCAAGCATTTATCTATCAATTATGATTTTATTAATCGATTGACTGTTTTGATTTAATGTGTTCCTCCTGTTTTTAGTTTAATTTGAGTTCATTTTTAACCGACTTCAAAAAAAGGAGGAGGTTCTCAATTCGGTTGTATGTTTTTTTTTTCTTTAGGGTTTGTTACCTCAGTACTCTGTCATTTATGGATCGATTTTCAAAATTCTTCTTTTATTTGATAGGGTATACGAACAGATTGGTCCCATTTGTATATCAAAACTCATATCTGATGATTTTTCACCTGTTAGTGTTTTTTTAAGAAGTCGGTTGTTTTTTTTTGTAAAAAAGTTTTTTATTGACTTTATTTATTTTTGTCATGAGTGTACTTACCTAAAAGCAATGATTGATGAATTATTAAGAGTGAAATGAGTAAGAACTCGTCACAGTTGAGACTGATAAGCATTCAATCTATCTAGATACGACTGAAGACAGATTACCACACGAACCATGTAACTTTTCAATCTAAATGACTATTTAAAAATATGGACAACGTATAAACCCACTGATAGACCCACTGATAGACCGTAACCGATCTCATTAATTTATGGTACAGACGCCAGCACATCAACCTACCCCAATGTGTCAAGTTTCTTTGATAGGTTTTCAACTTTTTTCTAAACATGTAAAAGCTTTGTGTATAAATGTGGAGAGTTACAAAAGTAGAGGAATACTAAAGAAACGTTGGATGGACTGTGTAAAAGATGACATGGTTAGGAAGGAGGTGGCTATTATTATTATTATTATTTAATTTATTTTCGGACTTCAATGATCCAGTGTGTTAGTAAACATTATATAACTTATTGCTAGTGTTAGTAGTTACAATTAACAAGAAAAATATAATAAAATAAAATAGTATTGTGAAAAGGACATCCCTACACGAATGTTCAGTGATTGTCCTTCTCACAAAACTTTTAATAATCGGAGAGTTAATACTCTCCGCCAAAGTTTTTAAAATGCTGTTGTCACTCGCCCTCAACCTTGACAACAGTGGTGCGGTTTTTTTGCTATTGAGATGACGGCAAAATTAGATGTATGGGAGAAGATATACTTAGCCAATCTAAATAAATTGGAATGTTGATGATGTATTATACTGCAAATTGTATCTGACTTCACTGAGAAGTCACTGAACCGACTTCGGACAAATAAATAGATGGGTGAAGTTCTGGGCGTCGAGTCTGCTATTGCAATCGTGTCTCAATGACCGGTCAATGATCGATTTTTGACGTTAAACGTCAAAGTTATGAAATATTTCCCATACAGAAACTGTCTAAGTTGTCAAATATTTGATCAATGACCGGTCATTGAGACACGATTGCAATAGCAGACTCGAGCCCCTGTTCTGTGTTAAAGAAAAACTGATTCCACCGCCTAGTAGAGTAGCAACAACATTGAATGTTTTTGAGCCTACAAAATTGTGTACCTTTAATCGTTATAATCTTCATCGAGTAAACAGTTGTCCTACTGTATCGTCGTCACAGTATTTAATAGCCACTGAACTGAACTGTCGTGTAAAATACCGGTTTCCACGACAACAGTTTATCAAAGGACACTTTTATAAATAACCTTATTTTTTGTGATAGCTGACTCCGTAAACATATGACGATCTAAAAATTTGCCACAGAATGTAATAAAACAATTGAATGATTTCAAATGTTCGTGAATTCGTCTTTTTATCTTGCATCCATTAATTGTTTATCCTTTTTTACATAAGGAATGGATACAAATTTTGTGAAGTCCCGAATTTTTGCATTATGTGACTCAGTGTGTTTTAAGAGTCAGGAAGGAAATGTTACGGGTCTGGCTGATTGTTTTTGTGAATTTAAATGTCTGTAGGTAATTAAAGTCACGATAAAGGCGAAATTTAGAGTTAAAAACGTTTTTCTTTAAAAAAATACATTTCGTTCGTTTGTTTTATTGCTATTTTTTCTTTTGCTCTAGCTACGTAGGTACATCCCGAGCACAAGAAAAAACAACGGTTCTTAATGTTACTTTAATGTAGTCAAATGCGGTCACCTATAGCGTCATAATGCTGTGATGTTTATCACGTTGAGACCGGAGATAATAAAAATAGAGTATGTGCTTAACGTGTGTTAAGACGCGCTTAACGTGTGTTTCTAAGAGGGATAACGATGTTACCTGTTTAATAAATGTAAAGACCAATGGTTAAGCTTGTAAGTACTTATTGAGAGCAATGTCACAGGGCGGACAGTCCTCACTTATTTTCTGATGAATAATATGTGCAACCTACTCCTTATGTCGCTCTTAAATTCAATATATAAGGTGACTGGTAATTAGTGACCGATACTTAAACACGTGATTGTACTCATGAATACGAATAACTTTCCCATAGAAACTACTTTTTATACTCATTACAATAAAGATTACCAATTCTATTCTATTCCAAAAGAGGGCAAATAAAATAAGGAAACAATGATGGATGAACATTAATCACATATTAAAACTCCTCCGTGCCTCGGCTGACAATTGTAGAACAGACAGCTGAATATAGTCAGAAGCTCGAAAATCCAACAAACAGTTTAACCAAAACATCATGTTACCCAGTAAGTGGTTACTATGCGTTTCAAATGAGAATAGGAACGTCAATGACCTCTATCTGTCAGATGTCACTTGAAAAATATGGTCCACACGGACTAATTCTTTTGAGACGTTTTTTCATTTTGAATAACTGCGACTCGGTAAAACAAAAAACTAAAAATATTTGATTACGCGAATAAGATCTCTTACACACGAGCGGCACGTTCCCAACGGCAGAGGTAACTGCAGCTGTCGACGCGCGTCGGCGGCAACCGTCGACGCGTCGACGGCAGCAGTCGACCTATAGCGACACTTGCAGTAGTAGTGTGCCGCGTTGTTGAAATGTCGACTGCTGCCGTCGACGCGTCGACGGCAGCCGTCGACATTTGCCGCCAACGCGCGTCGATGGCTGCAGTTACCTCTGCCGTTGGGAACATGCCGCTCGTGTGTAAGAGCTCTAAGGTTTCGTTGCAGACCGTACTTTTCAAGTGACATCTGACAGCTGGAGGTCATTGACGTTCCTATTCTCATTTGAAACGCATATTACTTGGTAACACGGTACACGCTCCATGTATTCAGCGTAACACTGGTATTCAGCTGCATCCAGCTGTTTAACTGGAAGGTGACCCTAACCAATTTTGGGCAAAAGGCTAGGCAGATGATGATGTACAATGCCTGACTCTTATAAAAAAACACTAATTCGAAGCTTTAGCAAGTTTTCTCAGATTCAAACGTTGACTCGCATGTTTTTGTACCCGTAGTCAATATTTTCTCAGTAATCTGTGTTTTGCACGTAAACAGATGACAATCCCAGTTGACTAACATTTTATTTGTCAGTTATCAGTGAAATACTGCGCAATAAGTAGGCGTGAACACAACCTAGTCATAAACATATTAAGTACTTATGTATTTCCTGAAAATTCGTAGCCTTGTGTACGATACCTACTTTGAACGTTTGGCAAGCCCTTAATATTAGCAGACGTTGCTTTCTGATAATATATCATTGAGATAAGATAATCGAGATATTGTAGAGGCCTCGCAGGTCAAGTTTTCCACTTGTTTTTTTATCATTATTTAAGGGGACTCTTTTCCACTTGTTACGGTTACTGTTCTGCCGTAGATAAGTACCTATATTGTCTAAATATATTTAGAAAAAAAACAGGCTATGGAAAGAGTTTATCTCGGTCCTTGAAGTCGAAGAAATAATTTAACTTAAGACCATCAAAAAAAGGTCCCATTTCATTTGAAAACTAGTTAGTGCACACGATTCGTATTTCACTTCTAGACATGTAACAAGGGCAAAGAATTTTGTCCTTATCTTTCTTTCGTCACTAACTGAAAAGGCGTCGTAGCAAAAAAGCTTTGCTGAAGACGCCATGCCAATGTTTAGGGGTTTGTGGCTAAATAATAACAGCCACAAAGCAACGCTTGCCGAGGTGTGTTTGTAGATTGGGAACCATATCAAGACCCCTCTGTACCTCGTAAGAGCGTTAAGCTGTAAGTTGGTCCCGGCTGTCATTTGTAGATCTTTGATAATCTTTGGTATCTTATGAAAGTTTCAAGTAGTGACCATAATCACAGGAACAATTACCTACACTCAATGGGCATTTTCGGGCAATGATTAGCATAATATTATGATAAACACATTAATTATCTCACACATTGATTCCAGTTATAAAACAAATGATTTATGACCGTTAAGATTGCGCTGTAATCAGTATTTTTTTGGTAATCTAACAAATAAACAATTAATCAAGGTTGTCTTATTTAATAAAGCTGTGTTCTGCAGTTTTATTCTGTCATAAGGTATGATGAATATGATGATGCGTGATGTTAAATAACCTATAAACATTGATATATATTTTTTTTTAATAGATGCGAAAAGAATTTTTCAAATCTATCTATAGTACTTCCTGTTCGTTCGGCTTCGAACATAATTAATCAGGGTGTTATACAATATAACAATCGATGAACTTACTTCCGAATGACATAAACTTGGAAAATGTGAAGGACATTTTCCAAGTTACAATAATGAAATACCTACAACGAAACGAGTGATAGTTCCTAGTCTAGTCTCCACAACGGCAGAATGGTGTCTGTCGTCCTAGCGTTCCTCCACCAGCCCGGCTCCGTCATAGCACGAAGTTAGACGGTGCAGCCTTTTTTTTTAACTTAATACTGATTACTGATGACCGATTATATATTAATATTTGAAAAAAAAATACACACATATGTATAATCGTTGAAGTGAGCACTACATTCTAAGCTATGACGTCACGATTTACTTTCAGGATAACATATTACTTACTGCAAAAGCCATATTATGTTTACAAAACTGCATTTTGTGATTAATTAATTTTATAATGATTTAACGATTATTAAAATTATTTGTCAAAAATGTAAGTAGAGATTGTAATGAAATTCTCCAGAGATTTGAAACACTTGAAGCATTTATAAGGCACCATCATGCAACGTTGGAACAAAGTATCAAATCATCTAAAGTGAAAATATATTGATTCATTCGACATGTAACGACCGAACAACGACTTATCTTCAGACATTGAGATATGGATGATAAACGACATATTTTTTCCTTCGCAACAATGGGACTTAGGAAAGACAGTGCGGCAAAAACTGAATACTGATAATGTGGCTCCTTTTGTTAATATTATTAGAGATTATAAACTTAGAATAGATTGAGATCTATTCAAATTTTAAATGAACATGAATTCCAGAATGTTATCTTAATCCTTTGTAACTAATCCTTCACGAAGTATTTATTATGATTATGGAGTTGCTCTATTAGAAAGATGAAAGTAATGTCTGTCTTATACCATTCGCAGAAGAAAAAACAGGCACGGAGGAGTCTTGATATGTGATGAATGGTCATGATGGTCATGCTGCATCCACGGACCAACCTCGTCAAGCATAGCTTAACCTTCAATCCACCCGTGAGGCTCTACGAGAGTTAAAATTAAACAATACCATTAAATAGTACTTGTATGATCAATTTTTTTTATTTTTTTTTTCTTTTTTTTTTTTTGAGGTGTGGAAAATCCTCATGGATGTCCCCCGCCCGGGGAGGGGAGGGGTCTGTCAGACTCTTACTGACTAAAAACCACCCCGTGTTCCTTCTCACACCTGCGCCGGGGGTCACGGGAACAGAAGATACTTCCGCGACCCCCGACTGGTGCGTGATACGTTACCTAACCCAACACTAGTTTACCATTCATCATACACAAATAGAAATCTTGTAATAAGTCACATGCAGCTCTGAGATCCAAATAAAACCTATTTGTTTACCGTGGTCACATGACACCCTACGTCATCGGTGACCTGTGGGTGTACTACGAAGCATAATGCGTATCTGTAAATCAATCTAAATGTACAAAAAAAAACAGTTTCACGAGTTCCATGACTAACATGTCTGTAGCCGACAATGTAACAAAACTGTAACATTTTTTTATCTTCAGTGGTTAAGGCAATGCCTGAACATAATCGTCATCTGAAGACCTTCCATAGACGAAATTTTGAACAGGTTTGATGTAGTAGCTACTTTAAGAACTTGACTGGTTCTAGAGCGACCTGCAAACCTCTAAAAAGCTTTGCTTGTGGTTGAAATTGGACCGTTTTAGATTTCTGTACTCAGTACCTCGCTCGGTAGTTTGTGACCACCATGAGAAAAGCCGTGAGTTTATTTATGTAGGTATGTATTTATGTACTCAATATAAATTTCATCGTGATTTAATTTTACAATTCTCACACTTCTTCGTGTGCACAATATTCTCATTAACAAACATTCTAAGCGCTCTCACTCCCTCTCAATTGAATATGCAAACTGACAATATGGCAAACTAAGCAATAAGGACGAAATTCTCCATAAAACGGAACTCTAGAATAAAAGTATTATGGTTATAACAGAACTCAAAGAGCTGTGAAATTATCTAAATAGACGAATAGACGTGGATTTTGTAAATAATTAGTAAAGCCTAAGTATAACAATAAAATAGTTCTTCATAAAAGTTTTTTTTTGTTTTTCTAACTACCTAATAACTAACTAACTATTAACTATAACCGTGCCACGTATAACTATAAATAACCATGTGAAAACCAGTTCTTCCTTAAGTCAACCTCTGCCAAATTAAGAATTTGACATTTTTGTTACATCTAGTGTCATTACTATAGGTCATCGCTTATAAGTCATATTAAACTAAATGGCCATACATAATACATGGCCATATTGCATATATGGCTAAGTATGCTAAGCGCACCGTCAGTGCTCACTGTCACGTCCAGTAAATAAGAACTCAAAAGAACTTATTAAAAATGTCGGTTTTCAACGTAAAGAAATACAGTTACATATTCCACAAGTAAGTATTTAAATTTTGTGCATTATGTACGTAAATCGAAAAAGAAGGAACATATCGTAGAAGATACCTATACATAAAGTTGTTGCAATTGGCAGCACTGTTCTGTTTGTTTTTTTTTACGATACGGTTTTCTACTACACATTAGAATATATTATGACGAACTTTTATGTATCTTAAACCCAATAAACCAATTGTAAACATAGAAAACAAAAAGTATTTAATATTTGTTTGAAATTAGTTTTCTTTATAAATTTTTCTCGACGCTTGCAACGTATTCGTCGTCATAAAAATACTGAAAATCCGTGTCCCAGATATATTCCTAGTTATCAAAATCAGTTTTACATTGTAAAATTAATAAGGAAAGTAAATATTAATGCGGCTTAACCTGAAAAGGAAATCAGAAAATAAGATAAAATATATTCCATTCTATTGTAAGTAATCGGAATCCATACTATAAGCACAATGACGAAACTGCAATGACGTATATTAAGGGACCTATTTCAATTATTATTTTAGTCCAATGCAACTTCTTAGAACGCGTTTTGATTCGTTGAATCCGCGTTATCAGGGGCGCCCGCGCAGCACACCCTTCTTGCGTCACACGCGACGTGGTGGGGAGACGAAGTTATAGACTTATATACTCGAACAGTGCGCGCGCCCGCCAAACGGTCAGTGAGTGAGCGTAGAACGTGGTCGATTTAGATAAAATGTGTAACATGTGTACCCGTGATGTGATCGATACGGTACCGGTGGCGCCGGCGCCACCCAAACCTTCGCGTACGTTAGAAAGAATGAAGAAGAAGCACAATATTGTTACCGATCCCAGCAGTTCCGAGATGCAAAAGCAGGTGGAGTACCAGCCAGACCTTCTGGCTGTGTCCACGAAGTACTCTAAGGTTGCCTACGACCTATTCAAGCAGGGCCTCGTTCATCTGCAAGAGACGAAAGCATATGTGTGAGTACGAACTTTCTTTTTTGTTGCTAGGTTATGTTCGTAACATTCACTTGTAGAAAAGAACTTGTTGTGGCAGGAGTATTAAACGCCCGTCCTTCAGTGTGTCTACATTCAGGTGGTAATGCTGAAAGGGCCTGATGTGACAGCGAGTGAAAAATGATTACGTGTAGCTGTAGAGTTTCGACTGTCGCCACTGACGCACGATTCCAATTGTCAATTCAGTTTTCCAAGTGTGAAAATTTTCTTTCGCTTCGATTTGCGATGGATTTTTTTTAATTTTTTCCGACTAACTATAGTAATAAAATATTTAATGATGGCGACTTGTAAATGTTTTTGGAGTTCAAATATTTTGTCAATCTCGTTATCTTAATTAGAAATTCTCGTTAATGAAACTTACCGTTCATTCACTCACGGCATGTTGTAGATAAGAGTGACCCTTCAGTGTTACGTTTCATACGTTATCAGTAACTCGTGATTCTATCACAAAGGATTTCAGGTCGTCGTGATCTTCTTAATCTTAAACGCCGTGATAAGTACAAAGTCAAATTGTAGTCATGGACTTTGCTTTGACCGACTAATTATGCATCAAAATGGCCCAAAATAATAAAATACACGTCGGTTGAACGTACTATTGAAAGTATTAGCTTTACTGCTTTTTTATCGACTTCTAAAAAGGAGAAGGACTAGCTTTCTGCGAATTGATTTTATGTGTACACCGATTTTTCCGTGTGACACTTTATGTAGTTCATTTAGTAGAGAAGTCTAATATAATTAATTAACCATGCTTGCCAATCCCGATATATTCATCGATCATTTTTACAATCAGTCAAACACAAGTAACAAAAGGTAGATTCTGTCAAAAACTGTAGTCTTGCAAATATAAATACGTTAGATATTTATAAAACAATGAAAACTTCATTAAGCAGGAGCTATCCGAGTTTGCGGACAATACAAACCTAGGTAGTTCAACAAACTTGAATGGGAAACTGACCTAATAGTGACATAATAAGGCAAATCTAATTTTAATTGAGTTAGAATAATTTATAATTATATTGGTTGTCTTCATTTCCTTATTTACCGTAAGTAAATAGTAACAGCTAGGACTGTATCTAACAACAAAGTCCAATTTCATATCTTTAACTAGAATTATAAAGAATACGCGCTTTTCTACTCTCTCTCAAAAGAACTCCTAGAATTGTAGATGTCTGGATTTTTAATGAATTTAAGATATATAGGTAAGTTCCTTTCAAAATTTCTTCTCAGGGATCAGACAACTCGCAAATGTGTAAAAGTAACTGAAAAAGGATTTACTTAAGGAAATAAATATAATTTCATTTCAATTGAGCAGAAGCTCTAAAGATATTGTTTTAGTTTTCGCTAAGTCTTGTGGTAAATGCGTATTGCTGTGTCAATCAAAGATAATGCCTAAACTATCGGTTTAGATGATAGCACATCTAACACATTGACAGCTGTGATAGACTGATAGATAATCTCTTCTAACTTCCTAGAATCGTATCAGATCAGCCACTTGAACCCCTACTCAATACATTTTTGAATGAACAGAAAAAGTGTCAACTGGAAAAGAAATAGTTACGGATTTTAGATAAAACTATAGGTCGCTTAAACAAGATTTTTCTACTGAAGTTAAATCAGCGCTGTCTGGTAATACAATGGGAAATGGTATTTTCTATTCTTTAATAATAACGTTCCTCTACGCTAGGAATTTCTCACAATACCACACACCACATATTCGGATCAAATTGACGCAACACCTGCATCATGGCCAACTAGTTTTACAGATTTAAGTAATAAAATCGGACAAAGGCGTGAAAATATGAAAAGGAGGATATTAATTACAACCTTAGTTTGGGGCTAAATTCAAATATTGAACTCATAGTGTTGTACGTCGATGCACCTTCTGCCCTCTATTACACAAAAGCTGTAATTTGTTTTTCTAATGCGTATATGGGATCAAGTAACCGAGCAACTCGTGATTTGATGCTAACTGATAACGTCACAATATAATAGTATTCTTATCAGTACGTCACGTGAAAAGAAAGTGTTGTGTGGACCGGACTTTGATCGATAGATATTTATTAGCATTTAAGTACCACTGTTCACCCAGATCATTCATGTTATATGAGGTCAGTAGACTTCCAAGAATATAGTACTCGTAAGCGGTAGTTTTAAACTGGTGTTAATTGCTTGCATTATACGAGTAGGTGTGACAAACAACGATTTTTTTATTAAATTAACACCAACAAATTTATAACTACTATTTCATGATTTCAACAATCCTAAAATACAGACTGTCTATGAAACTTTAGATTACAAGATATACATATACGTATAATATATTATGTGCGGAACTATATGTACAATGACACACTGTTGATAGACAAAATCTAATCGCTTAAAGAACACACTTGTAGACTCAAAAAGAGCTCTAAAACGTCACAACCATGATTTATATGAACATCATAGAACACGAAGACATTGACATGACATTGTCAAAATTTTCCTTACAAATCAATCATGTCAGTAAGTGCCACCGGTTACCCATAGAAACTGACAACCTGTGACAATACTATGCCTTTGACAGCTGTCACTTACGTGGACACGAATAATATTACTAGTAATGGCGTCTCCGTTTGCGGCCTAGTAAACCATAAACAAATAGAGGAAGAAACAAAAGTAATTTGGCTAAAACTTGAAACTAGTGGATTTTATATAAAATCTGGTTATGATAAATGATTCCCATCTTTCGATCTTGCCATTGCTTTTACTAAAAAAGGGACACTGATCTAATAATGTTTCTCCAAGTAAAGTGTATCTCTCTTATGTCCATTTTCTTAGACTAAGTTCTAAAATAATAGGTACAAAAAAGAATGGATCTAGTGTCCAAGATAATTATCTAATGTCTAGCTAAAACTGAGGTCAGTCTGTGTGCCACGGAAATCACGACTTTTTATTGGGTGCGCCATAAGGGAAGGAAAGTTTAGGTTACGTTTAAAGACCATATTTACCTATATGACTGTGTTTTTTAGGGATCAAAAAGGCCCTTTTAGCACAACTTGATTGCCATGATATGGTTTGTAGACTACATCTTTTAAAGTTTCTATTTAATACGTTGACTTCATTATTATCAGTAGCTAATTAACTATTTTTTTCATAAATGTTGGAAAGATCAACCGCTAATTATAGAGTATTTTATACGGTTTTACACTTTTTACACCTTATTACATTGGTACTTTCTCTATTGAATTGTTAAAGTAACTTTCTCTTACTCTTTCTATTCCTTACGAAAGTACCTACCTACCTGTAAAAAAAACAACTAGATTAAGTTCTTTTGACATTCAAAAATCCATCATAACGGTCTAATTGAAGTAAACGATTCGACTTTGAATTTGACCGAAGATCATATAAATTATCACTAAATTCTGCGACATTTTCAATACCAACAGTTAAATTAAACTAGCATACCAATATAACTGCATGATGCAATCATTTGTGCCACAATGTTTCGTCTCATAGCAACGACAGCCGTTAAATAATATAAATTGATCGTAACGCATAGAGGTCTTATGTATTAGTCCCAATTTAATTTAGCAAATACTAGGCCAAGAATTAAACTTTGTCTGTCGACTGAAGGAGCCTTGATTGCAGGGTCCAATGTTTTTTGGATAAGCTTAGCATTTATGATCTTTCATACATTTTTTCCTCATCATTTTCTCCACGAAGAGGAAATGTGGTGATAACCATAGACGTGTTAATAACCAATCTCCAGTTAAATGACATGACAATTGCCTATTTAAGAAACTCCTTATTTATAAATAGAATGTCTCAATCATAACACCCTTGAGATGTACCTAGGTAATTTCTTCGTAAATGTTTAAAATAAGACAATGTAGCTACAACAACAACAAACAATATTTTCGGTATGTATTTCCACGGACGTTATACTTAGGATATTTATTGTAAGTAAATATGCAAACAATTTACCTGCAATGAAACAGTAGTAAACATTATTTATTACGTAGTAATGTAATAAGATAAACAGGAAAACAAAACATAGTGTTCCGGCTTATTTAAATGATAACACGGAAGAAACTATTGGACTGTGGCAGGACAAACGAGGTCGACTTAATAATACCACGGAAATAGTTTAGATAAAAATGGTAACCGAAAATATTTACTTTTAGATAAAGTCTCAGCCAGGTTTCACAATAAAAAGGAAGCTGGCATTACATTCGGGAAATAAGCCAAAGCTAATAACATCGCATTCTCTATCCAATATTCTATGTAACAAAACAGACCCATTTACCTATAAAGGTAAATGGGTCATCAGCAAGTCGTAAAATGTTCCTCAAACCAATTTAATTTACTGCAGGATTAATAAAATCGTACAAAAACAAAGTAGAGCACTGAAATCGTAAAATTAACAAGACGTAAGTAAGAATGCAGAGTTTCACGCTATTCTCAACCTATTTTCTCAGACTTTTGTCGTGGATGAAACTGATCTCATATACTCACAAATCATAACACCGTGTACGTGGTCTGAAAACGTGTCTGCAAGCACGTAACTCTGACCAGTGCAGTGTTTATACCCCTCGTGAGCATGTTATTGCAATTTGCAGACTTATTCCAACCAAACTGCAGAGAAAAATCGTCTTAGCACCTTTTCAATAAGCACGAAATAAAACGCATTGTTTAACTAGCAACTTCCAATGAATAGAGGCTCGTGCCTTCAGTTCTCACGATTGTCTCAACATTGAAACGATATTTAGGAAGTATTTCAGACTTTAAAAACATTTATTGTTCCAAATTAAATATTAAATAAGACAGTGGCTGTAAAACTACGGAAAACACGACCTATAAAATTTGTAAAAAAATAGGTCCGTCTAACATATAAAAAAATAATAAAATTTTGCGCGTTCTAGTTTTTCCTGAAACAAAATTATAAATATTTTCGTTTTATTTTTACGCATATGCTTGTTTATTTATAAATAATCTCTGCAATATCAATGGCGCAGCTCCGCAGAGTAATTTAATAGTAATATAACTAAATATAAATACTGATTCAACTCTCTTAAAAGATAACGATATAAATAGAATCACCTTAAGTGAGTCAAAATTATACAATTTAATTTAATATGTAAAGATAATAAGTGTTATCTCTGTGAGTCAAATGTTTGGTAAGAATAATTACATTATTGTGATGATAAACTTAAAATAATTGAACTAAAGGCAATAGTCTTTAGTTTATAAAAGCGTATGCGTAGATATCCTTAATCGTTTATGTGAAATTTACAACTTACTTGCAGATCAGAGCAGTTATTTGTATTGAACTTGTGAAAGAATTTTCAGAACTGGTTTGCAGATTTATACAACATAATGCTAGTGTCATGTAGTCAACGTTCGTCAGTTCTACCTTTCTGCGCTCCTTCTCCATAATACATTTTAAGTACCTACCTATGCTTAATCTCACACTCCTCCATGCGCGCAATCCTATTCTTAAAAATAAATCGGAAGTTTTTGCTTCACGTGTCATTTTAAACATAGATATACTACTTCTACGTATAAAATATGACTGCTATTAGAAATCAGACACTTTACTAAAAGCAATACGTATGGTATGTCTTCCCTATCTAAATAATAACTAACTAAATATGCGTAATTTAAGTGGACAGTACGTAGTAACTTCTACATAATTTCATTTAGGTATTACATAGATAAAACAAAATATTATTTCATCGTGTCGAAGGCCTCGTGTCTAAGCACATGCAATTGACGTAACCTTAGTCACTGTGTCGTTGCATGATAGTCAAATGATTCATTTCATGATAATGAAGTTTAGCGATCATATTACAAGTTCATTGACATTTTCTACACAATTTTTAGGGCTACAATCAAATTTAGTTTCTATCTACACTAAACTTGAATTCTTAAAAAATCTCTTCAAGAACAATCGATGGTGCTGTCGCTCTGATCCAATACTTTGCTGATTAAACACCATTCCATATTCAATCCATATTTCCAATTGAAATGATTTTTACTACTACAAAAATATCAGCATTATTTTTAGAACAAATTAAGTATATTTCCCAATGATAATGAAAGATTGTTGCTGAAACCGCGAAAATACTGCAAACATTTTGAAAAATACAGCGTAACGCACAGTTGACTGAAAACAGTATACCCACTTAAATGAAGCCTATGTCTATAAGATTCTACAATACTTTTACAAGATAAATTGAGAGCAACAATAAGTATTTCGCAACAATTCCCCAAGAGTAATCTATCATACTTATCTGGTGACATCTGTTGTTTTCTTAAAGGTGGAGAGACAAACAGGGTGACTTTGAATTCTGAAAAGACATTCACTCTTGTTTGGGCTTTACAAAATAATCATACAACGAATTCTATACTGGAATGAGACTGAAACCTAGACCTTAGATGATTTTACGGATACATAGTTAAATCTAGGTATCATTAGTGTTATCGTAACTAAAATTAAACCGTTTCCCAGTTTATGTATAGAAGCCAGCCATCAAGCGACCTCAAACTGTATTTTTTTCTCAAATGAACATGAACCTTACTGTATTTGTGATTAAGTTGAAAAACTGGCTGTGTTGGCATCTGTACCTATCAGATCGACACACGCTCAAATGTCAGTGCTCAAAGCATTCCCCACCTTTAGCTCATCGTTGCATAAGAAGTGTCAAGTGGCTTCCACTCCAGTTACCAATGACAGCATGGTAACAGTTTATCAACCAATAGTAACAATCGATTGAACCTGATTATCGAATAAGGTAATACACAATATAATCGAGTCAAAAGTAATGTCTGGCTGTGATAACGTTATTAATGCAGGTTAAGACGTCCCCGTTTATTTTATGAATGTATACAAACGAGAAACTGTAAAATATAGGTACATACATAACAATATTAACCTTTACTTTTGTTAGACAACCAGTCAATGAATAACAGTATCCTGCGAAACAAAAGTAGAGGTCAATAGATAATCATTTTGAGAATAAGAAAAACAAAAGGAGAAAATTTTATTTCATCTTATGATCTTAGTATCAAATTCTTCAACACTATCTCAAGCTAATGGAAACTTTTCTCTTTCTCTATGTCAACTAATCTGATGCAAAATACACAAAGAATAAACGCCTTTTACAACTAAATAACGTCAAGAAATTTCGCTCCTGAGTAAGTCTCATAATAGAGGTCATAGAGGTATTTTAAAGTTAATACTATTTGTTCTTTATTGTCAACAATATCAAGATAAGAGCGTCACGAACACTGAAAAAATGTCTTATCACTTGGAACACAATATGTATTGTATACTCACAGTTATAATCACTTTGATTGGCGCTAACGAGATAATTAATTAATGTAACGCCAAAACCATTAATATAACGGTTGAAATCCTAATTTGGAAACCGATTAGATAATCACACAATGTTTTTCAACAATATTTCTTCATCATCATTATTTTACACTTTTTGTTGCAATACAATAATTTCACTAACGGATTATCGGTAAATGGTCATCATTGTGTAGAATGACCTCAAATTTAATGTCAAATCGGTGAAGGTTGGTAGTTAGATCAAGTTTCTGGATTCTTTACTCAAATGATTAAATTAGGATGCTAGTATGAATTTTGTTAATGGCTAACACTCTAATTACTGACATTGTACTGCAAATTTGTGTTCTATCTCACACTTGCGCCGGAGGTCGCGGGAACATACGATTGTTCCGTAACTTGGCCACCTTAAACCAGCAAAACATATTATAAAGTCTGATTAAAACACAACACACACACACATCTTGTATTAGTTTCGTTATTAGAGTTCTCTTTTTTTGTGGCTTCTTTTTTTTTACTCCTGGAAGAACTTATCATTTTCTGTATTCTTTGAAATTATGGTTTTGGTACTTACTTACGATATTATTACCTGAGTCTGTTACCAACTGATTAGTAGGTAAATCTACTTAAAATAATCTACACAATTACTTCGTAAAATCCACCATTCCGCAACGTGTACTGAAACAATGGAATTACATTATTTTGCCTGTACGAAAGTTGTATTGTTGTATTATCCACGGATTTTCTTGGAAAAATGATCGAAAGGGTCAACTTATTAGCGTTTTCAAATTACGGATTAAATATTCTAAATAGATTCCAAGTTTGAACTGAAAGTGATTAAAAAAACATAAACGCACAGAGACCGTTATATTATTGTCCTTGTCACTGTGAATCATAAGTTATCTTGTAGAAAACCCATAGATACAAATAAAATAGAAATAAAATATGATAGAGCAAAGAAAAAAAATAAGACATATCTGATCTACAATTACTGATTTGATCTTAATCCCGGACATGACCATAGACGAACTACAGATATCTAGCATTAAATTATATATCTTATCATGTCACTTTTTTTTTACACAAACACGTAGCAGAAAAAATACACCATATGTATGCCTTTTTTAGGTCTTGCGCAATCATTTGTTCATCATTTTCCATAATTATAGTTGTTATCAACTTTCTTCATCGCATTTCTTCTTTAATTGAATTGACATAGATTTGTTATTGATGCTATCAGCGAATCGCAATAAAAAAAACCTAAATCCTTGATAATGGAAATTGAATCAAAGTGCATTGGACCATAAAACTAATCTTCGAGTCACAGATAAAAAACCGAGTCAGTTCTTATCATTTTTGAAGTTCATTGTACTTCACAGCAATTTTTGACAAAACTCCTTCGTGGTTCAATAGAGAAAAAAAAACATTTTGATTGCCATAAATAATTTCCTATTTTTAAAAGTCGAATGAATATATTTGGCTCCTTTTAAATGTTTGACCTATTCTGACCTATACTTGTATAGCTTTTACAAGACAAGACACGTGTTAGTACTTAACATTAATATTTTATATAAGTAGATAAGTTAGCAATCAGCCATTGTCTTTAAACCCCTTCATATAAAATCCTTTTGAGGTAGACTACAATCAAGAAACAATGTTAATTAAAACACATTGTCTTACTATCGTGAACAACTCTAATTTTATTTCGCAATCCAGTGCACAAAAATATGTTGGTGTTGATAACGTTTTATTCCTTTAATAAATCCTAAGACCTATCAAACCGAATTTTTTAAACGTCATTTGGTAAGCATTTGGATAGGCTCCAATATATTATTATATCAGTGCATAGACATATTTTTTAGTTTTCTTAAAGAACAATTTCGAAACAAAGAATTAAATTCTATATTATTATTATTCAAATCCTATGCTCACTTCAAACGCAACATGCTCCCTTAATAATTATGAAGTCTTTTTTATAATATCTTGTAAAAAGTTTTCTTTAGGAAGGTTCGCGTGTACTTTAACCTTACAACAAAACATAACTACGACAACTGGTAATTTATTATACTCTTATCTTATTGCCAAAAGCCTAATAAAAATAATTTGTTTGAGACAATTTGCTATTTGAGCCTTATCTGGAGAAAAATATTATGTCCCTACGGTAGATATTGAAACTATCTTAATCTCATTATCCGACTTCAAAGTTCGACACGAAGGCCTAAGAATTACATAATTATGTTACTATAATTTAAAAAAACATTACGTTACCTATCTTATTCAAGTTCGCCTTCGGACAGCTAATTATATTCTAACTAAATCAAAACATTGCAATCATCAATCATTTACGCTTTTTAGAACTGCTAAAACGGAACAAAAACTTTGCTCCTTCTCTCATGATCATGAACAACCTTCGTTGCTTTCCGATCAATTAACACTAAATACGATGTTTTACAGTGGTTTCAGATCACAACGAACTTTAAAAAAATACATGATAATCATCATTTATAGGTATATATTCCTTGTTTTTTAAGTACCAACTGCTATCACGAATATGATAGGCAAAAAAAAACAATTAGCTATCGACCACAACAGAAAAAGGTACCTATTTGTACTTACGTATAAAAAACCCGATTTGCGATTATAATTTAGTTGGGCATCGAAAAAATCCCTTAGACGCGATTAGAGCTATTCTTATCAAAGTCACCTGGCACAGAACTAGTTTAACAAATTCATAATGAAAACTAGTACTACATGCGAACGTGCAAATGCACAAGTAAACATATTTTCCAAGAATTAAATCTGTTGCAACATCGATTGATTTCCGATACCCTAAATACAAGCAATCGATATGACACCTCATAAAAAAATATCAGTGCGATATGCACTAGCTTATTTTTAAATGTCAAATACATCAAATGGCTGGTAATGTGAACGCAGCGATTTCGGCCCACTCTTGACAGTTGGCACCAGACTTATTGGGAGTGAAGTATATTCTGTATAACGTTTTACATGCAATTGTGTGGTAGGGCTGTACGATTGCAAGCAAGAAATCCAAAGAACTGGACATAGGAACCATGGTCGAAGCTAGAAATGAAGCGCAAATGATTTAGATCACATAATGTAACATAACTTCCAATCTAGATAAACTGACCATATTTGCTCAATCATACTAAAATTGTTGTTATCAAGACATCTATTACAAACAACGTAAAAAACACCTATCAAGATTCCGACATAGATACCGAGTAACAACTTCACTAAAAGATAATACGGATTACCTACGAATAACCGCATGTACCAACATGTGAGTGACAATACCACAATCGTAAGTTCGCCGACTTAACGATTCGTTAATCAATCCGACACCTACGTAAACGAATAACAACTGATAGTTGAACTTGGTGACAGATAGTGCTATAAATAGTTTTCACATCGATCGTTCTCAGTGATCGCTATCCCTTTTTATCTGACGGTAAGACTCATTAGGGATGAGTCAGTCAGTAAGTGTCAAAAGACGATAGATTAAAGGACAGACAGAGGACACAATAACGCTGGAGATGAAAAAATAAAGATAATAAAATAATCGCTCTTGTAATAATAATTGTCGTCAAGGCAACTATAAAAGGGGCTGTTGGAAAATCTGAAATAACAAATACTCGTTTTGCATCCATAATTCATGTTAATTTAAGTGTTGAAACACTAAAGAGGGTAAAAGGTGTAAAAAAGGGATAATACAAACAGAACAAACACATCAGCTTTATTGGTCGTTAATTTGATTACTAGATTCCATTATGCCTATAACTATTTCAGTTCTGAGTAGAAACGGGCTCAGATGTTCAAACAAAAAGGTACAAATAGAAAAAAACAAACCACTTATATTTGTAGAAGCACTCCCACTAATTGAAGATGAAACAAAGCAGTATCTTAATCAAACAAAGAAATCAATAATGTTTCAAATTTCATTGAAAGGACAAAGATTCATCCAATAAATACATGATAATGACGACAGATCAAATTACAGTATCGATAGTGACAATCAAACTAAATCCACGTTCTAACCTCGTGAAGGCTCGGAGTCACGTTGAATCGAGTGTGCGTACTTGCTAATATTGAGCTAATGCTCCGATAAGATTGCAAGGTCCTCTGCAACCCCATATGTTGTTAGACGAGCTACAGACTCTATCTAGGAGATATAATGTTGTTTGAAAACATTGTCCCTAGAAGCGAGTGCTCAATTTGGCCTTCCTTCTTCCTTTGGCCAACTGCGTGTAGTCGGTCTAGTAACTGGAGCATCTATAGTGTCTACTTTGATAGCCTTTTCTATACATAGCTTAATAAATGATTCGTTCTATTCATGATCGTTGTTCAATTTTATTAAAATAATACCAAGCCGTTTTCTTCTTCTATAAGTATTAGGAGAATCATTGTCTCTTCAAGATCACTTAAACTGCCTATGCTGTGTTCAAGCAAGGTTAACCGATTTTCAAGTTGCTTTCCCCAATATACAGAGTCGATACAGACAATATAAATACTTTGCAACTAACTGCAACATCCCTGGCAGCTTGTTAGCAGTACAATTTAAAACGAGGTCGTGTAGTGTAGTTGTGTTGCTACGATGTATTGTAGAAGATACCAGAATTTTCCGCTACCAACGCGATTATTTTAAGACATAAATTATGTAAAAGACAAGGGTACTGATATAAGCACTTTAGTATTTGTAAATGACATCTTGATTTTATTTTGAGCAGTTTTAAAATCATAACAGTGCCAGAAAACATATTATCAACATACACAAAGAAGTTCAGGAAGAGTCAGTTTTTTTTTTGACACATTCGAGTAAATGTCTGCGCCCTGAATACTACTTCCCGCCCGCGCCAGCCAGAGTCGGATGAATTTGGCGCAAAGCTGCTTATTTTACGAAAATAATTGTTCATAAAATAAATATTAACAATTTCTTCTGATTATCCCTTGACATAGACACTTCGCGCGAGGTCTATTCTCCAAAATGTTTGCATTTTAATTCCATTAATCCAAAACCATTCAGAATTCGATAGTACGTAATAAGAATCGTCAAAACCTGTAATGACATGACACTATCGCAAAAAAAGATATAATTTGCTGCTTGCGCAACTAGTGATTACTGACCGGTTTACAGATTCAATACGAGCAGTTATTTTTATCAGGAACGCATTTTCTCTGAACGCCATATAAGACAAGTTCTTTTCCGATATTTTAAGCGCTGTAGCCGCTGCAGGTGACTAAATGACGGCGCCATGGCCACATTTAGACCGTCTTCAGACGAAGATAAATGTTTTACATTTCATTCTAAGAACGTAACTATTTATGTTATAATTAAAACTAATTAGACGGTTACTTTAGATCTCTCATGAAGAGATCTCAACAGGTTCAGAAAAAACGCAATAGTAGATATTTAGAAATGATTAAACTGTAAAATCTTGTTACTTAATAAAGAAATAAGCGGTTAAAATAGTTCTGCCATTCCGTACATAAATAATCCCAGTCCATAATTTGTCTACTTTTAGTTTTTTGATGCGATCGGAAACGCATCAAGGTACTTTTTATGAGGCGTAATGCACTTAATTAAAAACACTGCTTTGGTGTCGTACTAAATGAGTTATTAGCTGTAATTACTAGTTGTAAGCGCTAATATGCACTCAATTGACTGAAACGCTACTGTTCGAAGCGCAAGAAGGTTCCGGTAGATGGGTGGTTTAATAAAAAATGGCCACATGTTAGTGATCTTAATGATGCAGTTACGATAAGCGACTGGAACACGCATGCAATGGCCTAGATCTTATTTTATGGATTGGATGTGAATCCGAACGCATGAATTTAAATGGCATTCGAAAAATAAATGATCGAATCTTTGTAATGTCATACTCGTACGTTGTACTAAAGTTATGGCATGGCCCACCAGTATTTTTGATTTTAGCCATTGCCGTGTTGCTTTAAGAGTGGTAATTGTCTGGATAATTATATGCAGTGTGCATTTAATAATGTCAGAGGCGCCTTGTAAGACAATCTGTGTGAAGCACACAAGCTTTCCAAAAAGGGAATGTTCTTTAAAAGATCCGCTTACGTTTCTTTTTTCTTTATACGATATTGAAATACAAGTTACCAATAAATGAAATATTGTATGACACGTTAATTAATCAACTGCAATGTATTTTGAAAAGATTGATTTAAATAAAAATGGGCATTAATCGAATTCATGAACATTGATCAAAAATATTTTTTTTTTAAAAGAGCCACGTTTTTAAATCTTGAGATATCTTGATCGAAATAATTGTAAAGTCCTTGATGATAACCCTGACTGATGTGAAATAGTAGTACGTACCTAATTACTAGGTACAGTAAGGTGAATCACGACCACTTGTCAACACCGATTAGTTACGTCAGACTTTGTAATTTTACTCGTAAACTAAACTATATGGAGTAAAATGACCGTAAAAGCAAATAAACGTATGAAGAACAAATATTTAAACAGCACTTATAAAGGCGTGTGAGGGGATGGCCTAGCAACTATTTACTGATGTTATACGTATACTTTATATATGGCGTACTACACACATACAATAGTAATTAAGTAGAAAAGTCATTGAACTGCGCTATTTTAGTTCCAGAAATAACTAGGTATGTACCGTTTGTAATGTCCGTCTGAAAAACAAGAACAGACTTCACGGTTTACTTTTTTAAGAAAATTTTCGATACCTAGCGATAAATACTTTAATTTGCATTTAGAATCAGCTGCAAAAGTTTCACGCGAAGTGACCTTTGAAAGTCGCTCACTCACGAATAAGTACGTCTCGAACGAGTTACGACGGCTGACGACTGCGGCAGATGACGTAGTGCGACTGTGCGACCGCCTACGTCACGTGGCGTCGCGCTATAACAAGGTCATGTAACGCAGCACGCGCTATTTGACCCGACATGTTGACTTGACAGTGACAGTTAATTACCCATTCAGTTTGCCTTAGGCTGGATTATGAGATTCTTCGTCTATGAGACATTTATTATGTTCAGAAGTATTTGCGCCAATAATAGTCTGTTTAAACGCCAATTCTTGTACGGATACAGTTAAGTCATTGCATTGCCATTTAGGTATTTTTGTCGTGGCCGTGTTTATTCGATACCCATATTCTACATCAATATGACACAGTTTTTGCAATGTATAAAAATAATGCAGTTGTTTTTTTTAAGTCGTTTTTCCCTACGGTTATCGCTCTATATTATTTTCAGATCTAAATGTTGGTAAATACCTACCTACTCTATTTTCGCGTTGCATTCCGATTGTATCTTTTGCAGATAATCTTCAGGCGTTCCGCGTAATTTACACAAATACTTCATTGTTCTCAATTTTGTTAAAAAAAAAAAAAATATACTTATTTTGTAAAAGTTATAAATAGGTAGGTAATAGGTACTTAATTAGGTTTACAAAATAGAGTAATTGCTATCGTCAAAATTTCAACAACACACTGTCTATGACCATGTGAAGGTAATTTACGTTGTTTATTCAATTATGATAAATGAGAATACGGAATCAGACGGTTAGCAAATATGTGCAAAGACGTGGAAAAGCGACTGACGCACATGGGCGTCATTAAACTGTTAATGATTTTCCAATAACAGACATGTTATCATTGAAGAAATCACAGAACAAAAATAGATGAAAAAGTAGGTAGGTATATAGCACATTTTTCCACGAGTGCTAGGTATAAATTTTACTATTCATCATTAGTGGATGTTGTATTTTCACCATTAAAATTTACCCTCTTATCTCTGCCTACACCACTTCTTTAAATTGACCTGCGTCAATTAGACCTGCTTCGTTTATTAGATTAGACTATATTCCGCAGTTTTGTAAATTCAAATTAGCAACATGTAAGTTTGTGTACTTATATTTACTTACGTTTAGAATTTAAAAGTATCGTTAAAAAAAAAAAATCTTTTTTACGAAATTAATGAGACAGATTTTTACTCCATTAGGTACCTACCTAATTATAAAAAAGCAGACCGACTTTTAATCCATTAGGTAGCTAGGTACCTATACAATTATGTTGCCAATAAAATAATAGCAAGACAAGACAACCAATAAATAGGTATTTAATTAAAGCTGGTGACCGCGTCCGGTAGAACTTGACCATAAAATAACATAATTATATCTTGTGGTTAGTTAAGCGCCAGTAATTGATTAACCTGTAACGACCAACAACGGATGAATGTCACTATATTTACCTACACACTCCATTCATAAGTAGGTACAGGTTAACCTAACTTAATCATCATTTACGTGCAGGTATAGGTATATTTGTTTTGCTAGGCTTTACGAACAAAATTATTAAATGAGAATCTTAAGGGGAAGCTTATTATATAAACGGATCAAACATTATTTACGACCATTTTATTTGGTGTAGACAATCCAATTCCAGGTATTAATTTAGTCAGCGAAACAGACAAGGTATTATTTTAGCACGAATTTTAGGTCCATCTACATTATTTTTATCCCCTGTGTTCTTAGAAATACGGCCCAATTTATTTGACCCGATTCTTGGAAGCATATTTGGGATTCAAACTTTCAATCGGCTACGTTAATGGAAAATTCAAACTTAAGTTTAAATCTCCCTTCACTTAGAAAGTTCAGTATAAAAATATCAGTTCCTTGTCAGTATTTTATGACAACAGTAAAAACAGGACTTTATAATTATGTAAAGAGGTTTAACGTTCAGTACCTAGTCCATGTTAAAGTTTATTTTTGAAGTTAGTTTGATTTACTAACTGTTATGTAATACTGCTAGACAAGTAGACAGCGCAAATATTAAAATTTGACGTATCAAAACGTCAATTCGAACGTTTTTAAATTCAAAAATTCTTTGCCATCATAAATATTTATTTTTAAGACTGCATCCATGGGTGCACTTTGGAACCACGTCAATGAAACAAAACGACGAAAGGTTTCTTCTTTTATTTTCAGTAGTAAATAACTTTAAAGACAAGCCTACCTATGTAGGAAGTCAATCTAGCCATTCGTGTAGCCTATAGGCACTTTTATGCTCGTTCTTGTGCAATAAAGATTTAGGTCGTTAAATAAATGCACAAATGGCATGTAGATACTTTTAGCTGTATCATTTCATGTGAGATATTGTCTTTCCTCTGTAATTTCCTATGAGGCGTCCAAATATAAGCAATAAAGATAATTACAATTACCTACAATACGGATCGTTTCTTTATAGATGAGAAACAAACTGTTCGTAACTGTTAGTTACTAAAGCTCGATTGACAACCAATGTATCAACTTCTTTAGTCAAATTGCCATTCAAAATCGTATTATGATGAATTTAAATCTCCGTTGTAGATATTATTTTATTATTTCAAATGGTTTGTCGTTAGGCGGAAATCAATTTGTGTGTGTTTTTTTAACAATTAATCGCGAATAATTGTTTATTAATCGTATTTAAGCAATAAAGCGTAGCCGCACGATATCTTGTTCTCGTTTAATTTTTTTGATAGATATCATAAAACAAAAACGAGTCTGTAAAGTTTTATTTTTGTTAATAATACCTGACAAACAATTTAATTACATTAAAAACCTGGAAACTTATAATCATCTCACGTCATTCAATAATTTGAAATCCTACAAAAAAAACAATGCGGCTATGAAGTCCAGCAAAAAACTAGAACAAAATGTTTTATAAATTCATGAAATGCAGTTTTTAATTCATACCTTACGGTCCAGTCTTGCCATCCTCGTCCGAATTCGCAAGTTCAAGTTCAAAATTGCATTGCAAATCGATTCAAAAAAACTTTGAAGAATGGTGCCACCGTGAATTCGTTTATTAAATTTCTTCTTTTTTTCTTTCGTGCCTGACTGCATCTTTGTTTTTAATCAAAGACCATAATCTACCGAGGTTAGTAGGTAATTCCATTGATTTGGAAATTCTATTAATAATTTGGGACGCGGACATCGACTGATTTGGGTTTCTTCAAGCCAGTTTGATAAAAAGACACACACAGGTAATTATTTTGAGACTTGTAGGTACTTTTAAGGTAGGTACTTATAAGAAAAATTAAGCCGACAATTCCTGAACAAAATGCATACAGAAATTAAATGCTTCAAATAGGTTTGAATTATTGTTTTTTTCCCATACGGTATCGCGACTCTATGCATCAACCTATTAAAATATTTAAATAAGTAGATAGCGTAGGTAGGTACCCAAGTTTAATTATCAGATAATACTGATAATGAAAGGTGTTTTCCCTTAACATAATGTTTTGTTGCCTCGTCGATACTTAAAATTGCAATCAAATTAATAATTGTAATATTTGCTAAAAGAAAATAACCGAATGAGGCCCAGAGCCAATAAATTATCTAATAATTGTAGTAAGAGCTCACTAAAACATTAATTTCTCGTTGTAACTCTGAAATAACGTGATAAGTCTGTAATCTCGGAGATAATCATAAAATAAATAATAACGGCGTTAACATGTTTCACAGTGTGGTACGAAATATCTTGTTGCCAAGTGAAAGTATATTATAATTAGAAATATTTGAAAAAATATGTCGACGGTCATTTCAAGGCGACGCCAGTTACTTTTAAAACTAAACATCAACGTATATTAACGTCCGACGACTCAAGGGAAAAGAGTACCTAAATAGTCTCAATAAGTTTTTTGATAAAAGCCTAAGAGCTCATCAGATTTAAGGTAGGTACTTATATCATGTAAATTTTCTTACACCGGAAAAAAATTGGGAATGATTACAATGAAAGTATGTTTAAAAGCTCAGAAAAGGTTTATAAATTGGCATAACAACAAATTAATCGTAATTTCAAACTTAGAACACCACATTCTTCAAACAATAGTGATGAGCCTTGGAACATTTTGACAGAACGACGTCCTATATTCCTTCGTGTGGACTGTGGTGGAACAAAATAAATGTACGCACGTGTGTGGAGGCACGTCGGCATCGATTAATACCTAATCGATAAAAGATAAATTAGCAATACACGTCATACTGATATTACAATGTGTAATTTCACAGTGATAGTATTGAAGAAAATCTTTGATACACACGTTGATTTAAAAAAAAAACGCTGTCAAAGACTCATGCATTATATTAACATTTACTTTTATTGTGATTTATGTCCTAATTACAACTTAGTGTGTAAAATATGTTCAGTACCAAGTAAGGTAATTGCTTCCGCGAATTCTGATAAAAATAACATTCTAAGAATATTTCCCAAATGTGTTTCTGGTCACGAAAGCGTCGTGTTATTTCAGTTTATGGTCTAACCACGTAAAATATAAAAATTGCACTGTCCAAAAACAACTCGTCGTTATTTCAATTCTGTTTTTTTTCAAAAAGGGATTCTATTTAACAATAGAATCGGACAAGTGAAAATCAAAATCACTGCATTTATGTGCCTACTACTTACATTTTTAAATCATAAAATGGCAAATAAATTGTCTGATGCGGAAAAGGCAATACTAACCAAATGAACAAAAATGTTACTTAGTTACGTGTCTATTTCAGCAAAAATAACGCAGCCAACTCTTGACGTGGCGTATCGCCAAATAGACGCGTTTTCTGCACACGTTGGTCTCAAAAATATTTTTGTTTTGCCATCCCAAATAAATATTAGCGTTTATCTTATCTTCAAAGGGAACGAACAACAACAAAGTATAAGTATTTTTCTTGAATATTGGCATGATAAACAATCAAGGTATGATATAATTCTGCCTTATAGATATAGACAGAAACATAATACTTTTCCAACCTGTCAAATAAGAAAAATAATTTGATGAGTTAGACTCAGAGAAAACCTATTTTTCTGAATTCCTTTGATCAGCCCCCCTGGTATTTTTAATAATATTAAACCGATTAGATCAATCGCAGAATACCTAGTATTTATACGCAAAAACATGTCATACATACGACCGTACCTAATAGCAAAACAAACATCACGGCTGACATGAAAATAAATAAAAAAAACTTTAATAAAAATCGTTTTAAGTACCAATAAATGTATAGAGTCAATCATTCATATCTTTATTAACATTTAAATGCAATTAAAATCCTGTGCTGCAGACATTTGCAACGACATAAAATAATTGTTATAGCTGCAGAAATTTAAAAGTACCTAGATATTTAAATCAAGGACAATGCCTAAAGACGAAGTAATCTTAATAACAACAAAATTATCAGTGTCCGTTTGAAAAATCCTGTTTTAATCAAAGAAGTAAATAATAATTCATGAACAATAAGTCAGATACGCGCACTGGGGAAAAGTGATTTCCATATTGCATTATTTTAATCTAGGGCTTTTATTAATAAAGATACAAAATACTTGACTAAACAGTGTATTAAGTTCTTGAGTTGCAAATTGCAAAAATAGCTTTTGTTTCTTAAACATACCGTTGATTATAGTAGAACGAGAATTTCCTAATCAGTTAAAGTCGGAACATGCAGTTGCTTGCGTGAATATGTAACGTGGGTTATAAAATTTGTTTTTCACTTCTAGTATAAGTGTACTTGTGATAATAATGAATACTGAAACAAATATTATTTATTGCGATAATAGGAATTTGCCGCAAGTCCGCAACGGCACTGTTATCATATGTAAATCAGGTGCCTCACTATCACGGTTTTTCGACTACCTACTTACATATTTTCACAAGTAAACTATTTGGATGTTTCTTTAGTCTGTGACTTACTTCGTCATTAATGTCGTGATTAATCAATAAGTATTTATTTGCTTAAACTTAAAAGTCGCAGTGCGCACACTGCGCACCACTTTCTTATTCGCAAAATAAACATTTTTCACACGAGCCGTAAATTTGGCGCTCATGATTGTGCAATTTTACGGTCGAAAGTGTTAATTATCACGAATATGATAATAAAATAATGTTTTATTTTAGCAATCAATATACCTATACTTTAGTACGTTTACTTACAGTTTTTTGACTACCTTATTTATATCTTTAAAAGTGGAAAGAAATGAACAACACAATTTGCAACTTAATTCTATTGATTGGCGCTCTTTTTTTGATCTAGTTTAATTTAAAAGAAAGTCGGACCTAAGTAAAATGTTAAAGTAAAACAGCTTAAATGAGCCCCGATTGTAATCAATGATAATGTAGGTACGTAGGTACTTAACTTTACGGTTAAGTGAATGTAAGTGTTGATGTCGACCAGCTGTCAGTTTCAATTTAATAGTATCCGATAAGCTGGTAAACGATTTATTAAAGTTTAAGAACGTTTCCCAAACTTTTGAAAGTAAAAGTAGGTATACTTACAATGAAAATATTGTAACGCTGATTGTTATTGACTACTTAGCTATAAATTATGCTGGCACTTCATAAAAAGTCATTCTTTAATCAAAATAAAAAAGGAATATTGACGTCACTACTAGACGTCATATCAGTTGTTTTTTTCGGCACGAGTAACAAATTACACGCAATTATTATTTTTTAAACGCTCACACCGGTAACTTGCGCAAATTAAATTTTCATGCCGCCATTGTTTTTACTAGGGCCTCGTGTCAAAATTGATTACCTTGCGCAATAGATTGGTTTTTGATCATTTTCCGTTGTGATTTTTTAATTTGTATTCGCCACTATCATTGACCATCCCGAATTTATAATAATGTAATAAAACGTTACATGTGCCTAAGGATATTTTTTTTTTGTTCAACGGTTATCATACCTTTTTTTAACTGGTCCATCCTGCAACAAGGCTTTAATAAGTAGGTAGCATTATAATAACTGCTATGAAATGGTATGTATCGGCAGTTGGCAACAACCTTGGTTTGGTTACGAAACATTGCGGTTCGATTAGACGCCTGTTGCACATTAACACAAATATTGTTTCACGTCTGTTCGATTGAAAGCGATATTATATACTTTAGAGATCATTAATGACGTGGTAAAACTTCATCAACAATATTATCATTTATTGGAAAAACTGTCTTTATTTTGTCCTAAAGATCTTCAAAAACCTAAGCTCAGAACAAATAATAAAACTGTTTAGTATTTCCTGATATTCAGCTAAATCTGGTTGGACTAGAAGTTAGCCCTAACAAGGTGAGGAAATGGTTGGGTACATTGAACCTGCTTAATTAGGCACTGACACAAATGTAGGAATTCAAACGAAATAAAATTATGTAGGTACCTACAATTTAACATGCTAAATCTCTTCTATCTCTTGTCTACAGAATCGCTACCAAGACCTCTCAGCCTCTACACGTGGCCCTCGCTGTGGTTGTCCTCCTCGCATGGCTTAGCCGCCCTGGATCCAGTAGTAATCTCCGTGGATGGAGGGCATTATACGTCGTTTCCGTCGCCACGCATTTTGGAGCACAAGTCTGGATGACCCTTGTCTCCGGTAAGTTGTACTTCTAGAATATTCTCGATTAGATATCACGTGGGAACCTTCAGTATTTGACAATAGAAAACGCCAACTTACTCGTAGTAACGACTGCCAAAAGTTACTTAACTTTCGTAATTATTTTGGGTTTTCTAAATATATGGTTTTACTCATACGAAGCTGAAAAAAGACTTCGAGTGCCAAGAAACGTCTGTTCATTTAGTCTTTAGGTCTAGGTCTCACACGTAGACTATTTTTTATGAATGAAAAACAAAACCGTTAGCATAACCATTAAAATATCACAAATTGTTCTCACAAATCAAATTGTCATTTCTTACTTTTTTATTTCAAAATCGGCATAATATACATATAGAAACTCGTTCGTTGTGTGTAATTTCGAAGAACTCAGACATGTTGCCGATCATGCGCATTGCGTACGTGAAGGAACGAAGTTCCAATAAAAAAAGTCATCGTCTTGTCGTTGAGAAACACCAGTTTTTATGAAAGAAAGTTGTATTTGAAGAAGGCGGAAATTGTAATTGTTCGGAAGAGGTTTTATTTGAAAACTCTTTAAGAATTTAACGACGTGTAGTAGATGATGTTAAATTAATTTGAAAGCAATTTGCCGTTAACATAAATACCAATACTAATAAAATAATGTTCTGATAAGGTTTAAAAATAAAACGATTCCGTCAAAGTTAACACGAATAAACCTACTATGTAATGAAGTCACAAATTCATAAAATGGCTTGATCACGAGTGTCGTTATTTTCTCTGGCCATTCCGCCGTCATGCAGTTTGTTACACACCTAAGTACTTGCCTGCACGTGTCAACACGAAGAGTTTATTGTTTCATGTTTACCACTGTTTTCATTCCTTTGTTTCTTATTATTACAATACAACAGCTAATATTTATCAATAAATATAATCACGAGCATCCTCTCTTGATGTTTTAATCATCAGTGTTTGAGAAATTTTTCTATTTCTCATCTAGAACGCATCTCTTTTGTCTGTTATATATTACGTTATTGATAAGTAGTGTACTATTTTTAAAAGTTGCTTAATTAAAGGAAAAAAAACTCCTAAGTACCTATACTTATTAAAAATAAAAGGGATCAAATATATTCGTTCTTATCAAATTAAAATTCGTTCGTTTTTACTGCCGGAAATAACTTCTGACCCGAAGGTCTGAAGGTGGAAACAAGGACGGACGGATATAATGAGAATATGATTAAACAATTAAGTTAAATTAGAATCACCATCATCAATATTATAACCAGTGTTTCTAATTTAGCAAATTGCAGAGTACCTACGTGCTAAGATGTTAATGTGTTCAATTAAGTTCGCCGGATAAAACATTGGCATGACCAAGAGAGACATAATATAGACATAAATGTTTTATCATACTTTGTGTATTTAGTTCTACTTAACTGGCAACTATGAGAATTACGTATTCCTTAACTCAGCTGTTTATATACTGAGCATGTCTATTAGTAAATTCAAGATTGTTATCACCATATATCAATCTAACAGTAGAAATGAAATGGCTGAAAAGAAAAGATTCACCATAGATAATGTCCTTCTTGACCAAACCATAAAAAAAATATGTTAAGTTGATAACCTTAGATAATATACCTCTAGATCGAGCTACCGCGTGGCCGCACATGCGACAGCAATATAAAAGTTCAGTGTTGCTATTCCTTGAAAAAGTCCCAAAATACGACCAAAATTCTACTTAACTGCGGGTTCCAATTTTAGCACTATTGTAAATTATAATTTACGTATTCAACGTGGTAATAAGAGTGTAGAAGTATCCATGTGTGAGAAAATATAATTTCACGTAAAATACCTACTTTCAATCTTACCTTGATTCTCACAAATAAAATACACTACTACCAGGTGAAGCTTGATGTGTGTACATAGAAGTAACTCTTTAGAAGAACACTACATTATTTTTTCGCGTGTTATTTATCATTAAAATATATTGAGGTATGGCTGACATCCAGTGTGACATTGACATTGCTGTATAATAACTATTGTCCTTTAGACAAAACCAACTTATTTTGAAAATATCTAATTTTTTGTTTATACTTAACATTTATTTATAAAATGAATTCTTACTTCCAAATATCTTTAAGTACCTACGCGATTGCCTTCAAGAGTAAAACTTAATGATTGTCGAAAGGGCTCTGTTCGTTCGTACACATGTTCACTTAAACTTAAAAATAAGGGTTCGCCCACAAATTTGTGTGTTTAGCCACCATAGATTTATTTGATTATTATGCCTACCTTTTGAACATTAGGCCTGACAGTTAAGGGAAAAGATTTGAAACGTGTAGCAACACTGTAAGTAAGTATTCCTAGGTTATGTGATTTAAGAAATCAAGTTTACTTTAAGAAATCTTCCATATTTTGGTCTGAAAGCCATGACAATAAAAGCGCACAAATGTATAAATTCAATAATCGTACAATAACACAAACAGTATTGAATACTTACGAATAAAAAGAGATTTTGTTATTGGCCTTTTCTGAGCGGCTTTTACAGCCTATTATACTGCATCCTCCCATCGTAGCGCATTCACCATACACTAAACACTTATCTAATGGAGTCTATTTCTCATTAAATGACTTAAACTATTACAAAAATTGCAAAAACCATCCGAAAACTTAAATTAAATCGAGCATAATAATATACGTGACAGTGACAGCACTTTGTTTGGCTAACATTCAAAAGTTAGCCATGCAAAAATCCGGCACGCCGTAAGGGACAGAAGATACGATGCTTTGTCTCAATTTTCCTACGAACTTTGTATTATTGCGTCTCACTTCCACACTTGACACTGTAAATTGGGCTACGTCTAGAGGTATATAGTCTAAGTTGATAACACTGCCAAACCATAAATACCGAAAAAAAAACGATAAATTAGTACCGAAAAAAATGAAAGCATCCACCATAAAGGCGCACCGACCTCTGAAGTTTGTAAATCTTAGAATCACTGGGCGGAGTCACCCGTCAAATCTCCGTGTTTCATTCAAGAACCAAAAGAAACTTCTTAGCATTTTAATAGCCAAAAGGAATTTTAAATGACCAAAACCTTTGGCAAACTATTTAAAACCTTCTTCTGTAGGTTTAAAGGTGAAAATGTCTTGATTTTGACGTTTCACGTTATTGAAATTAGTTTTGGAGAAGCATTCTTAGCTGGGGAGGTATAACAACAAATAATTAAGTATTTGCGTTGATAATGAGAACTAATTGAGGATCGCATGCATATTGTCTCTGGTACTGCGATTTTAATGGTTCTTTCCTTTAATCGTAAATCCGTTACTTAAACCTTTTTAAGCCTCGTGTTTTAAGAGCAAACCAGTTCCTGGACGATTGTTATTTTGATAAGAAAATTCGAACAGTTTGCAGAACTGAATTCCGTTTTATTTTACCGCCAAAGAAATATAACCAGACATTGTGTTCACTTCGTTGAACAATGTCACTTTAAATTGGAAACTCGCTCTAGACACCTTACAAATTCGCTACAAGGCTTGTATCAACATAAAAAATACATTTATCCTACAGTTATTTTCAGCTTTAAAAACATTAACACCATAAGTAATTTGACGTAGTTATCATTATGCAGAAATAATATAATATGCTAACTCATTGCTTGTTCTTGTATTTAATTAAACTTACCTATACACCAGACTCGCTGATTGGATGATCTTAATCCTTGGCTTATGTACCTAGATGGCTGTATCTTCTACTGTTTACGACACAATCTTTCTCAATGGATAGTTTACTAGATTTAAAAAATATTTTAATCGTTCCTTTAAATTATGTACCACGTAATTATATCCTACTAATATTATAAACGCGAAAGTTTATGAGTATGGATAGATGGGTGGATGGATGGATGTTTGTTACTCTCTCACGTAAAAAAAACTTCTAAATGGATTTTAATAAAAAAAAACTTTTTGTTACCGGAATTCCCACGGGAACGGGACCGACGCGGGTAAAACAGCGGGAAGTCTGCTAGTTCATACATATATGTAAACTCATGCCTTTTTCCCATGGCTGAAGCTAGAACGCCACCTGCAAGGATTTTTAAATACATATTTTGCTTCGCTTTTAACTACTACTAATTTAATAAAATATGCCTAAAAAGACAAGAGATATAATAATATAATCAAATGATTCACCGAACAAATCAAAACAGTTTCACATACATTAAACAGAGCAGTTGAATTGTATTAACAAAACAGTCGACATCCTTTGTGGTTCTCATCCGACCAATTTGGTGCGGTAACCGGCCGGTACACGATTTCGCGGGCGTGTAGCGTTCCGGGTGACACGACCTTACTGATTCGTTCCTGTCTAAGATTCAAGTAATATTAATGGATAATTTATTGTTACACGGCCTTAACTAAAAGTGTTACGAAACCCTGTAGAAACGTTTGAACAAAAAGGTAAACGGGAGCGCTATAAAGGAAACATAATAATAGATTTTTATTCACGGAATTCAATATATAGACAGTTCAGTTCAGTTTCAGTTTGATAGAACTAGATAGGTAGCTACTAACAACCAAAGCTGTACCTGTTTGAGAGAATTAAAGAATCAAATCATTTTAAATTAAATACCTATTTAAAAAAAGAGGAAACAACTGAAAATTGTCATTGTCAATTATAGCCACAGTTTACACTATAAAAAAACTTAAAAGGTTGTCAATCACTTTTTATCAAACGAAATTCCCAATGATAACCCTGCAATGAAACGATCACCTTCCTCTACTAAGTCACAGTCATAAATCAATCAAGCTTCATCTGCCACTAGGGTTCAATGATGAAGTAGGGGATCGTCAACCTCATTCAGGGTCGCGCACAAAGGTTCAACCACAGGAGCAAATATTTGTGGGGCCGCCAGACATTTGTACAGTGTCTGGTCGTGTCTTTATGTAATAGGGACGACTGGACGATGACATGCGGGATTGGTATTTACAGGTACTCTACATTTATTGACGTAGATTGAGTGGGTGAAGCGTTGTTTATGAGTACGTTCACACATCATCGCAAATCGAGATACCTTAGCTTTAGTAGAATACTTCAATTAACAGCTTACGTAGATTCGCTACGGTTTTCTAAATAGCTTCTTTTGCAGAAACATTTTAATAATTCTTGCCGATTTTACTTTTGCTTTTACTACTAGTCCTACTGTTAATTTAGTTAGATAACTCTTTTAAGTAAACTTTAATTAGTTCTATGAGAAATAAATGTCTTAAAACCGTATTGGGACACATTCAATATTATAGTTTGATTAGTAATTGCTTTGAATGATATTTCAAGAGATACAATACTTGCTTTAATTACGAGTTTCTTTGACGAGGTGCCTTCCACAACTGACTCTTTAGCCATAATCTTAGTATAGTGTACTTTTCCAGAAAATTCTTCAAGCTTTTTATCAGCAGAATTACTAACGAAATCTCTCTCTTCTTCCCCAGGTGTCGTGCTGTACTTCAACCTACCCCGACACGAGTTCGGTCGTGTTCAGACAGTTCTGTTCCCCGTCTACTACGCATTTAATGCTGTTGTCAGTTTGCTGGCCCTGCTCGCCTACTACAGGACGCAATGCCTTACGCAGTTTGAACATACCTCCTGGGTACAGGTGAGTGTCAATGACTTTGTTGAAGAGAATGGGAGTTCTTTGTGGGACTGAGGTTTTAAACAATTTAAATTTAACGACAGAAAGTGACATCCTCGTATATCCTGGTAACATAAGTTTAAAACATAATTCTAGAGCTTGCGATATAAAATTTTAAAAATGGAAGCAGGGGGGCCGTTGAAATTTTTCGACAAAATTTATATATTAGGCTATAGAACCTTTAGTGACCAATAGGAAGTCGGTGACCTATTAATACAATTACGAAATTATTCACACATTGTACAAAAGTAAAGCAATACACGATAAACGTTTGTTCAACACACGAGTCCGTGCAAACAAAATTAGCACATACTGGGTTACAACAAAACGCTGTATACACAGAATACATTAGCAAAAGGTCGCAGGTCTGCAATATATAATAAAACAGCATACTATAATTATAATAAAACGTGGGCATAATGTATTTAATGGCGCCAATAAGTGAAGTGCAGAATACTTTTGTGGCTGTCATTGACATTAATTGAAACTAAGTGGATTAAAAAAAGAGCTCCACTTTTACTTTTTTTAACAGATTAAATAGCACTAATAAAACACAGACCATGGTACTCGTATTGTGTTGGTAAAGTAAAAACGGTGTGTATTTTTTTTTTCAAAAATAGAAATTGCAAAGTTTTGCTTCGGTTAAGGTATACCTAAGTTAATTTGGTATATATTCCCGAATTTATTAAGAAAGAGTGCCTTATTTAGCATTTGTCTTGCAATTGTTGATTTGGGAAAGAAATCATAAATCAAATGTTGCTATTGACAATTTTGTTTTCGGCAATAATCGATTAAAAAGCGCAAATTGTTAATGAAAGCCATATTCTCATTCTTTTCAGTAGATACGTAGTCAAGTAACTTTATATTCTGATAAATAAGGTCGGTTATTTCACTAGCACTAAAGTTTGGAATTTATACCCGTTGAGCTATAACAATTAACTTTATAACGAACTCAATTGGCTTCATAAAGAGTTATTCATGTTTGCTAGATAAATCAAATGAATAAATGTTTGAGACACAATATGACCCCGGTATTTATGGGGTCTTCACACATTCTATCAATTACAACGATTTATTAGACTCTGAAATTAATATATTTATGGGCTATTTTAATTAACGGTGTGTAGATAATAGTTGTGTGATTTTAGCTTGTCCTAACTACAATAAATCATTTTGTACCTTCTCAAAAAGCTGTCTTCAATATCACGATGTGATAGCCAATTACTGAAACTGACATTTAAAAAAAACCTGTCGTTTCCCGCTGCAGGACAAAGGCCTCTTCTCATACGGAGATGGTACGGTATTACTTGTTACCACCACGCTTGAAGACAAGTTGACAATTTTAGGACTGAGGTACAGGTACATTCATTGAAACACTGGTTTCCTCACGATGTTTTTCTTCACCCATAATAGAACAGAGTACCTACCAAACGTAAATGATTAAAGAAATTAATTATTTTGATGTATTTTTACTCCTATCCCTAAAATGTCATTGTTTCAAATAATGCAGACAGTACCTAAGTGAATGACCTGCCTTATCTTAAACCTAATTAACCGAATAACTTTGATTAATGATGATTACGATTTTAAACTGTGGCCAAGGTAATATAAATAACGTACGAAAAGTAATTAGTGTCCTTTTCTGTGCAAATAAAAAATACGCATTATTAACCAAAATGTCAGGGTGCAGTAATTGCGCTAACGTAACATCAGGCAACATTTGAACTCTTTTGTGCAACGGCCTTTGCCAATTTAAAATATTGATTAATGATTCGGCTTACCATAAATTCGCATTGGTCGATTGTGATTTAGATACTAATATTATAATGTACCTTCATCACTTAGTAAGTAAAGATTATTATATTCAAAGTTTAAACATCTATGCAATTAGGATGAATGCCAAAAGAGATCATTAGGCAACACAGAAAAATACTTTTGCAGTTAATGATTGATGATTTCAAAGCATAAAGTTCCGAATTCAAATAAAGATGTAGTTTTGCAAAGAAGTATTATTTCGCAATATCAACAAGAATAAATCCATAATTTAAAATTGCAATTTATGGAACATATTTACTATTGATAACCTAATGGTTAATTAAATAAGTTGTGAAGAGACGGTATAAACCTTGATTATTTGTATCTAACCAATAAGTACCTACTTAGTTACTTTTTATTCATCCAAGCAAACTTAAAATATACTGTGAAATCTTAAGTAAATGCAAGGTTGTACAAAAGGTCGGATTAACTCGCTTGAGCTCGTTCTGGATAAAAGACAGATTAAAAATGAACTGCCAATTTTTTATTGAGTCGGAACCGGATGCAAAGTTCTAAAAGAGATTGTTAATCATTTAAATGATAGCGTGACAAGTTAGGTCAGTAGGCAATGCAATTTGTTTCGCATTTAGTCATACGGAAAGGAACAAAGAACAGGGTTTAGCCATTTTAGAGCTTTCGTGAATGCTCTAGACACTGTAAGGTTTGCACTTTGACTAAACGATAATGTCACGGACGTCGAAAGTCTAAAAAAAAATCAATAAACATCGTTAATATATTAGAACTCAAATTACATGCCTTCCGAACCTGAAAACTAAACCATGGAATGGATTTGTCTTACAGTTCATATACTTAGTTGCTCGTATATATCGACGCATAGTTTTCATAGCCAACCAAGCTTTACATTGTTTTTTTTTTTAATTTTTACATGAAATTAAACTCTTGAACCTTTTCAACAAGACTTTAGACAAATAACAACAAGGTTATTTACAGTTTAAAGGCAATAAAAAACTTTAAATTAGGAAAAATTGACGAAGACGCTGAGAGGCCAGAATCACAAACTTAGATACCTAGTAAACTCATTCCACCATTTGCCTCTTTCGTTTTTTTTATTGTTTTCCGCAAGTTACCTAAAGTTCCAAATTCAACCATAATTATATTAAACCCCCTTCTTTTGTTTGTTCCAGCTAGCGCTGCTGCTAGCCGTATTCAGCATCGAGTCGTATGTGCGCTTGCGACTCGTGCGCCCCATGCTGCGCGCCAAGCATGTCAAAACTCAAATGGAAGAAGCCGCTGGTAGCGGGCAAGAAGTAAGTACATTTAAAAATAATTTGTCAACGAGATTCCTTATAGCCAGAGGCGATTTGAGTAATTGTCTTGTCTGTAAGAAGGTAGTCTGAGAGAGAGTGGGCCGTGTGCCGTTGGTATATGGTGAAGGGAGGCCTCTGCCCAGAAGTAGGTACAGAGGCTAGCACATCAATCTACCCCAATGTATCAATTTTCTTTGATAGTATTTCAACTTTATTGCGAACGGAATAAGGTTAATGTTCAATTGGGAAAATTTGACAGTTTGGGGTAGGTTGATGCACTGGCGTCTGTACATTGACTAGACTGTTTCGTCCCACTTCTAGACAGCATGTCAGGTGACACGGATCCCAAAACTCAGAGGACTTTAGATCTTGTCTTGTTGTTCACGCTTGTTCAGATTTTAAGAAGTCGATTCAATCAGGACAGATCTTTTCTGAAATTTTATTCTCGAGTTAGTCTGACAGAATCACAGAACAAACGTATCAATGAAAATGATATGACTATCATCACAACAGTGAAATAATGACGAACATAAACAAAATACAATCTCGTCATGTCACTGTCATAAATTATCAAGTCCCTTTGCATAAATACGGAACAAACTTTTAAATCAAAGTTCAAGGATACGCTTGACAACGTCACTTGCGTGTTTAGTTGCAAATAAACCAACATCTGTGCATTAAAACCCATTTCAAATTGGTTTAAAACAATTTAAACTGATTTAGAGCGGTTTTTTTTATTATACATCTTGGTTGAAATCGGTTTAGTCGCAAATACAACTTGCGTGTTAGGTACTGACATACATTCATAAAACGGAACTGTGAACTTGTAAAAACATAATAAAACAATCTTCTGAGTTCTGACAACTGCCACCTGACGCTGTTACAATATACCCTGTGAATCATTGCACGTGCTTTTTGCATGGTTGCAGAAATATTGGTTCGTAGTAAACGATAAAATGCACATGTCGTGTTTAATAAATAACTGATTGACAATGATGCAATTATTTGGAGGATTTAGCAATTATATGGCGTTCATGGAAATTTGTTTTCTTTTAATTTGTTGGATAATTCCAGTAAAGTAATGTTAGAAGGTATTAAAGCTAGGTATTATTCCTGACTGACTAACACTAGCTCTTGAATTAAGTACAAGGCCAGGGACCCTAGGTCTTCAATTGCATTATAATCTTATCTAAGCAATTATTTCATATCGAAACGTGATTGAGAGAAGTGTTTGTTTCATGTGTCATTGATAATTGACGTCAAAAACTCGATGCTTCCGAGTAAAATTCCCTCGAAAAATTTCAAATCGATTGTTTCTGAAGTGTCCGTTCTAAATGAAACGTTTTCCTTGTTACAGGTCGGTCGCCTAATCCTAGGTGAACTCGCACACTGTCCCCGCTACCTTCGTGTTCTAAAGAGCTTCAGGACGTATCACTCCAGTATAACTATGGGTACTATGATAGCCCTAGGCTGCTCATTATACTCAACCATGATCATCGTGGATTCCATGTGCCGTTAATCCATACAACAAGGAGCTTTTGGAGAAAGAAAAACACTAAAAAGTTCCGTTGGCATGCTGTGTAAACTTCAAACTAACGCTACGAAATGTCCTAAATTTCACAGGTTTTTTTTTGTATTAAAAAATATTGAAATGTTAACGTCTGTTAAATGTAGTTGAATTTGTAAAGTTTTTTATATGTAATATACTAATCATGTGAAAGCTTTTTTATAGTCTGGTTGAAAACTGAAAGTTTCACTTTTTATGTCATGACACGATTTTTTGTATTTAGTATAATTATCTGAAACGGTTTACATAGTATGATAGGTACCATCATTAAACATAAAGGATCCATTTCATTAATACATTATTGTCCTAACTCCATTCAGACTGTGAGGTCTGTCTTCACTAAGTACGGTTGTACGCTTCTTATTAAAAAAAACATAGTATTAATTAACAGAGAGTGACTCGACAAGGATTTAGGTGTGTGAGGCGCTGGTCGCACGAATTGTTTCCTAGAGAAACGTGAAAGAATCGTTCCAAAATTGTATACTTAGGCCAACTTCGGCAATTAGTTTAAGTGACGGTAGGAGACGCGACTAAACGCAACGATTATAGTATTAAGATATTAACACAAACCTTTTTCGAGGTTGTTAGTAGAATTTTTAATATCGAATTTATAGAAGAATTAACACTAACTTGCCTGCAACTAACAGTATAGATTGCATTATCTAATAAAAATAATCTTGCCAAACTAGCAGTGGTGTTCTATCGACAAGCCGTCGGAGGCAGCGAGCCCATCCCGAAGCTGCTTGATATTATGAAACTCATGTTGTATGCTCTCTAATTTCCTGCAATACTGCCATAGTATAGCGCTAAGTGTAGTATTAAGTAGTGTATACTCTCGCCAAAGCATTTTGTCGCAAGTAATCGTTAAAATGCTCCTTCAACGCAGGAAGTTACGAGCACGCAACTATTGCGACGATCTTGATTGTTGGATCAAGTTCGATCGTAGCAGAGCGCTCCGTACGTTCTGAGAATGTTTGATGTGTCTTCAGGACTTGCCATTAGCGATTAATCGATGATACTCGCTAAGTTTTATCGTTGTGACGACTCGATTGTCTAGTCAGCAACAGACGCAGTGATCGTAAAATGCGATTTTACTTGATCGCGCGTTGATGAAACCTGGCCTTAAAAGTATTGCATTTAACCAAGTCAAGTGTATATTGAACGTGTTTAAATGATTACTTTTAGCCATCAAGCAGCTTACGCCTCATTGGCAGAGGGTTTGTTTAGCTAATTTTAAGTAATATTATTTTTTAAATGACTAAGTTTAGTTAGAAATAATTTTATTTAATCAATTTATGTGAATACGAGTTAGTGATTACTGTTTACTTATTATTCGTAAATGATCTGAGTGTCTACGTGGGGATATTATTTATTTGAGACGTGAGAGAACGAAAAAAGTATTAAAAATTGAAATAAATGATTATTATGTAAATTAGTCGTGTTATTTATTTGGACTTATTACCTTCCTGTAGGAGATAATAAGGTGCATGTTGAAACACACTCATGGCCGACCTTATGCTTTAGAACGGCAGTCCAGTGTTTCTTCCAGCCCCGTTCATCGTTTACCAACCTAGTTGGTAAATTTTAAATTCCTTTAAGCATAATTATGGGATGCTTACCTAAAAAAGTTTGTAAGGAGACGGATTGAATAGGCACAGCTAACACTGACAGCACACACACACACACACACATGTAGGTACAGACAGCAACACAAGACGAAAAACTGTATTTAATTTTCTAAATATCAATTATTTAACAAAATATTTTATTTAAATCGTACCTAACTATGACCTATGTCTATAATTTTAACAAATCACTTCGTCTCAATTTAGACAATGTTCAATAGAAAGCAAAACAATAAATCGACTTTTATTGTTGACCTTACCTACTAGTCAAAGAATGGGCCACACAACACAATTCTAGTAGGTAAGTTAATAGCAACTTCGCTAATAGGTAGGTACATGAGCGAATAGAAAAAGTAACATGAAATTGATTGAATCGTTGGAAGATAGGTTTGTTTTACGCCTCCTCGAAACCAAAGTGGGTTTTAACTTGTGTATGAAACAATCAAACAATGATTAATCTTTGTTTAATTTTAGTATTCGCGTCGGTTCTAATGTTCATCATGAACATTTTCTTGGTAATCTCAAACTCAAACTCAAACTCAAAATGTTTATTGCATTCATGTGTAGGTACATTTGTTGTTACATTTAATTATATAAGTTCCAACATGAAACCCGGTTGGGGCACGGAATGGCGTTTGTTCCGCCACTTCTTCTTCCCAGCAAAAACACAAGTAGGTACGTGGCGAATGGCGGGCTTTTTGGGGGATTGTCTTAGGTAATTTTGACAATCAACTGCTGATCCTCTGAATTTGAATACTTAAATGAATTTGTATTTTGATTTTGACAGGCAGCAACTGAGAAAGGTAGCTAACTACTTCGATTAAAATTAATAAAGTAGGTAACTAGTTAGGTACCTAACTGGATAGAACATTCTTAGCTTTAACCGCTCGATTGCTTGCGCACAAAAAAACAGGTAGGTAGTCTTTATTGCTAGTTGCATTAGACCGCTTATTGCACGCTCTTCCTGCTGTTACAAAACCATCTCTTCTCTTGTTCTCTTCTTCACAAGATCCTCAAGAGTTCAAAAAACAGAATTTAATTAAGCGATCAACCGTAACAATGTGCATATCAACTGGCTGATTACTGAAGTGCTCAGGTATTAAAATTATAATAACTGACTGTCTTGTGTAAATAAGTCGTAATTTTTTACACCAAATTCATAACAACGATTAATCGAAATGACGGTACGAAAGTTAGCAAATGAGGAAGACCAAGACAATTAATAAAAAACCAACTGCGATCATAAAATCTGTCAAATGTTCCTGATGCGTAAAATGAAACACATTTTTGAAAACTGTCACTGTCATGCCTGACGTAATTTATTGTGTTGCCTTACACTACTTTGTGTGAAGACCAATATGGTAGGAAATAAAACCTTGCGGGGTTGTGATGTAGGTACAATTTTCGGAACAGGAATTTCAGTGCTGATCATCAAAACATCATTATAGGAACTTATTCTGTTTAGATACCGATAAAGATCCAGTAAGCACTTATCTGTTGTTTTTTCTCGCTAAGTCAAGTAAACTCAAGGCTGACGAAATATAATAAACGCCGTTTAGCCATGTATGTGTTCGAATATATGTAGGTATACCCAACTTAAGTCAGATTTTAGATTTTAGACTACTTTAAGTTTAGCTACAAAAACGGTTAGATAATAATCATTTTTAAAGTATAAAACATAATTTTAGACTAGAGACTTTTTGTAATGAGTACTTATTATTTATTTTTACCAGCTTTTATATCATCTTTAGAACAAATAAATATTATTATATTAAATTTTCGACATTCAAAATCACACCCTGACTCTGACCCACCACCTCGCATGTAAGTAGTATCTGGCGAATAAATTCTGGCAACGACAGTTATTTTGACACTGACAGTTACATTCTACCAATGAAAATGCCAAACTTAAAATGTCAATAGCGACCTTACGTGGTTTTATTTTATTAGAGTTTAGAAATATTATTGCAATACACGATGAAATCTAAAACTTTTACAGTCATTATAGAGATTGTATCGTTGAACATATGCTCTAGTGAACGACGCAATCATGTTGCTTATAGGTAGACCAAATGAAACTGAAAACATGAAGTACGGTTGTAAATGGAAAATTAACACAAAAATGATCGTGGATAGATGTAAAACTATGCTAATATTAACAAGCGTTGTGTGTACGGTTGCTGTTGTGATATCGTTGGTAAATTACGAAGTGAAATTCACCAAGCCATTTGCGCCCATACCAGATGGTTTGTACGGGAACTATTTAGAGCCTATATCTAATGAAAATCCGGATCCACCTCCACTGAGACCGTTTGACAAGACCCGCGATGCGGAGGCAGTCGTTTCTCTAAACGCTGCGTTAGAAATGAAGAAGGTAGGCAAAGATGAGAAAGCACTTAAACTGTTTCAACACGCATTTGCTTTATCACCGAAACACGCAGACATACTCAACCACTATGGAGAGTTCTTGGAAGACACGAAAAAGGATGTGGTCAGAGCTGACCAATTGTATACCTTAGCTTTAACTAATTATCCGGAGCACAGTGGTGCTTTGGAGAATAGACAACGCACTGCCAGCATAGTTGAGAACTTAGACCGGGAGATGTTGAGGAAGATTGACGATAAGAGGGACGCACTGTCATCAATACCAGAAACTAATTCAGCCTTACGAAGAGCAAAGAAAGAAGCATACTTCCAACACATTTACCACACGGTTGCCATTGAAGGAAACACTATGACACTACAACAGACAAGAAGTGTCTTAGAAACTAGAATAGCCGTGTCAGGGAAAAGTATTGACGAGCATAATGAAATCTTAGGTCTAGACGCAGCAATGAAGTATATAAACTCTACATTATTGTACCGTTTACGAGCCATCACAATGGGTGATGTATTAGAGATTCATAAAAGAGTGTTAGGCCATGTTGACCCTATTGAAGGGGGCCAGTTTCGTAGAACACAAGTTTATGTCGGCGGCCACATTCCTCCGGGTCCGTCAGAGATACAGCGGTTAATGATTCAGTTTTTGGAATGGTTGAATTGTGAAGATGCATTGGACCTGCATCCTGTTAGGTGAGCTTGAATGTTTGAGTTGTTGTGTTTTAATAACAAACAAGAGGTAACAGTCAACAAAATAGAAAGTAATAATTTTCACAGTCACTGAACATATATGACTTTCCCTTCTATGTGTTCATAAATATATGTGGTTTACATATTTTCTTTTACATTTTTTACACAACGCCATTTAGTCCCAAGTTAAGCTTGAGAGCTTGTGTTATGGGTACTGAACAGCTGATAAACATACTTAAATATTTCTAAATACATACATATAATAGATCAATTACACCCAGACACAGAACAAATGATCGTGCTCATCACACAAACATTTGTCCTGGGTGGGAATCGAACCCACAACCTTCGGCATAGCAGTTAGGGTCACTAACTACTATACCAACAGGCCAGTCAACATATTATATGGATAATTTTATTATTTGGTTGTTAATTACATTTGGTTCTTGTTGTTATTAAATGTAACATTTGGTGAGTTTATGCACATCATGTTTTCTAAATCTTTATTGAGCTCTTGATACTCCAACACAAAAATATTACATGTGTAATTGCAATAAATATTACACCCCTCTTAAGACTACACCAAGCAAACTGCAAATCGTGTGAATCCTCACAGTAGTAATAAAATAACAAGTAGTATGAATAAGCTCCAAAAAAAGAAAAAGAAAAGATGATTATGAGTCAAGATAACCCGTAAAATAAAACAAAAAGGAATAAAAAAATAACTTACATTTCGAAAGCTAAAAATTATAAACTAGCATGATCATTAGAGAGTTTTAATGGTAATAGTATTGGTTTTATTACTTTAACAGGGACAACCATTTTAAATTATTTTGGTGATGCCACCTTATGTAGTTGTACATTGGGTAATAAACAGCTAACAATGTGATCCTTAAAATTCCAGATATGCAGCCCTAGCGCACTACAAATTGGTCCACATTCACCCCTTCATAGATGGCAATGGTCGCACTTCGCGGTTGCTCATGAACCTACTACTGATGCAGGCGGGATACCCTCCAGTGATCATAGCCAAGCAGCATAGGCATTTGTACTATCAACACCTGCAAACCGCTAATGAGGGTGATGTCAGACCTTTTGTAAGGTGAGGATACATCTTAAATGAAATTACAGACATACATACATACATGACTGCCTCGTTGGTCTAGTGGTCGCAAGCACTACTGCTGATCATGAGGTCCCGGGTTCGATCCCCGGGTCGGGCAAAGTGTTATTGAGTTTTTCCATCTGGGATTTCTCAGTAGCAGCCCGGAGTCTGAATTTGTGCCCGATTGATGGCAATAGGCTCGCCCCCTATTACGTGGGACTTAAACATAACTGGTGAAATGTGGGTGTACTACCAGGTACACCTCTGCCTAGCCCTTCGGGGATTACAGGCGTGACGTTATGTACGTTATGTGTATGTACATACATACATAACAACAAAGCAGGCACAGTTAGGAAGCACTTAGCAAAGCCATTTTTTGAACAACCAGCACCTTTTTTGCACTAGAAACTTTTAATATTATTGTTTGTTAAAGTTACTAAGTTAGTACCTATTATAGGACCAAAATCTGGTTCTTTTTTTCTGTCATTATAGCTACCTACTTGTGGAAGCTTGTAATTAGCAATTTAGTTATCTACTGAACTGTCATTATGTTGATGTCTGTAAGCTTTCCCAAAATTGTAAAAAGATAAAATAAAAAAATAAAATATAAACTTACGCCTCCTCCTTCCCATGGGGATAGGCAGAAACTACAGAGCGCCATATGCGATTCTTACATACAGTAGGGCCTCGTTAATCCGGAGAGGCAAAAACAAGACTGTTTTCGGATTATCGAGGCGTCCGGATTATAGTAGGTATGCTATATTTAGTTTCAAAGGCCCGGTCTCAAAGTGGCTATCAAATTCGTTATCTTCAGCCTATTTTAAAGAAGTGTTTAAAGCTTCTACTTCCACTGAAATACCAACTTTTTCAGAGGCGAGAACTTCAACGCTATTGTCCTCATCTTGCTCATACGAATTTGAACTCCATTGGCCGGCCGGATTACAGCGATCACCGAACAAGCGGGAGTCCGGATTAACGAGACCCTACTGTACTTCTTTTGCTTCATTTACATTCATACATGCTGTCATAGACAGACTTCGGAAATAAAATGAATATACTTAACATATACAACATCACGCATGTATTCCCCGAAGGGATAGGCAGTGGTGTACCCGTAGTCCACCCAAATTTCGTCAGTTATGTTTAAGTTCCATGTAATAGAATGAAACCCGGTACCTCGTGCTCAGCAGTCTCGCTTGCAATCAATAGACCAACAAATCAAGGATCTAGTAAAAATATGTAGGAACATTAAATACCGCTTGCATTTATTATTTCAAGTCAGCTGACTCTAAGATATTTATTCAACATCTATGACTATTGCTTATCGCGATCACAATCAGTATATTGTTAGCGGCACTTCATATTGTTATTACAGCTGCTTGCTACTTACGGGCACATGACTGAATATATATCACGTCAACCTATTCATTTGAATAGGTTGACGCCTGAATAAACACGATTTATAATACCGACACCTTAATTTAACATTATAATTAAAAGTTAAAGTGCCTCCGAAAGAAAAGTTTTAGCACTCGACCTCAGATGAGTTTAGAGAAGGGTGCCTCTACGGACTTGGCGTCCCGGGCGACAGACAGCCCACAGGGGTTGGCCTGGAAGCATATGCGACTTTGTAATTAGTAACCACATTTTCTCTGATTAGGAGTTCATAAAAAACCTTATTGAATTTATAGACGTAATATAAATATTTCTATTGCAACAGCAACCGGAAAAAAACTGAACTAGCGAAGAGAGCTCGAATTTTTTTAGCGTAAATAACAATAATAACTACTACTACTTTTTATTTAGCGAGTCTCTAATGGTGCTCTTTAACCCATTAAAAAACAAAAGACGACGTGCTCTTGTTTCCGTCGGCGTTCCAGCTGTTTTAGAACCCAATGGCTTGGCACGCGACGATGGCAAAAGACCGGACGGTATGTCTTTATTCCCTTGGAAGATGGGTAGGCCTTTAGTATGGGATGCTACTTGTGTCGATACTCTTGCGCCATCCCATCTTCCTGGGTCTACATCCTGTGCTGGTGCTGCTGCTGCGGCTGCCGAGAACCTCAAGCGGCGTAAATATAGTAACCTTGTTAGTAGTTATACTTTCGAGCCGTTTGGGGTTGAAACTCTTGGGCCGTGGGGTCCGAGTGCTCGTCTTCTGTTTAAAGACATCTCCAAACGTTTGGTTGACGCTTCCCGTGACCCAAGGGCTGGCCTCTACTTTGGCCAGAGGCTAAGCATTGCCATTCAACGTGGCAATGCAGCCAGTCTTTTGGGCACTTTACCAGCTGGCAGCGATGCAGAGGAATTTTTTGATGCTTTGTAAATATTTTTTGTTAGGTTTAGTTATTGTTTTTTTTTTTAGTGTTTGTATAATATAGTTAAGGTTTTACAGAAATAAATAACCCTTTACAGTAAAAAAAAAAAAAAAAATTAAAAAACTAAATTAAACATTATCGGGTCCATTCCGCCCGAGTCGAATTTATACGACCAAAAAACCTGTTTGCCCAATTCGATTTCTTGGTTCTACTTTACATTCTACCTAAACATAGGCTAATTCAGTCAACATGATAAATGTATTGACGATTTATTAGTTGGGCGCTGGGGGCACGGTAATTGATTTAAATCAGGCGTTTAAAAGGTTAAACCTTTTGTGTTAGATGGAATTAGAATGACAAGATATATATACACATATAACCTAACCTAACTTACTGTACCTATCCTATAGCTAACCTAACTACCTAACCTAACTACCTTACTGAAATGCATTGATTTTGAAAGATACAAAATTCATCATTTTAAACTGAACTACTGCCCTGCGTGTCTCTATGTTACAATATAATACAATACTGGAGTAGTTTAGTGATTTTTCAAGTAGTAGCAGTAGTGGAAAGTAAAAATTGAGCTTGATTGGTCTATTGTTCATGCATAAAGTACTACTTTGTCAGGCCTGTTGATCTAGTGGTTAGTGGCCCTGACTGCTATGCTGGAGGTCGTGGAGTCGATTCCCACTCAAGAGAAAAAAATGTTTCGAGTGATAAGCACGATCATTAGTTCTGACTGACCTCAATTAGAGTTGTGCCTGGGCATGCCTAAAGTGATCCGCGCTTGGTTGAACGTGAAGGTTTTTTTTTTAAATATCTTTATTGAAGGGGACTCGATACGCTTGTATTGACGATTTTATAGCTCAACCCGCTTAAAGATCGGCGAATGGGGCAAAGTTTTTAATAAAAAAAAAGGAAGTAATGATAAATCAATGTGAATATTATTCAATTGCTCTTCCTCTCCTACCACTCTTCTTTTTAAAATTATGCTGTGCCTGACAAGGTCCATAATTATTTCTATTTTCATTACCTACCACCTGTATACATTATGGAATGCAATAAAGACTTAAAAGAGATTTGGCCATATTTATAACAGCATTAATAGTCACGTTTCTGTAAACGATAATTTTATATATAATTACTCAATATTACCAATTTTACTAAAATACTAAACACTTCTTTTTAACCGCCTGCCCCTAGGTAATAAGAGCACTTTTCTGGACCGCCTGACTTAACTAGAAATCCCAAAAAAGTCGAAAACGTTACTGTTATTTTTGCATGAGTTCCAAATTCAATACGTCATTACAAGTGCTAATTAAACATAAAATACAAATCCTACCTATGATATTTCTTTCAGGTTCATAGCGCAATGTACGGAGCGTACGTTGAACCTGTACCTATGGGCAACAAGCGAGTATTCTCACATGGTTCCCGCCATTGGCGACCCGCACATACTCACCGGAGAAGGATTCGAAGATGAAATGTTTTGATTGAGACACCCACTATGATCAAGGACTGCACAATGGGACAATTCCTGTATCGAAACCACGTTGGCCTATCGTTGTATTATCGAAGATAGGATGAGTGGAATACTTCCTACAGATTGAAATTGAATGGGAGTTTGAATGTGAATATAACATTTGATATGCCTAGTTAGAAGTCTGATCAATTTAAGTTATAAATTCCTAACCCTTATTAATCAAAGTATTCAAAAATAGTTACTTGCAATTGGGTTGCATGTAAAACACTGTTATTAAGCTGCATTCTGTAAGACTGGAACCTGACCCCAAGATAGTTTTGAAAAGACTAGGCAGATGATGAATAAGAACTATAGCTGCCTCTGCCAGGTTAACTTAATATAAAAAAATAATGTTCAGTTATGATAAGTAAAGTTGATGAGATTTCTAGATGAGGCTTGAAATACACAAAACAAAGTTTAAACATCTAAAAAGAAAGAAAAAGATAAAGATACCGGGCTGGTATCCGCAACTCCTCGTCAAAGCGCGTATTTTGCGTATGGGCCATAATCTACCACGCGAGCCCAGTGCGAATTGGTAGATGTCACATGTCTTCGAGTTTTTGGTTCTAGGACATGCCGGTTTCCTCACGATGTTTTCCTTCACCGTTTTTGAGAGCAGTGGTGATGAAATAAATTACACAAAGCAATGCGCCTGCCTGGGTTCGAACCCACGACTTACTAAAAATAAACAAACATCTATCTAAATACTTGTGTCAAATTACCACCACACTATTCAGTGTTCAAATGTAAGTTTCTTAAGTCTGGCTTTGAACGATTTTTATTTTACATTCAATGAATTGTATCCTTTTTTCCATTGTGTATTCAATATTTTGTGTAAATATTAATCTTGTGGTGCATTTTGAATTGTAAATATTGTTAATAGATAATATGTTTATTCCAATTGTTCAAATACGCCTGCTGGCAGGCAGTTACTAGTGGCCCTTTACACACACACACACGGAAATTTAATGTAGTTTTTACAGTATGGTGTTGTGCAAATTCTTATAGTTTTGATCAATTTCGTAAGGAATCAAGTGTAAATAAAAAAGGGCTGATGTTTCAATATCATACGGTAACTTTTATCTGATAGCTAGTGTATAGAAAATAATTTTAGATCATTTTTGTTCTTCAGATAAAAGTTAACTGAACATTGAAAACCTAATGAACTAACCAAAGAGATTTAACTTTTGTCTATAGTTTAATATATTGCGTTCTTGTGGATATGTTAGGGGTTGGAATTATGAGTTTGTCGCATTTATTATAACAGGACGTGAAATGATGTGTTGAGATTACACCGGCAAGAATCACACCGGCGCTTCCAAAGCTAATTGTCAAAATTCAGCTATGTACTGAAACTATCATTATTTATGAATCGAGGAATCGTTCGAATAATCAATTATTGTTTTCTTTTTTTTTTATTCATTCGAAAGCGGAAATAATAAATCAATCGTTAATATTGCTCGCATATTATATTATCGTAATCACATTAGTAGTAATCTCAATTAAGAAACATAAACTGTTAGACATTCACGGGAAATCTGTTTTCTAAGATGATTCTTATTAATAACGGCCTAAGCGGAAATGTATTATGTAAATCCTTTCTTTAAATTAATTATTACTATAAAGACATCACTAGAATATTGTGCTGTGATATTTGATAATTTATTTATTTATTATTTCTAATTAGGATTGCACAAATTTTCTGGTGAGGAAGTAGACTAAAGATTGTTAGTTTGTTTAGATATAGATAGATATAATTATTCATTAGAAATTATCTCAACTTTGAGTTGAAACACAAGTGTGCTATAAATTGGTGATTCTAAAAACTTTAATTCTTTTTTTTACTTTTGTTCTTTGCCATGATTATAAATTGAACATTTACTTAAGATGCTCAAGATTATGAAATTGTTTATTATTGTATAGTTAATTTATGAATTCTCAATACGCATGAAATTATTATATCATAAATAGATTTTTCCTAAAGAAACATTTAGTATGCCTACAACTAATCTTTACTCCATCTAAAATAGCATTAGTAAAAAGAAGCTCGTAGAAGAAGGAAAGCAGAACATTTTATTTTAAAGATAAGACAAGACAATAAGATAAGACAATTTTAAACGAAATTGTTTTATTTTAAATTTAGAAGAATACGTTCCATGTATTGTTCATCCCTGCTTCTTTGTTTTTTTTTATCATTGACAATGTAATTTTCAACTAAAATTAAAAAATATAACTAAATGAAACCCAGAAAATTTCTCAAAAAAAAATATTCTTGCAATTTGCAACATTTGGTTACAAGTTGCAACTAAGCTGCAGTGAAAATAGGATCATAATAAATTCGGCGTCGATCGGTATTGCAACATGCTTATTGTACTTTCGCGACAAAGTGTTCATTAAAAATCTCTATCTTTTATAACTTCTGCTGTCTAATGCTATTGTAAATGGAGCATAAGTAGTCAATGATATAATACGTAAAATGTGTAGATAGGTTATAAGGGTTCAGCAAGCGACACGTTAAAATGTGGCTAACTAGCCACACTTGACCTCAGTGTCGCGTCGCGCCGTTAACAGACGCGTGCGGGCGTTAGTGTGCCATTTTTGAAGATCGAATGTTGTTTAGGTAACCTATCTACACCTTTTTACTTATAATATCATTGAGTAAGTAAAATAGGTAAATGTACATTTTTACCTAATTATTTTCACAACCACTATTGAAACTAGCTTAATTCCGCTAGCAAAATTAGCCTTTATCTTCTACAATGTAATGTTATTTTATGTATATTTAGGTACTTAATGATTTGATAATGTAGACTAGTTTGTGTTGTCTTCCAGTATTTATGTGCGATTATTTATATGCATTTCCATGATACCAGTACAAACTTGCTCTTAAAATATAAAAGCTAAGTACTTTGAATACTATTTTGTTTTATTTACCTACCGTTCCTTATTTTTGAAATTGTCAAAAACGACTATCGGATATATTTACAACACTCGTCAAAAATCACCCTCACTAAGAAGATCGTAATTCAGATGCTTAATAATCCCACTAGGCTTGTTTCATATTGTTTTTTTTTTGGAATCAATCGATACCAATTAAGATAGGTACAGACGCCAGCACATCAAGTTACCCCAATGTGTCAAATTTCTTTGATCGTTTTTCAAGTTTATGTCAAACAGCATATAAGGTATTCAATTGGAAAAAATTGACACATTGGGGTAACTTGATGTGCTGGCGTCTGTACTTTGTAAAGCTTCCTTCCATCCCTATTTAAAATAACTAGGTACCTACTTAATTTCCTTTTGTGTCTACTGAAACCTTTAACAAAAATGTTCATTAACATTCCTTCAACATTTCCTATTACCTACATTTAATTTACTTGGCGATTTGCTTTTGCAAAAAAAAATCCGCTGGCCTGCTAAAACACAACGCAATGCACGCAGCTATGTAAAAAAAGTAAATCAAAATAGCGAAACTTCTGGCACAAAATAATATTAGTTTTGGTACTGACCTGTAACACTGACTGGTTATCACGTAATCTTTAGACAGCCCGTCGCCAACGCTGCGTTTCGATGGCGTTCTCCATAAGTCGAAGTTATATTGTTAGATATAATCGGAGTAATCATGAGAAGTGAACACAGAAAATAACAATAAAAGCGTCTAATTTCTCGAACAGCTGCCACAACACTCACTAATTGTTACCTACAACTAATTCCACTGAAGTTAAAATGTGTCCTATCACTAACTATAACTTCACATCTAATAGGCATTTTGTCCGTGGGCTCTAGGCCATACAAATATTTGTTTCGTGCGGAATCGAATCCGCTACACGCAGCGCAACAGCTAATCGGTCAGCCACTGCGCCAACCTTACCGTCAAACTAATCACCATTAAACACGAAGGGCGCGAGTGCGAATAGACAATTCGTGAACTACCCTCATAGATACCGGCGGTGCATGACAGTTGACGATGAGTCAGCTTTCAAACGCACGCGCACTTCAAATACCAATTTTGACAACACGCAACACTGTTTACCTCGTCCCATTTCACGGTAGAGATTTAATTCATCCCCTTCTGACGTCCCTTATCTGCAGAGCTTTTGTGGTTCTCCGTTGACAGTTCATAGTGATGACCACTGGGCAGTGGGCAGTGTTTAACAATAAAAAATTAGGTCAAATAGTTTCTTTAAATTGGCTATCATCAGTGTGTATCTATGATGACGTCATGCGCACTCGCAGAGATGTGACGAAGCGCACAGTACCCCGTCTGATAGTCATCGTAACTTGAAGTCCACTTAACAACTTCGCTGACAGCTCCGCGAATTAGAGGGGTGCGGGGTGAGCCCGGGGTGCCGGCCCCGCTAATATGCGGAGTAGCGCCGCTCGGTTTCTATGAATTAGTACCACAGAGTACATTATACATATAGGGCATTAGTACGCGCCCGGCACTGCACTTGGCGACACGTTTGAATGCTGGCCCTGCGCTTGAATAATATAAAATACCGTTACAAGTTGTGGTTTTTAAATATTGTCTTTTACTGTCAAATAAATGAGGTTCAAATATGGATGACGAAACCGGGCCGTCAAGGCTAAAACGATGCAAATTGCCACTAAATTATAATATTAAGTACGGACAGTGATATTGAAGATCAGCTCTTTGAAGATGATGACAGTGACGATGAGTACCAATTTAAGGACTTGGATGTCTCATCAGATGACTAAGAAGAGGCCGCTGATCGGATGAATTTAATTTAGTTTTTTTTATTTAGTTACCAAAGATTTGGCATTTGTAGTCATCTCTAGCAGTATGATTAGTTTTCAAAATGTTATTTGTAAAAAATGTTTATTTAGACCGCGATCATGCAGCGGGCTATTTGTTGCAAATTAAGAGTTGATTTTACAAATGTGATGTGACGTGTGTTGATTTTATAAGATTTTATTAATTAGGTATTTAGAAGTTTTATGTTTTGAATGGTTAGCAAGATGTGATTATTTTAAAAGGTTTTTGTGTTTATTTTATTTAGAATGCTGCAATTCAGCTATTTTTGTTGCAATCTTAAGTTACTTTCAGATTTTTTAATTTTTTATACTATTTTTGTAAGATTATCCTGTGGAAGACTTTTGTAAATGATACCAATGGTATTAGAATTAATTAAACTACTATCATCTTATGTTCAAATATCATAGATACTTTTAAGTAAACCATAATACATTAAAGAAACTACTCCGCAAAATTGCGGACTTGGCACTGGGGTTGAAACTGTCAATCTCAGTGCCAGGTCCGCAATTTCGCGGGTTTTTTTTTAGTTTTTTCTTACCAAAAACTCCTAAAAATAGTTTAATATTTCCAAAATAACAATATTGAAACGTCCCTCATGCATATATTACAAAAAAAAACATTGGATTTTCCCATGACGTCACCATATTGCAGTTGGCAGCGAAGCTGTTAAAGTGCAAAACATTTTTTTTGTAAAATTCTCTTTTGTTCTGTCAAACCCAATAGCCCTGCAGATGTTTAATTTTGCGTACAAATGATAGCTTTTTTTAACCTATTAGCCGTAAGGACATATTTTGCTTCATTTGTTTACAGTTTTTGTGTTGAATTTGGAATGGCATAATCTGAACATCTTTGCCGACAACGGGCTTTAAACTATCGAAAGGGTAATTTTGATCGAAATAAAACATAAAATCAATTTTGATTAATTTATTATAATGTGCGATGTTAAAATAAAGTTTATAATAAAGCATTTAACTACACAACTAGAGCGGGAATGCGCCGCACCAGCATTCAACACTTGTTCATTTACTCAAACGCTTCTATACAAAAAACTAATTCATTCCAACGCGGTTACAATCTCGATAATATTACAATTATTAAAAAAAAAAGTATAATAATTATAGTAAGAGAGATTTTGTTCAGTACGATCAAACATCGGCGCAGCAGCCACTCTGATACAGAGGGCCGATTCGTTTTGTTTTAATTATTATTTATTAATAAGCGCTATCTAATAATGTTGTAAGCTACAGTATACATAGGGACCCCGGAGCGGGACGCAGTCGCCGAGCCGCGGGACTGTGCTCACTCGATACACTCGCGTATTCACACAAGAATGGAGATAGACCAGTATAGACTGTAATAAGAACCCCAACATCACCAGTAATTTGAAACACAAGTCTTTTCTTTTCTAATGAAGTGTAACTAGCTTCAAGTGACATAACTGTTTACATATTTTCCCTGTGCGAATATTCGAGTGCCCGTCGAATAGTTCCACAACATTCCCACGATTTACGACCAGGATGTAATCAAAATTAACGTTATTACTTTGAAATAAAAGCGTATATTTGTCAGACCCTAGGGGTTAAGGTTAAATAGAAGCATAGTTTCGTCCTAGCACCAGATGAGTTGCTAATAAACCACAAAATACGTTTGAGTTACTTTTATTTATTATTTCGCAGACATTATACAGTGGTTGTTAAGTTACAAACGAAAAATTTACGAATATTTGGAACGGGCAACTTTCTATATTCCACTCTATGGTCTGGTGGTGGTATTTATATTAATTGTCCATTCCAGCATGGAGTACGAGCCTCCTCGAGCTGTGTGTCACAGGAACACAAAACACTGGGCAAATGTATACGCACGTTCTATCACAACATAATAAATAAGTACCATACAAAAAGAAAATAAAAAAAATATTATTATAATGTACTGACTTGACGAACTTACATGGTTACAAATAGTCTTTAAGTAGTTTTACTATTTTTATTAATTAACAATACAAAAACGAGTAGTTTTTACGATTTTTAATAGACGACAATGGTTTTAAAACATAAGTTACAATATTTATGGTAGGAGTAAAACATCAGTGTGTAAGAAATAGATGGTAATAGCTCACCAGTCTTCATTACGACTGGCAGTCGTCATTAACCAAACAAAAATCTGCATTCGTGCGGCAAACTGAACTAAACATGACATAGCCAAGCCAAAATCACAATGCAAGTCAAGTTTAGTACTAATTCTCCACAGTAACGCGTAAGTGAAAAAGTGACATATTTAAAAGCGCGGGAAAGAGCTTTGCTCCCGCCCACTTTATTCAAAGACAAGTCTCTGCCAATGGTTAGCGAGTTACTAAAAAGCAATTCTACTGGCAGAAAGTGATGTTCCAAGTCCTTCTTTCACAATTAGTAGCCGATACTAGAAGTTACGGAACTACAACTCCGTAACAAACTATAGACAATCATATCTCGAGTTATACCATGCCTAAGTTGTAAAGGCCTAACGGATTAAGCACCATAGGTAGGAATTATCAGTTGATTAGTAAAAAAAAATCGATAAAATACTGATTTAAAAAAGCATCCATTTCAATTATTGTGTTTGTCAAGACATGATATAACTTGTAGCACTTTTGTCACGCCAATGTTTGAAGTCTAAAAAACAACAACATAATTTTGGCCGCCTTTCAAGACTGTTTGGAAAGATAATGGTCAGCTGTAAGAAATATATCAAGACGTAAATGCCAGCAGTTTTTGAAACTGCCTATAATATTACTGTTTTATTGAGCTAAGTATAATGATTAAATTTCCAAGCCGCCTTCACACCGAACCGACAATACACTATTACAAACTTGCTCACGTTTGGTGTGAACGCGGCCTAATTTAGTCAACTGATTAATAAATTAATAATTGAAAATACAATATAATCTCAAGACATGGAATGTTTTCTTAAGCTCTTGATATTTTCCTTACAGCTATACACATGATGACATTGAAACAACCAAGTTTTACATTTCTAGCCGAACTATATTCAAACATTTACGTAATCAATGTAATATAATGTATGCTCCAAGTGTGCTCATTTACCAGCGAAGTAAATTGTTCTAGTAACGTTATGTAGTTGCTGAATTCTTTATATAATGGACAATAGACTGCAGCTGAATACTATTACTACGAATGACAGCGAGAACTATGCTTCACAAAGCACGGAGGTCAACACGATATTGATCACCCATCCACGGATCAACCGTACAGCCATGAAGCCGAAATGGTATGTCGAAAGAGGCAGAGGAAAAAAGATACATAATATCACTCCTGTCTACCCAGAATGGTTCGAGACGTGTAGCTAAAGAACACACACATTTCACCAGTTATGGTTTTTTTTTTTCATGCAATAGGGGGCGAGCCCAATGACATCAAAATCCAGACTCCGGGAGGCTAAAACGACACATTAATAGGTAAGTTAGGATAAATTTGTAAATTAACATACATTTTTCCACCGTAAATGGGCACACTTGAAGTGTTTGTATTGTCATATAACATAGAAAATCAGGTCAATTTATAGTTATGTTTACAACGAGTGAATAACAAGCGATTTTATATGCAACAGATATGTTAAATCGATCACATCATGATACTCAACATTTATACATTTATCAATCAACACTTTCGTTCCTTTTAGTTTTTTTATTATTTAAAAACATTGCTTTTGCCTTGATCCGGTTATAACTTTTATGTTAATTAGAGAAGTTTAGAGAAAATGAAGTCAACTCAAGAAATATTAATATTAATATATTTTACAACAGTGAAAAACTATGGGCACTATTAAGATCAAGTCAAAAGCAATATTCTTACGGTACGCTAACTATTAAAACTCAGTGTACATATAGAATATCTAATTTTAAAACAACTATTTCACAACATTCCGAGTACTTCGTTATGCCAAAAAGTATTATATTAAACAAATTTGTCATGAAAACTAATCACAGCAACTCAGTAATATTATCCGTCAAAACTGGCTCATTGGGCAAGGGTCCAAATTAAATAATCTTAAAAAAGTTCGATATAATGAAAGCTATACTTGACCAGACTTGGCTTACATCAAGCTTAGCCAAACATAGAAAAAAAGTAGTTAATGAGGAATTTTGACAGATAGGTTTATAGACATTGGCGCAACTAGGTTATTAAACAAAACGAACTTTGACCGCGACCCGGCGACACGCACATGTCAGATTTAGGATTGGTCTAAAAAACGACCCCTAACACAATCTATTAAAGTTAGATTCACGACTTTGGATTAGAAAGAAGGCTAGATTTTTTTAAGCGAATGAGTTGAAGCGTTACTTTGTCTAGTTAGCCTCAGTTCCTGGCACCAGGCCCGGCCGTCTTGTGTGCTAAACCGACAATGTCGCCCGCAATCCAACCATATTTTCTTTAAAACATTTTCCATGGCAGATATTTGTCTTCGCGATATATTAAAGTGGGTCGAAACTGGCGGCGGCTGGAAGGCGCGATTTACAGTTATTAATTCAAAACCACGCTAATTGTGTAAATATGAATCATATAAATATAGTTCCTGTTCATAGGGTCCTTCAGGCCTGGTGCATATTCCCGCTACAGCCGTCTAGTCACGCCAATGAGGAACTCTCCATACTTCACAATCACTGGGACCGCCTCACTGTTACATTTGTACTTCCATCTCCCGGTGTATAAAAATATCTACAGTTCGACGATAGGCCTTTAGCGAAAGTTAAATGCATTCAGAATAAGTGACTTAACGTTAATAGGGTAATGTCTCGCACCTTACAATTACATGATTCGATTACATGTTAGGTATCGATCGATAAACTTATCTTCCGATGTCTAACACATAGTTATGTATCATTAGCATGAGTAAAGGACTGAATTCACTTACTGACAATCGCGTGGACAGTATCAGCTAAGTATTAGGACAAAATCTCAAAACAATAACGTGCAATGCCGGTAAGTGAACTCGGACCTTAATAGACTTTAGTACTGTATATAAACTATTACAGAAACTAAAGATACGTCTCTACTATCCATACTTGTAATAGCACATTTTGTCTCACACTGCATCGCACTCGGCAACACGATTGAAACCGACATGTTTTGGACGTTATTGAGTTAAAAATATACGTCAAAATAGCGCAGCAACGAGTCATGTGGGGCAGTTGCCATTCTTTGTGCTTCCAACACTACTAATAAACAGTCTCTCGTTTTCAACACGACGGCACATACCTCGGTATCCTAAGCTTTACAATAATATCGAACAAAGAGGTCACAACTAGCTCAGTTTTCAAAACGCGGGCAAATCAAAATTGAAGCGATTATACAGTAGGCCAGCTACACACGGTCACCAAACATTGAATTTGTCTCAATACTGATTACTTTATACATTGTCATTTTTGTGTCAGCGGACGTTGTGACGTGTCCGAGCGCCATCTTGCGGAGCCGGGAGCGCACTACGCAGCGTCGATACGATGAAGGGAATACAATTCAGTTGGCAACAACCGAACATCGAGATTCTTACTTCCTTAATTATTTATCAAAGTTTAAAATTGTTACATTACAATAGTCTCTGGCTCCGCCCTCAAAAAATCCTATTTTTATACTGACTTTCAAAATTATCCAATTTTTTGTACATTTCCAACCAGAGCGACTAAGACTTTTTATACTCTTTGATGCACCCAAACATGCATATTTATACAATTAATGTTTTATTTTAATTAAGGCGAACATTAAACCGAATAGTGGCCAGTCAGTTTTCGTACATATGGTGACAGAAGGTACTTCGCTATCAATAAAAACTTTAAAACAGCGGTTAGGAAACTTTCTTAGTGAGGGAATCCTATTCTATTACAAAAAGGTACCTTTCATTTTCGTCTTATAAGCGTCTAGATACCCCTAGCAACACATTACAGTCAATCATCGCTATTGCCATTGAGAAAATTTGTATAGAAATTGTAACAGCACCATGGAAGCAATATTTGGGAAACCAATTTCAGCAATAAAGACATTTTACGCAGAGAAGGCTGGCGATAACTACGTAGGTTAGGTTTTAATGCTCGCACTAGGGGTAACTGGTCATAAGTTGGTCTTTTGTGACGAAGAAAAAGGCGTTCCTATCAGTACACACTGTTGAGAATACTCATTGACTAACAGACATGTTCCTCGTTCACTTATAATGTAATGATGGTATCTAACCACGTTATACAGTAGTGATATCGACGCTACGTGCGGCGCGGGCGCGTGGGGGCGCGTGGGGGCGCGTGGGGGCTAGTGGTGGCGCGGCTGGATGCGGCGCGAGATGTGTTCCTCCTGCTGCATCTTGGAGCGGAACTCGGCCACCAGGTCGCGCGACTGTGCCAGCACTGCCAGCTGCTCGTTTAGGAGCTCCTCCCATTGGGTCGCGTACGCTGGAAGGAGAAGGTGGATATGAATGTGCGTGTTGATATAGTTTTGGTGTTACGTGTTAAAAAGATTTAGTATAAGTATTAAAATTCATAGTAGCGTTTAGCAAAGGAGTTAGATTTAGGCGCGGCTTAGTTAGTTCTGTTTTAGTTTTGAAACCAATTATTATTATCACTTTGATCGAGTTCTTTTTTTGTAGGTTTCTGAGAAAAAACAGTGTAGGAAAAGCAATGGACCCTAAAAAGATTCCACTTTAAGTCTTTAAGATAGATAATTTTATTTAAAGGAAACATTGCAGAGTTTTAATAAAAAAAAAAAAAACCGCATACACAGGCTTCAGTAAGTTAAATAACTTTTTTGCTTAACATTTTTCTGAGTTGCCAAAAATAATACAGGGTGTAAAAAGACCCTTAACGTAAACGAAAACTACATATTCTAACCATCACTAGGATAGTTTTTTTCTTCTAGAACATACCTGGGATCACTGGTTTTTCAAAATTGTATTCCAAGTATCATTAGTAAACTTTCTTCGGAACCAACATTATCAAAATTATCGTCTTTTCAAAACAAATTACGCATTTGAAGTGACAAAAATGCAATAAATACTAAACAAAGCGGTCCGGTCAGGTCAACGACCAAGCGCGAGTGGCCGCGGCCTGCCGTACGCTCAGCTGATCGAAAGTTGCGTTGCCTTGTCGCGCTTTCATTGCGCGCAATAAAAACCATATCTTTTTAAAAGATGGAAAAAAAAGTATTTTCCAGCAATATTTTTTGGTAAAAGTTACTTCATTATAATTATGTGCAGAATGTGTAGTTCTCGGCTATGTGATCGGTCTTTTTACACCCTGTGTATGTTGAGGTATTAAAAAGGTCGTAAATATTTACAAAGAGATAACTTCGTTGTGTTGTCTCGAACTATGAAAAAAATGGTCCAGACATCCTGAAGTCAGTATGTCTAACCACTTTCTTCACATGTTTTTTCGCCGACAGTAGAGGTACTAAACATTTGAAGTTAGGTAACAAATAGTAGCAAAAAGGTAGTAAATTTTGGTATTATAATCATCAAGTATCTCTATTGGTCCAGGGGTCCTGACGCTTACCAATTGTCAATCTTTTCAATTTTCATTGTTATAAAGAGGAAAAATTTGTATTTTTGTGTGTATGTATGTTTGTAATGAATAAACTCAAAAACAACTGTGCCAATTTCTAAAATTCTTTTACCGTTGGGAAGCTACACTATTCCCGAGTGACATAGGCTACTTTTTATTCCTGAATTCCCACGGGAACGGGAACTACGCGGGTGGAACCACGTGACGTCTACTAGTTTTCAATATTTGGCATAGTTAAAGTTTATATGGAAAAGGAGTGTATAAGCTGCAACGGGCGACTTTTGACCACTGAGCGACCTCTGGTAATAATAATTTAGAAAAAGCAGATAACGTATTAAACCAATATTATCCCTATAGGCAGCATGATGATCAGCGCGGAGATTATAGTGAAAGTTATTTATGATCTCGTCCACAAAACACAGAATATATTTTTAAATTAGCTAAACTAAATTAGATGCAAACATGTGATTGCAACGCGTAAATTTAGCAGAAACTTGTTAAAAACTATGAAAGTTGTGCTTTTTAGCATAACTTGCATTTTTACTTGTATGGCTTTTAAAGTTAATTTTACTTTTTTTATTCAGATCTTTGGTCTATGTTCAGAGATTTGTTATTTTACCAAAGTAACAAAAATAATGAGTGGACGGACCCAAAAGTAGTTTAATATTAAGTAGAATGCAACGCGACCTCTACCAGTGTTACAGTAACAATGATGCAGCAACGTTGTGTTGCAACAGTGAGTCAAACCTAACATGCTGCGCGGGCGGCGCGTCCCGAGCGCGCTCGGCAGGAAGCGGAGCCGCTTGATGCGGACGTGCACGCCTGCGTGCGGGACAGACACAAACATACATGTAACATGCACGCTTACACACGTGTAATACAAGCAAACAAGCTATATGCAAAAGCGACATATATTTGTGCTTATGTTAAAAGTAAATTTGTTTTGAATGAGAAAAAATAGTTTTCGGGACAAATTAGCCGCAATAAATTGGAATAAACGAATGATTATACTACAAAAATATTCAGTCGGCAAGGAATAGGTATTGGCGCACTACGACGATGAAGAGTAGGACAAATACTAGTTCAATACCAATGACTGGTAATTTTTCCAAGTAATTTTTTCATTTGCCCGCTTTCAGATTGTTGACGGATCTTGGAGGCATCTTATCTCAGAGGCACAGATTGCAGAACAAGTGGAAATCAAATAGTTGTTCAGCATTCCATGCAACATGTCAATTGTTGCAGAAACGCCTTACAAAGTTGCAATACCAGCTACAGACATTCAGTAGACATGCAACAACATACCGTCCTGGTCGTAGTCCACGTCGCGCGTGATGCCGAGCAACTGGTTGCAGCGTTGCAGCGCGTGTTGCAGGTAGTCGGAGATGGCCTTGTGATTATCTAGTACTTCCTCTTCTGCTCGCTGCATCTCGTCGATAGCCTCGTGGAACGTGTACATCTCCGCTGACATATCACCCTCCTGTTCAACAAGTCATTTTGGATTTTTTTTAAGTATGTCCTTCAAAAATTGTTAAGTCATTTGTTTTTTGTAAGCTGCCCAAAGCATGAATTCTGGACCCTGTTTAATAAAACTGACAATCTTCTGAACAGCTTCTGTCAAAATTGTTGAATAATTTGTCCGATATTTCTACAAATACGACATCACAATTTCTTTTTTAGTCAGCCGTGCTGACGGTCGGCGCGGTTCGCGCGGTTCACGAGGATCACGCGGTCGGCGTAGCGCAGCGTGTTGAGCGAGTGCTCGCACGACGACATGGCGGGCGAGATCATCGCGATCATGCACGTGCTCCCACTTGTCGCCGATGAAGCTACTTACATTGAGTGACCGCAGCTGCGCCAGGTCGTGCGCCGGCTCCATGTCGACGTCGGCGAGCGGCGAGTCGGGGCGGCGCTGCGGGTCGGCCGTGCCCAGCTCCTTCACGCGGTCGGCGTAGCGCAGCGTGTTGAGCGAGTGCTCGCACGACGACATGGCGGGCGAGATCATCGCGATCATGCACGTGCTCCCACTTGTCGCCGATGAAGCTACTTACATTGAGTGACCGCAGCTGCGCCAGGTCGTGCGCCGGCTCCATGTCGACGTCGGCGAGCGGCGAGTCGGGGCGGCGCTGCGGGTCGGCCGTGCCCAGCTCCTTCACGCGGTCGGCGTAGCGCAGCGTGTTGAGCGAGTGCTCGCACGACGACATGGCGGGCGAGATCATCGCGATCATGCACGTGCTCCCACTTGTCGCCGATGAAGCTACTTACATTGAGTGACCGCAGCTGCGCCAGGTCGTGCGCCGGCTCCATGTCGACGTCGGCGAGCGGCGAGTCGGGGCGGCGCTGCGGGTCGGCCGTGCCCAGCTCCTTCACGCGGTCGGCGTAGCGCAGCGTGTTGAGCGAGTGCTCGCACGACGACATGGCGGGCGAGATCATCGCGATCATGCACGTGCGGGACTTGTCGCCGATAAAACTGTCGCGCAGCACTTGCGTCAGCTTCGATACTCGGAATGGGAGATGGTTTTGACCCTTCATGCCGAGCGCTCGGATACATTCTTTTAGTGCGAGCAGGGATTTGTTTATTTCTGCGCTCTCCATGCCTGTGGGTAAGAAATGAAAACAGTAAGTTTCGGAAAATAAAATGATATTTTTAACTTTATTAACATTCACATATTATATTATTATGTGAGTCGTTGGTGATTATAATCATAACGCATCTGTAAAATTGTACAATGCGCCGCATTACATAAGGACTATCCGTTTTGCATTACTGTGGATCAAAGTTTACCTGTAAAGTATTAGAACTGAACGAAGTTACCTACTTGACCCTAAACATCACAAATGCTATGTCGATCCCGCCAGTCTTCAGTTACGCGTACGGTGTTAAAAAACTTAATTTTTAAGAACATTTTTAACACTTGGAAGGGAGCACAAAATGCAAAATCTTTTGCGATCTTTCGAAGGCGTTCGATTGACATCGTAACCATAGACACTTAGCTGGATCACTATGACCGTTAAAATACATCTCTTGATTTACTAAGATCTTGACTAAAAGAACGTCAGGTCAAAGTTCAGTCAGATTATTGGCGTAAACTCATTAGGGTTTAATATGATAATGGGTGTTGCCCAAGGTTCTATTTTAGGTCCAGTCCTCTTTCAAGTCTGCATAAATGGTTCACCCGAATTAATTCAGAATGAACCGAACTTGCCGTGCATGCGGTGCACGCGGTGCATGCCGGGCGAGCGGACCAGATAGCCGCTACATGTATGTGTGGTAGTGTAGTGGTACGTACGCGTCTGGCGGTTGGCGGAGGAGGTGTCGGCGCCGCGCTCGTTGCCGGCGAGGTCGATGAGCGAGAACTTGCCGTGCACGCGGTGCATGCCGGGCGAGCGGACCACGATCTGGAACACGGCGTGCGAGCGGGACGAGTTCGAGTTCGCCGACGTCTGCAACACCACAACATTACGTATTACGCTAACGTGTACTGTGTAGGGTCAACATGTCCCTCCACTGGGGACAGGCCCGTCTCCTGTGGTGTGCGTTTCATACAGACAAAAAGACACTGACAACCCTTATCAGACAATTCATGTTTAATTTTATGTTTTTTTTATTGAAAGGAACAGCAAACAGTAACATTATTAGAATTTACAACTAAATTAACAAAAACATCATTTTGGTTATAATGTAACCCATAACGCTTACCGCTTAACCATAACGTCCACAAATAAGATAATCAATTTTAATTAAAAAGAAAACTAAGGAATTAACTACAACTCCGAGATCGCGGAATGAATTTAATTGAGATAAGGGCATGTCACAAAGGGTGTAGGCGAACTTAATAATTTGCTTGTTTTTAGTAAACATAAGGCACTTCCGTAAACTTAGTTTTAATTTGTTACTATGGCAGATGGCAGTAGTCTATTAGTCTATCAAGGTTTTGTTGAAATAAAATGCAATCATTTACAGATTTGATGGGCTTATAGATCTTTAAATCATCGGCGTACAACAGAAATTCAGTGTTGCGGAAACAGCGTCCAATATCATTTACGAATATGTTGAACAAGAGCGGCCCAAGAATAGAGCCTTGTGGGACGCCAGATGTGACTTCGATAATATTTGATCTGTATCCATTGACTACCACGCTTTGACAACGGTTTGTAATATGCGAAGCCAACCACGGCATTAAATTGCCACGTATTTCGTTAAAGGATATTATACTTAGTAGCAGCTCATGGTCCACCTTGTCAAAAGCCTTGCTAAAGTCTGTATATACAACATCTACTTGCAGGCCATTATCGAAACTATCAAAAAGGAAGCCGGAAGAAAACTCCTGTTCTGCTCGGCTTCTTTAAACAGCGATCAACTACAACAAACCTCCTGGTTTGTTGTAGTTGATCGCTGTTTAAAGAAGCCTTGTATAATGACATTGTGTAACGATGGTTATATTACATTATGGTCGATTCTCTCAAAAACCATTGACAAAGTGGAAAGGATCGAGATTGGACGGTAGTTCTCTAGGTTACCCTTTGATCCACCCTTGTGATCCAACTAATGTCTAATATTTAGCCTTTATAGTTATTCGTGCTGTTATACTAAGAGGCACTTAGAAGGGATAAAAAGTTGTTGAGATGGTCGCAAGCTGCAGTTGACCCAGAGCACAAAGGGTAACGTAATGAGGTAATCAGGTTAACAGACGTGTGCCACGTTGCTTCAGGGAGATTATAATCTCAGACTACACAGAAAAAATCGATATTACGAATACACAAAGCTTCGTAAAGATATTGAAATTGCTTTTCATACACAAATGGGATTGTTTTAGGAGGTATGTATGCAGCAGCCAGGATGTGATGCTTTAGTTTTGACCATATAGTATTATTTACTATTGGGTGGCAATAGCGGAAGTGTATAAGTCTACTTCAATGGGTCGGAGAACGTTTAAGATAGCAACAAGAACACCGCCACCTTCCAAATTATTAGTGCTGGCCCGATCGCGATCACACCTGTACACAACGTAAAGCTGATCAATAAATTCACTGTTACTGATTTCCGGCACTAGCCAGAAGTCAGAATGATGATGTCATAAACTCTTTCTAATTGTAAGTATTTTCCATTTTAACTTTCTACTAAAGTTGTGTAGTATATGAGTATTTTGAATGACGAAACGGTCGGCATAGTAGCTAAACAATTGGCTGCTGCTCAGCGTGTCACGAGCTCGATTATAACACTAAATGATTAAAAAAATAAGAACCATGCAGATTAGTGCCTGAAATTGTCTTTTGAGGGAAGAACCACACAGATACGAGGGGACCAGATCAGTCAGTGCAAGTATTTGTCAGTAATCATGAGTGTTCAATCAAATATGAACAGTAGCTATAATGTACCTTTTCCATATTATTTTTACCTTTACCTAGCAACATTGAAGGTTATTATACTGTGTTTTTGCTATGGCAACTCTTCCCCTTCTTGATCAACTCAATACCGACTGTGTAGACGTGTTCTGTTAGTTAATTCCTAATAAACGCAAAATTAACATTATATTACACTTGCATTTTAATTATACATGCAAGTGCTGGTCCTTCGAAGTTTAGCCAGTGAAATAACCGTGTTTTCGGAAGTTTTCCGCGGTTTGTGTGCGTTACATCGGTTGCCGGTGCGCTCGGGACCCGCCAAGTGTCTGCGAGAAATTACGTATTTTCTCGTATTACGGACTACAAAGGAGCTTCGGATCATCGAGGAAACACAATCTACGAGATTATCAACGATACACCACTACAAATCTGCAATTTAATTGTAGACGATTAATTTTTTTCAAGTGAGGGTGTCTTGAAAAAACAGGCATTTTTGCAACGGACGGTGTATTTAAGCGTTGGCTGTGACGACACGACGAGCTTCGTCAGGTTGGCCATTCTGCGGTTGCGTTCCGGGTAACTGTCATCAAGTTGACAGTGACAGCTGTCATCCGTCAGATTCCAGACATCTATGACTTTTGCGCCAAGAAGTCCCATAACGAAAATAAACAAACACCGATTTCTACGTGAACAATCGTAATATCCGTCGAGTTACGTTGTAGTGCAATAGATTGCTGCTTTTTAACCTGCAAAGTGCATCTCAGTCTATTCTAAAGGCTTACAAACTAAAAACAAAAAGTGCGTTTCTTAATAAAAGTGCAGTGTTACGGCTTATTGTGTGCGGTTTATACGGCTTGTTTATCAACGTACGGTAAACAATGGCGGAGGATTTAAACAGGTTGCGATTACAACGCCGACAGCTAAAAGGTACTGTGACTAGGATAGAAAACTTTGTGAATGATCCAATCAACCTAACTTCTTCTTCCGTCGAAATGTTGCAAGCCCGTAAAGACAAACTAATCAGTACAATGCGTAGTTACGAAAGTGTTCAATTAGACATTTTGTCTCTTTGTCCAGAGGATACTGAAAAGGTTGAGCTATTGGAAGAAAAATATTACTTCATAATTTCAAAGTTAGACTCGAGTTTGAAACTGTTAACCCAGTCTGAACTATCTAAATGTCCTAATGTAGCATCTTCTAAATTACCCAATATCGAAATTCCAGCATTCTCTGGCAAAGATTTTACTAAATACACGCCATTTATGGATTTATTTACTGCTGTTTTTCATAACAACAAATCATTATCTGATGTTCAGAAATTGTTTTATTTACGAAAGTATTTATCTGATGAAGCACTAGCTGTCATTATAAACCTGCCACTTGTAAATGAGTCGTACAAGGAAGCCATTGATTTATTAAAGAAGAGATATGATAATAAGGCACGTTTAATAAACAATCACATAAACATTATTTTAGAAATGCCGTCTATGCAGCGAGGTACTGCGGCCTCTTTGAGGTCTTTTATTTCGGAAGTGCAGCAACAAGTTTATGCTCTTAAAAACTTAAAGCAGCCCATCGATAAATGGGACATGTTGCTCATTTGTGTTTTATGTAAAAAGTTAGATCAATATACTAACCGGGCATTCCAATTAGAAAGGGATCCCGAATGCTTACCAACATTACCTGAATTTATAAACTTTTTAGAGAAACGCGCCAATGCGCTTGAAGAAAGCGGAGACAAAAGTACTCATGAGAGTATCTCCAAAAAGTCTTTCAAAGTGAGCAATATTGCCACCAAAAGTAAAATCATTAAAATATGTAAGTATTGTGATAAAGCTGATCATTTATTGTTTGAGTGCCCAAAATTTAAAATGGCAGCAGATGTTGATAGAATCAAGTTCATTGACAATCACAAATTGTGTACAATTTGCCTCAATGAACACAAAGGACGCTGCAGATTCCACTTTAAGTGTAAAATTTGTAAAGAGGGCCACAATACTCTGTTGCATAGGAATAGCAATACAGATCAGGAGCAAACTGTCGCTCTACATACAAGCAGTCCCACTACACAGGTAATATTACCCACTATAAAAGTTAAATTAATTGATGTTAAGGGACGTGAACTGCTTGTAAGAGCATTGCTTGACAGCGGCAGCCAAGCCTCATTTATCACAAAATCTTTAATGACAAAACTGTCCTTGAAGCCTAAGACTCAATCTACCAATATTATTGGTATTGGCAATAGAAATAACACAATAAATACATATGTGAATGTAGTGATGCATTCTCCAGTGCAGAACATGCAATTTGATGTGAAATGTAATGTAGTAAATGCAATTACCACACGGTTACCTCAACAATATTTTGATCCTACAAACTACAAGCTGCCAGAAGGAATATACTTATCAGATGACAAATTTAATGTGCCAGCTGAAATTTCCCTTCTCTTAGGAGCTGACATTTATTTCAACATTTTGTTGGATGGTCATATTAAATTGGTAAATGGTCCAGTGTTGCAAAACACCTTATTTGGGTATGTTGTTGGGGGAACTGTGTCTAATTCGCATAATTCAGATGAAACTCTAGTATCAAACTTTGCTATCTGTGACTCTGAAAAACTAGAAAATGTGATGGAACAGTTCTGGCTGAGTGAAAAAATGCCTGATGTTTCTGAGAAATGTAAAAACCACTCTGCTGAGTTCCAAAAAACTGAAAGTATTTTTCTTGAATCAGTCCAGGTCAAAAATGATAAATTTTATGTAGATATGCCTTTTGTTGCTGATTTAGAAAACTTGCAGCTTGGAGATTCCTTTTCTGTAGCTCTGCAGAGGTTTCTCGCACTGGAGAATAAATTAAAAAAAGATTCTAAGTATTTTCAATTGTATAAAAAGTTTATCGATGAATATTTGTCCTTGGGACATGCCAAAAAAGTCGACATTAGTACTTATGATGTACAAAATGGCCCTGTGTTTTTCCTGCCACATCACGCTGTTTTAAATGAAAATAGCAAGACAACAAAGCTCAGAGTTGTATTTAATGGCAGCATGAAGTCCAAAAACAAAATTTCCCTTAACGATGTTATGTTGAATGGGCCCATTGTTCAAAATGAACTTTTTGATATTCTTGTCCTTTTTAGGACTTATATTTATACGTTAGTATGCGATATAACAAAAATGTTTCGAGCAGTCTATATTAATGAACATCAAACTTCTCTTCAAAATATTTTATGGAGAGACGATCCAAGCAAGCCCATTAGTTGCTTGCAGTTGCAAACAGTCACATACGGACTTAAGGCTTCAACTTATTTAGCAACGAGATGTCTAATCGAATTGGCACAGCGATATGAAGATGCCTATCCATTAGCTGCTCAAGCCATGCGTTCCAACACTTACATTGATGATGTTTTAAGTGGAACTGATGATTATGGCAAACTTGTTGAATTAAAAAGGCAGTTTATAGAACTATTATGCAAGGCTAGTTTCACACTACATAAGTGGTGCTCAAATGCACCCGAAGTGCTAGATGACATCCCCAGTAAAGACAAGTATTTTGAGGAAATTGATATCAATAAAAGCAATATTATCAAAACACTTGGTTTGAAATATGATATCATACCCGATCAGTTCACTTTTACATGTCCTGTCAGTAACAAAAATGATTTGATGACCAAAAGAAGCATTTTAAGCTACATTGGCAAAATGTTCGACCCACTAGGATTAATTGGACCCATAATAGTAATCGCAAAATTGTTCATGCAAGAGCTGTGGTCCAGCAAAATTGGTTGGGACACAGCCCTGCCACAGATCCAACTTGAATACTGGTGGAAATTTATAGACAATTTAAATCTGATGGGGACAATAACTGTTCCAAGGGGTTTATCTTGCAAAGGCTTCAATTCCATAGAGTTAGTCGGGTACGCAGATGCCTCTATTAAAGCCTTTGGAAGCTGCCTCTACCTACGGGTTTTGGATGAACAGGCCACAACATTCAGCGTTAATTTGTTGTGTTCAAAGTCACGAGTAGCTCCTATAGGAAAATCCTTGACTATTCCCAAGCTTGAGCTTAACAGTGCTCTCCTCTTATCTCAACTGGCAAGTAGAGTCTATCATGCATTGAAAACCAAGCTTCCCTTGTCAGTTCATTTATACAGTTACTCACAAATAGTTCTGGCATGGTTGGTTTCGCGTAAAGACATTCGCGATGCTTATGTGTCAAAACGTGTAAAGCTAATACAAAACTTGACGCAAGAGTTTGAGTGGTCGTATGTAAGATCGGCTGACAATCCTGCAGATTTATTATCCAGGGGCTCAGCGCCTCAAAAACTGAAGTCAAGTGACTTATGGTGGCATGGACCAAGTTGTTTGTCAAATCTAGAGTTCAAGCACCCACATACAAACATTGATTTGCTATACACTATCCCCACAAGTAACGACGACGCTACAGCCAATGTCTGTACCACACAAGAATCAGATTTTAGTCTCTTTGAAAAATATTCGAGTCTTAGCAAATTGCAGAGGTTAGTGGCTCTCCTCTTGAGGTTTAAAAGTAATTGCCGTAATAAAATTGAGAAGGTTTATGGGGTGTTGACTCCCAAAGAGCTAAATAACTCACTAAATGTGATAATTCGTGCCACTCAGAGAAAACATCTCTCTAATGAGATAGAGTCTCTTGCTAAAAACAAAACTATCAAGTCTAGCTTAGCTAATTTGCATCCTTTCTTAGACAAAGGTGACATTCTCAGAGTAGGAGGTCGTCTACAAAATGCTACAAATGTACCTTATGAAAAGAAACACCCTGCTATCATACCCAAGTCATCACGCATTGCGTCAATGCTAGTTGAGAGAGAACACCTTCGCCTTCTCCATGCAGGCCCTAAGTTGGTTCTTAGCTCGCTCCTTCAAAAATATTATTTGATCAGTGGTATAAGGGAAGTAAAAAAAGTGGTGCATAAGTGTATCAAGTGTCATAGAGTGAAGGCTGCAGCCGCCAAGCAACTCATGGGCTCTCTTCCAAAAGAGCGGCTTACTGCTGAAAGACCCTTTCAGACTATAGGTGTAGACTTCTGTGGCCCATTCAACATTAAGGTTGCAAGGATACGTAGGCCATTAGTATCAAAGGCTTATGTAGCCCTATTTATTTGCTTTATTACCAAAGCCATTCATGTTGAACTGGTTACTGACCTCACTACTGAGGCTTTCTTGGCATCTCTCAAACGCTTTATAGCAAGACGTGGATTACCTACTTGTATTTTTTGTGACAATGCTGCCACATTTAAAGGTGCATCCAATACTTTGAAAGATCTGTATAATCTGTGTAATTCCAAAAAACACAAAGATGATGTAACAAACTTCTGCCTAGAAAAATGCATAGATTTTAAATTTATCCCCAGTTACTCTCCAGAATTCGGAGGACTATGGGAGGCAGGGGTCAAGAGCTTAAAATTCCATTTAAAAAGAATTGTTGGCAATCTCTGTCTAACCTATGAAGGTCTCTACACAGTCATTACTGAAATTGAAGCTATCCTCAACTCGAGGCCTCTGCTTCCTATGTCATCAGACATTTCTGATACTAACTACTTGACCCCTGGTCATTTTCTAATTGGCACGGCAATGACATCATATCCTGAAGTAGATCTTTCTAATGAAAATGTAAATCGTTTAAAATTTTGGAATATTTTATCTAAATTGAAACAGGATTTTTGGAAGGCCTGGTCAAGGGATTATCTTACCCAGCTTCAGAGCAGACCTAAGTGGATTGATGCACATCCTAATTTAAAAGTAGGAGATCTGGTAATTGTAAGATCAGATAATACTGCTCCGCTTAAATGGCCCATGGCCCGGGTAGTAAAAGTTTTTCCTGGCTCTGATGGCAGGGTGAGAGTGGCTGAGGTCAAGATAGGTAGTAAAACTTATACAAGGTCTTATAGAAAACTAAGTCCTCTACCTATAAACTAATGTTTTAAATTTATGTTAACATTTGCAAACTTGATACCTACTTGTTTATTTTCTTTAGTTTAATGGTGTGCCGTGAAACTCCAGGCATCTACCAAATGTTGTATTTTCTTATTCTACTTACATAGTGTTATTAGAAATTAATGGGTGTGCTCATTATGTTTAAGTTTAAATTATTTAAACTAAGTATTAATATTTTTGTCATCCATTCTGCCCTCGGGCCCAACTATGTTCAATCAAATATGAACAGTAGCTATAATGTACCTTTTCCATATTATTTTTACCTTTACCTAGCAACATTGAAGGTTATTATACTGTGTTTTTGCTATGGCAACTCTTCCCCTTCTTGATCAACTCAATACCGACTGTGTAGACGTGTTCTGTTAGTTAATTCCTAATAAACGCAAAATTAACATTATATTACACTTGCAACTCAACTCGGAACTTGAGGAGCTCCACGTGCTGACGAACAATGCCAAAGAAAGAACATTTGGCTTATTTCTTGAATGCGCGAGCACTAAACAAATATTTGTATAGCCTACCCACAGTGGTTCCGGGACTGGCTGGCTGACCAATTTCTAGTAAGCTTATACAGTTTTCTATTGACCACAATAAATTCGTACCTGTCCAGAAGTTCTCGCCGCGTTCCCGTGCTGTATAAGCTTGAGTACTTCGTCCACGTTGTCGACGACTTTCTCTGTGAGCCCCACGATCTGCACCTGCTGCTTGCCGTCCTCCAGCACGCGAAGCTTCGCCTTATCCGCTAGTAGGTCGAACACCTGCACACGACATGAAGCCATACAAATTACTATCAGAGTGTTAATAATTGAGAAAGTTGAAGAAAAACGTCCTCACAAAACAATGCTTCTGATACAGTTCTGGTTTAATAAGCACTCAGCCGTGTTATTAAAAGAAACATCGCAATACAATAAGCGGACCAAAGAGACAAGGCTTCATTTCTATGCTGCACAATAAAAATAAAATAAAAAGTTTTATTTCCTCAAACATTGCGTACATCATAAAGAAAAGGAATATTCTTCGATATAGTATATTAATCCTAAGACTAACATTTTAACATCATACTTATATTAATGGCATTACTCCACTCCAACTACTCTGTTTCACTGGAAATCTTCATAGACGAAACAAGAAAGAGATTTTTACACATCTTACCATACAAACAGAGTAGTGTGTAAAATTCTCATTAGTATTGTGTACCTTTCCGGAGTATATTTCGAAGAAGGACGCGGACACTATGAGGTTGAGAGGCTTGTACTTGGGAGACTTGAGGTAGGCAAACACGTCGCGCGCCGCCATCGCGTATATACCCTTCTTGCAGTCTTGAGTTTTGCCCTGAAACATGAGAATAGGAAAACCAAGTTAGCATTCATTTCTACTTTAAAAGGTTTCTATGTTATAAATAAAAAATCTCTGCCTGCGAATTTGCTAGCTTGGAGATTTACTGTACCATAACCCCTGGATTATAAATAAGAAATCAAATAGCACTTGTTGATAATGTAGCTTCACATATTGACAGAACTTTTGAAATTTGATGAATAATTTTGAATATTGCACCCTACATACAAACTTACAAGCAAATTGTGTTCCTTTAAAATATTAGTAAACATTATAATACTTGAAATAAGTAATTGATGCTTTAAAAATCTATGTGAATTAAAATGAATCTGCGAAATGTGTGTACCCGCATAACTTCCGAAAGATTGCTCTAAATTAGGTTTTTCTATTTTTGTTGGGCTCTGGACAGTTTAGATTTATGATTGTAGCCTACAATTGGGTTACAAACCAACGTGTCAACAAGACAAGTCTGTCGCGCGGTCCACTAGTATCTTGATAAATAAAGTGAGCATGTAAAGTTACCTGGAAGTCACCACCCATGGTATGCGTCTTGCCGGAGCCGGTCTGTCCGTACGCGAAGCACGTCGCCATGCCGCCCTCGAATATCGTCTGCACTAAAGGCTTTGCCGTGTATCTGTAAACATGAAAACGAAAACAAATAATAATATTTTCTAACTTTCAATGTCTTTCGTTACTTCACGAAAAAAGTTGTCTCTCCCAATTGCAAGGTATGCGGGGTGTTGGATGATGTACAACACTTACTACTACTTATATTATAAACGCGAAAGTTTGCGAGTATGATGGATAAACGGAGGGATGGATGGATGGATGGATGCTTGTTACACTTTCACGTACAAACTACTGAATGGTGTTAATAAAATTTGGTATGGAGTTAGCTGACACTCTGTATTAACACATAGGCTACTTTTTATCCCTGTATTCCCACGGGAACGGGACCTACATGGCTAGTTTATATATGATGAAGATTTTTATATATGATGGATGTTGGTATATTAATATCCCTTTTGGCAAACCCCACATCATCTACTGCCGCCGCTTTATTTAAAATGTTTTCGCGTCAGTGAGGTCCTGTTCATATTTAACAGATATAGGTTATACTACTTGTGATATTCCGTATTTAGATTTGACCTAATGGGGCTGCCATGTTCTTATAAAAACAAAAGTCCTTAAAACAAAACATAATAATAATAAAAAACTGTTATACTGACTTGTAAACAACGTCGTTGGTGCAGGTGTCGTCGAAGGCGTAGTCGAAGCGGAACTTCTGATTCTCGAGGTACTTTGTGAGGTCAACTTTGTTCTTGGGCTCGTGCACGATCATCTGGTCCTTTGTGGGCACGCTGATTACGTCCACCTGGAATTTATATCACGAATAGAATTAAGTATTTAAAAAAAAACTTTACATTTTTTTTAGACAATTTGTGTCTCATCCCTACGCTGTCATTGACTCGGACCGCGACTAGGCAAAGATCTTATTTATGAATGGAAATTCGGAAATTCCAGTTGGCTACTTATTGAACTATAGAAAGAGAAACCATAGCCCTCACCATTCTGCCCAACGTACAACTTTAATTAATGTTACAGATTCATACTAAATAAAAAAAAAATTAACGTATAAAAAGGTTGTGGCGACTTCTACCTCGACACATGCGAACTAAACTGACAATTATCCTACATCGCGATGTTAAAGTTAGCAACGCGATTGAACGTATACAAGATCCCGACATCAATCCCGTTGGGCAGTAGTGTCTACCAGACCAGTGTCGGAAGATCCACCCTTTTCTATGATGGATGAGGAACATTACACCATTTTCTTTATTACTCTAAAGGAGGGTGCTTCACATACAACCTCCTTTAGAGGAATATAGACACGTCGTATTTTCTAGGTAGCTTACCTCCTTTTTCGTATTTTCCTTTTTATTGAGCGGCCTCTTCCTCACGCACACTGTGATTTGATGGTCTTCTACGGGTTCGTTGCCGGTCAGTGGTCGGAACTCGATGCTGTTCTGATACTCCCGGATCATTGCTAGGAACTCCCAGTTAGGGTTGCCGGGGTCCATGTTCATTAGGGCTTCCTGGAGTTACATGAAAGAAAACATGTTTTAACATTTTTAAAAGGTTAAGGGGCTTCACCAACGTAATGTTAGGTGATTTTTTTTACGGGATGTTCACTTTACATAACACAAAGAATAATCAAAATCAATCGTACATTTTTGGCAGTGGATGGGTTATAATTGTGTTTGTATTAACCTTTTTACATAAATAAATATTATTCATTATATATGAAGACCACTTCGTGCCTCAGAACGCACGTGAAGCCGTTGGTTTGACAGCTGTTACGAGATTGAACTGACATTACTAGTAGTCTTGTTAACCCCTTCAAGTAGGTAAGCTAAATATGCTTTTGTCTGGAGTGGATTCACGTCAATAGGGCAATGGGCAGGGTTCGAATTCATATCAGCCATTTGGCTTTAGCCACTTGAATCATGTTACACAGTTACTGGGCTGTGGAGGTCAGATAGGCAGTCACTCCTTGTAAAACACTGTTATTCAGCTGCATCCCAAGATGTGATGATGATGTGATGTGTGTGATGTGTGTGTTGTATAAGTTGTAGTCACCTTCTCCTCTTTGAGCTCGGCCTGTCGCTGGCGCCGCTTCTCCCGGTTCTCCTTGAGGCGCTCCACCTCCTTGACGACGTTGGAGCGGCGCACGGCGCCCGACGCCACGGCGTGCGGCACCGACACCGTGGACGACACGCCCGCCGCGCGCGCCGCGCCGCCGCCCGGGACGCCGCCCGCGCTGAACTGGGGCAGTAAACGTAGGGTAAACGTTGGGTTTACTACTAGCTAAAGATATATGCGAAATAATGTGAGACCATAGCCCTTTTTGTAAGTTGCGGTCACAAGATCTGATAAACAACCTTAGTTTTTAATAATCATAAACCTCGTCACTCAAGGTCTTTGTACTCATCATTATAAACGCCTTTTAAGCATTTATTTTCATTTATCCATTTATCTGTACCAATTGTAACTTGAACATAAAAATAAGTTAAAATGGCGGCTGGTAGCCTATGCCACTGAGAAACAAGATACTCATTGTGAAAACCTCCTTTCCTTAACTAAAGGCGGCTTGAACGTTTATCCTGCTGTTTCCCTATACACACTGGTAGTATACTTGACCAAACCTAAATTAAATACAAAGGTGACAAAAGGATAAGATAAGGTAAACAATGTAGGACATAGGAAAGGACAAGAAGGAACCTCTTTGACATTATGCATCCTCCGCTGCAAGTGCGGCATGTAGGGCGACTGCTGCTGCAAGCCTTGCGGCACCGACGCCGCGCTTGGTGTGCTGCCGGCGCGCGACCGACCGCCTGACGGAGGCGGCTGGAAATTACCAGGTCATACGTACGAGAGGAATTAGGATGGATGCTGGAAGGGATATCTGTTGTGAGGATGGGATTAGAAGCATATTATAAGGATGACAATGTGGGGGTCGTTAGTTACGCCAGAATAGAAATCAACTTACAGCTGTTAATGAACTCCTGGTGAAATAATGTTACCTGACTATTCGTCAATTGACCAGAGCAAGACCAAAATTGGAACTGGCTATTGGGTAAGTAGATAACTTTATCCTTGTCTAATGGTAGTCATTTGGCCCTCCGGACCCACATTTTACGTTTCACTAGTGGTTCTTAAACCTCCCCTCACCTGCTGCGTAATCCTAGTGTTGGTAACTGTCGGCTGTGGTGGCTGCACCGGCGGCGGCGGCACGTTCTCCGCGCCGCGCCGACCGGTCGTATCGCCGCCGTGCCCGTTCGTGTAAGCGCCGGCCGCGTTCGACAACCGCATCTGGTTGTTGCGTGTCACTCGGGACGGCGCTGTTAACAACAGATTAAACCAAATTGTAAAGATGGATCAGGGAATTACTAAGAATTCTCCAGTAATAGATCCATTATCTACTTAAAGATTTTTCCAGTATAATTATAGTTTCCATCTAACTTTATTCTGGGAAAGCCTTTGTGAGAGCAAGCTATACTTAAAATCAGGATTATCCAATGAATAAATAGCATCGGTTGCTTATACATAGACAAAGAATTGAAGCATTCGACGATCTACCTTGACATCTCAGATTTACTACATAAATGCTGTTGTTTTCTCAGCACGCTTAAAAAAATGTGTGTTGTTTATGATACTGCAGGTTGTTAAATTCCTTATAAAAGCCACACTATTTGAGGCTTAAAATATTGCGTTAAAGGCATTTTCGCCCACGTTTTCACAAATGGTAAATTCGCATACAATACAAATGGCTTATGATATGCAAAACTATAGAAATATTAGTCAATCTTTAGCCTGTTTTGAAGTTCAGCAAAGGATTAAACGCAAGAAGACCTTGTATCATAATAATTTACAAGGCTTCGTGTCAAATTAATCAGAAACTGGTTCAAAATCCATTTTGGATACGCTTAAGCTTTAATATTTAAGAACGCTATTAACAGGCAATATCTCAAGCCTTAAATAATACTCATAAAATTTAAAGTCACGCAATTTTTCGACTAAAAACCTCGTAAGCAAAACACCCGTCATGCAAAGACATTACTTTGTCTATATTCGTCCATACAATGTGTCTGTGAATCATACTGACGTAATACCTATATCTAGTCGAGAACTGAGAAAAAGAAAATGTCCAAAAATGTGCAAAAAGCATAAGTTTATGGGAACTAGGAACGCAAAAGTGGTGCGATATGAACAGCTCTTACGTGACTTCGTCTTTTGTTCCTCGTCCGTCGCCTCTTCAGCGGGCGTTTCAGATTTCTCAAAAGCTTCCATAGGTTCATTGTTTTCAGTCGAATCGGCGACGCGCCTTCGACATCTCAACCACGAGCAGCACATTTTTGGCGATATTTTGTTTATCTCATTCGTCTGTTACATGATATGTACTGCTTTGATAGACTGATTGTTCGGAATGAGTTCAGTTTGCGTTGGCGCAAGGCAATCCTGCGCCGCCCGCCATATTAGGATCTCTTTCCGTAGTCAAGGCAATGAACCGTGACGCACGAGCTCGGCACGGCCGCGCGTGAAGGTGAAAACGCATATCCACCTTATTGGTAAACGAAATAGTTCACATACTATTTAAATCGACATTTGCATCAAAAGTGGTCGTACTCGGTGACCCGGTAAGGTATAAAGGGCGCACAGACTCGTGTCATTTAAATATAGTGTAACGTACTGACAATTAATGAGCACTGATCTAAATTTTACACGCTAAACATTGAACAGATAGACAATAATATACTGTTAACGCGAGTGTAGTACTTACAGCCTACAGTCATCACAATAGCTTAGAAAGCTGCACGAGGGAAAAATAATTTAATATTTTTCTTAACGCACTCAACACAAAACCGCAAATCTAAAAGCAACGGAGAATCCTAGGCCAACTTTCAAATACTTTGTCATTATCATAAACCTCCGCGTCCTATCAGACAGCCACAACAAAAAACAATTTACAGTTAATACTCAAGAGCTAGGCGATCATCCACCTAATATGGTAGAAAAACCTAAGCCTGACAAAGGCTTACGGTGTACTGGCAAGAAAAACTACTCGATACCGGCGGAACTATTACTGCTGTCAATCCATTGGACAATCGACTAAAATTGGTCTCCCATTATTTGTCCCCACAACTAATGAAACATTAAATGTGTGGTGACGTCACGCGCTTCTATGCGAGTAATCGATAGTTGTGACATGACTGTCACAGTTTAGGGTTGTGAACTTGGCAGTGGGGTAGTTAGGAAGGGTGAAAAAGTTCCTTAATAACGACATTTTTCGGGTCAATTACTTGAAATTTTGTCTGCACCAGCTGTACATTTTCCCATAGATTTTCGCCAAAATGGAAGAGAGATCTGATTGAAGAGTAAATCAGTAAAAACGTTTGTAAACCCATATCTGAATAATTTTTACCAAAATTTTACAAAATGCTTTCGAAATAATATGTCGATACCAATTAGTTGAATGTCTAACTACGAATAGTAATTTCGCAAAAATGGCTGTTATTAGCCGTAAAAACTGAATGAGCCAATCCAATCTAAAAGCCCACCCGGGTATTTTGCTAAAGTTCTGTTTTTGCGTAACTATAGGACACGCGAATGAAAATAGGCTACAAAATACAAGGTAAAATAATTTATATTACATGCTAAAAATATTGAATACTGCTGTTTTGGCTATAATATTGTTACGAGACCTCGGCCTGCAACCATGTTCTTCAAAAATGTAACGTGCATAAATAAATTTTCAAGCAGTGGAATTTTTTTTTGGCTTTTAGACACACTGAACCTCTATTTTAACACTGCGAAACTCTCATGCACTCTTGCAAAGTTCCAAAAAACAACTGAATCACGAAAATTTCGTACCAACATCAATATTATGATCTGGGTTATCGATTCGCCTAACCTCTTAGCTGGTTACCTCATTGCTTCGATCTTCATCAACATACCAATTTCCCTATTTATGCAATCGTCTTTCATTACCTTCCTTTCCTCTTGATTTACATTCACTCTGTCCACACAAGTAATTTTAGTCCTTACTGCTAAATACTTCAAAATTTCGCAAACGCACAGCTGTTCAGATAACAATACGGTCGCCTAACAACGACACAACGTCAAGCGTCACATGCCCTAACCTGTAGAACATTGTGTCTTTGCTTGAATATGGATCAGAGAAAAAAAACATTGGCGCATAACAACGGTTCTCTTGACAACGGGACGATGCATTGATCAATTGGGATGTTGCATATTATGAAGCCAGCTGTTGCCAAAGAATTTGATCGGATGGATTTTGGGGTATCGCGGCCAGTTTGCGGGTTTGCAATGTGACATTTTGCTAAGTATATCAAGATCAGCTATTTCTGATGCATTTAAACCTCGAAACTGATACATGATCAGACAAGATTATAAACATACATAGGACAGGCACATATATAGAACTTGAACGAATGAGAAAGTTCACCCTTCTAAAAACAATTAGGGCCCTGAACAAAATGATAACAAGGGCACATAAATAAATGGGAAATATAATTACCTACTTGAAATTCATCAGAATAATATCTCTAAAGGAGTGACTGTCTTTATGATGTAACAAACTGTGATCTAAAAAATATGTATGCAGAAAAATGCTCTTCCTAGCATTATTTATAATCTAGTGTTTACAAACATAAAACATAGTATTAATATTACTTGTGGTTATTAATTTACGAGCCAACACGCGTAATGTTCATGGTTACTGACCATAAAAGTTGGTATCAACACGAACTTTTACAATTATAGTAATTTTCACCGACAAATGTGGGTTTGTTTTAATCTGCTATTTTCATATTATCTTATTGTCTACATACGTTGTGCCTGGGAAATAAATAATAATATAATATATAATAGAATCGACACTATTTTGATCAAGTAATTTAAATTGTTTGAGGTACTGTCGATCTATGCAACTTGGCGAGTTTAGACTTGGTTTTTTCTAACCCGTTGAAAATTGCTACATCTAACATCACAAGGATTGGATCGTACTGGATCGGATTGAATTGGTGAACGAATCCCGGTTATTTTTGTAGAACATGAACATGTCTTTGCGGGTGTTCAGAAGTCCGAAAGTCTAACCGAATTCTTACGAAGAGGTAACGTGTGGCGAAGTGGTTGTGGAGCTCAGATAGCCACTATAGCCAGTTGCTCCTTGTAAAATACTAGTATTTAGTTGCTTCTCTTTAGACTGGAAGCCGATCCCATAATGGTTAGGAAAGGCTAGGCAGATAATGGCCTAAACCGATAAGCCTGGAATTATAAAAGGGTATATAAAACCGGGCTTTTCCTTTAAATAATCGGGATTTCCTCGTCTACAGCGTTGTTTACGTTATCAACAGATTTTATCGGCAACGCGTGCTTGATACTACGCTCGATAACTAAGCATATGTAATGTTTTTCTACATGAAACACGAAGAGGACTTATGTAAAGACTTGCGGAAGAACGGAAGTGAGTAGACGTCGTTAGTCGATGGAAACTACTTTGTAACATGGCAGACTGTCAATGGCCGGAGAGAATTGAAGCTCTTTTAGAAACCGCAACTGGAGTACTGTTGGGCAGCGCCAGTATAACAGTGCTATTAACCATAATCAGTAAGATGCTCAAACCCCATTTCTGGAAAGAAACTTAACTCAAAAAGTTTGTAACGTAATAGGTTCCCTAGTTATTTATGGAAGTGTCTTATATTCGTAAGGCCGACGAAATTTATTTCTTAAGAATCTACAAAGTTAGTTGTTATACCAATAGTGATGACTAATTAATACTTAGTGATAGTATAGTAATTACTTATAATACCCAAAAAAGGAGAAGTAAATAAGAAAGAGGAAGGGAAGAGAGAGGTAAACTTTGTAGGTAGGGGGGCTCTGGAACTACTCACGAAATTTTATTAAAGTTCCTTGACTGATAGGTTTCTTTCACGCGTACGAAGTTGCAGAGAGAAGTGTTGCTATAGTTAATTATGATATAAGCATCTAAAGAAAGGCTGTAAAATCATTTAAGAAGCTGACAGACCACTTGTAATATTGGCCAATCACCGTCTTATCATTCAATTGCTCCTAAACGACATAATTCTCATGACCAGACGACCTGAACAGTGGGTGCAACGAATCGTATAAGAGAATGAACGAGCATGCAAAATTTTGATTAACCCGGTGATGAATCACACGCGACCTTTGTTTGTTCACTTTAGTTAAGCTTGCAATGAGATCTCACCAGCCTTAATTTTGGCTAATATTAGATACCTTAATTCGGTTCAGCCGTATTGGTCTGAGCTTTCGCTCTTGCTGTTAAACTAAAACAGACTTCGTTTAGGTAAACATTATGGACGCTCACAGTAAAACGAAAGCACTGGAGACTTGATGATAATAGCGTTGGAAATTATGGAACACCTTCGTAGATTTTCAAAAAGACTTCAGATTTGTTCAGGATTAGCAGCTTACTTTAAGTCATCTGCCTATAGATTGTGACCGGAAGGAGAAGCTGGAAATGAGAGTTACGCTCACGGCTCACGTCTGGGGTAAACCGTCTTCGGTGTCTGATTGTCAGCAGCCGTCAGCGGAGTCCGATACCCAACTGTTCTAAGCTATGCGTCACTATTTTAAGTCAAAGTATCTTTATTTCCGTGAAGGTAAGGAATAAGCTAATATCAGAGTTTATACGACGCCAATGGTCCTCACATACCGTCGAGAAATATTCCTTTACCGTTTTTGAAGCAAGTGATAATTATCACAGGGCAGGATTATTTGTCATTGTACTCTAGTATCGTACAAGACATCAGATCGCACAACACCGGCAGTCGGTGTCACACTATGCTCAACCATAAAATCAATAAGATTGATAAGCTCGACTGACGTACACGACCAAAATCCCACTATGTATATCCAGACTAAAACCAACAATGTGCCTAGATGATACGTTTACCCAGGTTGAAGCCAAAGCGAAACAGATTTTAATAAGCTAAAACTTCACATCAAAGACAGTCTCCACGTGGATTGGATGTCAATAAAATGCTAATGTACCCGATTCAGGGGTCGCGACTTGCGACATCGTCTGTCGGGTCGTTACCCAGTGCCTACGCAAATGAATCACGGTGCGTTATCCTTTACTTTATAATAACATCATAAACAAAGTGGCCTGTAACAAACTCATTGCACGTGGGATGAGGAACGAAAAGAATTAGTGATCAATGAACTTTTAATGTCAATTGCGTTTCTAGACACAATTAGGAAGTTTGAATTTGTCGAACAAAGAAGTTGGATTACCTAAAGATTTTGGTTTATAGCGTGTACCTCTGAAGTTGTTGAAGTAAATACTAAAATAATTGTAAACGTTCGGAATAGTTTTGGTTGTAGTAAATCTTAAGTTTAACTTCTGGCAAACTAACTGCCATTGTACATGACCGAAATTTGAGTTACGAGTTTTGATACTCAAAAGAAGATAAACTTCGTATGAATAGAATTTCAGGACTTCCTAACATGAGCATAAATTATGAAAATGACGATTACGAAGTTTAAATTGTGTCTCTAATGCATTTAAATGAAAGCGGGTTTTATCTCTAGAAAGATACTCAGGGTATTAAAATTCAGAAGTTTAGAGAAGTTCCAACTTTGATGAATCTTGCAAGATGTCAAATCGTAATATAGAGTTTGATTGAATCAATTGATCTGTGTATCATCGGGTCGTACATCAAAAGTATGACGAAGGCATTTGGACAGGTGTATCCACAAATAATCGGAAGTAGGTAAACGGTTATTTATTAATCAGTTTTGTACTTAAATCGATCGACATGACAAAGGCAAAGTTTATTTATAGTTCAGCCTTTATCCTCGGGAAGGTCGTTCAGAAACCAAACTTGGTAATGTTAACAGCTTCAACGATTAACATAGTAATACTCCAGTCGCGACTTTCCGAAAAAGGGAAACTTTCCGTCTACAGCACCATCAGTACGCGACACTTGCCACTCGGAATCAATTCCTGGGACACCCCCAACACTGCACAACCAAAACCAACCTTAACATAATGCCTTTAGGATAAATATTGCACTAACACCATCACACACAAACAAGGGGGTTGAACTTACGGCCTACGGTCGCCCGCCGCGCCTGAAGTTTCGGCTGAGCGCATCGCTCGTACAACACTGGCATATCGATGAGAAATGTAACAAAAACAGTTGAATTTCCAACCCAAGGTCAGGTTAACAGCACTATTGTGTGTAATCCATTTGTGTGATTGGTTAAATTTGAATTTGAAACAACGGTGCCCGCCAGTGTTGTGGTACACGGCCGGTCGCGCACTGTCCGCGCGCCAGTGCTCCGGCCCACACTTATAGCGATGGAACTAACGGAGTCACGTTGACCGCCCCATGTAAAATTCATACAACCCCGAAATAAAGCGGCTTAATAACAACACGCCACCGTCATGTGTTATTATGAGGATAAACAAAGAAAAGTGCTATATAGGCCACTTTAGGAAGCCATATGTTAGGTCTGAACTTCCTGCGACGGAAGAAACTTTGGAAATAACACTTGATAAAGTCAAAGGTCAAGTCCAGAATAGCATTGTATGACATAAAGTAAAGATGACCTTTGCAACAATAACCTCACGTTCTTGGGTGATATCTTGATGCTCTCAATCCGTCGTTTAGAAAACTTTCTGCTGTATAAGGGTTTACTAAAGGCTCGTGACGTGCTTCAAATTTCCTCAGGCCGCTATTTTAGTGCGCGTCGAATTCCAAGAGCACTCTTAATACAAGGTTAAACTTTGGTAATCGATGTGGAGAATTATGTATATTCCAAAGTTTTAAATTCATACTTTCTTTTGAATCATTGATTAGGCCATTTTAACCTTAAAAATTCATACACAGTATCGACTCTACGTTCTGAAAAGTCTTGGTCCTTTCTAACGTAGCAAGATCGAACCCAATTTTGCTGACGAATAAAAACCGGAGTTCATTAGTTAGCATAATACAAGACATTCAAAACCTAAACAGACTAGCCGTACAATGGCACCAAACCGTATCTACAAAATCATTAAAAGCCGGTGCAATGCACCTGTCAGTGGCATTCTCATGCGAGGTGGGAACGATAAATATATGTATTATAACACGTCCACTAATTGTGTGAACCAACTTCGGCGCCCGACATAACTGCATAGGCACAGCACGCCATTGTACCGTCTGACGCTAATTGTGAAATTAATTAATGAAGAATTCTCGGATTTGGATGAATGACGGTTCTATTTTATTTACGATGCAGCATTTATAAATGGTCACGAAATCGTGACGATTTCGAAAATGTCAGATATTTTGCTACCAGCAAATGGCAAATGCACATCGATAATGGAGAATTTGCATGTAATTTGGCTCTTCAGATTTTCTTCCGAGATCCATTACACGATATCGCTCGTGATTGATGGTGTAACGGATGAATGAAATCCAGTTTTCATTTTGATCGGAAGAAAGTATAGCATTATGCAATACGGAGATCAAGATCACTAAGACTTAGATTATAACCGAGTAGACAAAATGCGAGAAACAGAACTGCTTAAACGGAGGTTTCTGGATATTTATCTTTGGCAAGCTTAGCTAAAGACAATTTCTATTTTATAAGGAGTTGATGCATTTGTGGCTTCTGGCAGGTCAGCCAACTAAAGTCGAATAACGTCTTATCATCCAATTTATGTTGGTGCTGGAAGTTGCGGAAGGATTAAATGTCAGGCACGAATGTGGGACATTTTTGTGAATTATGCATTTCCCACACGTTGGGAGGTCAGTTGTATAGTACTCCTAGATATAGTTAGTTCACCCAAGTTCCTGAACATAAACCAACGCCCAAAAAGTGTTTGTATTCCTATTACTCGCATTCATGAAGGGTTTGAAAAGCATAGTAGTTTTTAATGGCAAACTTCAATCAAAGCTGAATGAGAATAATGATCCAATCTGCATGATTACGAGGCTGGTACACAAAGTCGGTCAACAACGCGTTACAATTACGCTAACGACCTTCGCGGGAGCACAATGTCAAGAACGGTTACGTTTTGACAATGACCCTTACTAGGTATAAGTGTTACAGTTTAAATTAATATAGGTAATGGGATAGCTGCAGTAAAATAATATACTAGACTCAATGGTTTTGTTGTATGTAATTGATATCTGACATTTTAATTATTATTAGTTTTAAGACACTTTAATTATGGTGATCTACCTAATTACTACTGACATGTAGTACTAGAGGCAAAACATAGCGTTCTAAATCTTGAACTGCATTAAGAAATTTAATGTATACCTATGTTTTACAATAAATAAATGAATTTGAATTTGACGATGTTACATATGATGCAGATGCAAATAACATAAATATTCCACAACTTCCACACAACGCCATCTAGCCCCAAGCTAAGCCGAACTTGTGTTAAGGGTACTAAATAGCTGATAAACATACTTATATTTCTAAATACATACATACTCCTAGATAAATTACACCCGCTATATAAATGACGCCCGCCCGCGTTTATGTTTCAAAAACTATTATTTCTTATACTCAAGAATTCAGTGGATTCAGTGCAAATTTTACCATCTGTTATTTTGGTAACTAGACGTTCTGCACATTGACTATTTGGATAAGTAAGATGTATCTGTCTAGCATTTTCCCAACTATGTATGTTGAGGTCAGCTTACAATTTATCTGAATGCAGCTGAACACTAGCAGTGACGTAGTAGTGTATTTTGTTTACTGTGAATATGCCTTAATTAAAATTGAGAAAACTGAATATGTCCAAAAATATTGATGGAATGTGGAAACCGAAAGATGATAAGTCTAGAAAGAAGGTGACTATTGAGATTAAGGTACAATAGTGTTTAATGAAGTGATAAGAAATACTTCACCGACTCCAAAAGAGCGTATACATGGAAGATTCGGGAAAAACGTTTAGAGTTACGAAGATCCTCTAACTAGACCGTCATCTGCATGCGTAGCATGAACACATTGAACACCGAAGAAACGGCCTTTGTCTACAGACGAATCGGGAAAGTGACAGATTATATAGACAGGAACCTCAATCTGTCAAATTTCTTTCAATAAACCTGCCTGCGTAGCATGAACACTTTATTTCTTTTCTTCCGAGACACGACAAAGACCGTTTCTTCTGTGATCATGCTACGCGTGCTGGTGGGCTACGATAGGGTTCTTGGATATTTTGTTCAGTCGCGCTGAATATAACGATCTAGGTATGGCAGTTTGTTTAGCGAGTGGCGAGATACATGTCGCTACTTTTTCGCGATTTCATTTTGATCATTGAGACAGATAACCAGTATAACTTTTATTAAATTCATTAACAATTAAATAAGACTGCAGGTCTTCTCAAGTGGGACAGTCAATTAGGACATTTTAGATCACGTTACCTGCCAAATAAATCTTGCGCAACCGATTGATGCACTCGGGGGTATGTGAGCTGGCACGCGATTGGGGTGACCATTATTTTCCACTTATTGGACGGCCAATGAACTTAATATTTTATGTTGTAGTAATATATTTACAGGTGGTGAGTGTAGGTCAGGTCTGGACAAGGACGAATATGGATTGTAGATCGAATTCCGTGCGTCAAACATCAATTATTTATTTTTCAATCCATCTATCGAGTAGACAGTTCTCAATTTATGTTCTTCTCAATATACATATTGATATTAATATTACTGTGAATCTCCATATAGTAGTAAATGTTAAGACCAACCGGTGGTATGCCCAATATGTAATGGGCACTAGTTAATAAACTATTGTCAGAAATTGATATTAATTTACTCAAATCTGACATCAAGGTAATTCTGCGATTCATCTAAGATTCAGCAACACGTTAATGTTAGACCGTTTCAAATTATAAAGCCAATAGAAGTGTAGGTGAGTTATTGACAAAGAGATTGTTATTGATTACCTCAAACTATTTGGGACTAATTATTTTTTTACTTCTGTCGCTGCAGAAAACTTTTTACTAAATCATAAATAGATAAGTATCTTCTTTCATAATGAAGATAATAAAAATGAATTAAGCTGTCGTGGTGTATGATTCACTGGGAAATCGCCATGAAAAGAATAAACAACAACCATACACCAGGGGGTCGAGTCTGCTATTGCAATCGTGTCTCAATGACCGGTCAATGATCGATTTTTGACGTATAACGTGAAACTTATGACACATTTCCCATACAAAAACTGTCAAAGTCGTCAAATATTCGATCAATGACCGGTCATTGAGACACGATTGCAGACTCTAGCCCCTGTTAGCTTGATAGTCGTTAGCAGACAAAGCGAAATCTTCCGATCTCTTTTTTATTTATCGTGCGCACGGAAAAGTACTAAATTTGGCATAGTTAAAATATATGCGAAAAAAAAATGCAGGAAGATGAAAAAACAGTTGAATTTCGACCTTAAATTTTTCACAACCTTCACACAATCTGATCTAGTCCCAAACTAAGCAGGGCTTGTGCTATGAGTATTAGACCATAAAGCGTATACAGTTTCCTTTCATTACGTATTTTTTTAAGTAGATACAAGATACAATAAAGTAGGTACTTATATAAAAAAATATGGACTGCCGTCTAAAAAGTTTTCTTCCGGCTTATCAAAATGCAACAATTACGAAACGTCGGTCGGTAGCCTTGGGCCTAGGGGAGCTTAGACTAAAGATGCTTCTCAAGCAAAGGGGACCCAATGAACCCTCGGGGGTATCAAAGGACAAGTGAATTTCGAAGGAGACCGGAATACAAAAATCACGGATCTGAAACTCAGAAGTTGGTCTCATTAGAAAAATAAACATATTCACCCCTATAGACCAAAGAGATTATTAAGAAATCTACTATAGAATGGACATAAGAAGAAATGACATAGAAAAACTATGATCCCATGTCTCAGTAACGCCATCTAGAATAACATAGCTATATTGGAGCGGTAGCGGCTCGTACTACGGCACAAGTATCGGATGAAAATTTTGTTCGAGCGTGATATTGTTGAGTATTGAATGTCTTTATTAATATAGACCTAAGTAATGGTGAACAGGCAAACATTGAAGAGTTGTTATATTTATCCTTCAGCTTTATTACGAAGCAATAAGTGGGAAATTGTAAATTCGTTCAACGTTGCAGCTACTGCACGCCGGGTACTAAACAATTCATACTTCGCTTCCTATTCAGATAACTGAAACATTAAACCCCTTACTGAATTTATAGAGAGTCTCGCTGGTTTAGTGGTCGCAAGAGCTACTGCCAAGGGTAACGTCCTAGGTTTGATTCCCGGATCGGGAAATGTAAACTTAGGTCTTTCCATCAGGAATTCTTAAGTAGCAGCCCAGAGTTTAGATATTTGCCCGGTGGACGGCAATAGGCTGACACCTTATTACATGAGACTTAAACATAACTGGTGAAATATAGGCACCTATCCACACCTTTGCCTCACCCTTCTAAGATAAAGGTGTCACGTTATCTTAATAATAACGTGTAAAGCATTTCAAATTTAAACCCTTAACTTGTCAATAATTATAGACCTATCTCAGTGTTGCCAGCCCTGTCTAAGGTAATAGAAAAATTAACCAACACCAGACTAGTAAATTATCTAAATAAGTTTAAAATCATATCTTTAACTCAATTTGGGTTCAGACGGGGAGTTTCCACCGAGGATGCAGTTGGAGCCCTTACCTCACTAGTTACTGATTAGTTAGATAAAGGGGAGAAATGCTTGACGGTATTTCTCGACCTAAAAAAAGCTTTTGACACCGTTTCCGTTCCCATCCTTGTGAACAAACTAGAAAAACTTGGAATAAGGGAAACACCTCTTAAATTTCTTAAAGACTACCTAACAAATAGGAAACAGAGGGTAAAGTTTGGAGAGTATATTAGTGATGATGCTGATGTGTCGTTCGGCGTGCCGCAGGGAAGTGTTCTTGGTCCAACACTATTTCTAGCCTACATTAATGATCTTTGTAACCTTAAGGTTGAAAACGCAAAAATATTTTCCTACGCCGACGACACAGCTGTTGTCTTTCACGGACGCAGTTGGTCTGATGTTAAAATTAAAACTGAGTCAGGTATGTTCCAAATTGCGTCTTGGCTCGATAACAACCTACTTACGTTAAATACTACGAAATCAAACTATATCTGCTTCTCTATCTATAAAAGTTCACAACCAGATGAACTGTTCAACGTCAAAGTACACTCATGTGATAAATCTAATAATAATAGTTGCGATTGCCCCACTCTCAGCAAAGTTTTGAAAACGAAATATCTTGGTGTAATTATTGACCACAGATTATCATGGTACTCTCATGTTGAACATGTCACTGGAAGGATTAGGAAGTTGGGGTGGATTTTTAAAACTTTAAGACATATTGTACCCAAAAATATAAAAAAGAAATCAGGCTCTCCCAGAAATTTATTAAATGAAATATATATCTCTCTAGCACAATCAGTAATAGCCTACTGCATCACTATATGGGGTGGTGCAGCAAAATCACAATTTATACATGTAGAACGAGGACAACGTGCCTTGATAAAAATAATGTATTTTAGAAGAACTAGATACCCTACTGAAATACTTTATCAAGAAAGTGGACTACTCTCTGTTAGAAAGATATATATCATACATACCGTTCTAAAAAAACATAGAAATCTAACATATGATCCAAGTCAAGCAACAAAAAGACGGAATGATCTCGTAGCTAAGGTTCCACACACTAAAACTAAATTTGCTGCCATTCAGTACAATAAACTATCATGCCAACTTTATAATAGGATAAATAGAAAGGTTATATACACAATAAACTATTACGCGAGTGTAAAAAAATTCTTACGGATTGGATAAAAACTCTAAATTACACAGACACTGAGGCACTTCTTCAACAAATAAACTAAAACAAGAACATACATTTTCAGACAAACATCCACATACTCATACAGAAACACACACACAAAAACGTCAAAAACAAACACACTCACACAAACATACCATCACACACACGCATACACACAAGGATGCTTTATATCTAGGTTTCTAAATATTGTATATTGCTGTTGAAGAGCGGAGTCTCCTAACACAGGCATTACATGCTTAAAAGGAGGCTCCAATCACTTACTAATGTAAACCTTTTAGTTGAAAAATAAAGATATTGTATATTTGTAACTTAAAATGTGTGGTTAATCTATACTCCATCTGATTAGGTAGTTAACAAAAGGTAAACAATTTTGACATGTATTTTTAGTTACATAATAACACAGTTTAAAAATAAAATGCAGCTGAAAACAAATTTAGATACAACAAAAACGATTACATGATTAATTAAACAATTTGTTTAAACAGTAGTTGTATTTAATTAATAAGCGTTTATGTAAAAAGACTTGTCAAGATTGTTTACCTTTAGTTAACTAGCTACTCGGATGGAGTATAGAGATTATACTGGGTTAAACGTGGCTAAGAGTTAATTTATTCACAAGGGAATAAGCATGAATTCACGATGGGTTTATAAATAGATATAAGATGCATTACTTACGTCAATATAGTAAAAATATCATGATAATTTTATAGAAATACAGATAAATGGAGATGTGTCACTGATTTATAGTAGACATAAGAAGTTCTCGCACTGGATTGACAACGCTTTTGACATTTTATGTATAAGAACGAAACTGACCTTGATTGCCAAATGATATGAACCAATTAGGAGACCATCTCTTAATCAATCACTAGCCCTGACTCATCACCACCAAATTTACTTATATGCTATCTATTCAATGTCTATTAACTTTTCTATGTAGACACGCGACACTTACTATTTCAGGTTAAATAATTACAAAGCAGACATACATATCAATTGAAACAAACACTTTGTCCTACTGAAACAAACATTTGGTGTGTTTAATAACAAAAATAAGTGCGCCCGCGTCGCAGGTAACACAGTTATCAGTTCAATGACACCGTGACTATTAGGAACAATGGAGATTGGGTAAATATTGATATCTGCTGAAATTAACCTAGATATGGAACTTAGATAATGAAATGCTATACAGGGTAATAGGTAGTATACTTTAAACCGTTCAAGGAATGAAAGTAATTATGATTTATACATCTTGTATGATTTACGGGATAGAATACCAGCACCAGGTATTCCACCTGGCATAATATGATGAGCTGGACTACTATTGGTGCAACTGTGAGACACGCGCCGTCCAGTAGTAGGTACCTATTGTGTTATTTGTTGCTGCGCAGAATAAACGATTTATAATTCTTTTTATCTATGACTAGCAGACGTTCCGCGTAGGTCCCGTTCCCGTGGGAACACAGGGAAAAAAGTAGCCTGTGTTAATCTAGGGTGTCAGATAACTCCATACCAAATTTTATTAAAATCCATTTAATAGTTTTTAACGCGAAAGATCTATGATTATAAAAACTTTACTATGAGACCAAAAATCAAAAACTTTGTGTATAAATCAGTTAATTTTGTTGTTTACAATCATAAGTACTTCGACTCTTCTATGTCGGTTAATAACAAAATACCTAATGTGATAATCACCAATTAGGCTATCGAGTTTCACCACCATTAGTAAAGTGGCAAATATGTAAGTTAGCTGCTGCCACAGTTGGGGAGTTCTCTCGACTGTCTTTCGTCTCCATCATCAGATCTACTCTAATTGATTTTTTTTATCGTATCACCAAAATCACCCTGTTTATGCGTATAACTCTGCTATAGACATACCATTGCTTCTTCAGACTGAACTCTTTCAAAATACCAGAAAAATTACTTAAAGTGGAATTGAGGTGATCACCTGAGCATAACGACAGTCACGCGTCTACACTCCCAGAAATTCCTCCTGAACTTTTACAAGCTTCTCTTTGCTGTGCCAATTCTTTTAATCTATTTAATTAGTTGGAATAATTTCTGCGACTATGACCTCATTTGTTTTTATTAGCTCCGTGCTGAATTTCTGATGTTGGAAAGTGTTGTATACAGCCCACTCAGGGTCCATAAATAGTAGAAGAGCAGTAATAAAGCTGGAAGCCAACTTCCAGCTTTATTACTGCTCTTCTACCTGCTGCCTGCCTAGCTGTAACCAATAAATAGTGATAAGCTTGGGACCGTGGCGTGGCTCATAAGGATTTAACCGAGGCTTACGAAGGTTGTGTGTCAATTTAACTTTTCTATAAAGCTTTCATCTGGGGTTGAATTACATTCATAGGCATTTGAAGTGGTAGACAGTTGCGTACTCTTAAGAAATCTCTCCTACTAGCTATGAGGTGTCTTACAGGGTCATTAGTTGGTACCTACTATATTTTAGGGAAAGAGATTATAGTATGCAATAAAGTATTGAGTATATTTAAATAGGTAAATCTTAGGCATGTCCACTTTTCGGGCTTGAGTTCTGTTGAAATTTAAATTGTGGGGTGAAATATCCATAAAAGCACAGCACCTGGAACCATAAAACCATTTCCCGGTATCATATCAACACAAATAGAACCTTTGTGACGATAATTTCGCGTGCCCCACCTGTAACAAATGACCCGCGACCGTTGAACCCGCCAGCCAGACGCAGCGACGCTCATGCACAACGAATCAAACGTCAAACTAGCTGTGTCTCACTCTACCGTGATAAGGATGTGTGTACACACAACTGATGCCTTTTATTTACTGTCTGTCTGTATGTCTTGTTTTTGTTGTGGACAGAGTTGAAAATGCGGCACCATCTCTGAAGGTTATATTATTAGCCCTTAACAACTTGACAATGTAACTGCTTTGTTAAACGCAGATTAAAGGCATAACCCTATGGTTATGCCTTTAATCTGCGTAAAATATATATTTTCTTTCTAGGATTTTACTATTTTACTATGGAGTTTAGAATTTACAACCTTTTGGCCAAGTAAGGTACGGCTCAATGAATCTTAACCTTGAGATCATAGAGCAACATTCATAGTGTAACGATTTCTCTCTTTATATCCTGCGGGCTATTACTATGAATGAAATAATTTTAGGAGTTTTGGCGCTGATAACCCGTATTTTAAGCTTTGCCTGGATTGGTTACAGATACTCGATTCATAACAAATGTTAGTTAAAACATTGTTCAATGAGAGGTAATAATTATCGTCTAAGAAGAAGAATTATCGTGTAGGATTTAGAAATAAAATATTATTATTAGTGAGAGACTGACCAGAAAAGAAATCATGCCAAAAGATCAATAGGCAAAGACTAAAACATCAAAAGTAAAAAGTCTAATCAGTTACCGAAAATTAATATCTTTCACATACCTATTTCAAAAGATTTCGTTCGTTAGAAGACACCTTTAGCCTTAGCACAGCTGCTCTGCCAGCGATAACTTATCAAAGATCATTCATGTCAAGTAATGTCAACTCGCTCATATCCAAGACGTGTAACCGTGTTTCTTTGTAGACAGCTAAAGATTATGTTACTTTGTTCTTATAATTCTATTCCATTAATAATATGGAAGGAATCTTACAGATAGGAACTAACAAAAGGACCGATTAACTTTTTCTTTTTCGTCATATAGGTACGCGTAGCACGATCACTGAAACGGGTTATGCCGACGAAAGATTATCGAAGTACTCATCCTCGACATACGAAAGATTTTCGTATGTCGAGGATGGACCAAATGGCATTCGATCACTGTGCAAAATGTTCAACGATTAACTGGCAAACAGGTAGTTTCGTATTGGCTACCTTCAGTATGTATCTAGGATGACGTCATACCGCACTGGCAGACTTGACGAAGCGCACATGTACCCTGTCTGATAGTCACCGTAACTTGAAGTCCACTTAAAGTGCAATACCATTTTTTGGTAAATTCTCAGTTGCCGTCACAGATTAGTGTGCAACTGGGCTCTTCCTTTTTGCGTCCCTTACTGCACAGCCAATAAGGGAATACTTCGTTAGCTATTTAATAAGGTCTATCCATCTTTCTAGGTGATCTAATATTTAGAGCATAATTTAGACAGAAGTCAGGCATCTCTGGGTTAACGTAATGCAGTAGATAACGACCTAATGAATCATCGCGTGATGTGAACGAAGCCGGTATGCGCTCATTGCTATACATTACCAATATTTGAGGATATATTATTCTAATAAATGTTATCAGAATTTTACGAGGACAATATTTAAGGTAAATAGGTATTGATTTGGAGTTAAATTCTGGCTTGCGTAATAATAAAGTAGGTCTAAAAATGGCCTTTCCCTTGTGCATCTTTAAAGGGGCGTTAATCCGATTGGTGTTGTTTGGTATGCCAAAATCATAAGTTCAGTTTTCTGTATACTGAATTTGTCACACATATCTATTTCACAAGTAAATCTAAAGAATTTAAAAACGGAAACGATACAAAATGCCTAAACTTAGTCACACACCACGCGAGAAGACAAACACTTGATCCAAAAATATAACCCCAAACCGTGATCCAGGAGCCGTCACAAAGAAAATCACGAACAATACGAATCATCAGCTAAAATGGAACTTAAGTTATAAAGCTGAGAGACACATGACACACGTCATGCCAGTTCAAGATCGCTATTAAGATTGAGACCGACCGTTAGGGCAATGTCGCCTCATTAGAACGTCTTTACTTCTTCGCGGAGACATTATTTTTGTTTCATGCCAGTAAGAACACTTTAAAAGGTGGTTTACGCAAGTGTGACGTCATTGGGTACGCTTTTGGGGAAGCCTTCTTTGGCATAATTAATTACTTTAACGATTTTCCGTTACCTCAAGGTCAGTCAACCTACAACTGCTTTGCGAAATGGAATATTGACATTAAATATCAATTTACACTGACGTCAAAGTTCCGTTTCAAATATTAGTTAGGTATTATAGGTGCTAAAGATAGCGGATGAGTAAGATATTTGGACAGTTTAGACATTTCATAGTTCTTTGTTCTGTTTGAGTCAAATCCTTAGGCAACACGTTGTAAATATTTGAGAAAGGATACATCTTAGAATATAGGATATATTGCACATATTGCAGTATGATTCACTCACATCAAAACTGTTCTGTAACTAAATATAAACAAGACTTGTTCGTCGTTTTGGTGAAGGTGTTGCAAAACCGGTAAACACGGGTTTGTTACATTATAAACATTGTTTTAATAAAGACTCATTGTTTATCCAGAAATTAGAGTTATTTGGAAGATAAGATAATATGTCTGTTTAGAAGTAGTCAGCTATATATTATTCTTGTAAACTGCACACAATATTGTCAGGTAAGCGGTAGGATTTTTCCAGGTTTAAAAACCATAGTAGGTATGTAGGTACATGACTGATATTTTTGGGCAAGCAATCAAAACAATGTTTGTAATTCATGAATTCCATCAGTATTTTTTTGGTAATTATTAAGTAGAGACTCACCTTTTGTCGCCACCGGTATGGATTGCCGCGTCATATCCTAAAAACAGAAACCACGCATTAATCATCTTCACACTAAAATGTATTTAATCGCAACAACAGAACAATAAAAAGCTGCAGGACGGGGAAACTTAAAATAAAAGGTACTGTATATTTACAAAGTAACTTGCAGCCCTCAATCCAAAAGAGTGTGAAAGATTTAAGAAATATTCATATTTGAAGTACATATTAACTATCAGAAAGAGATTTATAACTTGGTTGGGAAAAGGCTAGGCGGATGATCATCATCATCCGCCTAGCCTTTTCGCAAGCAAGTATATTTAAAGTATAAAATAATTACCAGAAAGAGATTTATTACAACTTGGTTGGGAAAAGGCTAGGCGGATGGTCATCATCATCCGCCTAGCCTTTTCCCAACAGGACGGACTTTGGGGTCGGCTGCCAGCTTAACCGGCTGCAGCTGAATACCAGTGTTTTACATGGAGCGACTGCCTGTCAGACCTCCACAACCCAGTTACTGGGTAACACGATATCTCTTGGTTAAACTGGTTGTCAGATTTTCGGCCTTCTGACTGACTGTAACTGTCTATTGCAACTTTTCATCTTCTTTTAAATTAAATATCCACAGACTATCAAGCACATGGTGTGACCACCATGAAACAATATAAAGATTCCTAGGCAACCGCGCTGAAGTTAAAAAAAAATATAAACAAAAAAATGTACATTCCATTCCAAATAACCAGCGGCGAGTGAGACGATTCCAACGATACCTCATTAATTTGTCAAATTATGATAAGCAGTTTAGAAGTTACGAGGGAACAGATACACAAACATACATACATACATCGAGTCGGGTAATAAAACTTTTTAAATAACTCAACGCAACAATTGACTTTTAAGATAGTGTTACATTGTATGCCCGCATCGTTATTACATTTTCTTTAGGCTATACAGAAAAAAGCTGCTTTCGAAAACACCGATTGCAGCCTGGATAAGTTTTCGTTTACATGCGGGTATTTCTGTTATTTGTTTCTGTTTGCACTAACAGAAGAATGTCATATAACGGGATTTTTGGGAATAGAGGACGTTTCGCCTCCCAGTCAGGTACAGACGCCAGCTCATCAAGCTGCCGCAAACTGTAATATTTTCCCAATTGAACATTAAAGAAATTTTACACATTGGGGTAGGTTGATGTGCTGCCCTCTGTACCTAAGGTAGTTCTGACATCTTTAGTTACATAGCAAAACATCACGCCTGTATTCCCAGAGAGTTAGACAGGGGAGTACCAGTAGGGCACCTACATTTCGCCAGCTATATAAAAGTCCCGAACCCGGGCCACTGGATCAAGTCCTAGTCCAGTATCTTTATTAATGATCGTCTTTGTTGCTCTGGATTCAATAGTATAGGAAATGATATTGAACTCTAATGGGTTTTTTTTATATATATAATGGGTCTACTCCTGGCCTCAATCTTGTCCTACGGTGAGAGATCAGGTCGACGAAGGAACGAGCTTACCCAAAAAAAGCCTTCTAACTCGCGACTTAAACAGATTGGGGTCATATGAACTCGGGAACACTGATGCAGGCAGGGAATTCGGGAACTCTAATGGGTTCCATATTTCTGGTAAATGCTCAATATACCTTGAAATGTAAGGTTTTATGATACCTTGAAATTAATCTATTACCCGAGGTAATGCCTGAATTCACCGAAATAACTTATCTGTTGCTACCAAGGAAAGATTTAACGGTAAATAAAGTGCCATAAAATAATTAATGTTTGGAGCCTTACACCTGTTGGTTTTCAAGGTAATCGGCCAAATTACAGTTAAAACTACTTCACAAATTTCTCTATCAGTCAGTACCTCCACAAACTACACTTGATTAATGCTAATTCGTGGCCCACTAACCGAGTTTTTACTCCACCAAGTTACAACCGAGCAAAGTGACTAACTTTGGAATTGTAAGTATCGATCAACACCATTGCCTACTAAAAAGAGTATAATTATTGTACGGTGATACTGCAAAAAGCAAACAATCATTGTTTGTTGCTTTTGTCATATAATAGCAATGCTATACATTTGGGGCAACGCTTTATTTAATAGTAATATGTATTATTCAATTCAAGGTTTTCCGTACACCAGCGGAATGAAATTTTCCTTACCCGCCAAAATAAGTAACTGGGTATGCAATAAAAACTGATGAGGAAAGAAGGAAGTTAGAAATACTGTAACATCTACATTTTTATCCGAAACTAAAGAAAGTCTAATCCATATGTATCTATAGTTTTACAAGAATGCCCGTTAAAAAAAAAATAGTTTTAGACGTATTCGCAGACCTACTGAATATACACATAAAATTTCATAAGAATCGGTCAAGTCGTTTCGGAGGAGTTTTGTAACAAACGAGAAGATATGTAGTGCTTTTACTGCTACCGTATAAGCAAAAACAATCCATGAACGTGGTGTCCTTAACAAGAGAGTTCCAAACTTCTTATCCAATATTTCCTAATCAGCCGCTATCTAAAAGGACATTTTTATCTTCAGCCATTCGTACGATCGGCGCACATCCAAACCAAGCCTAGAAGTGTATCCAGGCCAATGGTACGACGCTCCGTACTTCCTTATTCACGGCACCTGACGGGCGCTTCCTTCGCGATATGCAGTATTAACCCACTTTGATTTGTCTCTTCTATACTAATATTATAAAGAGGTAAAATTTGTAAGTTTGTATGTTTGTAAGTTTGTATGTAGGGGGTAATCTTCGGAACTAATGATCCAATTTTAAAAATTATTGTACTGGTGGAAAGCTACACTATTCCCGGTGGACATAGGCTACTTTTTATCCCCGTATTCCCACGGGAACGGAAACTACGCGGGTGAAACTGCGTGACGTCTGCTAGTCCTGTATATTTGACTGCAGCGCAGATTTCTATCTTCATTTGCTCATACCGGTGAGTTTACACTTCTGAGAAGTATGACAGAATCCTATGACACAAGCTAGTAGATTTACGACCCTAGGTGAATTTTCGAGCGTTCCAACCGCCGTCATTACCTTCTTCTAAATATTAAGGGAAGATAATGTATTTAATGGAATATTTCAGTTTTTCTAGATTCTGGTACTTTAGCAGATTCTGAGAATTGCTGAAATATTGCTTTAAGTACCTATATGTCTCTTTCATTTAGGGGAAGGAAATGAAAACGTTTGAAAATCCTCCCCCTGCTTTGGAGTAGGGGGGAGGATTTTCATACGTTTACGTTGACGGTTACGTTACGTATTATAATTGCCCTACTCAACTTCTGACTATATTTATCTTGAGAGTATTTTTACAGAGAAACGGCAGAAGTCTTGAAAATTGATACAAATATTTGGAAAGCCAACAAATATTGAATTGGATCAGATTTTGAGAACGGATTTCTTGCCACTGGTAGTCGTCAAGATAAATAAATCCAAACACAATAAACTAGGACAGATAAAAAAGAACATCTCCCTTCGGGTATCGATAAAGATTTTAAGGAGGTGAGGGTCCGATTCATGGGTCGGGCAGTTTTTTCGATGGGATACTTCTCAGCAGCAGTTTGTAGTCTGGATTTGTTTCTGGTTGGTAACACTAGCAACGGCAATAGGCTAAACATGGCAGACTATGTTTTCTTTACTCTGGGAAATTAAGGCGCCATGTAATGTTATGTTAACATTACATTTCAGGCGGCAGACAAAACACAGGATGTGTGTAACAAAACATAAATACAGAAATCCAATTCGATGCGAATAATTTTGTGATATGCGACAGTTTAACTAGCTTTCTTTATGGCTAAACGAAATTAGTCAGCTAAAATCAGGTGTGTTCGACCTAAGGGTAAGTACAATTTTAGTAATCTTCCTTAAAAATTAAGTTACATCCTGCTTGTCAAATCAACGAAACTCAACGATTACTTTTACTGAACATCTTTGAAAATAGATAACTTATCTCCATTGCGGAAATAAATACGAAGCAATTAGCGGGTACTTCGGGAAGCGGAAAGCAATTTATCACGGTCGGAAGGCGAGGCAATGAATGGCGCCAACGTGGTAATGCAAACGCCAGGACTCTAATCTCTTCCAGCGGAGTGAATACCGCTCGGGCAATTTCCCAGAATACGGTAGACCACGAAATCGTTAAATTATTTAGTAAAAACGCTATGACAAAAGTGGGAATAAGGTCTTATTTAATACTGAGGAAAAATATTAGGGTATTAAGTTATATTTTCTTTTCTCAAAACTATTCTATATTTACGTAGAAAGCTCCTGCGAATCGCTTTAGGCTTATTACAATGCTTTTACCTTTTCTTATCAAACAAACAATTTCCTTTCGTTTCTAACAACAGCAAGAAACCTCATATATTTCATTTAACGACTTTCCAAGTTTGAAGATTTTCCCAAAGTTTTCATTCAAATTTAAGAGCGCGTTATAAGAGATAGGTTTATGTTTCTTTAAAAGTCTTTGACTATCTTCAATAGCACTTAATATTTGGGATGATAATTTTGAATTGACTTGGTAATCCTTTTATATTATAGTTTACTATCTTATTGAAAGATTGCAGCACCGATGGAGTCCATGTACAGTGTCTTTTGGTATTTGGTTATCTGCTAACTAATGTTAACAAAATATAATATACTATAGCAGACGTCCCACGGTTTGACCCGCGTAGGTCCCGTTCCCGTGAGAATACAGGGATAAAAAGCCTATGTATTAATCCAGGCTGTCAGCTAACTCCATACCAAATTTTATCAAAATCTATTCAGTAGTTTTTACGTGAAAGAGTAACAAACATTCATCCATCCATCCATCCATACTCACAAACTTTCGCGTTTATAATATTGGTAGGATTTTGGCAATCAAATAATTTCTGCACGAACCGTCTTAGCGCCTAAAAAAGAGAAGGGCCGAAATGAATAGGGAATAAGGCATAGCAGAAGAAGAAGAGAAGAAATCATTTCTGTACCTATCAAGACCCTTCAATACTGTAGTGATTAGGATATTTTAGTGAGGCAAAAATCTTGATAATCACTTGCATTTACTCATACCGGAACTCCAAATGAATATTTTATCATAATGCACACGCTTATTGATAAGATATTCATGAAAATTATAATAGTAAAATTTCATAACATTGTTTCATCATTTAATTGAACATTCTGCAGTGCGATTCTGGTCAAATCACCGCGTGAAAATGTAGGCGTATAGTGAGGGCGAATTGAGCTGTCATTCCATACTAATGCTAGGCATTGACAGTTCACTTCACTCAAGTTTTCACGGCGTGACTATTACTGAATCGACCGGCTCACAGCTGTTCGTCTCAAGACGTTCCCGACATTCTAAACTGATTTACATTTTTTCTAGCATTTTATTATATTGATATATGTAATGTACAACGTTGGTTTCAGCCAGTATGTGTTTGCACATATAATAGATCATATGTTTAGATTTCACAGTAAGACTATCAAATATTAAAGCCACATAAAATGGAAACCAGAAGACTACCATAAAACTAGATATTTAGTGTTCTCCTATAAACACTACTGTCTGCATTCTTTAGCTACGACATGGTCTATAAACGTTTCATTTCAGACACGAGGATCATGTTTATAGTTCGCGTGGTTAGTTTAGTCTTCAGAAGTGACATCAATGCATTTTGATGCATACCATATTTGTCTGCCATACCACTGATGACAATGATTAATATTTTTAGTTTTATATTTTTAATAATTAGAGTAAACTATGCAACTTCTATGAACTTGTCAAATTCTTCAAAAATGTAGCTTGCTTTCATTAACCGACTTTCAAAAAAGGAGGAGGTTCTATGTTCGTGTGTATGTATTTTTTTTATTTTATTTTTTTATTATACGGCATTCATCAAACCGCGGAAAAAAATGGTGGCATCTCTGTCATATTATCCGTGTTGCTCGAATGGGCAAAAATTCAAATAAATTTATAGAACGAACATAAAATAACACAACATCAAGCCTGTAATCCCGGAAGAGCTAGGCAGAGGTGTACCTGGTAGCATACCCACATTTCCCCAGTTATGTTTAAGTTCCATGTAATAAGGGGCGAACTTATTGCCATCAATCGGACACATATCCACACACCGGGCTGCTACTGAGAAATTCCAGATGGAAAAACACAATTTATCCCTTTGTCTGACCAAGGGATCGAACCCTGGACCTCATAATGAGCCGTAGCGCTTGCGACCATTAGAACAACGAAGCAGTCATATAGCGAACATTATTCAAAAATGATTATGTAAGTTTCGGGAATGAATGTGGAGGGAGGGTTACAAGAAAGACCTCGGAAACAATCGAAGAATTATGAGAAAATGATGTGTGTGGGATTAGCCACCAAAAACATTTTATGTAAAATGTTGCCAAGACGACCACATAAGGTTTGCTCTGTGTTTGATCTCATGTTGGTTCTACATGCAGCTTCTGAATCTACACGGCCTAAATCTACCGACCCTAACATCACAAATTCTACATATCAGTAAAAATGTATGGCTTCGCCGTTTCGCTACCGTCGTGGAGGTGACGCGAATATTTAGTTTCTGAAGTAAGCAACGAAACAGCCAAGCCATACGTGGTACATGGCAGATGGCTAAGAAGGAGATGACGGCAAATAGCTCAGTAGAGAAGAAGAAGACACTGCCCGGGCCACAAAATAATTGGGATAAGGGCAAGATGACGACGACTCGAATGGAACGCTTTCTAAAATAGCTTAAACGAATATGAACAGTAATCCTACAGAAATAAGTTCAACATAAAGTTAAGTCAGAGAAGTGTCTGTGAATCTAAGAACGCAGGCTGATTACAGTAACAACGGGTCGTCTGTTACAATTGTTACGAACAATGAATAATAACGTCTACACGTGTAGTAGCAACGCGTGGACAGTTTTATATCCTTAATCCTACTATTATAATTTATTAACGGATAACCGTAGACTCATCTTGAGACTGTTTTTCATCATTGTTTGTATTGCATATACTTAGGAACATGAGGCGTTTCTTGGGTTTTTCGAATCAGGATTTCGTTACCCAAAATACACACATCAAAAGTGTCTAGGGATCAACATATATTTTTGCAATAACTTTTCTCCTGATTGATATTAATTAAAATTTTCTTTAGGGATTCATCAAATAAAGTGTTTTCGTTTGTCACAGTAACGATAAACCAAGTCACCTTTGCATTAATAAAGAAATTTGCCATTTTCCTAATAAAGGGATTTTTGACATTTGAACCACTAACATTAAAGTTCGAAAAAAAGACTGAAATAACAGTTTTCTTTAAAATTTTATTGGGTAACTTAAACAATTAATAATCCGTGTTTCTACCGCGAACACTAACAACACAAGAACATCGGTTTGGCATACTCAAAATGAGTTCATCCAAATCACGCTGTGGAATGGCCGCCCATGTTCGTTGCAACAACAAAAAAAGGTCTTCTTGCGACTGGATACCCTCCATATTCGGCAGAGCTCTTCTCTGTAGCATATCCCATGCATGCTCAATCGGGTTCAAGTCTGGCGACTGAGCAGGCCAGGGCAGGACATTGATGTTAGCTGCGGCGAGAGTCTGTCTTACAACTCTTGCGGTGTGCGGTCGTGCATTATCATGCATTAACTGAAATAAGGGACCGATTTGCACTTGTAGAGGAACGATGACGTCTGATACAATCGTCTCAGCATAAATTTGAGCGTTGAGGTTGCCTCTGATCCAAATCAACTCAGTTCTTCCGCCGATCCAAATACCCGCCCATACCATGATGGTTCCACCACTATAAGGATGGACTTCCTGGCAGGATTTTAATCGCTGTTGGCGTCCAGGGGTTCTCCAGTGTCGTATACGTCTTGTATCCGGTCTCATACCAAAACGAGACTCATCAGAAAAGCACACGAAACGCCATTGTTCTTCTGCCCAATTTCTGTGTTCAAGAGCCCATTGATATCGAATCCTACGATTGTGCATTGCTATAGGTGGTACCCGTAGCGGTCTTCGGGAATGAAGGTTCACTTCATGCAAGCGGTTTCTGACTGTTTGGTCGCTAATTAAGTTCCCTGAAGAGTGATGAAGCCTCACGAGTTGTAAGACAGACTCTCGCCGCAGCTAACATCAATGTCCTGCCCTGGCCTGCTCAGTCGCCAGACTTGAACCCGATTGAGCATGCATGGGATATGCTACAGAGAAGAGCTCTGCCGAATATGGAGGGTATCCAGTCGCAAGAAGACCTTTTTTTGTTGTTGCAACGAACATGGGCGGCCATTCCACAGCGTGATTTGGATGAACTCATTTTGAGTATGCCAAACCGATGTTCTTGTGTTGTTAGTGTTCGCGGTAGAAACACGGATTATTAATTGTTTAAGTTACCGAGTAAAATTTTAAAGAAAACTGTTATTTCAGTCTTATTTTCGAACTTTAATGTTAGTGGTTCAAATGCCAAAAATCCCTTTATTAGGAAAATGGCAAATTTCTTTATTAATGCAAAGGTGACTTGGTTTATCGTTACTGTGACAAACGAAAACACTTTATTTGATGAATCCTTAAAGAAAATTTTAATTAATATCAATCAGGAGAAAAGTTATTGCAAAAATATATGTTGATCCCTAGACACTTTTGATGTGTGTATATCAAAATTTACAAACTCGTTGGTATGGGTCCTGAGTTCAATAGCCCGGCTCGGGCAGTAATATTGAGTTTTACCAACTGGAAATTTTCAGTATTAATTTGTAGCCTGATCTTGTGCCCGGTTGATGGCAATAAACTCACCTTTCATAAAAGGGGCTACATAACCGGCAAAATGTGGATGTATTAAAGATATACAGCATAAGTTTTTGCCCATTAAAGATGTACAAAAGAGAAAGCAAAGAAAATAAAATCAAATTTTATTTAGTATACCTAATGTTACATAGCTCGCTGGAAATCAAGAGTCCCACACCGTCCATTAACCATTTCACTCGATTGACTATTGATTTTTCAGTAGGTGTAAGTACCTGATTCTCGTTTACTTCGTTATTGTCTACGTCACTATTGTATTTGTGTATGATGCCTTTATCGGTATGTATGACGCTGTAATTTGTGGATGTGACACAAATTGTACCTTTGAATAAATTACACTTGTAATTTACGTAAGCCTCAATGATTTTGTTAAAATAGAAGCTAACATCTGCAACTTCATCCGTCTAGGTATCTTTATAAATTTTAGCATGTGTGTTATTCTGAAGTATAACCTATAAATAACACTGTAAAATTGTTATCAAAATCCGTTCAGAAGTTTTCGGGTGAGAGTGTAACAGAACTAACAGACATCCATATATCCTCACAAACATTCATCTTTATAAGTAGGATAAGAGGGCTTGGATTACGGACTAGGAATACATCAAACAGAACAGTAGGTATTAACGGTATGTATTAAACCTGCTGCAGTTGGGAGCACAATCGGAACATCTGTCGAAAATCCCGCAATTTCAAAAGGAATCACCATCATGTTTGTAAGAATCCTAATTAATATTATTCATGATATAGTGTTTTCCATTTGCCTCAACCTTGCAAGGAATCCATAATAAGTGTTAGCTTGGTCAGTCATTACGTATTCTCTGTGCAAGGTACGACTTTCTTCAATGTCAGTAGCGTTATGACCGTGCCTATTAATTTGTGTTCCTTCAATTCGTTTTAATTTGAAAAGTGCAAGTGGAAGATTTCTATTAGATACGGTAGGCCTCAATACCAGTATAAGATGACCTCTTATTTTTGTTAAAACTAGGTCAGCTTAAGGTAAGTGTTATCATTGATGTGCGGCTTGCTGTAAGTACCTTGGTACTTAGTTAGGTAGTAGTAGTGTTTCTAAACAAAATTTTGTTAAATTAACTAAAGGTTAATAATTAACAGTGCTGTTGCTAAAAATAATTTATTATGTCAAGGTTCTTTTTCTGAGGAACGGGTTGAGGTTCCTTTGGTTAGAAGGCAACTTTATAGTAGAGAGCAATAGCCGATAGTTCTACTCGCGTTTGTCTGGTTTTTAATACATACATCACCGAATTCGCCTGTTTAAGAGTGAAAGCTAAGAGTGATCTCTTTTTTTATTTTATCCTAATTGTTAATTCTTTATGTTGCTTTATAATATAGTCCAGTTAAGTTTTTCATTTAAAACTTCAACCTAATTTTAAAGTCATACCTAATTTTAAAATGAAACTTGAAATAAGTAACACAGAAATAAACTAAAACATGATCTCATACATAATTAAACAATTACATTACAACATAACAAGTTTAAACATAATATGGTAAAATGAGAAACTTTTAAGTCAATATTGAGTATTTTACAAGTCCAAACCGCTTAGTTTTTGAAGTAGCACTCAAACATAAAAAAACCAAAAAGCTTAAGCCGATTCAATTACGCCGAACAAGCGAATGCAATTGGTCATTATTTACAAATACGTAAAAAATCCGTTAAGACAACTCGAAGCGGCGTGGGACGATGAATCATCAGCTGATGTCATTGACAATGACCAAATTTGTCTTATTACAAACACCTGATAAATGAGCCATAAACACTACTTTTGCATTCCTGCAACCCAATCCGGTTTCCTAGTTTAACTTTTTACATAGTGTCTTCGAGTCGGACAAATAGTACAAAGAATGAGTGCAACAATATACAATATACAGTACATTGACATTATACAAACTACATTATAACGATTGGACTGAGTTTTTGTTACTCCGAAGCCGCTGCGCAAACCGTATCGCATTGTCGACTGAGTTATAACAGGCGTAACAAAAGCACAATCCATTACAGTCAAACAAAACACCATAACAAGCCGTTCGTGTGCAAATCATAGATCGTGGAGCAACGTAATTGAAAAAAGTGTGAAAATAAAAAATAAGGTGGTATCGGAGTGGCGCACAAGTTGCGTGCGCGTCGGGCTCCGGCGTGCGAATGATGCGTTTAGTAAGTGCGTAAACTGTACCGATCGTGAGTTGCGCACGGGCAGCGTGTGTCCGGAGTCTGCAGCAGCGTCGCCCTCGGCGCTCTCCCGCAGGAAGCCGCCGTCGTCCGACGACGAGCCGGACGGGTCCTTCGCGGCCATGTCAAACATACACGTGCCAATGATACATGACAAAACACGGTGCAACCACTTACTGAACTCTCCGGCGCTTCGCCCTCCGCTTGCGTCATTTATTATAAACAAGAGTCACAAACAAGGTGCGTCTCTAATGGACTAGGTTAGAGTTGAAAGTGAAAGTGAAACTGAAATGCTTGCACGGCTGGTGGAAAATCGATGCGACCAGTGTCCGGCATGCGCCAAACGTACCCATAGTTGGAAGGTCGTATATATGTATACGTCTAACCATCAATCATCGTGGGACCGAGAGCCAGCCACTACTTAGCACGCGACCATCAGCCGGTGTTTTCGTGAACATCAATATTATCTAGATACATGTCACTTAACTACCGCTGGTCGGTGATTACGTATATCATAACAGTGTACGAGCTTTTTCGTGATAACAGCGGCGTGCTCTAACAAACTGAGTCGCCTTAGCAACGGTGCATCTTACAAAAAAAAAACATCATTTCGTCAAGCTATGATCGCTACCGTGCTAGTTGCAAATAGTCACCTGCAAACTGTAGATGTATGGGAACATGACTACATTTTCTCCAGCGGTTGTGCGACAGGCGTGACACAGAAATAATTTTTGTCACGCATTGACAGGAATCCGTTTATGTTTCGACACTGCACACCGTACAAGAGCCGGCTATGCTAAATGAGCGATTTTGCAAAGTTCATAATGAATATTATAATAATTAGATGTGTCTGGTGTCGTGGCTTCATGAGCAGAGGGCACATTCGCCTTACGCGGATATGTTAGCACAACTGTGGCGTGGCGTCTATTAGCAACTGTTCTCCACAACCCAAACAATGAGAGTGATCGCGGCTTGGTACGCGATTCGGACGCCCTTACTAATCGATAAAACTAACTAAAGCTTTCATTTAGCTTTATCGTTAAAGTTAACAATCGATTAGAGGCGCAAACTGTAGGCGAAAGCAAGCAAATGGCGACTGCAGGCTTTCAGCAAAAATTAGGTCGACTTGACCTTTGTTGTTGTCGTGAGGAAACGCTTTAAGGTCTGGTCACATCGCAATTTTACACGCTGCGATTCATTTACGCTTTATTAAGACAAGTTTCCACTTTCTACGTACGAGTATACCTATAGGTATTCATTCAGGGCATGTGATGCAAAGGCATGAGGAACATATTCCGAAGAAAAACAGTACGAAATACTCGCGAGGAACACTAAAGAAACTATGGAAGGACAGTGTGAAAGATGATATGGCTAGGAAGGAGGAAGTGACTATTGATATGACGGTAAATAAAGATGTATGGAAGACATGCATGGACATCTTTATCTTGCTGAGCAAAGCCTCAGTGAATTAGGATAACGCCAGGAGGATTGTGATGATGACCTTTAGGTATTAAATTGAACACTATTTCAGTAGACGAAAACAAATGCAGATATTTTTTTTTATCGTATTGTAATATCTACTGCGATTTGGTAGATTTGTAATTACAATCACCTTCGCATTAAATAGGCTACGTTTGCATGTCGCAATTTGAAGTCGTCGATCCGTGCCAAGCCATATGAGCAGACCTTAACAACTAGAATTTATTGCACTGAAGTTTATAGTAGAGTTAACGGGGCTAAAATAAATTGGACTGTAATGAAAGCAAGGCTGCCACGTTCCTGCATTACATACGTGTTATAATGTACTCATTGCTATAAATATTAATTTCAAAACAGTCATGATGCAATGTGTGTGTTGATTATGGATTAGTACACGGTTGGGTGTATGAATGAATGAAATCATTTTGTTATATCACCGACTTAGATGATCATATTAGTAACACTCAACTTATTCAAGCATGAAACTAATCTATCACGGATCGCGTACCAATCGAATAAAAAAAACTAAAGTATCTACACCGCTTTATTTCTAAACGAAGTACTAGGATCACATTGCTTCGAAAGAGATAGTTTCTAACTTTCATTCATGCAATAACTATGATTTAGGTACTAGTCGATCACGCTTGACGATTTTTTTTTACTAAAAGACTAACATCATTTGAATGTACTAGGCACGTATGAATACGAAAGAGATGTTACTAGATCATCATTCTATTGCAAGCATTATGAAAATGTTATTTACTAATCGATCACGCTTGACGAAAACCGAAAAATAAAACGACGTCTAACATAGACCTACTTCTTATCGAAGTACTAGGCGCGCATAAGTTCAGAAGAGGTGTCACTCTTACCCTGGCGAGTTTGTTGGGCATCGGCTGTAGGTGTGGTGTGTGGTGCCTGGGGGGACCGGCGGCTAACTCAGGGTTGAGGGCCAGGATGGCGTCAATCTCCACCTCCTTGCCCTTGGTCTCGCCGCGCTCGTACCACTCCACTGTGACCGACCTCGTCTCCATGTTGACCCCGGAGACGATCGCCGAATGTATGCGGCCTGGAAATGGTAAAATTAAACAATTATTGGAAGGCTCTTCTAGACGCAATCACAATTTTCAAGGGAATTAGTGATGTTTCTGAAACGAAATCAGATCCTAATATTTTCCAAGTAACGTTCACATTTTTAGTCTTAGTAGGTACAACAGTCAAAAAGCATTATCCAATTTGAAGTTAACTATAGCTAAACTTTTACACGCGTGTGCAAGTGCAAAAACACTTGCAAAGAATTCAAATCAAAATATAGAATTCAGAAGACATAGTAAAGGCTGTGCAAACAAATGCATCAATGAAAACCATTTACAAGTTTTAACAGTTGTTGTATTGAAAACATGGTACGATATTCATTCGAAAACATTCCAGAAGTCTATAAAATAAGGCAATAACAAGTTCATCAAACAAGTTCGTTCAAGAGTGATTAAATTTTCGGGGTGAAATATGGACTAGTAGGACGGTCAGACATGACTACCCAAAATATAATGCCAAAACCGTTACCGATGTTACTGGCGCCAGTCTTGGTGCAAAGTCCGACGATAAATTATGAGCATCCCGCTTGGGAAGTTTGTAATCAGTTTTGGACATGCAAGGATAGGATGGCAGTTTAAACTACTTCAGTATCTTTTCCTAAATTGAATTAGGTTTGAGGAAGACAGCGCAATAAACCAAAGTAACAACAAGTATAACCTTCCCATAAACTTTTGTTAGATTACGTTTGGAAAAAGTTTACTCCGCATTTATTACTTTTCATCAGAAACAAATTCAAAAGCATATAACAATTCAACTTCTTCAGCTAAAACTAAGTTTCCTATTTCTTCCTGCAAAACCGTCGCATTTCTTCTAACAATCAAGTAATGGATTAATAGAATAAGACTTGATTACGTTACATAATACCAAGGCTACATGAAAATGTAACAGTTAAGTCACAGTCTAATTAAATACACATGACAGTACATCTGTGTATATGCCGAGAGGGGGACAGGATCGTCTGCGACACAAGGGGGGGTGACTAGACGCATTAAACAAACTGCCTTCTGCGGCTGCACGGTTTATAAAAACGTAGGAATTTGGTGTTTTTAAATATGATTTTGATCTATGTTTACGCGCCCGCTTTCAAAAGCAGTCAGACCAATATATCTGACCAATATTCATATTATCAAGATCTATAAACTTACAAATCTTCTGGCGGCCGTGCCAAGTGCGAGTCAGGCACGAACACGAAGGTTTCCGTACCATCGTTCAAAATAAGAGAGGCCAATTGTTGAGGTCGAGGAACAGTCACCGAAAAATTATACGTTTCTTGGGGCAGTACAATCGTGGTGTGACACACTCCGTGAAATTTCAACTGTCCACATATAACAGGTTGTGAGATAGACCGACGGATCGACGGTGGAGGTTTAGTAGGATATCTACTGACTTACGTACTCGCAAATTCGAGTTCTTAGAATCAACCACACAATATATCAAACATATTGACTTATTCATGAATCATATCCAAGCAAGCAAAGTTGGCGTGACTGTCAGTCACCGTTGTAGATTTTTGGCACACATCATAACTGAACATAAAACCGCGAATGAACGCAGGTAATTTGATAAAAGAACCGTCGATATATTCACAAGTGACTAAATTCTCTACGTTTTTACGCACAGGATTTCACGCAGTTATATTATGAAACATATCAAGGATGGGTGGGCCAATATTTCATACAAAGGCAACATAGAGTACCTAGTTGATACAGCCATCTTCTTACCAATTCCCACTAATTTCACGGACAATAATGACAGTGAAAGTCAAAGCATACAAAGAGCTAATTATAGTGTCGGGACAAGGTCGCCGACCTTCCCCAGTTGCCTGTGGTCCCGACGCGTCCCTTTATTAGTACGGGTATAAACAAAACGACCAACAATTCGGAAACGTATCACGTAAACAATGCGGAGGATTAATTTCGTTTTTGGACCTTGTTCGGAATGAAGTGCTTCTTTGTAGGGTATCTGATTATAATTGTGCGGATTTTCATCAGGTTTATCGTAATAGTAAAAAGAGGGATTGTGGCTAAATAATAACAGCCACTCGGGTTGACTGTAAGTTAAGCTTACCTTTGAGGCCTGTTCGCGGATAGTTAACAAATCGAGGCCACTGCTTGCCTGGGTACGAACTTTATACCGTCAGCGTCATTCGTAAACCTTTGATAGTCATTACGGGTAGGCAGAGGAAAGTCAAACAACCAGTCTTATTCAAATGGTTTCGTGTTATCCAGAAACTGAGTTGGGTTTAGATAGGTAGTAGCTTCATGTGCAATAGTGGCAATCAGCTTTAGTCGGTAAGACTGGAAGCCCTCCCCAACACAGTAGGAAAAAGGAAGGCAGACCTTCAAAGCAGAAAACCATAGCAATTTCCAAACAACCTCCGACAAAAGATAAAATAGATACATACATGTCACACTTTGACTTACCTACTACTAGATATTATTGGTAATGATAGCTGAGTTTTGTCTGCTATTTCTTATCGATCAGATCGTTTATGGTAATTTGTAAACACCTTGCAACGAGTAAATGCCTTATTTGATTGACTTGAGTCATCGGGTAACAAGGATAAAGTACAAAAGTGGTAGTTAAAGACCTAACCTTACCAGTAGGCGATTCCGTGTCATAGTAAGACCTATGTAAATGTTTAGATTGTCACACAAGCGAGAGAGAAACAGCGAGTAAGCTGAACATTGGACCAATCACTTTTCAAGTAGAGAATAATGAGTTGTATCCCTCCCTCTCTTTGCTAGTAGGAAATCTTGTGGGTTGACGAAGCTCTGGAATCTTGGACGGTACCAGATCAATGGTAATTGATGGCCAATCTCACCAATATCGTGTTACCCGTGTGACAGGTTAAATAGACCGTCGCTTTGTGTGAAGTACTGGCATCGGGATAGACCACCGATTTGGCGATAATACTCGTAATTCATCTGCCTAGCCTTTCTTGGCCAGACAGATGAAAAGTTCATGTATGGTTGGTTAGTTCCAATAATAATGAGATATAATTCTAAAAACACCTGCCTATAGCTGTTAGTCTAGGAGCTAGTGACCCTCAGCTATGAGGGTTCGATTCCCTCCCAGGACAAATGTTTGGGTGATGAGCACGATCAATTATTCTGGGTCTGTTATTATCAACAGTGTATTTACAAATATATGTGTTTATCGGTTGTCTAGTACCCATAAACGAGCTTTGCTTAGGTCGGGACTAGATGGCATTGTGTGAAAAGTAGTGGAATATTATGTTTGTTTAAATATGATAGCTCGATCCTTAATAGCGCTCTACAACGCAACATTGATCACAAAAACCAATCGTCACCTCTAAACGAACCTAGAAAGCGATTTTTTGTATCAAAATCGAACAAAAGCCGTGTACGCAGAACAGATTACGCTTATATTGTGTTCGCAGACCATTGTGATAAGGTCGTACGCATCAACTGAGCCAGTAATAAATTATCCGAGCGGAATACCGCAGACGTTCACAACAGTATAGTAATGTACGTCATCGTAATAATTCATGCTTTCACATAGAAATTTTATGTGTAGGCAAAGTAGGCATAACATTTTTTAAGCGTCTTTTGTGACGATTCTGTGCTGCAATTTGATGTTTGCAGTTCTGGTGCAACAACAGATAAGAATGGGGCCTCAAGCCCTCAACTCACTCTGCTATGGTGGCTGGAATCAAAGATTAAGAATGACAATGCTGAAGACCAAGAATTAAAATAAAATGCCTAAAACCTGAATTACCACATACCCTTATGACTTATCGCCTGGATTATGTCGTGCCCAAATTACCACACACCCACAGCTACATAATCCTTTCAGTAAGCATTGTATAGCTGTGTTTCTTAGAAGTTAGTAATTTAGGTGGATGGGGAACTTTATTTATTCTAATTCTATACCTATAATAGGGTGTTTGAAAGAATATGAACATCAAAATATTAGTCCATCAGTTACATTATAAAACATAAATCACAAGTATTTTAGTATTTTTTTTTTCAAATTGATGGAAAACTGCTTAGATTAAGCGCATTAAAGTTGAGGAGAGGGGGCTTGTAACGTCATTATCTAGTATAAACTGTACTGGGTTAGTGACGTCATGCGACATTTTGACTCGATGTATCTCCGTTAATTTTTCATTACGTGAAAAAAGAAAAAATATGTGTCGAATATTTTCTTGTAATTTAGATGAGGGACTTGAAACAAAAATTTTGTCAAGTACCCTTTAAGTACGTATTCAAAACCCTAATATTCCTACGCACTACTACACGACCCCTAAATAAACTGCGCTGTTGATTTTTTAGTCTTCGAGTGTTGAAAATCAACAGTGCGCTTATCTGGACGTCGTAAAAGCACAAGCTGCAGCAAGATGTTCTTGCTTTTGCTACCTTTTGTCGAAAAAATATTACTTACATTACAATTCAATAAGAAACTGCCCATCGTTTCTTTATTATTTTATGAAACAAAAAATGCGAAAGAAGATCATCTTCAAAATTATTATATCAGCTAAAATACAAGTCACTTTCAAAGCTCAGATGTTTCAATGAAAAAGACTTTTATCAAGAGCTGACTGGCAGCTGACAAGCCAAGAACAACATCGAACCGACTCCTACAAATAAATACAACTCCAGATACTAAAAAAAAAACATTCTTCATTTACTTCCCCATTTCGCAGTACGTAAGTAGCTTCAGATATTGAACACACTGGCGTCACCATGGTTACGCTCGGCAGACCCAACGAAAGTGGAACGAATCGCCGAAATAAAGCAAGCAAAAAGCACCGTTATTGGGAACTTGCAGAACGATACGGGTCACGTTGATGAACAAACATTAGGATTAAGCCTGTATCTATATAAAATAATACTATCCGCACGTGTCGATCAAAGGTTAAGCTACGTTTGCCGATGTCGGCCCGTGGATGGGTGACCATATCAATACTCTTCCGTGTCACTGTCACTGGGTTGTGGAGATCGAATAGACCGTCACTCCATTAAAAAACTCTCTCGCTACATCTGGTTAGACTGAAAGCCGATCCCAACATCTACTTAGTTGGGAAAAGGCTAGACAGAGCAACGGTGGCCCAGTGGTGGCGGCCCCGACTTACGAACTGCAGTAAGTCGTGGGTTCGAACCCAGGCAGGCGCATTACTTTGTGTGATTTATTTCATCACCACTGCTCTCAAAAACGGCGAAGGAAAACATCGTGAGGAAATCGGCATGTCATAGAACCAAAAATTCGAAGACATGTGACATCTACCAATTCGCACAGGGCCCGCGTGGTAGATTATGGCCCATACGCAAAATACGCGCTTTGACGTGGAGTTGCGGATACCAGCCCGGCAGATGATGATAATATAACTTGTATACCTACACCACTGACTATCCACAGATTATTTCTTCTACTCAGTCATCCCAAAGACTGTTTGTAAGAGATCGCTACCAGCGATAAGGCCACCCAAAATAACGCCTCCATATTGGCGTTTTTAAAAGCAATACAAAAATACACAATAGTGTTGTTCTTGTATTCCGCACTTGGTCGAAAGTAACAATTAACGCGATGACAGCTTTTATTGGTTTATGCACTGAAGTGAGGCTAACTAGCTAATATTCTCATTATTTTTTTTTTTATTTCTATGGGCTACAGATGCCTGAAATACAGATTTATTATTATTATTAATTCAATTGCAATTCACGGTTTTACCCCCTGTGCGTATATATTGTTTATTGCATGGTGTTCTTATTTCCCATAAAACGTGACTTGCGGTAACCGAAATCATCAAGGCCGACAGAAGTTCGAACAACGACTGATTTCACTCTCACCTGATAATTTCATTTGTTGCGTCAAATCAATAAATATTTATTAGCGTTGCGTGATTTGTGCGAAGAACTATCTGATATTATATAATATTGTGTATACCTTGATTTATTTATTAAACACTGATTAGTTTTGAAACGAATAGGATGACTTTTTCAATTACACTAATTAAACGTAAATAATTGATTAGTTTGATTGAACACATAGTATTACCACAGTATAAATATTAATACAGAAAATGCCGACAACTTCTACACGCGTTAGACTTGAATAATACCTCCCGCACTACGAACATCGTTTTGTTGGTTAATTTTTACGTAAATAACCGGTAGCAAGTTCGTCATGCTCCCTCAGATGTTACTGCTTGCGGTAGCGTCGAGGGTCGGGTTACCACCTTCCCTCTAATATGGCGAGGGGGGTAATGGCTGATCTTTGCGTTATGCTCGTGAACGGGTGCTGCTTGTGGTAACTGGTCGTCTTGAGGTAAGTTAGTTTTATTGTCGGTAGCTATATATTACTGGTATTCTGTACGTTGAGTGTGCTAGCTATCATGTAGTGAATAACTTATTTTAATTATTTTGTAATTATAACTAATTGTACTGTGTAAATTCAAGTTCTTCTAACTTATCAGACAGATGTGTTGCTGGGGAGTTTGTTCCGCCACTTCTTCTTCCCAGCAAAAACACTAGGAAGTGGCGAAGGGTGGGCTTTTTGGGGGACTGTCTTATGTAATTTCGACGTTCAAAAAGTGCTGATCCTCAGCTTAATTTGAATAAATGACTTTTGATTTTTGTTTTTTTTTTTTGTTGGCAGTGCGGGAGCGGCTTTCCCGCGTCTCGCCCCTCACACCCCGCACGATTACCCTGTCTAGACGGCTTCGTCGGACGACTGTATGTTTTTAGTCTGTGGTATTACTTAATTACTACGAATCACTGCTGTGTATGAATTAAAAAACGGTAAGGTATTGATAAGTAATGAGTGTTCAGTTCACCCATCCACTGCAAGCGTAGCTTAACCTTCGATTGACCCGTGTGGCTATTATTATTTAGCCACAAGCCCCTTGTAAAAAAAGGCATGTTAAATTATTGGTCTCGGCATGGTCGACTATCTTTGACGGTCATTACGACTCCGAAAGCCTGACAACCAAGGGTACCGTGTTACCCAGTCACTGGGTGGTGTATGTCACATCAGCCAGTCGCTCCATGTTAAACACTGGTATCCAGCTGTATCAGGTTAGACTGGAAGCCGACTCCAAACACGGTTGGGAAAGGGCAGATGATTAGCTGTTAATCTCTGGCCTATCAAAGATCCCAAGAGCAATAATTAAATTTCATCTACATTTCCAAACTTCATACAGACTATCAGAGATGGCGCCACCTATCGCAAATTAGTAACATTATAATTTAGACAAGGTTGGCATTGTCATTCTGAATTGCTGCGTTCATATTGTAACCTATACCGTTAGACCATAATTAACTTTAATCATAGACGCGCTTGAAATTGATATTGTCACGACACATCAAAATCTGCTGTTGTACAGTCGAGTTCATTAATATATTGGCACTGTCAAGGATTCAAAATATAGTGAGCGTTGGAAAGCTCAATAAATTCTATAGAACCCATAGATCAAAAATATGTTCTCATGTGAACGGTGCAATAATATATGCTGTGCATTGTGCAATAATATGTGATCATGAACAGTTCAATAATATGTGTACATGAACGGTTCAATAATATATGCTGTGCATCAGGCAATAATATGTGATCACCCTTTTCAAAAATATAGTATTGGCTTTTATTAGTGAATAGTCCCGGGAAATCCCAGAACCGAAAGTACCGGGAAATCCCGGAAAATTGCGTCGTTTTTGGGACCGGAATTTCCAAAACCAAATCCCGGTTCTTTCGGTACTTTCGGGAAAAGATACTTCGCGTTTGGAATTTTTCTAATTTTATAGCTAGCTACCACCGTTGCTACCTAGTAATACAAGAGCATGATGCGGGAGGGTGCGAAGGTGCGGGAGGGGCAGGTGGCGGCCATCTTGTATACGCGCGTCCGGCTCTTAGATTGTGATCGCTTCTTCGAAATGTCGTGCTAGTGGGACAAGACTACTTCTTTTGGAAAGTGAGTATTTATTTTTAATAAACAAAATTAATGAAACATCAGCGGCTTTATATAATTAGGTATTTAGTTATTGTAGCCACCATTCTCCTTCTCCATCCTCATTTTGAATACAAAATACGAGCATCTGATTGATCACCAACCGACATGGGATTCGGAAGTTGATTTTAATACGTACACTAATAAAATTTGCTGTTCTAAAATTTTACAAATTCAGTTTATTTTTAATGTTACTACGGCACAATAAAACTACAATGCACTGTATTAATTAAGCAAGAAGTAGTTTAGGTACGACTAGCTGTTTGTTTACCAACCTACTTACATGGGATTGGGAAGCTTATTTTATTCGTAGAATAATATTAGCTTTTCTAATGATATTTTTAATTAGCTTTTTTAAATGTTACATACTTTACCTTAAAACTACAGTGCACTGTATTGATCAAACATCAAGTAATTTAGTCGGTACCAACGTTTTTCGTTTAACTTTGTATTTCAATAATTACTCTATATTTTGTTACAGACGATGGATTTTGAGGCAGTCCTTAATAAAGCCAACGATAAAACGTCAGTATGGCATTATTGCCGCGTGTAAACGAATTTTGAAGTGTACTGGAGGTAGTACGAGTGGTCTCCAAAAGCATTTAAAAAATGTGCATCAGATTAGCCTGAACACAGCAGATAGTCAAGTTCCTCAACATGTCGAATCTCCTTCAACATCGACAAATACTGAAATTATACCAAAGAAAAAAGCTTAACTGATTACTACGAATCTGACGCAAATCCTTCCAAGGAACTTATGGTTTCCCGAATGTCAGCTATGGATGGATATCCTTTCCGAACATTTGTAGAGTCTGAATATCTGCGAATGCTGTTTCGAAAATTCGGACATAAATTGCCGAGGGCTGCAAATTCAATTCAAAATATTGTAATAAAACAAGCAGACAAAAGAAAACAACAACTGATCGGCGAAATCCAGAAACTATTATCAAGACATAAATTTTCATCTTTTAAGCCTGAATCTCACACAAGAAATAAAACGTTTTATTTGATTTGATTTAAATGTTTTTACTTTGCCCTGTCATTTCATCTTATTTTTACTTTCTCCGTTTCAACTCTCTTTCAAAGACTTATTAAAGTATCAAAAGTATCGATAGTACCGGGAATCCCGGTTCTTAAGCCAAAAGGTCCCGAAAATCCCGGTTCTTTAAAACTACACCGGTTCTGCATTCCCTAGCTTTTATAATATCTGAGCAGGGTAAGCTTCTTAATTATGTCTACATGCATGGGAAAGTCAATTATTTGCTCGAACCAATAATATCTAGTTTACATTGTTACAGAAATGACAGCAGTTTCCATTGTTTTCATCGCGTTTGCGTTTGTTTTTAAAATGAGTGTCTTTCAATACCGTATGTTTTTCGTACAGCATGGCCATTTCATGTGTGCATACATAATAAAATTGTGAATCCTACAATGTTCAGATAATATGATCTTAATGTTATTCATATAATAATGTGCTTTTGGCTGTATACATGTTACTTAGAAAAAACAGTCACATATAAATGAATCTAAATCTTGACTATAATTTAACGATGCTTATAGTTGTCACAATATTATGTTTTTTTTTACGGTCATATATTTTTGAAGCCTGAAAGGGCCAATATATTAATGAACTCGACTGTACCTACAATATACAAATAATACCTGCACAAGGCCCTAAACAAAACATTAGGAATATAGACATTAGTTCATTTAACATTGTAATAACAAAATTAAGTGGGTGTAATTATGCAAATATTAGCCAACACCTTCACTCGTGTACAAATGGGTTGTGTTACAAAACGGCTAACAATTTTGGGGTGCCTTGCGAAAATTGGCCTCGAGAATGGAGTTCTAAATAACTTATTTGTGTCTTGTACACGCTATGTAAAGGTAAACATGTGTTTATTTTAAAGAAACAGGATCAAAGGACTGTGTGTTTACATAGAAAGAATCATATAGGTACATTGTTGGTAACAGACAGAACAGGTCAACATGGGGTAACTAAACATTTAACTTTTGAAATGTGTACGACTTTAGTAGAAGAAAGAACTGACACTATTTAACCTAGCCACTCCATTTCCACTTCCTACTCCATTGTAGCACCCTTTGTAGCCTTATAAGCTATTATTTAAAAGTATTTATGGCGTACACCATAAAACTTCTAAATGAGTTATTTAAAATTAAATCATGATTCAGATAAGAGATGAATCCCCGCCATTTGAAAGCTCGTGCAGACGTGCGCCAAAACTAAAAAGTCTAATTAAAGCAGGTTAGTTTTTTTTAAACCTAATTGGCTTAATCTTAAACGATAGCAATAAAACAAAATAAATACAACTGTACAAAAACTAGTTCGCAGCTCATCGGAGTAACTGCGAGTGCAAACATCCGGATATCAGCTACTTTCATACAAGACGGCGATGCAAGCGACACGACGCGACGTGCTATCGCGAAGCAATGACAGGACATCGATACGAGAAAATAATAAACAATAGTGGTTTATAAATCAAAACGTTTCAATGATATCGAAGTATTAATGACGTTTTATCTTAAGATAAATGTTTATCGCGTCTTTTCTACTGCATTGAGCGACAAACTCGATGCTTGTATTGCCGTAGCTTGGGTCTACTATGAATACTGGTACGGTTTTGTTTTCAAATTTTAGAGTAGGAGAGAATAATTCCAAATCAGGTACTACGAATCAATTTTCCTAGTTAACGATAAATTAACATTCTCCATAAACATGTTTTTTGCAATACACTATTCGAGTCAGGATATTGACAGACTGTGTAAAAAACTAAACAATAGTTGTTTAGTAGCAAATGTTTAGACTTTCATTGGAACAACGTTAACAATGTCGCGTAAAATTAGCCATATCTTTAATTAAGGAAGCGGTTGTAAGCATGCATCCTCTTTACTTAGCAAAAAGGAACGTGGCAGAGTGCCAGGAAAGTGGAGGATCACTAGCAATTTCATACTCGTAGACTAGACTACTATTAGTAGAGCAGAGAACATTCGTAGTGTCGCCAAAAATCGCATTAATTTCACGCCTGAGTATCAATATAAAACGAAAAGTGACGATGTACTTAGGAAGTTTGGCAACAAGGCAATACACAACATACATGGATAAGAAATGCACGTAATTTTATGCATTGCTATAATATCTAAAATTTATCTATAATCCGATAAGACACTTTATGAATACTAATCTTCTAGGTCTTTATAATAACGAAGAACCTGATATAGTACGCGTCATTAATCGATTTTAACTTCCTACAGCGATAAATAAATACAAGTTCCTCTCATGTAATAAATATCTACATGATAATTACACTCAGAATTAATGTACAGGAACGAAGTGAAGTTGCTAATTAATACGTAATCAATTTAATAGTCAAGTGGGGAGGGCGTGTAGTTTCAATTTATCACGGGCTTGAATCTGACCCGTTTCAAGCATGGCTATTACGGATTACTGGGTCAAGGACGAGTGGTTTAAGTTTGATTGATGGCATCTGGACTTGACTGAAACTGATAATGGATTTTAGTTATTCTGCAAGTCCATCAGCTGATTTCAAAGGCTTATACAGGTTGCTATTTAATAAATAGCCTAAACACACCGAAATACTTATTGATGTTGAAAATAAACTAAATGTTATAGTCATGATGGATACCGACGGACACTCGGACTCGGACAGTCAAAATAAAGATGTTTTTGAAGAATTGTAAAGTTGCAAATTAAACAGGTAACTGGATATTAAAGCCAGTGCACATATAATATGACCTATAAATAAATTAACAAAGTAAGCAATCAAAAATCACTTGAACACATATAAATCACGGGCAAAAGAATTGCAAAAACTGGATATTATGACTACAATCGCACGAGACATTGCACGCACCACGTTACTGTAAGCATTTCGTTCAGAGATGACAGTAATTAATAACAGCGCAATTGTTCCTTCTTCACCTGTCGCATATACTCTTGACGAAGAAATCGTTAACGCTGTGTGTTGAAAAGAAAAAATAAGCTCTATCGTTTCAGGGGTTGATATTTTAGAAATTATGATGGCTGATATAAGATTGTGAGTCACGCAAAGACTTGCGCCTAAACCGCGTCACAGCGATGATTCGTGTTTGTTCAGGTAAGATACTTCGATAAGTAATGCAAAGGATTTAAAAATCGATGATTCGATGTAATAACTTACATATATGGAACTTTTTGCATTAAAAGCCTTGGTTGAAGACTTACAATTACAATAAATGGATCTGGTGAGAATGAAGAATCGGATGCCACAATAGCACGCACAAATGACCAGTTCTTATATTCACATGAGAAAGGTAAGTAGCATATAACAAGGAATCAGAACAATAGTAGAGCAGTGGACTGTTAAACAATAGGCGAAAAAGGCAATATCTACGTATTAGCAGCACCATGTGATGAATACAGTAACACGAAACAGTTTGATGTTTCACACGCATGACGTAGAGGATACTATTAATCATTCTAATAAATAGGTCATTGAGGACACGATGAGTAGGGATACTCGTAGATTCTGTTAAGTCAACAGGTAAATATGATTTGGAAACAACCATTAAAATCGTAACTTAATGATTTTTAGAAAACAAAAAACAAATTCCTTGATATCATCTAGGTACTAGTTCATGTCCGCATAGTCACATTACCTTACTCACTGAATTGACAAGTATCGTTAACGGTACTCCAAGATCGATAATCACCTATCGGTCCTAAAATAGATCCTAGGAAACACCAGCTGAACCATGGCTTGATGCCAAAAGTGTACCTGTATCCATAACATTAAAAACTTTCTTTGTTTGTGTGTTGGAGGAAATGAGAGATCATTATACGCTGGTCGCATGGCCAGTGACGATTTCGTATGGCATCAGGCCGCGTGTCATTGACCCGTTAACTCATCGCTTAGCTAATTATAAATCGGGTGGGTTTCCTTATGTGAGCATATTTTGTTTTAGTTTCTGGTTTTCTGCTTAGCCCATTCCGGATTATTAACTTGCTCGTAAAATCCGGCCAGGATTAGATTTTATGGAGAGTAAAATTAGAGGAGTATTTGATGTAGGTAGCATGTTATGAATTTGCTTTCAAGTGAGAAAACTTCCTGAAGTCCAGACATACTCATAAGTAGTCATGAGCAACAGAATACATTACTTTGAATAGGAACTTAAAGCAATTAAAGTCTTAATGGATAAAGCGGAAGAAATTGTTGAATAAGTACTTTTGCAAATTAATGTGGCGTTTATGACGAGAGACACTTCCGCAATGAAATGTTTGGCAGCCCTCACTGAACTCAAAAGAATCAATATTCTAATATTAAAGAAAGAAATCAGCGCGTGGCAAATATGCTTGTCGCAAGACTTGCAACTGTGACTAATCAAGAATAGAGAAACGAGTCACATACCTACTTGAAAATCCATTTATTGAAATATTTCGTGAGGTGTGATAGATCTGATGTTTGAATATAAATAGACTCAGGGAGTCAAAACGATCAAGTTTAAATAGACAAAATAGGGACACCTCAGTTATAAGATAACTATTTGAGAGAAAATTCTAATTAAACAACACTTTCATCTTAGTTAAAAATAATCCACAAATAAAATCATTTCAAGCACTTAACTTAGCTTGATCACTCACAATAACGGTGTTTTTTTTCCGAATTATATTAGGGTCGGTTTCCTGTCTAAACAGATTCAGTTAAACATTAGTATATCACATCGAACGAGTGCCCATCTGACCTCCACAACCCGGTTACTGGTTAATACTCAGGTTGTAAGTAATTTTCGGATTTCAGACTATCGAGTATTGACCCGTAACGACTTTTAAGGATATACAAATGACACCAAAGGCTATAACATGCTTTCTAGGACAGCCCCTCCATAACTCGGCAAAGCTATTCCTACAATAGAACCAAGAGGATCTTTTTATTAAGACACGAGCGGCTCTAATCAAGCTTAATGTTAAAAGATAACATAAAGATATAAATATAAACCGCAACAATCAAAGTCACAAAGCAGCACGATGTAACATTCTAACCTATAATTACATGACAGGTAAAAGTAGAAAAGAAACCAGCTCGCAGTAGTTATTCCCACGGCCAAGTTTGCAACAAGGGAGAGAAGGCGAAGCGGCCTGCGATTACCAGAGAAGCGTGAATGCAATCATTCATATGTATAATTTCAATAGATTGAGTTTCAATGAACAATCGTCGTCTCTTTACAAGGAAGGCAATGAAATTTCTTCATGTTTGAAACTTAAGTCGGCAATCGTGACTCGATGAAGTGTCGAGTTCCGAAGCTTTTACGAAATATTTTAGTTGTATCTATTTCTTGGGGTCTAATGATTTCACTTTTAACTTTTATCAAATAGTCAACGCATTAAAAGTACAAATGTACAATGGTTTGGGAAAACTATCATAAAAGGCACAGCCAGATATGTTAGAAATTCTCCCAAAATCTTACAGGCATTTCTAAGATCAAACAAAGTTTTCCTATTTCATCTTCTTCCAAACAAACATTCTAACCAACAATTTGCATACAAAACCAACAAATAGTTCGCTAACGAGATCTAACAAGCTACACAAACGAGGTATTAGCGTCAAACAACTGACGGCGACAAACCGACGACACAGGTCAAAGATCTTGGCGACAGACAGTAGGCGAGGCTACTCCGTGTAAGGGCCGAATCCAAACGGCTTCTAGGGTCAATAGCGACTTTCGCAGTAAAACATCTGCATCGAATTTCTGGAGTTCCTACCTAAGAGGATTGCGTTTGCACTTTAGCTTATCGAAGTAGGACATAATAATATCCAGATAATGTCTTCGTAATTAGACGTAATCTCTGCCTCTTAAGATAGGTTTTATCATAAGAATTTAAACGAGGTCAAAGTTGAAGCTTCTGTAAAGCTCCACTTTAGATGGAAGATTAAAACATTTGAGTGGTTTCGGTTTATGTTAAAGAAAGACAGAAATGGGGCATCGAAACATGATACAAGAAAATGAGTTCAAGAAATTAGCGATCATTGTAGGTAATCAGGGCCGCTTTATTTCCAAAATTGGAATATGAATACCCAGAATCTAAGAAGTTAGAGGCAAGCCAAGGGATTATTCACAAAGATTTGTTTATTATATATGCCATTGACACAATATGTCAAATAAATGTGAGTTTCTTTTTTCCTTATTTTTCATTCCATTTTTCCGCAAAACGAATGCAACAATAACACTAGATATGTGCATAGGGATTTCACTGGCATGTGTTAATTTAACATACTTATATAAATTTAACTGGGATTGTGCATGCATGTGACACGGAGCAATGAGGTATAATGTTGTTATGAAAGTTTTGAGTATGCATGTGGATAGCTATAAAAGTAGAGGAACGAAGAAACCATGGATGGACTGTGTAAAAATGATATGGTTAGTGACTCCTAATAATAGAGAAGTATGGAAGAGTAAGACAAATGGCTCCAGTTCCCTTTAAACCAATATAAGGGCAAACCAATTATAATCAGAAGAAGAACACGAGACTTCGTGTGAATAGACTAGGTACATAAAATGAAAGTGGCGATTCGCCCCAAAAACTGGGCATATGCGTGCGAAATAACTACTTACTAAGCCATTATATTTAGATTGTAAACCGGCTTGTTTAATCAAAAGTAATGGCGGCAGAGCACTTCCCATGTGTAAACAACTATGTCGAATTGTCGAAACATTGGAACACCCAATCGAAGAGTTTCCTCTGTTAAGCAAAACAACAGTCGTAATATAAGTAACAGAGCACTTCGGAAGTTGATAGAGCGGCCATTACTTAGCAACAAAGTTGAGATTGAATCGAGTTACGTAAAGTTAGTGATGTGGCCCAGATCCTCCTTTACCAAGGTCCCTTCTTAGATTCCAAGGCAATCCTTCAGTTTCTAATTAGCGAATTTATTTATACACGAGAGCTTCTTGTTTTACGTAATTAGTTGGGAGTATTTATCTTGTAATTACTAGAATAAAACTACTTAACGAGATTCGGTTACTCAAATAAAGGCTGATTATTTGAGTAACCAAATATTTAAAGCAGTGATTTGTTTAGTAGGTTGGACGCGGAAGAATTCCGAAAGCCTAAATGACCAAATGACACGAGTTACTATACTCGCTTATGTGATCTTGGTTTTAGGTTTTACTTTTTATTTATTACCTATTTTATTTTATAAGTCAATCGTATAGTCGTCTCACAGAACGGTAATAAAATAAAATAAAATGAAAGTATTCAATCATTGTCTTCCACACATCAGCAAAAAAGTCCAATCCAGATTTCACAAATTGTTGAACATTGTCAAATATACGGCATGAGGAAGGTACTTTCTAGAGCGATATGAATGATTAAGAACTAACACAGATGACAATAATTAGCAATGAATAACCACGATCTCAGTCACTTTAAAAAGTAGAAAATCTAAATCAAAAGTCTTTGTTCAAACTAGGCTGAGACTCAGCACTCTTTGAACGTCAAAAAAAAATGCATAAAGACAGTCCCCCAAAAACGGCCCACCCTTCGCCACTTCCTAGTGTTTTTGCTGGGAAGAAGTGGCGGAACAAACTCCCCAGCAACACATCTGTCTGATTCGTTTGAAGAACTAGGTATACAAAGAATCTATACAATGAAATGCTCAATTCAGACTATTGGATTCCAACACACGTTGCAAGTAAAAACTCTTTTAGAAGGATCACAACGATAAATTGTTTGAAAGTCACTACCAAGTCTACCAGAATATGTTTATCACGTAAAGTAAAAGTACAATCACGGCGAGCGGTAATGAGTTCAGTAGTAATTTCGCGAGTCGACCGTGGCCCACATAGTGGAAGATACGATGTTTAATACATCATTATTTACAGACTAACGTTCCGCTCTGCTATAAACTTTCGCTCTAAAGCGTAAAATATAAATCTTGGATGCTTCATTAAACGCCGCGATTTTTGAGGCAGTTTTTAGGGTTCTATTATTAACGGTAAATGGCAAAACGAGAACCCTTAATTTTCGACCCTTGTTTTTCTTTCTGAGCGTCCGGATGCAATACAACCATTTTACTCGGAGGCATAACAATAATTGACACTGCATCGATGCAATTTGGTAGAAGGTATGGTCTATGAAGCGCCTTCTCGAGAAGAATCAAAATGCAATCGTTGGCAACTCGTAAGTTCCAAGTTAAAAATCTTTAAACGACCTATGAATACATGTACAGCAGATAATCCTTAAACAAACATCAGATAAACGAGTTTTCACAAACGCACACAACTTGACTAATATAAATGCATAATACGCAATCAATATATTTCCAAGGCGAGTCACCGTGTAAGACTATTGCTTCCCTATAGATTCCCTGACGAATGCCAGGCGGTTCAAAGACCTCCGGCTCCTGGCTAGTCTGACTGCTATATGAGTCGAGGGTGGGTGGACTGTGAATACACGGGTTACGCCGGATTAAATTATACGCAAGAATAGAACAGCTCAATTTTCATATTAAACAATTGTAAACAAGAGTACGTAGACGTACTAAAACATGTGTTTACTACAGTAAGTAGTAATAGGTAATTTTAAAGGAATCAATTTGATAACAATTATAGTCTAAATTTCTGCATGATAATCCTACTTCCTACAAACTTTTGAATAGTCAAATTTTGCGAGGATGGATTTATGTGAGTTGATGAAAATCTAATGTTTTTTACGCAAAAACTATTGAATCGATTCCAATGAAACTCAACATTTACTGAACATCATATGATAATAACATGTAGGTAACAATTTGAAAAGGTATTGTGTAAATTGGCCAAAATATAAATCACAAAACCTTAATTAAGTCGAGACATAATTCTGCCAGATCACGGTTTTTATAGCATAGCATACGCTGCAAAAACCGTAGAGTTTCTCGTACATAAATATCCAGGTGAAACCGTGTTAAATAATAAGCACGCGCCAACTTCAGGTGACTACTAAGTGCGGAAAACAAATCCCGAAATATAGACTGTTATAAGCCCATTTACACTTCAATTAGCACAAGTAATCAGTAAGATAAATGTTACAGAACAAATATAATTATCGCTATAAGTCCTTAGCTTTAACACTTAATTAGAAATCACTCGTGCAGAGACACATTCCATAGACGATGCAATTGATCTTTAACAACCCAAGACAACGTTCAGCTATTCTTACGTGAACTATTCATAAATGATACGGGAAGCGGTTGCAAATCAAAAGCATATAAATTGCATAATTATATTAATACGCTAAGCGAAATCTTTGGATTCCTTTTTAAGAATTGGGCACAAAGAGTGAAAAATTGAGCATTGTGAACGTTTATGAGGAGAAGTGCAGAAAACGAATATTTTTATACATTTTTGTTAGAAATATTTAAAATTAATTAATTTAAATTATATATTCATTGTGTTGGTACATTTTAGACGTTTAGCAATTCTGCCAACATCAAGTTTATAATGTAACTAGTAATCAAATTTTTGAAAATCAACAAGAATTTGACAAGACATTGACTTATACGAAAATGCAAAGCAAATAAATAATTTTCTAATAAACATAAATATACGGTCGAATTCTGAGCAGTGGGCAATCACTAGTTTTAAATATTATTTTACAGCAAGTACATACTTGTTATAAGGTTACATCGCAAAGTAAGAAGACAAAGAAGGTCCATTCATGATTAAAACAATACACGATTACAAGATTAAAAGCACAGGTCGTAGAAGACGTTTGCTGTCAAATCCATCAGAAAGAAGGGGATGGAACTACTCGTTTGATCTTATTCGCGCACTAAAAGAGTACACATCAATCTGTTCCCTGACTTTAATTTAGTCACTGATATTTCATAAACTGCACCTTTTAGAACCATGTTAATTGCATAGTGACTTGGTGAGTCAGACGATCCGGCGCAAACCGGCTAGACGGCCGGCGCTCGCGCATACCCACTGGCTGCACAGATTGCTGATGTTGTGAACTAGCTAATAAATACAAGTCAGACTTAGCATAAACACGTCACTTTTATAGGTTAATTTAGTTTAGATAAAATGATCGATCGTGATACGGAGATTCCAGGAAACCGTAGATCCTGTTGAAGTGTTAGAAAATGAAGGTGCTTATAATATCGCGGTTTGGCTACGCTTTTACAAAATTTTATAGTTTCTTTTTGCTTCCATGATTCAATATCAATGGTAAATTACATTATGGATAAAAGTCAACTATCTCTATATATCGACAATTTGCAGAGCTTTGGAAAGATACCATATCCAGTGCAAAAGCCAGAAAAACTAATTATAGATCGCTCATGGTTGGGACAAGGAATTTGACCTTAAATCATTTTTCCCAATGGGAAGGTGACAATCCAGGAAAATCACATGCTTGTCTAATTGAGTTATCATCTATTTCATCTGTATCAATTGCTGGTTAGAGCAGGAGCTATGAGGCGTGGAGTTAAAATCAAACCTCAACATGAAGGCAAAAGCATAAACTGCATCAATACTTGCACCTGAAAAGTTTCTTAATTAATACAAAGCATAGGTCCGTTTCGGAGTGATGTATTGCAATCAGTTAGTAGATAGCTTAAAATACAAGCCTTGCGCTCTTGATAAGAGAGACTCATAGGCGACGTGGCGCTAATGGCTAAGCTTCACAGTCTAACACATCGTCGAAACGTTGGCAGTCTTCTATGGTCGTACTTCGTCTCCGAAGTGTGCGGTAGCTACACGTTCTGATCCCACTATCGATCCAGATCCAGACATCGAGCCATAAGTACTAAGGATACCATCCGCAATATCCTGACATGGCGTAATAGAGTAAACAGGCACCTTTTGAGCACGCTCACTGAATATACGTTTAATCGTGAAAAGCCGGGCAACAACCAGTAGACTTCAAATTGATATACATCAGGCGCGATCGTGTTTAAGAGCAGTAACATTATATTAACATTTTATACCTCATTTTTAGTTAAGTGGCTCTTGCTTAAAGACATCAGAGTGACATCAAAAATGTTCCACACAAAACATTATCTTGTTCTAATTTTATTTATTTTATGATAATGAATGACAGACCGCAAATTTGAAATAGTGTAAGTAGAGCAAGTTCATTGAACAAAATCTAGAATAAATTAATTTTAGCTGAAGAAGCAAAATGAGGACGACATTCCGAACATTTATTTATCTAAATGTTTCGTCTAATCTCGGTCAAGATAATAATGTATTTGGAATGAAAGTTGAAATTAATTTCAGTGTCTTTATTACTTTTATTTTTGCATTTCTCGAACCTATTACAAAAGTTGAATTTTAGTTTACCCAAGTCTTCTTTTGATTACAATACATAAAGCTATACTTATTACTTACATAACTTATGCAATGTATATTAATCGAACTGACGTAACTTGGAATTCGAGGCATCAATCATAATTCCAAAACAATGTGAATTTTCAAACAATTCCCGCAACATCAAAAAGATGGCAACAATGCGTCAAATTCGGACCTTACTTAAAATTTTAAAATACGATCTTAACATTGCTGAGTGACCATTGTATGTAATCTATCTACTATACCTACATATAATATAGAACTTATTTAGCTCAACTTGTCCAACTTAAGGAGTTATTCAAACGTACGGTCCAGTCAATTTTGTTTACCTCTGATCAAAGACATTCAATACCTATAGACCGGACATCACCGTCAAATTTTCGTCCGAAACTTGTGTCCTGCTTGGACACAAGTCTATGAGTTTTTTTGTAGTACGCTCCGCTGCCGCTCCAATATTCATTTATTATTCTAGATGGCGTTACTGAGACATGGTATCAAAGTTTTTCTATGACATTTCCTTGGCATGCCCGCTCTATAGTATTTTAAATCTCTTCGCCTCTGATAGTTGAATATATGCGGTAACTGGCAAGAAAAATGTTCAAATAGTGTAAAGGAGGTATCACTTATCCAATAGGTGTTTGCAATAGTGTGAAAGATTGCATTGTTTCCCAATGTTTTGGGAAGCGCAAAGAAATGGATCAGCTGTTTATATCCCACACAGCCGTCAAAACAAACAGAGAAAACTGACCACATAAAGCTACCGTTATGTATTATGGGTACAGTGGGACGACCCAATTATCCTTTGGAGTAGTCAGAAATCCATTAATTAATTATTAGTTACGTAGAAATGTTGCTAACGGTAGGGAGTAATCCGTTATGTTGTTTATACAAGATCCACGAACAACTATAGGTACCTAACACATAAAGAATTCAAAGCACATAGAGTAACAGTAGTCCTGTGTTGACACTTGGAGATCTAACATAGGAAATACCAAGTGCGAGTCTTACTCGCGCATCGAGGGGATTCTGTACGAACTTGTAGCCTGTAGGTAGTACCTGATTTTATGATACCATGCGTTCCTGAGAAAAGAGCTCCTGAGCGACGGACAGCAGAGTGATTCTATAAGGGTTCCGTTTTGCCAACTGAGATAATATTACCAGTCTGTTATTGTTCAGGGCAAAGGCCTCTTCTCATACAGAGAAGTCATGTGCGTTGATAACCATGCACGCTTTCACAAGCCTAATTGGCGATTATATTCGAACTTATATTTAAGTCCAGGTTTCCTCACGATGTTTTTCTTCACCCATGTCAAGTCAATAATGTCTAAGATTAACTCAAAACGGACTGTATATGAATTGTAAAAGTCACATTGGTGCTCGCCCGGATTTGAACCATAACCTCGTGCATGAGAGAGGAAGGCGACTCAACATCAAGGCTATAACGAAACTCCTAATAAAAAGATGCGCATGGTGATAAGCAAACAGTACAAAAATATCAGAAATTACAGACTAGGTAAGTAAATAGTGAAACGTATAATTTTTCTGCTGACCATGATACAGAACGTAATGCACATATTACTTGATGTACAGATAGATACAAAGATTGAAATGTTGGGACTAGATAAGCGAAATGTAGGTAATAAATCGTAAATTCCGACCTTGTGTCAATAACACAAGGTCGGAATGTCAATACTATCGTAAAGGCTCATGGACCCTTTAGAAAAGCAATAAAACAAATAGTCTGACATATCAGGCAGATTATGGCCCACGTCATACGGTAGCCACGCAAATAGAAATGAAATTGAAACTGATGGCACTGGACGGGGAAAACGTAGCGCTACATCTATACAATTAAATAATGTTGTAGTTTCTAATGTCAAAATAATAGCATTTTACTAAATACGGGTTACGTCTGATCTCCAAAACGGCTGGTTCGATATTTTACGGGACGTACGTATCTGATGTTATAAGGAGTAACGCAGGCTACTTATAGCCATTTTAAATTTTTTTAAAGAAAATTATCACTTTAAAAATCCATGCGGACGAGATCGAGGGCACAGCTAGTTACTTGTAAGTTTCATACTTCTACACTTTTGGTGACAGAAATAGCGGAATATTTAATCTTGTCGACAAAATTGATATGAAGACTGCCTGCACCTTGAACTATGATCGGCTGCCATAAACAAATATAAATATTACGTATTACGAAAACATAAGATACATTCAATGAAAAGCTACTTATACGGATAGTACCAAAATAACGAGCTAATACATAAACAACAGGCATTATCGACATCACAGTAAATCTTAGTCAACAATATGTTAATTTGGCAATCACACCAATTTAGTTGGAGACAACACAATTATCCGAATAAGACGAAACAAATCGTCTGAAACATGTTGAAATCCAAAGATCTTGTACTTTTTGATACGACCTATTTTATTGGTTTCAGGTGTTTAATTGCATTATGAATTTTCTAACCCTTCTTTAACTTGATGCTTACTTAAATCAACAGCCTACATTCTCTCTAATGTCTGACCTGGTAGGTACACAAAATCCCGCTTTCAAAGCAATATCCGAAGCCTGAATCTAAAGAGCTTTTTAATTTTTAGTAGATTCACTTGTTCATGGATGAGATAAATTGAGTTGACTCGAGGAATTCGTGATTTTAACGTTGGTGGTTTTCTTTCACTGCAAATAAAGAATTTAATAACAGGAAAAAAACGCTGAGGGGATACTTAGCAAAAACTAGTTTTGTGCCGAACAGTGATAAATTTAAACCACAAGAACAAGTGCCAACATAATATTAAATAACACAATTATCTGAAGCGAAATTGAAAGAGGTTTAAATTAAACGTCCACGTCGCGAGTTATGGGCATCAAGTCCTGAGAGGCCGCACGATGACATCAGTAGACGGAACCACTTCGCGACCCACACGCCGCCCACGACGCGAGAGCCTTGCGAAACCCTGGCTCAGATGGTCGCTGTGCTCAAGAGATGGCGTGAACTTTAAGTAATACAAAAGAACCTAAAACTATTCGAAGTCAATATAAAAGTAAGCAAGCAAGTTCGGAAGGAAATTCTGCAGTTGAAGTTTGCAGTACTAAGTTCACGTTTTATGCCAAAATGAGCAAGACACTGCTAAAACTCATAAAAGAATCGTAGATACAAATAGGGAATTAAACTTCAATATAATTATTAATAGTATGTTAAATAGTAACAAATTTTATTCAAACACTATCAATCACGATCGGAGAAGTAATTCCTAATTGTGATTAATTTTGGTGTCTAGTAACAAAAGCTCAGTGAACACAAGTCGCACAGTAAGAAAGGAAACTGACGGCAATTGCCTGTGAATTGTAATAAACTTGATCGTTAATCAATAAGTAATTGGTAAATCCAACGCCATAGTCAACTATAATGAGCTAACATAGGTGGCTGTTCCGCAGATAGATCGTAATATACATAATGTATATTGCTGGAAAATCCGTAGCCAGGCAAAGCAAACAAAATCAAAGGGATTATATTATTATGTATAATAATAGTTGTGAAACGTCTCATCGCAATGTGACAAAAATGAAACACGCAAAGTAGTAGAACCACAATGTATCTATTAAAAGACAAATAAATCTCGCTAACAAGAACAAGACGAAAAACGACGATTCAACGCCAATAAATAGGACGACAAAAGTCCACAAGATGATAATTGTTCCTGCAAACGGCTTCAGCCAATTGAGGATAACGACTCAAGTGTCGATGAACTGAAGTCTAGATCCAACACAGATGTGTCAAGAATTAAGACTATTAGATCGCGATCGAAACGAGTTTATTTTTGCAAATCTAGACCAGAGTATTTTTAAATAAGATTGAGTAATAATTTGTTTTTCAAATTTAGATACTCAACTCAAATTAAGTAGGTACTACGATGATTCCTTGCCAGTTAAGGCAATCATGGCAATTCCTTAACCAAGTAACAAAACTGCAAGTAACTCTAGTCTTATCACAAAATTGAATGAATTTAATAGTAATAGTATAATATATTTATTTGCTCTAAAACATGGTATAAAGAGATCGTACAAATAAATATGGCACACATGTTTTGCTTCAAATAAAGCACGCGTTTATTTAAACGTATGAGTTCATCGGCATATATTTGAATATGAAGACCGTCATTTAAGACAAGTCAGCCCGTCTAAAATGCCTGAATGTCAATTATACATCGTCATACTAAACGATCAGTCTTCTCGACCTTGTAGGTCAGTTACGATTCATACGGTACATACAATTCTGCTTTTCTTATAGTGAAACTACAGACAAAAATAACGATTAAGATGACTTTTGGAAATAAATCATTTCATCTTACCAAATCTCCATAGAAATGCGAAAATTGAAAGAAGACATCGTTCCACCACATGAAATAAACGAAATTTCGGGACCATATTAACGCAATGCTACCAAAGTACTGCTCTCCAATGACCATAGATTAGGCGCACATCGAGAACGTGGGTGTCGAAGGCTAGTTACGAAGACGCAAGAGAGACGAAAACCAGCAAGAGTGTATTAGTTAAGTCACCTGCCGGTCTATTTCGTAAAAATCTCCTCGCGATAAGTTACATGTCGAGAGCGTGAAGTGAGGATGACTGCTTATTTCACCTTCATTTTCACTAGCAATTTTTTACAGAATTGCACAGCTAAATCTGTACATGATGAAGCTTATATTGGGACAGATCCTAATTATTTATTTTATTTACACGACAATAGTAGATAACTAAATTGATAATTACAAGCTTCGACATGTAGGAATAGGAATATTATAGTCGATATTCCACAAAATACAAATCACATTACTAATGAAAATCCTGACGATACTTTAATAGTAACAAGATATCGAATACCGATAGCGAAGACGATATAGTGAAAAGAAAGCCGCAAGCTACAATACAACGTAACTTCTAATAAATACAGAGTTAATATTACACAAACCGCTGTTACAATGACATTACAACCACTATTGGCTTCAGATTTACCATTTAGTTTTTCGAAATAAAAGTTTAGCATAACTTTTCTAAATGTTTATTAATAACGAGCTGGACCGGGTATGTGTTGGATATTTTTAAATTCAATATGCTACTTACTTAGTAATATGATAATTGTCAATGCTTAAGAGAAAGTTGAAAGAAGCAATAGTATATTTTCTATTGTTAACAAGCGTCTACCTAGGCCACGGTAAAGATAATATTACCGTGCCTAGGCGCTCTTTTGTTAATAAAATATTGTGTCACTTAAACAAAGTGCTCCAAATAATAAAATATTAACAGACATGAAATATGATGTAAAAGAATCGACCTAAAGTCTGCCAAGAACTAACACTAGTCTCTAATAAGGTAAAAAAAATGTTAATGGAATAAAATATGATAAAGGTGTTCCACAATTCGAGCAATGGCATTCAATGGCTGATGAACTGGGTTCAAAAACCAGTACATAATTATTATTACAGTTCGTACACACACTAGATTAATTTCTAAGTTACTTTCCTATTGACCTGAAAAAGACTCGCCCTGAATTGCCCACCCCCAATAGCTTATCAATTACAGGAAAAAGTATTTGATGGGCTACTTCCTAAAAGAGCTTCGGATTCGTTTGGCTGTCTCGTTATTTTTACTATCTGTTTCTGACATCTTTTCCTTAATTAGAGTCTGCTAATTAGCTCTAACGCTTTCGTGACAAATTGAGATCTTCCAAGAAAGATTTTACCACATTTTGATTGTTAAAAAAACAAACGCGTCTCTATAGTCGCGGTTGTTTTTTTAAATGTATCATAACTATTGGACGTCTCTAGGCCACTAGTTCTTAGACTACTGTTTATTAGACCAATCCGTTATTAGTTACTCCGCCTACATGAACTGCCGATGACATCAGTACAATCGAAAGTAGGTTTTTATCTCTACTTGAATCAGTACTGCAATTAACGGAATGAAACGCCGCTGTAATTATCAGCTGATGGCTAACATGCGACTTGAGCAAGCCTCCGGTCCTTGCAAACCCAGTGCTTGTTCAATGAATGATCATAATTGCCGTAATAAGTTACCAGTTTCCAAAGATAAATCGACCGTTTCGAGCGTAAACTTTTTGTTGACATTTTGTTCTACAAAAAAAATATAACTATAGGTCTCTATTTCAAGAGCAAGACAAGACAATGACCCTATAAATAAAAAACCGTTGTTATTCTAGAATCTAGTAATTAGAGAGATGATTAACGAATAAAAAGTCTGTTACCAATGAGGTCAACATCGTCAGCCGAACTACGACAAATTACGTCCAATTCGTGAATTACCGAGCAGAATCAATTCGTGTGTTTCGCTACGGGCAGCTGATTGGAGCACAGGACAATATTACTCATGTATTGACACAATACATGTGCTGGACCAACTTATTCAGATGAATTTGTCAATGGTTGCAATACATTTAATTCATGAAGATGTTGACGACCTCTTCAGATAGACAACACTAGTTGGCAGAAATGGGATTATGCGTTAAGATACTATGTCTACTGGTGAGAGAATCGCAGCGATAGTCTCGCCTTGCCTACACATTCAATAGAAACTATTTAATAAAACAAACTCAGCGTTATCGTTGCAGAGATAATTAAAAGCCTTGGCGAGAATATCGCCACGATTCTATGACCCGCAGAGGTGGAGCGTAAACCAATGTTTAAGGGAGACGTAACCCAGTGAAGCAAAAAACCAATCAGGGTTATCTACACTGGTCTCTAGTCAGTATCTAAAAGTCATTTTAAATCATAGAACATAAATGACAATCGTTACTGAGCTACATATTAAACAAAATATGCACGGATGGAATTCTGGACTAAGCTTTCAATTACCCAAACAATAATTCGCAGAAATATTGGGCGTTTACTTCATATTTAATTGGCGACAGAACGCTTGTTGACAGTCTCAAGAATTATTCTACAAATCTTTCACAAGCAGTAAAGCAATATCAAACGCATACGCATGTCATGTAGCATAAAATATTATTCGTGAAGTTAGCAGTTAGAATATATTGAATGGCGTCGGCGCATACCATTATAACAACAGGACTAGAATATGAAACTTTAGACACCCACGCATTAAACAAAGCGAATCTATTCTTGCAGTTAATAGCAGTTTATTATGTTATTCAACTTGATCAGAGGCTGTGTTGGTGCGAAAGACGGAAGCTAGTCATAAATCATTGTCATGTAGATATAATAAAGAAGAAGAGTTATAGTTACTTTCATTACTAGCAAAAATATAAACCAGCGAAAGTTTGCTTATGGCGAAAAACTCACAAGACAAACTGAGCAGTAGCTGATCAAGTCCCAAGAAGTAACAGCAAGGCTTGACAGGAAATCCTACGTAAACCTTTCTAGAAAATTGAGCCTTAGTGGGAGACATGCAAGTTCAATTGAGATTTATAATATCAATGTCTATAATTAAACTATAAAAACGTTGATAGTACTGTTACGTCGGGTTTCTCGTTTCGTATGTCGGTCAGCCACCGAGCGAGGGAAGCCGTTGTGTAGTGACTCACAACTTGTTCGCAACGTTGCCACGCGTACCATTCGGGGACCTTGATGTGTTATTTTGCTGCCGATATATGATAATAAAAACACGGCATAATATTACATGACGCAATGAATACTTAGAGACGAAAGCTTTTTGTGATAAAAATGGGAGTTCAAATGTATAAACTACTAGTCCGTAGTTGCCGCATTCGAAACCTTTTTCAAAAGAAAAGAAGGTTGTAAAAACGTACTGGATCTTTAATGGTCTGGAGTTAAGCTGAGAAATCACAAGTCTCATTGCTTTTAGTAATTTTATTTACACAACGATTTCTTTCCCGGACGACATTAATGAAGTTAGAACTTCTCGATTCCTTGTTTTCAAATGGGCCGAAGGAAACAAATTAATAATATCAGAAGCTCATTTGGCTAAAGCAAAGTAATGAATCGCGATTACGGACACTTCACACGTTATGGATTCCACGTAACCGAAAAGAAGCGATAATAATTGGTGAAGATCATTACTTAATTTACATATAAATTTATTGAAATTAAGTAGATAGGTAGGTACTCGTTATCCCAAAAATAACGAAACCAACATACGGAATCAGATGGCGATTTATTCGTAGAGGCCCTCAGATCGATGGCGCAACCTTGGACAACCTCGTGGGCGACCAGGAAATGGCCTGAGACGAACGTGAGCATGAAATGAACATGTTCTCTCATGAATTCTTACCGTATGATTGTTTTCTACAATATCAATTACGAAATCGTCTAGATTTTCGGCTGAAAATATCGTAATAACGCAAAAGCTTTCTAAAAGTATTGGAATGCGAGAGTCGGTTGTGAGATTGACTCAATTTTTGTCTCGATCGCTGGTCTGAAGACCGATTGCATACCACGATAACTAGACCAACAGTCTGATTGTCTGATTAGACGTATTTTTATCTCAGTTAGTTTCTATCAACAGTAATCAGCAAAAGCCATCTTTGCGAACGTAATCGAAAATTTGAAATAACATCAATCATTAGAAGCGATCCTCACGAAAGTGCATACACACATAAACTCACGCCTTTTTCCTATGGGGGTAAGAGCAAATAAATAGTTGTCAGGAATACGTGCAAAACGTCAGCAGCCCTATAATTTAATGGTAACCTTGCCTATTTATTGCCATTCGTAGTAGGTACATGAGGCAATATTGATGGCTTCCTGTGGTGCAGTATGTTCACCGCATTGGAGTCAGCAGTATCGCTAATATTACGTGACACTTTTTTAAATTGAATACTCTCTTAATTAGAATTGATACAGAGACGAAATTCGTTAAACAATAATTTTGCCCATCCGGATAGCAGCTGGATAAATGTTGCCGAGATGGCCTGCTCTCCAACCGTGGAAAGATCCAGGTTGCGAAGATAAATTATACTATTTCTTTGAATAGAATATAATGATTCAAGTAAACTTAACTCTGTGTAGCCCATAATATACTAACAACAAAATACGTAAATCATTCTGTGTGACAAAGACACGAATTAAACCAATAAATCGTTCCTAAACCAACCATGGAAGACAAGAACTAGCGGTTGGCGCTTACGCCCACGTCTAGATTTGGTCATTGAATAACAACATTTATTTAACCTACATTATAAGTAAGAAGTTTTTAAGATTTTGTCAGACCCCGTTGCGGATTACGTGACTTTTGACCCGCGACAAATTGATAGGTTTGCCAAAAGTGTTTTTTTTTTGTTCATATTTTTTACCAAGTTGTAGTCTGATGACCGGGTAAAAAAACGAATCACAAATGATTTCATACTTTTTGAAGTTATTCAACTGCTATTTTCAAACTAAACTCGTAATTTGCAATTAATGGCAACACAATCGTCCCGCGCTGTCGTTGCGGTCGGCGCGTGCGCTGGTCGTGCCGTATATGGAGCTGGCGGTACGCAGCAAGGCCGAACAGTCGCCGCTTTGTATTAAAAAATATTTATCAACTCCTCAGTCAGACATGGTGTTTAAGAATGAAGTTATAAAAATAAATATGGGATTAAAATGCGGAAATTCTTTCATGAGTGGATGAAATGAATGCCAAGGTTAGATTTGCAGAGAGACATGAGGTTTTATTTCAGGAAAATAAGAACTTTGGCTTGGTCAGCAGCTTGGACCAACAAAATAATGTATTATGCAAGGTAGTACAGATCTTGGTACCTATGTAATGGATGATTTAATTAAAAGGACATTCTAAAACATCCAGACTAACCTCGGCATGCGGAGGTTATGTTCATGGATTATCGGGCAGGTGTCCACAACTCCATGTGCAAGCAAGGTGGTTTAATCTACAATTCACACATGCTGTTTTTATTTATAATCTAGCAAGCACTCTAATCTAGCCTGCCCCTCAGCTGATTTGCGTGATCAATCCGAGTAAACATGAATTGATTAAGACAATGGCATCAATGGTGAAATTAAACATAATTAAATTGCATGATAATAATATTTTATTGCATCATTGCAATTTGCATTAAAATTATATTCATAGAAGAATGGATAGTAAGTTAGGTATTGAATAGAAACATTATTGTAATCGCATATCCGCATTACAATATTGAATTATTACATATGTTTAGTCAATTTTTTTATTTCCTTGTTGTAGATGCTTGCTCAAGCAAGTATTTATGCTAGCTTTATGTTAGTTGTTGGTTGAAAATTTAAGAGCGAGCTTTGGAAACCAATTCTTTTAAATGTTTTGTCACTAATATCATTATTCCAATAATCTTCTTAGTTATTGATTCATTTGTTGCCTATTTGAAGTAAGAAGCTGCGTATTTGAGTAGTTTCTGCTTCATTTACACATTATATTTCATGTTAGATGTTCAAGTTCACAAACCAAATTTGAAAATGAAAATTAGAATGTTCATGATTCTGTAGTCAACTGGACTACTCGTAGTCAACTGGACTACTCTGGTCCGTTATGCATGTTTTCAGTCTGTACTAGAAGTAGTAAGTCAGTATATAGAAGAAAAAACTTCTGTTCAACTTACTCTCGTTTATGAACTTTGTTTTAAGAACCAACATCGCAAACTCTTGATCTTGCTTCCCTAATACCAAATTTAGCTGGTAAAAAATAAAGTAGCCTTATCATTTTGTAGTACTTTATGATTATCAACAGTCAGACAAGTCACTGTCACTGTTCCAATCATTTTATTAGTAATCGGCCAGTCATGTATGAATACATAAGAAATGCATCTTCCAATCATTTTATTAGTAATCCGCCAGTCATGTAGTGACTTGTCTTGAAAGAAATAATAATTTCTTTGATACCATCAAAAGAGGTTATGAATAATAAAGACCAAATTAGGTTCAAGTATGCAGGATTAATTTATTAAGGTTAATATACAGAAAATCCTAGAGAGTTAACAGTTTTGCACAACTTTTTGAATACTTGACAACAAGACTAGGTCACAAATCATATTTTAAAATATTGAATGATTAAGACTAGTGCAAGTTTTGATGATTCATATTTTATTCTTGTTAATAAGTATCTCTTGTTGGAACTTATGAGTTTGTGAAATTCTTATTGCAAAACAAACAAGTTCCCAGAATTGGTTAGAAAAAGCCCACAAAATTCGTTTTCACTTTCATGAGTATTATTGTACTAGATAATTGGCTAACGGATATACCAAATCAATTTAGTTCCAATGCCTTCAGGGAAAAGTAGTTCTCAAGTCCATGAAATGAATCATGAATAGGATATCCCTAAGTCATCGACCGCAGCAAGCTGCACCGTCGTCAGACCGATCTCCACTAACGAAATAAGTGAAAATCTACGGCGATTGAAGATATTATAAGTACGTTAACACTTACCATCTGTTCTTTTTATGTTGATGTTAATTCCGGACTGAATCTTCACTGTACCGTCATCCATTTTCGCACAAATTTAGGCACCACATACACTAAATAACATTATTTCTCAAAGAACCTTTGTTCAAAAATAGTCTAACACATCAAGAAATTACACATGAGAACCGGTGAAAATTACAAAATAAATTTCTACACCCAGATTGACAGTTATATCGAGCTAGCTACACACTTCAGACTGGAACGTTTGAAATTTGTTTCACTACAAGAGTCAAATCAATCACTTTAATTTATTAGTTTTTATACAACGCGATTGATTTGAAAATTGTAAATGTATACAGTAAATAAAAACTGAAAAAACCAGAAATGTTCAAATTATTTCGGTTGAAAACGCGAAATTCTAAAATTATCAGTTTGTGAGTTTGCCAATGCGTCGAAACGAAAATGTTTCATTGCCAGCTTTAAAAAATAATGACTGATTATATTGGTTTGGTAAAGTTTGGTTCTAAATGATAATAAAAAAAAAACACATTAGCTACAGGAATTTGTTTTCAGTCTTTTGAAAACAAAAATACCAAAATGAAAGAGTGAAGATTCCATCATTAAAGCCTGCAACCTTTTTTTTTTATTTTTTTCTATACTGCACCATTGTGTGTATCACTATCACGTGGGAAAATAAAAAAAATATTAACTTCTCCACTAAAATTTTATTCTTATTTCCAAAGGAAAGATCTCCATATGACTACCCGAAATATTTAAACATGGACATATGACTACCTGAAATATTTAAAGACTAATCAATCAATTAAATTATTCGATTGATTCGGTATTCCCAATTACATCACTAGAAACATAGACAACAAAATTGGCAACCTCAACCTCAACACTGCATCAGCTGCCTGTCAATCAATTTGTCAATTTGATTCAACACTGTTCATTAGTTTATTTTATCAATCGAATTAACGCATCTAATAGATTTTCAAACACAGTTTCGTATTTATAGAATGGACAGTGAGCACAAATTATCTCATAAAGCTAAAAAGCGTATCAAGGAAGTTAAAAGGAAAGCGAGACCCGGTAAGTGAACGGTACCCTAAGCTTCATGGTAATTGGCACACTTTCCGAAAACTGCATTTTTATGTTTATAGATTCTTTACTTTAACAAGTAACTTTAAGAGCCAGTTAAGGCTGCAAAAGCCGGTGAACTTTGGAATTCTAGAATGATCTTCGTAAGCGTGGCATTCGGTTAACATCATGCCTATCGAACTTATAGCCTTGATGCTAATTGGTTACTTACACATCACGATGTATCCAATGTAAAATCAAGAATAAGCAGCTTAGTAGCTTAATATATTATATTCTCCCCTATGACTACCCACTGACCCTATTTTTATTGCAATTGGTGCTCATATAGTCATATTATAGACTGCTCAGCAAATTGTAATAGGTCATTATTTGCATGGCAGATTACTTGCACTGTGCAAAGAGTAAAATGGAATACATGAAAAATTTATCCCTTTTTTAGCTAGAACTTAAATATCTTCTCCATGACAGTGATAAATTAAATTATGAGTATAAGTTTTACACAAAACTAAGGAGACTTTTAAGAACAGCTATTACCAGAACCAAAACAGCTATTGTGCTTGCATAGGCTTCCAAGAAGTTCTAAAAACACTATACTGCATTTAGTTTGCATGCCTTGTGATTGTACCTGGAAATAAAGTCATCAATATGATATAGAATAAGATAGATATGAATTATAGTATAGATACTGTAATTATTTTAAGTAATTATATCTATCAGATAAGAGATAAAGGCACACTACATAGAAAACATGTCAATTTAAAATAATTTGGAAAACTGTCTGTCAAGTCATTCAAAATTATTATTAAAGTTTACTCTGCTAATGTAGTTGGTAGTACAATATTGCAGTAGATATTAACAATTATATCATACTAGGTTTTTGTTACAGAGCTAGCAGAGAAGTATCAATGGACAGCCTTGAAATATGCTACAAACTTTGAAGAATTTCTCAAATGTAATGACAATGTTGACAGAATTAGTGAAAATGATGTGACACCTGATGAATTTATAGAGAAATATGAAAAAATATACAAACCTGTAGTTATAACTAATGTACAGACTAATTGGAAGGCTAATCATAAATGGACCTCAGAGAGACTTGCCAAAAAGTACAGGAACCAGAAATTTAAATGTGGTGAAGACAATGAGGGGTACAGTGTTAAGATGAAAATGAAGTATTATGTAGAATACATGAGGACAACGACTGATGACAGTCCGCTTTATATTTTTGATAGCAGTTTTGGTGAGCATGTGAGGAGAAAGAAAATTTTGGAAGACTATGAAGCCCCTTTATATTTTAGAGATGATTTGTTTAAGTATAGCGGTGAGGAAAGGAGACCACCTTACCGCTGGTTTGTGATGGGGCCACAGCGTTCTGGGACTGGGATCCACATAGATCCTCTTGGAACAAGTGCATGGAATGCTTTAGTTTTTGGTCATAAAAGATGGTGCTTATTCCCAACCCAGACTCCTAGAGAACTGATCAAGGTGACCGGAGCAGTGGGTGGGAAACAAAGAGACGAAGCTGTCACATGGTTCAAACTTATTTATCCTAAGACTCAATTAGAAACATGGCCCAAAGAATTTAAACCTGTATGTATTTATTGTTTTTTTTTTCTTTTTGTGTTAATATGTGAATACTATTTTGATTTTTTTCAGGGTAAATGATTTGACATAATAATAAATTGGAATCGAAAATTAATTGCCACAGTATTTAAGCTATCGTTGAATACTTGATAAATATAATTATGTCTTCCATGTTCAAGATTCACTTTGAAGTAATATTTGAGTATTCCTCATGTCTTTGCAGGTGGAGATTTTACAGAAACCTGGTGAAACTGTATTTGTGCCAGGAGGATGGTGGCATGTTGTTCTCAACTTGGACGACACGGTGGCGGTTACACAAAACTTCTGCAGCCGCACTAACTTCCCGGTGGTCTGGCACAAAACTGTGCGTGGCCGCCCTAAACTCTCCAAAAAGTGGATCAAAGTATTGGAGACCAAAGAACCTGAGCTGTACAAGATTGCTAGTGGCATGGACTTAAGCCAAGGCACTGGTGTAGCTTCGGACAGCTCATCTAATAGTAGTTCTTCCAGTAGTGAAAGTGATAGCAGTTCATCCGACAGTTCTGAAGAAGATAGCGGGCAGGAAAGCATTACAGCCCACAAGAAAAAGAGACGAAGAAAAATGTAAAAGGACCAAAGCGCCTTATTTCTTGCATAGGTAATCATCATACCAAGTTTCATAAAGAGGTAATATCAAATAGAAATTGTATATCATAAGTGTAAACCTGTTTTGTATTACTAGACATAATATCTAATAAATTTTTTACTTGTTGTTTTATGGTAAACAGTATATTTCTTTTGTTAACTGAGGACACATTCTTTATGAATAAAGTATTATCATATATTTCAATAGTTTCATTTATTATCTATACTTCTATATTAATATTATAAAGAGAAAAGATTTAATTGTTTGTTTGAATAGGTTCCGAAACTTAGGTTTAGTAGAATAGAATACTCTAGTCTCTTACAATAAATACTCTACTATATTCTCTTCTCTCTCTCTCTCTGTCTCTAGCAGGTGCAGGATATTGTTTTTTTTTAAAAAAAAAGCTTACTACTAATGTGGGTTGTACATTACTAGTAGGTACTCTTCTAACTAAGCTAAATATGCTCGTCTGGAGTGGGTCACGACAATAGTGCACAATGGGTGGGGATCGAACTCACGACCTCTCAATCGCCAGGCCGACGCCTTAGCCATTGGGCAATTGCCGTTTAAATACTACTGTGTGTACCTAATCAACTCGAACACTAACAGAGAATTAGTGTCGTGAGCACGCTCTCTCTACCTATAAGTTTACAGGTACACTACAAAATAAATTATGTAGCTCCTCCCTCTTTTTTAATGCATTTATATCTTTGATAGTGCATATTTCATACTGAGAGTAATCACAAACTACCAAGTATGTACCTATTAGTAAAGAGGCAATCAGTTCATGAGTGTTTGTTAAATTTCTCTCTACTGTCTACTATGCTTCTGAGCCACATATTTGGTCAAATAATTAAATAAAAGCAAGCACCTAATAACGGATAAAAAAGGGTCTTTGTGATTGAAATAAATATTTTCAGTTTTTCGTAATCGACTTAAATATTAATATTTTTTCATTGACAACATTCTACAAAAACTAGTTTACTAAAATCAATAAAAATGTGCGCATCACTAAATACGTCAGATTCTGCGTAGGTACGCAACTGGCCTGACAGGTTTTTTAGTCTATAGTTGAGCAGCCATTTGTTATCCTTGCCAAACTTCCCGTGTAACGTCTGATCAAAATGCTGAAATCAACTTCTGGTGCACTGGTCAATGTCTTGAGAAGGTCCCTGGTGCCAGCTGCTAGGGTCACCGCTGTGCCCCTGCGGCGGTCGCACGCGGTCGTCGAATCCGATGAGGAATTTGATAGCAAGTAAGTCCCTTGTCGGAACTCTTGACGTTATGTAACTGAAAATTGTGGTAATCTTGTCGGTAATTTACGGCTTTCAGCATGTTTGATTGATGTTGTATTGTAATTTGGTGGTATTTTATAAACCTAAAGGGTAAATCCTCGACAGACACATTTTCATAATGGGTGTGATGTGAAATAATCATGAGGATTTTTTATAACCTCGAGTAAATAATTGTTTTCCTTGTTTCTGATAAGTTTTGCATAAAATGGTTTTACTCAACATTTTGGATTTAAAATAATGAATAATATGTAACAAATAACGTATTTTTGTAATCTAGGCCAGTCGCACGCCAGCCTTTTATTATGATATAGGTATCCATTCAGTAAATGATAATTTATATGGAAGCTTAATATTACCAGTCTGGTCTAACTATAGTAAAATAATAACTAACATAAACAATATTCTAGTAAATAAATATATGAGTAAGCTTTTCTATAGGTACTTGTTGTTCCTTATTAAGTGGTAATGATAACATTATCTTGATAATTGTCATTTTTACATAGTCAAGTTATCTCTTTTCAATCCATGTAGTAGTAAAACCATTTAGTTTATGTAAAAGTAAATAATGTGCATCTAGTCTAAGTAAAACGAAAACACTACCTAGAAATTGAATTGACAAAGTTATGACACTTCATGGCCTATTAGAAATTAGCTTTTTTGATTCTCAATCTCCCGACGGTAACTATCCTCCTGTTTGCTAATAATCAGTTTACATGGCATGGCATGATAAATGATATAAATTCTTATGTTGTCATGGGAATCTCTTCAGTATTTGCTAGCATACTAAGTCATATTCAGTTTCTAAGCACTAGCAAAAATTAAATAAATTGAAATGAATTTATTTATTGGTTTCTAACCTTTTTGCCTATTTCCATGTTATTTTAAAAGCAGGCAAGCAATTAATATGCTTTTATTTTGTTTTCAGATATGAGGGCTTCTTCAACAGGAAAGACATTGACGGATGGGAAATCCGCAAGGGGATGAATGACCTGTGCGGTATGGATCTTGTCCCCGACCCAAGGATCATCAAGGCAGCATTGCATGCATGCAGGAGAGTCAATGACTATGCTCTCGCAGTCAGGTTCATTGAGGCATGCAAAGACAAGTGCGGCAACAAAGTCAATGAAATCTACCCTTATATCATCCAGGAAATTAAGCCCACATTAAATGAACTTGGCATTGAGACACCAGAGGAGCTCGGTTATGATAAACCAGAACTAGCTTTAGAGAATGTTTATGACATGTAAGGTCACCATTTAATATCAAATTAAGCTGTAGAAAATTTGTATAATAGTTTTGTTGTCGAGTTTTTATTTTACCTTTAATTGTGGGAAGCTGCGTCTTCAACTAGAAATATTCTTGGTCCATCATTCTAAAATCGACACGCTTATCTAATGTGTAAACATTAGACCAATATGAGATGATACAATAATGAACCTTGTTTCATTTTTCTATGTTTTCTGTCATCCCCTTTTATACAATTCCTTGTCAGTTCGTAGTACATGTACTTATTAGTATTATCAATAAAAATATTATAGCATTACATCACTTTCTTTTTGTAAGTGCATAGTATTTTATGAATAAAGTAGATGAGGATTTTTTTTAAAGAAACTTGTTTACTTGTATCAGATAAAAAATATTTATAATTCCACAACAAAACAAAATGCACGCGACGTAAAGGCATTTTGCACCTTTTTTGTACCTATAAGGTAAAAAAAGGTGCAAAATCATAATAGTTATAAGCCTTTGTATTAGTTAAAACGTATTCGCTACTGGACCAGCGCTATTACGTTTAATACAAAATATATATCTCTGGGGTCTAAGGTATAAAACTATACACCATAATATTTCTAGTTTTCAGTACAGGACTAAGTTTGTCACAGTTCTAACCTTGCGTAATTGGTTGGGGTGCGCCCTAATTCGGCACTGCGACCGATTTCCATGTAGCACTTGCTGACATACAACTATATTATGGTACATGCCTAAATAGTTCGCATACACAGCTTAGTTGGATTTCTATAACAACAATAACATCATCAATTACCAGAACAAATCTGTTATTAACTCATAACAATACATACCGTACTAGGTACCAGCATGAAATTATTTATTTATTTAATACTTCAAGCACACAAATGTACCTACATAGACGGACTTAAGGCCTTAGGCATTTTCTACCTGTCAACCTATAGGTCATGCAGAGAAAACAATGGCAAACATAAACTGCAAAGGCAGAGTACCAATAGTATTTTTTTTAAGGATACTGTTGCCAATGGAGCTCAGCTATAGCCTATTTTATACATAAATTCACGCGTTTTGTCCATGGGGGGGTAAGCAGAAACTACAGTACGCCACTTACTACCATTTTTAGGGTTCCGTAGTCAACTAGGAACCCTTATAGTTTCGCCATGTCTGTCTGTCCGTCCTCGCTTAATCTCTGTGACTGTTAGCTCTAGAAAGCTGAAATTTGGTACCAATATGTGTATCAATCACGCCGACAAAGTGGTAAAATAAAAATTGGAAAAAAAAAATATTAGGGGGCCCCCCTATATGTAAAGTGGGAAGTGATTTTTTTTTAATTTTAACCCCAACCAAAACGTGTGATATATTGTTGGAAGGGTATTTAAAAATGAATAGGGGTTTACTAAAATCATTTTTTGATAATGTCAATAATTTCGGAAATAATCGCTCCAAAAGTAAAAAAACAATGTGTGTGTCCCCTCTAACTTTTGAACCATAAGTTTAGAAAATACTTATGAAAAAAATCAGAAAAGTAGAACTTTATTTAAGTAGGACTTTCTAGGAAAATTATTTTGAACTTGGATGGAAACAGTTTTTGTACAAAATCCACAAAAAGTTGTACAAAATAATTTCTGGACTAAGTTTGTAGTATAATCATGCAAGCATTTTTTTTTAATTAGTTTACTTATTTTATTATCCTGAACGTATCTTTTTTCAAACGAAAAAAGAATTATTAAAATCAGTTCTCGCAATCGAAAATTACCACCGAAAACTTCTATGTCAGTATTAATTAGTAACCCAATTCCCCGAGAGATGGCGCTGTAGGTACTTATTACATAGGGTCGGGTATTATCGAATTGTTCGGTTGGTCTCTCCTTGGCATTGGCAGTATCTTATAACTACATAAAACTTCTATCAGGAACATGCTAAGGTAATTTAGAACAAAACTAAAATTCATTTTTAACGCCATCAAAATGTTAAGGTAAAAACCAGTTCATAAATGGTTCGATAGATGGCGTTGCGTAATGACGTCATTTTTTTTAAAAGTCGATGTTATGATTTTCCGTGCTTTCATGACCTACCGTGGTAAAGAAAGTTGCACTTAAACATATTCTTAATTTTAAGTTGCAGGATCGCGGAGCCCAGGAGCGCGAACATAATGGATACCAACCATTATACTCATAAGTGGGAAAACTTATTGTGACGGACGGGAAACTACGGAACCCTACACTGAGCGTGGCCCGACACGCTCATGGCCGGTTTTTTTCTTACTCTAAATTTTTATACGGTTCATACATACCTGGGACATACACGCACGCAGCATAGGTACATATTTTAATGACATCTGGTTTTTAGTATTAGTTGCACTAGTTTAGTGATCCAATCAAGAGCTGGACAGCAACTGAAATGTTCTAAATCGGTACTGGAATGTGTTGGAAAGTTGAATGCCTATTAGTGAGGGCGATAGTATACAGTATCTTCCATTATTACGTAAAGAATAATAATAATAACTTTTTATTTCAGGCATCTGTGGCCCATATAAACAAAATAAACACTATAATCTAATATAATATGTGGCCCATATAAACAAAATAAACACTACAATCTAATATAATAATAAACTAATACATAGGAAATACAATAAGCACTAGTTACTTTGCTTAGTACCTAACTACGTTTTTAAGTGCTCGACTATACCTACCTACTATGAGTAGAGCAATCTTTGCGAAGGAGGAGTTTCCTTCCTTTCAAACATCAACTAAACCTGATTATTTTGTGCAGAAGCCTCTTGCTTCCACTAAGTAGGTATTTTTAACGTGTGACACTGGCTTGGCCACCATCAGGGATTTTAATATTGATAACACAAAAAAATAGTCCTAATTTATCAGCAAATATCAGAATTAATTGGTTCCACATGTTCAAAAGATATATAGGGGTTTATAGGCGGCCGATCTGGAGTCTCCCATATTTTGTCACCAATTAGACTAAATCAAAAACGCCAAATTGCGACTCATTAACGATTAAATTTGGAACAAGCAGATCTTTGCTAGGGTCTTTAGTTTTTGAGATTGAATGTGGTCAAGCTACGGTCAATACAAATATGAAAAAAAATAGTATAACGCTTTAAGTTTGCTCTATCACGGGGGTGTTTGTACCTACCTCCTACTACCGTATATCCAGAAGGTGTACATGTACAACCTTCCGGATAAAAACTTATTGAAATAAAATCAAGAAAATGTACGTAAATACTTTAATGATTGCCATATTCACACAGTCATACCATTATTTACAATCACAAATTGTACTTAACAACAAAATTGTGCTTTATCATGCTATCATAGAAGACAAAACATAAACGTTCTCTGGTAAAATAAACAAAAAAAATAAAATATGGACAAAACTCAAAACAAATCTAAGTAAGTAAATAAATAGGTAAATACTAATCGCTCGTGTCTTAAAAACATAGTATTTTATTTCGCACATCATAATAGTTCTTTTGTACTTTTCTATGACCTCTACCTTACTTATTAGTCCCGACTATAAATCTTATAATTTAACGTGAAGTACATTGCAAACCTATGACGTTATAGTTTAGGCATATTAAAAAGAATTCCAGATACTTACTGAATGTTGGACAATATTGGCTATGAAACACTACGTTTACACCAGGTGTCTGGAAGAATGAACCACAGCTAATACACTGTCGAACTCATGTCAACACTACATGACTAGGCTTCGAGACTGATATTGCATTTTACACGTGACTTCAAGTTCCAATAAAATGCAATCATCAGGCTAATATAATAATTATGATTCGTTGACGACATCACTGCGGCTAAACGAACACGGTAGGTATGTTAGATCCGCAGTCTGACAGTATAATTTAAGCATTGGCTGACTGATACCCTGTTTCTAAAGGAAAGTTATTGCTTCTTCCAACATATTTTTTGTTTTTATACCTTCAAAAACGCGTTAATTGCTCTGATTCGCTCATTTTCAACAGCCAATCGCATAACTTGACTTGTTTGGTCTCTGATACGTGTTTTTCCAGGGGCTCAAGTCTGATATTGCAATCGTGTCTCAATGACCGGTCATTGATCGAATATTTGACAACTTTGACAGTTTTTGTATGGGAAATGTGTCATAAGTTTGACGTTACACGTCAAAAATCGATCATTGACCGGTCATTGAGACACGATTGCAATAGCAGACTCGACCCCCAGATCTGCAGTGCGATTCTGTCAAAATCACCCCACCAAAAGTTAAGTAGTAGTGTCAATGCCTCAATGACCACAGCTCACTTGGGATTCCACTTTTATTTCCACAGGGCCACTTATACAAAAAAAAGTACCAACTGCAGGTGTGTGTGAGAGACCCAAGTTCGACAGTCATGTAGCACATTGTTCGCCAGCCGTCCAGAAACCAGATGCCAGTTTCGTTTAAACATCACAAAACTGAAACAATTCGTTACATTTCTAATTTTTATACACCGATCAATACTAACGTCGGTTGACTATGTGGTAACCCTGCGCAGGAATTATAATTTTTGTTTTTTTTAACGAGTTTATATTACAAAGGACAAGTTTAATTACATTAATTTTTACAAAACTTACATTTATAAAAGTTTCGGTAAAGTTCTTAAATATATTTCACTCGGACTAGAATAGGTTCCTTTGACTTGGTTTAGACTAGAAAAAATAATAAATATGTTGGTGTAACAAACATAAGATAAATTAAACATAAACAACAAATGTACACAACAAACTCGCATCAATAAAATTACAGGAATGTATATGATTATTACGTTACGAATATTTATATGAGACAACTTGCACGTTCGCCTTGAATACTTCTACCGCGCAAGATAGTTATCTATACAAAATAAACGCGACTGGTATATATTGCACAAATCTGTTCCCTCCTATCGTAGATTTGCATCTAAAATAAATTAGTCTTATTTTTCATATCAATAAATAAATAAGTTACATACATCGAAATAATTCAAATAATTTAAATCCCATTTAATGGCAATATTTTAAGCCTAATAATGGTAAATTTATTTCTAGAATTCAAAGTCACTCCGAAGTCACTGGACATCATCTCTACTGTTACATGGTGTTCCGGCCAAACTGCACTAAGTGTGCGTCAAGTATGAAGCGCAGTGAACTTAACGCGCCGTAGTTAGTTACTTTAATTTAGGCTTTAAATTGTTGACTTAATATTTGAGGGTAACGCTAGAGACCATAATTCTAGAATAACAATAACAGCTGAGAGCTCGCCTCGCATCCCGCGTCGCTTGGTGCATGCGAGTGGCCTCCTTCCGTGCGTATTACTTAATTATCATTTTTTGGAATAATTATGAAACGCATTTGGAGCGTGTGAGGTCAAATATTAATAATCGCGTTGTGAGGTGTTGTAGGGGTTATGCTACGTCACTCATCAGTTCGGGGCAGTCCGGGGCTTCGTTAGGCGGCGGGCTGGCCGCCACCAGTCTTAGCAGCTAGGAGTCTGCGGCGACTGCATCACGTTCGGCTTTAACTTGCTGCAACAAGAACAACATTAAAAGCAACAGAAAAGGGTCACGCAAGTACTCCAGATAACTTGTTATCAGTAATGATAACATGAATGGTTGTGTAGGGATAGTACTATTTGAGTACCGTGTAGCATTAGCATGGGCTGGATAAGTGATCATAAATTACGATTACTAGATAAATATAGATAACTTAATACACAAAAATGTGGTCAGTCTAAAGTAATTATCATACTTTAGAAACATTTGTTGGTAATCAATTGGCATTTTAGAGTAAATTAAAACGTATTGCACATTTTTTTGAGAAATACATACAATATTACTAATGGAAAACAAATGGAATTTTTATTGATAACATTATAATATTTCAGGTGTCTTTATGTGGGAGTGGGGCGTGGTGGAAACCTCCCCATCTTTCGGGCCGCTAATGGCTGTGTGGCTCGCCCAAATGTGCGTGTTTTTTTAAAGCAGTTAGGTCTGTGTAGCTGTGTAGTGTACTGAACATAGCCTTGCTGAGCACGGTGGCGTCCTTGAGGCTGAGCACCTGCAGCACCTGGCCGTCGCCGCCGCCCTGCAGCATGACCTGCGCCACGCCGCTGCTCATGGAGATCTGTGTAGTGTACTGACCATAGCCTTGCTGAGCACGGTGGCGTCCTTGAGGCTGAGCACCTGCAGCACCTGGCCGTCGCCGCCGCCCTGCAGCATGACCTGCGCCACGCCGCTGCTCATGGAGATCTGTGTAGTGTACTGACCATAGCCTTGCTGAGCACGGTGGCGTCCTTGAGGCTGAGCACCTGCAGCACCTGGCCGTCGCCGCCGCCCTGCAGCATGACCTGCGCCACGCCGCTGCTCATGGAGATCTGTGTAGTGTACTGACCATAGCCTTGCTGAGCACGGTGGCGTCCTTGAGGCTGAGCACCTGCAGCACCTGGCCGTCGCCGCCGCCCTGCAGCATGACCTGCGCCACGCCGCTGCTCATGGAGATCTGTGTAGTGTACTGACCATAGCCTTGCTGAGCACGGTGGCGTCCTTGAGGCTGAGCACCTGCAGCACCTGGCCGTCGCCGCCGCCCTGCAGCATGACCTGCGCCACGCCGCTGCTCATGGAGATCTGTGTAGTGTACTGACCATAGCCTTGCTGAGCACGGTGGCGTCCTTGAGGCTGAGCACCTGCAGCACCTGGCCGTCGCCGCCGCCCTGCAGCATGACCTGCGCCACGCCGCTGCTCATGGAGATCTGTGTAGTGTACTGACCATAGCCTTGCTGAGCACGGTGGCGTCCTTGAGGCTGAGCACCTGCAGCACCTGGCCGTCGCCGCCGCCCTGCAGCATGACCTGCGCCACGCCGCTGCTCATGGAGATCTGTGTAGTGTACTGACCATAGCCTTGCTGAGCACGGTGGCGTCCTTGAGGCTGAGCACCTGCAGCACCTGGCCGTCGCCGCCGCCCTGCAGCATGACCTGCGCCACGCCGCTGCTCATGGAGATCTGTGTAGTGTACTGACCATAGCCTTGCTGAGCACGGTGGCGTCCTTGAGGCTGAGCACCTGCAGCACCTGGCCGTCGCCGCCGCCCTGCAGCATGACCTGCGCCACGCCGCTGCTCATGGAGATCTGTGTAGTGTACTGACCATAGCCTTGCTGAGCACGGTGGCGTCCTTGAGGCTGAGCACCTGCAGCACCTGGCCGTCGCCGCCGCCCTGCAGCATGACCTGCGCCACGCCGCTGCTCATGGAGATCTGTGTAGTGTACTGACCATAGCCTTGCTGAGCACGGTGGCGTCCTTGAGGCTGAGCACCTGCAGCACCTGGCCGTCGCCGCCGCCCTGCAGCATGACCTGCGCCACGCCGCTGCTCATGGAGATCTGTGTAGTGTACTGACCATAGCCTTGCTGAGCACGGTGGCGTCCTTGAGGCTGAGCACCTGCAGCACCTGGCCGTCGCCGCCGCCCTGCAGCATGACCTGCGCCACGCCGCTGCTCATGGAGATCTGTGTAGTGTACTGACCATAGCCTTGCTGAGCACGGTGGCGTCCTTGAGGCTGAGCACCTGCAGCACCTGGCCGTCGCCGCCGCCCTGCAGCATGACCTGCGCCACGCCGCTGCTCATGGAGATCTGTGTAGTGTACTGACCATAGCCTTGCTGAGCACGGTGGCGTCCTTGAGGCTGAGCACCTGCAGCACCTGGCCGTCGCCGCCGCCCTGCAGCATGACCTGCGCCACGCCGCTGCTCATGGAGATCTGTGTAGTGTACTGACCATAGCCTTGCTGAGCACGGTGGCGTCCTTGAGGCTGAGCACCTGCAGCACCTGGCCGTCGCCGCCGCCCTGCAGCATGACCTGCGCCACGCCGCTGCTCATGGAGATCTGTGTAGTGTACTGACCATAGCCTTGCTGAGCACGGTGGCGTCCTTGAGGCTGAGCACCTGCAGCACCTGGCCGTCGCCGCCGCCCTGCAGCATGACCTGCGCCACGCCGCTGCTCATGGAGATCTGTGTAGTGTACTGACCATAGCCTTGCTGAGCACGGTGGCGTCCTTGAGGCTGAGCACCTGCAGCACCTGGCCGTCGCCGCCGCCCTGCAGCATGACCTGCGCCACGCCGCTGCTCATGGAGATCTGTGTAGTGTACTGACCATAGCCTTGCTGAGCACGGTGGCGTCCTTGAGGCTGAGCACCTGCAGCACCTGGCCGTCGCCGCCGCCCTGCAGCATGACCTGCGCCACGCCGCTGCTCATGGAGATCTGTGTAGTGTACTGACCATAGCCTTGCTGAGCACGGTGGCGTCCTTGAGGCTGAGCACCTGCAGCACCTGGCCGTCGCCGCCGCCCTGCAGCATGACCTGCGCCACGCCGCTGCTCATGGAGATCGCCTCCAGCGACTCGCCATTCTGCTCCACCTGGTGTTGGAACTTTAAAAATACATTACACAGCGCTTGGTATTCATTGATTGTTTCTAATAGCCCGTTATTGTGATGGCTTTTAAAACCTAACATTTTATTACGAAATTCATGGTAGACCTCGAGATCAAATCCCATACTCTGTAACGTTCAAAATCAGTCGTTTTGGTGAAAATCTAGTTTTTAATAGATCAGACACTTAATTTAGACTACCCCTCAAAACTTCTCATGATTAGTTACTTACATTTATTTTATACTTTATTCCAACTGAAACATTGTTGATAATTGTTTGGCATGCCAATCGCGCTGATGCACAGTGGTCTGAAAATCGAGTTCCATAGTTATAGAAACTTAGGGATTTTAAAAAAACGTAATAAATAAGCGCGCACAAGTGCATAAAGCTACTGTTAAAAGTAAAATCAAACGTCCTATTTCTCTAATTGGGAAGGATATTACAGATAATAGATTTTGTTTGACTAAGGCTCATTTGGCTCTGCTAATTGGTCAATGCTCATAACATTAGTATCTAATTATAACTCAGCCATAATCACTGATTATGACCGATTTGATCAATGACATTTTAAATTATACTCATTAAAAAAGGCATTTGTAGGCGATTGTACAACTAAATCGATGGTCAACTGCCTTAGACCATGTCTAAGATTTGAAAAATCACCTATCGTAAATTTGAAAATTTATGAATTTGCTACGCGCAAAGCGGCACCGAAAGGTATATGAATTTGATGTCACCTTGATCGCCGTGGTTGGTACAATACCTCGTGTGATCACCAGCCCTTCAGTTCCATTCAGTTTCAATTAAAGTAACTGTGTTTTCGCCCATATAAAAAACGTAAATCTTTTTTTCTCACGCGTGGTGTTACTAACACTTTCCAAACGTTAATATTACATAAAGGGATGTATACCAGACACATTGCATTTTTTTTTAAATCCCTGACTTAAAGTTTCTATGAGTATGGAGCTCGAATTTCAGACCACTGTGTGACATCTGAGCTAGTTCAGAGCTGGCCCCTGACGAACCTAACTAAAATACACCATGAACAACCAAAATAAATGTGGACATGTATGACTGACTTAAACACTGTAAAACACGATTCCTGACAATGATTCTGTGAACGATAGTCGCAAAGTTCGTTGCATACGTCAGTCATCGGACGTTTTCTAACTACAACAAGCAGTAACAAAATAAAATAAAAAAAACTCAATATACACACCTGTCATGCAGACAAACAGTGAGCAAGCCTCGCCTCGTGCAAATAAAACAACACGATACATTCACGTATTTATTACGGCGGCAATCGCACACGTAAATAAAATATAAAACCATTCCTACTCTAATGCAACACCGAAGATATGCGCCAATGTCGTGCAGACGCGGGCAGGAAACAAACTAGACTTAGTATCACAGAGGAAAGAGACGTCTGGGCAAAGGCGGCATTGGCATTGCCGACACATGCCATACAAACTATACCCCTTTATTAGAAAACGTGTATTAAAAAGGAGAATTAATTATACGCCATATTTTTTTTTACTCGTGGCCGCGACTATCGTGAGTTTTGTCTTTTAGAATAGTTTAACACTTTGTACGTCACGACGGTCACCGGTGAGCCGCGAACAATTAAATTTGTATTGTGTCAGACAGGCAAAGTGTTAATACTGGTCCAAAATAACTACGGTATCTATCGGTGTTATATTAGAGTACACAATAACAATTCTACAACACCAAACATAACAAGCATAACTGAAAATAAAACGTTTAAAATAAAATGTACAAACCGGGCCTCAGATGTTGTACTTCTTATAAATATACAATGTGTGTAAGAAAAAGTAGCCATTAAAATATCTACCTACAAGGTAAAAGCAAATGTAAAAATAATCTGAGGCACAAAACATAACAAAATAAGGTATTAACTGAAATTAACATGACATGTATTTTCAATATGTGATGTACTAAAGTAATTGCGTTGTCTTTGGCACGATATTATTATGGCATATTGCAATAAATACACATTTAAATAAGACTACACGAGAAAATTTCAGTCATATAATACAGTCAAACTTTTATAGGCAGTCAACATCAATAAAATATATTTTTTAAATCATGCACTATTATTTTAAGAAAAAATATACCCTAAGGTTATATTAAAATAAAAAATAAATGTGTGTAATTAACATTTACGGCAATTTAACAACCATTAACTAATCTTTTAGTTAGTCTACTAGACAAGTGGACATAAGTTTCATTTTTATTTCGCTTTAATATTTTAGGTATTTTTCAATGAGGCATTAAATTACCATGAAAGAATAGGATAGAAATCATGATCAAAGATGATATAATATTAAATGATAATAAGATCAAAGCAAAACAAATTACCACGGTTATCTTAAATTGGCTTAAAGACGTATTTAAACAATGCACAACTTTGCTAGCACAACAGTAGCTCTGCTAGGTAACTTTACAAATCTCACACACACACAATGTAAATTCTTGACTCATTACAACTTCAGCATACTAAATAGGCCACGAAAAAAATAACAATAATGTGGAAAAAATCAAGCACTATGTGCAAAGACAAAATATGTTACTAAATTAACACTAGGCCTGTTTTGCAGTTGGTAAATACGCTTTCAAATTCACTGGGGCTTATGCACAACATCTACCAACCATTTTGTAGAATACTGGCGTGATGTTACGAACAACTATGATCATAACAAAAAAAAACAAGTTATGCATACTTACAATGTGTTAAAAGCGTACTTACCAACAAGAAGGCAATAAATAAAAACACAATTACACGAAAACCATGCATATTTGGCAGTAGCTAGCTTCATAAACGTAACACATTGTCTACTCGTTAATTTAAAAATAAATATCTTTGTTTTATAGATCTAGGTCTCCCAAAATAATACTTCCAATTACTGTATAACATTTAACATTTTGCTGTTCAGAAATAAGCAATCTGTCTAGAGTACTCTAGAACCTATCAACATAGGTCATGGAAGTTGTCAAAATAGTTTATCGAATATTCAAAAGAACATTTTGTACCTGCATTTGTCAGTAACAGTGTGGCACCGGCAGAACTAAAGGTCACATAATTTAAATTTTATTGCAACTGAAAACGCCTGCATCGTTTCTAAGAGACTTCCTTTAGGAAATAATTGAACTAAACTATTAACAATAAAAGCTTAATAAGCACTCCGAGATCGACAAACATACTCGTTTATCTTTTATTTACAATAAAAATATCACAAGTCACTAGGACATTTTGTTTATCAACGAAACTCAAATGGCACGCGTTCTCGAACTAAGTTCAGGCATATCTTTGTTTATATATTTATACTTAAAGTATTTTTTCTTTGGGTAAATAATGTATTTTGGCAGCATGTCTGAGTGTAATAAATTGAACTAGAGGACGAATTTTAAGAGCTTATCCATCTTAAAATTAATAATTAAATAAATTATTCTATACTTTTCATACTAATACTAATCGTCACTTTGAAGTTAATATAAATATAATTATTGTCTATTTATCTTTAGACTTAAAATTTCTATTATAGAGCACACATTCTGGTGGAGGCTGTATGGGCTAATTATGTTATGTTAATTTGGGTTTTTCGGAAACAATTTTCACATTTTCAACTAAAGTTTTCTACCTTCTTAGCTCTACATAAATTGGTTTTCTATGTTTACTTGCAAATATAGAACTAAATAAATATTTGGTTGTTCTACATAATACAACAAACCAGCAGGCATTTGAAACCCGGAAAACGTGCTTACTCATGAATAAAAGTCTACCTGGGTTTACGCAAAGTTATCGCTATCAAGGCGGAAGATATACATAGAATAAATGACTGACTAAATTCTAAACTGCACTTTTACTGTGCAACATAGAGGGTTAATGCAAAATCGTAAAAAAAAAACTCAAGAGGAAAATTTTTAAAAGGTGATGAGGACCTAAAAGATGTCATCATAGCTTGTAAGTAAACTATTTTAGCGTAGCAAGCAAATGTTAGCGGTTTACGCAAACTAAAACGGGTTTCATGAGCTTGTGGACGTGTCACAAGTACTAGGCTAGCATGTGTCTGCTGGGCTAGGCAGTGACGTCGTCGAGCTCTAGAGGCTCGCGCTTGGGCCGCACCTGCACCAGCGGCGTGACGCACACGCCGCCGTCCTGCGTCTGCATGGACGAGATCATCGACTGGTACACCGACGCCGACACCGGCACCGTGATCACGCCCGACACCGACACCGGGTACGCTGAAACGTTACAATACACATCCATTACTTCTGCTGGTTGATTCAGTAAAAATAAGCCCGTTGAGTGAAGAAAACTATGAATGCACAATCTCCTTCATTTCACCTACATTTTCACGGGGTGAATAATATTTACAGAATTCACTGCTGGTGCAAGTTAGAATAACCAACACAAGCTGGACACCGCTCATATCAAAATAAAAGGTGAGACAAAACCAATATATCTATCTGAGTGCCTGACACAGAAATCACAGCGTTTGTTCTACCTGGCTCGCAAATATGCTACCGACAATGGCCTCAAGTTCTGCTGGACTTCAAATGGGAAAGTTTTCCTACGTCAATCTGAAGGGCAGAAACACATACTTGTAAAAAGTGAAGCCGACCTTAAGACAAACCTAGCACAATGACTAAGCAAAGTTAAATACCTTTTTTATAAATGTTTGTTAATTTTATTACTTTTATATCTGCAGCTGCTCTCTATTCTTAAAATGTATACACATAACACAATTAAACATATAAAACTTCACTTACTACATTACATAAAAAACAACACTGATTACAACCACACAGAACAACTGTACTTGGTCCTACAAGCACCTACCCACATCCGTTCTCACACATTTGGGCTCTGCTTGGTATTGGTAAAGACTGAAACTTTACCCGACTATCAAAAGGGAAATAGATTGAAACTAGAGAAATTTATTGGCAGCAGTAAAATAAAAACGACTACAAATGGCTAATACAAATAGCAATATCTTAACACATATAGATGACATCACAATGGCAACATCTTATCATTGTGACACAGACACCTGTAACACAGTGATTAAAAATCCTAATGAGTCCCTTAAAATAATAACGCAGAACATTCGGAGCATCTATAAAAACTTAGATGGCTTCCAGGCACAACTAGCTAGGTTAGAATTCGAAATAGATATTATAATTCTGACGGAGTGCTGGCTTAGTAATGAAAAACCTATTCCCGCCATAGAAAACTACGTCACTCATTCCTCTAAAAAATGTCGCAATCAAAATGACGGTATTGTAATATACACAAAGAATCACATTAATTGTACGGTTGAAGAGCCAGACACAGAGGGGGCTAACTTTCTTTTATTAAAAGTAGGCACAAACATATGTATACTAGCTGCCTATAGGTCCCCATCGACGTACTGTATTGACAGTTTCCTTAACTCCCTTGAAAACATAATTGGCAGTCTAAACAGGAAAACTATTATTCTAACTGGAGACATAAATATAGATATAAAACCGAATAACTCAGACAGAAATAGTGCATCCTACCTCAACCTAACCGCAGAACTGGGTCTCTTACCAGGTCACACATACCCAACAAGACTGCACAATTGCCTTGATCACTTCATGATAAATGCCTCAACTGGTTCGACAGTTGTGGTGATGGACTCTACTGTAAGTGATCACGCCTCTGTATTATTATGTTTAAATAATGAACCTTGTAAAACCAATAAGAACAGATCTACTACAAAAGTAAATATTGAAGCTACTGTTGAATACCTAAAAAATGCTGATTTCTCATTTATAACGAATGACTCACACGCAAATGAGGCGGCTACACTCTTTGTAGATTGTTTGATGACTGCAATCTCGTTACATTCAAAAGTCATTACTGTGCCTAACCGCAAACTAATTATCAAACCATGGATAACTCCAGGTCTATTGCGGTGCATCCGACATCGGGATAATCTCCATAAAGAGGTTTTAAAAAACCCAAAAAATACCACTATGGAGATTTCCTATAAACGATACCGCAACTACTGCAATTTACTACTTCGAAAGTTAAGAATAAATCATGAAAAGGCTGCTTTAAAATCTTCACGTACCAGCAAAGAAACATGGAGCATAGTGAAATCCATTACTAACCAAGTCGAAAAAAAAACAGTGGCGACTGAACTACTGCCTGTTACAAAGGATGCATCAAAAGAAATTGAGACCATAAATAAGTATTTTGCTGATATAGGCAAACAACTTGCAGATACCGTCAGTCAAAAACGAAGATCCCAACCTGTGTCTTATAAGTTTAACTCTCCGTCAGCACAAAACTCATTTGTTCTACTTTCTCCTGATGAGACTGAAGTTGAATTTGTAGTTAACAATCTAAAAACAGATTGCGCCGCAGGATGGGACACTATCTCGGCAAAATTTCTTAAAGCTGGCAAGACAATTCTTGTACCCCCGATCACAAAACTCATTGGGATTTGTTTTGAGCAGGGAGTCTTCCCCAAAGTCTTTAAAAAATCTATTATCACGCCAGTTCACAAGGGTGGGAATCGTGACGAAGTTCAGAACTACAGACCTATATCAGTCTTACCAGCGCTCTCAAAAATACTAGAAAAGCTTTTAAATACTAGACTCATTAGCTATCTAGAAAAAAACAAAATATTATCTGATGGTCAATTCGGCTTTAGATCTGGGAAAAGCACAGATGAGGCAGTTGGTAAACTCGTTGATCACGTTGCTGAGAAGGTCGATGCTAAACAGAAATGCCTAGGGGTCTTTCTTGACCTAGCGAAGGCATTTGACACCGTCTCTATTCCCACTCTTGTGACCAAACTAGACCACATAGGAATTAGGGGAGAAGCTCTCAGTATATTTACTGAGTTTCTGAGTGATCGGACACAAAGCGTAAAGATAGGTGGAAACGTCAGTAGCGAAGCCAGCGTTACTTATGGTGTGCCGCAGGGTAGTTCCCTCTCCCCGAGTCTCTTCCTGATATATGTAAATGATCTGTGTGAGCAACAACTTATTAAGGGTAGAATTTTTAGCTACGCTGATGACACCGCGCTGATATTTTATGGAGAGACTTGGGAGGAGGCGCAGCGCATGGCAGAGCTGGGACTCTTTAAAGTCAGTAACTGGTTGGAAGAAAACCTACTCACCCTTAACATTGCCAAAACTTCATATGTGCAGTTCAGGTTCGCTAAAACCAAACCAATAGCAATAACCCTTAAGGTGCATTCTTGCGATTTTCGTGAAAATAGGCTCCAGTGCCCATGTCTTACTATAACACAAAAACCAAATATAAAATACCTAGGTGTATTAGTGGACGAAAAACTAAGTTGGAGGCCACAAGTCGAACTAACTGCCTCTCGAGTTAGAAAACTTATTTGGGCCTTTAAGAAACTCCGCCACGTGGCTGATCTCAACCTTCTTCGCACTTTATACTTTTCTCTAGCCCAGTCGATAATTGGTTATTGTATCGCGGTGTGGGGAGGAGCCTGTAAAACAATTATGATCCACCTTGAAAGAGCTCAAAGATCATTGCTTAAAGTCATGACCTTCAAACCGTATCGGTTCCCGACTACATCGTTGTACCAAACTTGTACAGTGCTCACGGTTCGACAGCTATATATTCTCAATATCACATTAAAGCAACACCTATTAACACCGATAAACAATAGCTACAAAGTTAAACGCACAATCACTAACGTTTGTAAATACGTCAAATGTAGGACTGCCTCAGCAAGACGGCAACATCTTTTTCTAGCTACGCATATATATAATAAAATAAACAAGGCCCTACATATTAACCCATTCACAAAAAATGAAGTTAAAAAGAAAATAAACACCTGGCTACAAACACTGGATTACATACAGACAGAAAAAATAATAACATAAACCATGCAATTTGCAGGTCCCATTATAACATGGCCGATAAACACACACACCACACACACACACCACACACACCCACACACACACACACACACACACACACACACACACACACACACACATACACCTAAAGCAGATATTGTATAATTTAAATTTGTTTAAATTTTATTACATAAAATCTGTGTAAATCTACTGGGAGAAGACACTGATTCCTGTAACACAGGTTACAACCTAGCGCAGGAGTCAGGGTTTCCATATATTAATGTAACATACTTTTATGTCAATAAAATATTATTATTATTATTATTATTATATTGAAATCTTGATTTTTCTTCTCCTTGAGGAGAGTTTACGACCTTACACACGGGCCGGAACCAAGTGTGTAAGGGGAAATTTATATTGAATATGTAGATGACAGTGTAGAAGATGTTAAAAATTTTCGGGTGATGCGACACGTGTTGAGTATAGTTGCTTTTTGGAGCATGTAAAGTGTGTGAGATGGCATGTGTAGAGTGTTAAGGCTTTGTGTGAGAGCTTTTGGTATAACACCGGTGGAGGACAGTACTATTGGGACTATGTGTTCGGTTTGTGCTCTCCATTGGGTCTTTATTTCAATGGCGAGGTCTTGATATTTACTTAGTTTTTCGGATATTGTAGTTTGGATATTGTGCGAGTTAGGTATAGCTATATCTATTAGGTAAACTGTTTTATTGGATTTGTCTTGCACGGTGATGTCAGGTCTATTGTAATGTATAGTTTTGTCTGTGATTATTGTTCGGTCCCAATAGATTTTGTATTATTGTTCGGTCCCAATAGATTTTGTTTATTATTATTATTATTAATGGGCTTGTGGCTAAATAATACCTGATCCAATAAGGTTAAGCTACGCTTGCCAAGACCGTTAATTAAATATCACGACCCATCCGTTCCCCAGAAGGAACATAAAGTTGTTGGTCCTGGCTATCTATGTGAGGAGTAACAAGCAGTCAGATTCCTGAAATTCTGACACTCAGTTTTACTATGGGGTATGTTACCTGGTCAGTCGGTTGTTTAGGTCAAATAGACAGTAGCTAATATTGGTATTTGAGTACTGGACTGGAAACCAAGGCCAACATAGTTGGGAAAAGGATAGACAGACAGCAGTGCAGTAACTGTACCATAATGGTACGATCACAACTCGTTGCAAAAGGAAACAATGATAACATAGATGACGTACCGATGTACGAGTAGGCAGTATAGGTATAATTGGAGCAGTACCGTGTCCGTCCTCGCCGGTGAGGATGATCTGTCCGTCGTGGTTGAGCGTGGCCTCTGCGACGGCGTTGAGGTCGATCGGCTCGCCCTCCAGCCCCTGCAGGCCGCTGGAGCTGCTGTGGATCTGTGTGGGCACATACGACATCTAACATTTACACATTATTATTATGATATTTTTGTGTGGCGCACGATGCCCAATTGTGTGCGACGACAAAACTACATGACGCTCTCTAAAGACATGCCGCCGCTATTCGACATGCTTACTGCTCCTTATATTTTTTTCTTTAAAATGTTTATTGTTGTTGTTTACATTAGTAGAAGAAGTTCCTAGAGTTTAGTTTTATTTTTAAAAAGAAAAGATGACATGTAGAAAAATTTCAACAGCCTACTACAATAGAATTGAAAACATTTCAAAATTGACATGACCCTAAAACAAAAATACTATTTCTTCATTTTTGTATGCTGAGTTAAAATGTATTTTTTGAATCTTTTGTTATTGCTTAATTTCTGAGAAAAAAAAAAAACAAAAAACATGCGATGACGTCACTTATACGGTGGAATGAGGTACCTTTGCGTAAGCAAGCTATTTTTTTAGATGAAAACCATAATGTCAAACAAGACAAATCTAATGTCAAACAAGACATATCTAATGTCAAATATGACATATCTAATGTCAAACAAGACATATCTAATGTCAAACAAGACATATCTAATGTCAATGTGTGACATTGACAACTGCTAAATGACAATCTAAGTAACAGTTTTTTTTTACGTATCACAGTAAAGCAAAGGATGTATCGCCATTCCACCGTATGAATGACGTCATTTAGCGCTTGCGTCTTTTTAGAATGCACCGAATTTCAAAGTTAAAATTATGAATGAAATGTACATAATTTCGAAAAACCAAAAAATATGGGTCCTCTAGTTTTGGATTTACTTCTATATAACGTAATAAAACATGCAGGTTAAAATTTTGAAATGTTGTCAATTGGGAGGCCAAGGTTTTCGTAAATAATCAATATACAAGGTGTTTTTTTTGATATCCCATAACTCTAGGGTTATATTTTGTAGGTAAAAATAATACTAAAACTCCTAGAATAGATGGTCCAAAAATGCATAGTTTCGGAGATATCATCAATCATAATTAAATTATCAGTTGTTTAGTACCCGTAACACAAGCTCTGCTTAGCCCAAGCTAAGCATAATACTAGATGGCGTTGTGTGAATAGTCGTGGAATATTATTATTAAGTATTAATAATATTATTTTTATTACCTAATTAGTTCAAAAATTGTCACCAGTACGACGAATCTTCTTTCTAACGTCACTTTTCTTTCACGTAAGGATGTTTTACATTAATCATCGTGACTTTGTCGAATTATTTTGTATGATAGTAAAAAAAAAAAGGCTGATTGAAATAAATAATTCATATGCCAGTTGATTCTTTGATATGGTCTCAATCATACCCTAGAATTAGGTCTAGAGAAATCTCGACAGTTAAGTTCCTGTTAGAATATGTTTTTAGCATAAGTATTTTTTTCTAATTTTTATTTTTGTCTTTTGTAATCATAGGTGGCGGGTGCCGAATTGATAAAGACAAATATGGGCCATTTATTTTCAAATTATAAAAATTATTTAAAACCATATTTACTAGGTAACTACTACGTGAAAACTAACCTAATCTAACCTAACGTAAGATGGTGATGTGATTACGTACCACTTGCGCAGTAGTGCCATCTGGCAGTGTGATGATAGGGTTGTTGGGGTCCATCTGGATCAGAGACACGCTGCCGTCCGGGTTGGTGATGGTTTGGAGCACTGCTGGCGCGTACTGCGACATCTGTGTAATATGACAAACACGATTTTTGGTCATTTTATGTTGCGCCTACTGAACAGCTGATTTTTTTCACAATTTGAGGGTTCGTCCCAAGTAAAACTTGTTTAGAAATATTCAGAATGATGAGTACAACAAACTATTTTCGGGTGTCGCATGTACCTACTATAAAAATATGCTTGAATTTGTAAGCGGTTATTACTTCTAAAAAAATAAAGTGGTTTGTCAAGCCTAGAATATAAGTCCCTGGCGAGAGATAGCACACGACTTTTTGATGAGTTTCCCTGTAACATTAGAGTTACTGATTGTAGTTGTAAAATTTGCAAGTGCAATTCTGTAAAGATCTTTACATTAAAATGCAGATGAAGTGATTGACGGTTTACTTCGATCTAAACTAGTTTCAAAATCAAACTAATTTATTTGTATATGACGACAGATAAAACAAAAATGTCAATGGAAATTTAAAAAAAAATGTTTGTTGAAAAAGGCTGCAATAACAGAATAGCTGTTATCCCCGAAGGGTTAGGCAGACGTGTAGTACATCTACATTTTGCTGCTTATTTTGAAGGCTGACTGAGAAATTCCAGAAACAGTTAATTCATTCGTCATTGTTTTTTTGTGGGTTGAAATAATTCTCATATAATATCCGTACATCAACATCAGCGAGCGTCATTTGGTCGATGCAAACTTGCTGTGACGTCAGCACGGCCTGCTGCTGCTGCTGGTTGCTGCGGCCCGCGCCCGACGACGAGCCCGACGACGAGTTGGCACTCGCGCTCGGCAACATGGCCGAGATCTGTACGGCCCAGGACGCACGGGGCGAGTGCGAAAAGCGCAATGTATGTGGAGTCACGTCAAGTTTTCATTACGATACAAGGTCGCAAAGATATGATAATGCGTCGTTTGTCATAAAGTGTGTTGTAATAATAAAATAAAAAGGGGTTACCAAATCCGGGCAGCATTCCATGTGAGATAGCATTGAATAAACAGTAAAATATGATTTAGATACAATACCAATAATAAACATAGCTGTAGTAGAAATAAGTATAAGTTTTTAAGTAGTGGTTGTCTACGTCGAATGAATATCGTCTTAAATATTATTAAATATTAAAAAAATAATATAAAAAAAAGTTATAAGTAATAAAATAAAATAAATGTATATTGTGGTCTATTTAATTCATTTCAAGTTTTACAGTTATTATCGTAACTATTACTCAGCTCTTACAGGGATATTATTGTACGTAGCATTAAGCACTTATTTCACATTTTATTATATTATCGTCATACATTATATTATGATCAGTGAATCATATTATATGTATAATGTATGACAAATATATTTTTATCCATTCATAATTTCTCCAAGTTCGTCATTTACAACCAAAAATGTTAGTATCTTTAACTGCGTAATCGAAACATGATAAAAAAGGAGGAATCCTTTTTTACCTTAAAATAAAACCTTCCCTTCATAGATCTGCTGGTTCTATATTTTTCACCTACAATTAAAATATTAATTTCCTCATAAATTAACCTACTAATTGATACTAAATAAGTACTACTCGACTGTCCCTGACAAATGTTTAAAGGTTTTTCATAAAAACGGGTGACGTAACAGTCGACTAATAGATAAGTCACAATATTACTTGGTGTGGGCGTAACTTATTGTTAGACGACTTCAATGTGACGCACATTACGCCTCCAGGGAACAGTGGAGGTTTTATATCTTGATGAAAACAATTTCATTGTATAAATTGGTTTTAACTTTCAGCTTCGTAAATAAAAACAAGCAATTTCTTTTGAACACAGGGTGAATAGGTACGCAGGGGTATTTTTTATGTTTTACTTTGAATTGATATGTTAGTTCAAAATAGATTGTTTTTTACGAGGAGTATAATGTGTACCATCACGCATATTTCCTAAAGGGTTCGGCAAAGGTGTACTCATAGAAGATCCACATTTTGCCAGCTATGGTAAGTTCCTTGGAATTAGAGACGAGCCATCAATCAGGTGAAAATCAAGATTTCAGATGGAAAAATCAAATAAAATTTGACTGACTCGGGAGTCGAACCCAAGATCTCTGTAATGCTTAGCAGTACGTAGCGCTTGCGACTACAAGACAATCGACGCAGTCTTATTTTTGAAGGAATTAATATACATAACACGCCTGCGTTACCGTCTTATTCACCCCACTTTACGGTTATCTATGCCAGTAACGAGTGGCACCTATTGTTTTTTTATTATGAATTGAGAATCCCTATTTTGTTGTCGGTTATTTTTAACTTTCGAACCTAAAAGCCTTAAATGTCCTCGTATCGGACGAACACGAGGCCGCCAGTTTATTCTCCCGTGATGACAAATAGTGCAATCAATTTGACGCACACGATAAAGTTAATATGTGTGGACGATTGCGATAATTTTATTTATTATATTTATTTTCATGATTATTGCTATTGAGGGATTATGGATCTGTTATTGACCTATAATTTTTACAACTACATTATATCCTAAGGATTTTTACTGATTACTTTAGAGTTAACACAAACACATGATGACATTTTGTAGTTAGTTTAGCAAAAATAAAACGTTGTTTTGAAGTAACGGACTATTGTCTGTTTTGAGAATTAATAAATATAATTTTATATTTATATTATCCTTAAAGTATGATTATTTGACTCTAAACTCGCTATTCAGTATTAATAACCAGCAAGTTAGATAGAAGTTAAGTGTGTGCTACAATAAGTATACCAATTCAAACAAAATAAGAATTTTATTTTTTTAATTTTAATTTGGTGCGTAGTACTCGCAACCGGCGTGTGTGTGACAACATGTATGTAAACGAAGCAAAAGAAGTATGTAAGAATCGTAGCATTTGGCGCTCTGTAGTTTCTGTCTACCCCCATGGGAAAAAGGCGTGAGTTTATGTATGTATGTATGTAATTTTTTTATTGATCTGCCTTTGAGTTCGTATCGTAAGAAAAAGATATTGTGAAGTTTTAGAATAGTATAGAATAGAATACTTTTTATTGTACACCATAAAAATTTACAAATTATAACTTTAAGGGCTACATAGGGTGATAAAATGGGCTGCCTTATCGCTAAAAGCGATCTCTTACAGACAACCTTTGGGTGGACTTGATAGGGGAGGAGAAAAGATGAGTAGGCAGTTGTTTTATAGTTTACAACTCGATTTCTATCGGCTTTCGTTAAGAGGTGTTTGTGAGTTTCGTTTTATCTTTTTTTAAATTAAAAATGTTTAAAAGAAAGCTGATAAAATTAGCTCTAAACGTTTTTTACTTAACTTCTACCGTTTTATAATAAAACTTCCGTAAGTAACAGGTTTAAACCAGGACTAAAAGATCTAGGTTTGTTACGGCACTAACGTTAATTAAGAATTTGACGTTTAACAATTTAGTACCATAGTTAAACTAGGGGTCACAATGGTCTAACTTTGGTACCATAGATAGTTCTAGGACTAGCGATAAACTTCTTTTTGTAATAACGTTCATGGTTTAAACCTAGTACTAAAACCGGTACTTCTTTAAGACCACGTATTATAATAAGAGGGCTACAGTTTAGAAAAAAAAATAAATTCAAAAGTGTAGTTCTTAGTTTTGCAGGTACATACGAGTAACAGTTGTCCGCTTCCCTCTTAGGAAAATTGACCCCTCACCACTGATAGCTCGTACTCTAGCCTTAAAAACTGTAGTAAATAGAATCGTGACACTAACGGGTATCGAAGGTGGTCCCTTCTCATCATCCTCAGTGAAGGCGGGCAGCAGATCCTCCCGGCCGTGGTACTTGTAGCAGTTGATCACGATCTGACGCAGCGCGTGTGTCCACGACATCTGCGAACGACACAACACGAATTAATATGTATTATATACCAATGAAAAACAGTGTTATACTAGTGGTGTGGCGAATTGATGAGTCAAAGGTCTTAAGTTAAACCTCTAACTTTACAGATACATGTGCGTATTGTAGAATTATCTCTGGCTTCAAAATCGGTGAAGGAAAACATCGTGAGGGAACCGGCATGCCTGAGAGATATTTCCTCGACGGTATGTCAAGTCAGAGACCCATGTGTAACATTTAATCTCTGAAATCAGGTTAATCACCGACCACACGAAAAAAGATATACCAATATTATGTCATCTTCTTAGCGTGTCAATTTGCTATATCGTGGTAAGAGAATCCAATCGCCAGAAAATGATAATGGATACGGCCATTCTATTAAAAAAACTCAGTGATTGCTTAGAGTCTGAATTTGGGTCCAATCAATGGCAATAGGCTCCCCATCTATTTCCTAATCTTTTTCCGACTAGCAATTCGCTCGGAACTTCGTCCATTATAAATTTCGTATTTTGCCTTTCGAACTTTGACATACTACGTAGTTTTAAAAATAAAATATAGCCTTATGTTACTTGGTGATAATTTAGCTTTCTAATGGAGAAGGAATTTATAAATAGGGAATATGCATGTAATTTAAATATGGTTCGAATATTTTTTTTCCGAATCTTTAATGGCAGAAAATATGAACTGAATAATTATTTTACTTTTTAATAGCGTCATAATTATTTAAAATTAAAAATAAAAGTGCGAATTAAGCGCGGGAAATTCAAATTTGTGAAACACATCACCATTGGTTATAACGAAACTTGACGTCAAATACTACGACAACAACTCAACGCCTACAAAACATACAATGTGTAAGTATGACATTAAGTATTGGAATGGACTTTTTATTGGAAAACATAATTATTGCCGTGTGTGTTGTGAACTAATTTAATGTTCAAGTGTAATTTTAGCTTCATAGTGAGGTTATACAACATTTAAGAAAAATGAAAGTGATTTGAAAAGCACAATCTGGTAATGTTTATTGAATTCGGGTACAAGCAATACCGGTAAACTGGTTTTTGAGCTTTTTTCATGGTGAAATGGTTAGAAGAACGAAAACACCCAAAGTAATAGTAATAGGATCATAGTAAATGACGTAATCGAAATGGCGCGCGAAAATGGCGGCGTTTAAACAGCTCATATTGATTCTGTATTTTAAATATTTTTTTAAGCTGCATTACTGCATTTTTAAATATTTATTTACTATGTTAAAACGTTGTAAACAGTGAATTAAAAATATAAAAAAAAATACATGCATATACCCTATTGGTTCAGCAGTTTTTGAGTTGAATCCTTACTAATAAACACACAAAAGATAAATCATTTCATTTTATATTGTAGCATACATACATAATTGCATTCTTGTGGAAATAAACCGTGGAGATCAACTAGTGGCTTGGTGGCTTCGCGAAGTCATGGAGTTCCATTCGAAACTACCTTTTGGAAGGGCAACTAGAACATTTATATTGTATTTAAATTTTAAGTTTGACGTTCTAGTGTCTTTTAAATGGTCTAATTGAAATAAATGATTTGATTTTGACTTTGACATGTCCATGAAAAAGCCTCGCTTTAGCAAGGTTATCATCAAGTATCAAGTGCGAATGTGTAAAGTACAGTCAGTGCGTAGTGTTACCTTTACCTTTTGCTTCTCGTCCTCAGTGCGCGCGTCCATGCGCACGTTGGCCCACGGCAGGTCCTTGGGCCACCACGGCGGGCGCGTAGACTCGCGGCCCCAGCCCGGCTTGCCGCGTACTGATAACATAGTATATCGTTAACGAATTGTTTCAAAATTAACTTTAAAGAGAATTATAGGTTTGATAGGCTTTGTGTGTTCTTTTTACCCGACTGCCAAGAAGGGTTAATGTTTTTTGCGCTTATCTTGTATGTATACAGTCGGGACCCATCAAATAATCTAGACGACAATTATAATTCAATTCAAAATGGGTCCCGAAAGTTTCAGTCAATATGTTCTTACTTCTTGATTGAACTTGTTTTTTTGTTTTTAGTTTTTAAAGTATTTTTTAAGCAGTCGAGTTTTTATTTTTATTTATTTTTGAAAACTCATGTCCGTTATTCCTAAGAGATATTTCTAGACGGCTTGTGAAGCCAAATCACGGAGCCCATGATGGCAAAAAAACTCTGATGCCAGGTCTGTTATTAACCACACGTTAGGAGGGCAAGCATTTTAAGACTCCCCGGTGATAGGTCTCAATTAGACATTTTCTATATTTAATGTGGATGAGTTGATGAAAATTTGACCACGGTATGTATGCGAGAATTGGTTCGATGCGTTTAGCACCAGCAGAAAAGCCGTTGCTGCAAGAATGTTATAAGTACCCAGCAGTGGACGTCGAACGGTTAACTGATGATGCCAGTTAGTGGAATAGTTTTGCTTAGTAAATATGTTCGGTGAATTATTTAGTTACTTTTGTGTGCATAATTTAACCGTTTCTTTGTTTTATTTTTTGTGACTTAATTAATATTTTTTTCTTTTCAAAACGTTTACTAGCAATGTGGGTTACACATAACTAGTAGTCTTGTTAACCCCTCCAACAAAGCTAAATATGCTTGTGTCTGGAGTTACTTCAATAGCGCAATGGGTGGTGATCGAACTCTCGACCTCTCGATCGCCAGGCCGATACCTTAACCATTGGGCTATTGTCGTTTAAATACTTTACGTATCTTTCTTTGTAATTGCTTAATAAACAAAGTCGGAGATGGTGTCGTGCGACTCACCCATGGAGTACTTGAGCATGAGCGGTATGAAGGCCCGCAGCTGCGCCTGCGTCATCTTCTCGACGGGCGTGGGGATGCCGTCGATGATGAGCGGCGGCAGCTCGAACAGCGACGGGTCGTCCTGCAGCGGCACCGGCGCCTGCGGGCCGCCGCCCAGCCCGAACTGACTCGTTATATACTTCATACACGTACGACACACACTACCTACACCTAGAGCGCCAGGCAACCGTGCCCGCGACCGCGACTAATAACTTTAATTCATTTAATAATACTTTAAGCACACAAAAGACTGGCCACTGAGTTTGTTTCGTTGTATCTCCTGCGGGAGAAGTTATACAAAGCGGACAGGGCGCGCTCCCGGGTCGCTGTAGATAAAATGTATGGCGCTCTAGAAGGAAATGTATTAAGCGCCGCGGGCGCTTTGTATATTTCGGTTCAGAGCGCCATTCATTTTATTACATTAAGAAATCTAATAGAATAATCCCTATAAAAAGAATCCTTGTAAGAATGCCTTGTCAATAAACTACTATGACTATGAGTACTATTAACTTCTCCCTTAGTGACCAGCAAGAAAAAAACGATCTATTTCTAAAACTTATTGCAGTAAAACAATTTTAAAATTAGAAACCTTGTAATAATCCTCGTCCTTGTTATATTTGTCTTGAAGGTTGACTGGTAGAAAATGCCTATGGCATTAAGTCCACCTCTGTACATTAGTGTGCTTGAAGTATTAAAAAAATTATAATAATCCTTTTATTATGATAAAATTGATTGACGAGCGCTCGAGTGATACAACATCTAGTTTACTGAACGACATACATGCTCACGTTTTCGTGCTAGTGTGAAGCTTTCTGTTCTATGTGTGTAATTTTCGAATAAATTAATACAATTTCTATCAAAGTTGTAGATGTTTCGGGCACAACATATACATTGGACAAGACATCTGTCTACTTTGACAGAAATCCGCCCTTTTTTGAAGAATTCATAACGTAAAATAATTTGAATAAGCTGACGTTGTTCGTTTAATATTCGACGCCTAAAAAGTCAACTTGCATGTTTAGACCCCATTTAGATCATCACGTAAATTACTTGACGAATAAAAATTGTTTTAAAGAAAATCCTTCGAATTCCTTTAAAGTTTTAGTCTATACTATACAATCTTATCAACCAAGACCTTTGGGTTTACAGTTTGGAACGGTAAGCATCTTGTGGCTAATTAGTTCGATTGGAGGTTAAGTTACGGTTGTCGAGGTTGATCTATGGATTAGTGATGGTTCATTTCATATAAAAACTCCTTCGTGTCTCGGAAAGCAAGTTAATCTGTTAGCGCGGCTGCCATTTGTAGATCTGTGACAACTGTTACGGGTAGGCAGAACTCTTAGTCTGACAACTAGTTGAACAAAGGGGTATCGTGTTACCCAGTTGCGGAGGTCAGATAGGCAATTGTTCCATGTAAAACACTGGTATTTGGCTACATCTGGTTAAACTGGAAGCCAACCCTAACAAAGTTGGGACTTGTGTTCCTCTACCAGCTCTCTTACCTGTCTATGTGTATACTAGGTCTATGCTATGACCTATAGTTAGTGCTCTACAAATAGTTCCAACATGAACGAGGTGCTATAGATTATGTGAGCATATTAATTTGACAAAGTTCTACATGAGGCATACAGGCACACAAGACAACATTCACAGCAAAAGTAAAAAATGATTAAACATCAAAATAGCTTTAGTGAACGTGTTTGAATATGTCATTTGTAATATGGCTTCTATGTTAGAAATATAGCGTCTCCATAAAACGATTTGTTACTCTGTTTACTGGTGTAGTAATCTCAACACACTGAAGCCAAAAAAGATCATGTTAATGTGCTTAGAATTAAGGTATACTACATACCACACATACGGAAGGTTTTTGTTTATTCTTAGTTCTGTTTATTTGAAAAATCTAATATTACATACTGACTATTTAATATTTAATACATTATGTAACATTAGATTATTTTTGTGAAAAGCCGAATAAATTTATGCATATATTTCTGTCTGTTAAGCTCCTCATTCGTAATTTAAATCTAAGTTAGCAAAACTAATTAGCAAAAATATGTTTACTGATTTTTGATGGTGAAAATTCCCGATTATTCTTTCTGAGGAGTATAGACGACTATTTAGCCAACTTCACAAAAAAAGAAGGTTATGAATTTTAAGAGTTTTTTTTCTTGTGTTGATAGAGAGATTGCAGGAGCTTTAAAGTATGACTCATGATGTTTGTTTAACCATTGTGTCTACTTAGTGGACAGTGAAAGTGTTAAGTAAGTGATGGTATGAGAAAAAATGAACAAGTGACCCACGAAAACCCCATCACATATAAGGAAGCCGGCTTACCTGCTGGGCGAGCGCGTTCTCCAGCTCCTCCATGATCATGCAGCGCAGGTTGCGCACCACGTCCTCCAGCGGCTTGGCGCCGAACACGCGGTACGACGTGTTGGGCTTGCCCGGCGTCGCCACCAGCACCACGGCCTGCTGGCCCACGCGGGTCGCGAACTCCTCGATGGTTTGCTGGGCAAGGGAAATGGCTTGTTGCAATAACAACTACTAAACACAAGAGTAGTCGAGGTTTTGAGTTCAGTAAGGCGGTCAACGAGTTCTATACATGCATAAACTCAAGGCCTTTTTCCATGGAGGTAAGCAGAAACTACATATTAGGTGTCGTTCTGTAGTTTCTGCCTTACCATCCATTTATACTCCTTTTGCTGATGAGTTCCATGTACAATTATTGTTACCACGTAGAAGTATGATTTGTACCAAATTGAAGATAACATAAAAGTAAGTGTGACAATCTGAGATACAGTAAACACTTATCAAAAATTAACAATTTTACTATTGGCATAAAGTGATAGGTTAAGGCGTCTACTTCTCATGCACGAGGTTGTGGTTCAAATCTAAGTAACCTTCTAAGTTTATTTTAAATATCATTGTCATCAGGAAACGAAATAATCATGATAAAAAATCGAAATCGGCAATCCGTCTTATGCAAGCGTGGTGATCAATCCTCGTCCCTTCTCTGTATGAGAAGAGGCCTTTGCTCTACACTGGGACATTATTTATTATTTGAATTTTTGACATAATTAAAGTGGCTTACTCTAAGTTTCCTAAGTAATCTATTTTGATGTCTCTTCCTGACGGAGGGGTTTGTCTCGAACGAGTGCGGACGCTTGCGTTTCTTTGAGGACGCTATAGCAGCAGCAGCAGCCATGCCGACCGGACCTGTTGGTTGAAGCCAGAAGTAATTCTTGGAAAACAAGATACAAGCCCGGTGAAAGAGGACCATTTCTTTTTAACCATCTTTCACTAAGCCAACAATAAAACAACAAACAATCAGTCATAAATCCCAGTCTTTCTAATTGAAGTATGTTTTGCACTCTCGAGTCAGACGTAAAAAGTTTTCACGTCAGATTTTGAGCAAAACAAATACAAGCTAGACGAAATACTAATTATGTAGACGTTTATCAAGGGCAGTCGATACTTAGGCAACTTCTTTAGTATGGCTTCACTCACGTGGAAGTTACGTCAAGTAGGTATACTTAGTATCCAACGGATTTTTCGAAAGTTAGGCAGTTGAGGTTGTTTAAACTTCAATATTATGGTGTGCTTAAGTGACTTGTAAATTACAACATTCTACTATTTTTTTATCAATCACAATCTCTACAGTCACTCCAGTCAGTCAGTCTCTTCAGTCTTCTGTTTTTTTCTGATGAGTTTATTATCAATAGATAGACAAGTAGGTTTGAGTACTTTGTGCGGCCTATCAAAATGTTTTGTCTTTGGTATTGTACGTTGAGCTCATGATTATTGAAAAATACGTGCTGGCTGGACAAGTCCTGGTTCCTGTCACAAAAGACATGTCTAATACATACTCACCAGATAATCTGACCAAGTTAATGTCTAGCTTAAAATACGCATCCTTTGAAGTTCTTTCAATATAACTTCTCAGAGAGTCACATATAGTGAAATACTTATAAGAAATATTTAGCTTGTTTGCATGACGCGTAAATGTGTTGAAAAAAAAACAATTTACTGAAACAAATATCATTCTATCTTGTTGGCCCACGCTACAAACATTTATACTCATATACAGAAACAGCCAAACCTGAAACAACTACATGCAGGCCAAACAAATAGTTGCTCCGTTCATTTATAACAAAATTACTTATGACTGTTGATAGGCCTGAACACCTCGAACATAACTCACCAGCAGCAGCTAGTTGTTTGGTTACTTCATCGCTCATGGCGTTCTTGATGAGATCGGCGCTGTCGTCGTAGTTGGAGCCGGCGTGAGATGACGCGCCATCATCTTCATCGTCCGACGCCCCACTCAGCCCCCCACATTCGTCTACTTGTGACATGTCCTGAGAAATTGCCAATTATACGCACTGTTAACACCTAGGAGCATCATAATCGGCCTAAACTTTTTTCCTGTTGGAGTCGGCTTACCTAGACACTGAGTTGCGAAGGTCAGTTAGGCGTTTATTGTAATGGTAATTAGCTGCATTCGGTTAGCGTGAAGTAGACACGAAGCGACTGCATTTCTGTCCTCTACAACTCAGTTAATGGGTAAGGATAGTTGTCACGCTATCGGGTATCAGACTACCCGTATCTGCCGCTCTTCTGGTGGTAGCTTTTGTGGATTCTGGTTTTTGGAGTTGCAGTAACTGTGTATAGTGCGGTGAGCTTGTTGTACCCGTAACGACTACCAAAGATTTATGACAGTCGGGACTAACGGCTGAATTTTATTACGAATCGACCTGGGTAAGCTTAGTGGCTTTAGCTGGCTGTTATTATTTGGCCACGGTTCTCTCACATCTAAAACTTAATAATGTTGCGATCGTGTCGATTTTGGAGTTAAGTATACGTACCCCAAATACTCTCATAATTTCCCATGTACCTACCATAGGGAAATTTACCAACTACCTACTTAAGAACTAACATGATCTGTATCTTTTGTAGTCCATTTAAGTATTTTTAACCGCCGATCGTACCGCTACTCCTAGGCGCACAAGCCAATCGTTTAAGTGATTAATATTAGAGCACTAACCGTGCCGGAAAATATCGAACGATTGTATTTCTGGACATACTCGTATTCAAAGGGGCAACACAATATTTTTATGAATCGTCGCATGTCTGGGTCGCAGTTGAGTTGAGTAAATATCCCATACAACGATACAGACGGACGTACGAATTCGTGGAAACGGTAAATATTCTGCAAACTCGATCCAAACACGTTTGTTGAACTTCAGCAGTCTGACTGTTACGTGAGCCTGTCTGTGGCAAGTCTCGGCCTCACGGGATTTCAAAAACACGCTTAATTAGGTTATTGTGAATAGTTCGCCGCCTTTGGGGTACTGAACAATAATTCTGAAAGGTAGTTGAACATGCAATATGTAGATGTATGTTGTGGTAAGTAAGGGTCTTGTGGGAATTTTGGAAATAATGCAGCGGAGTGCCAAGTTCTTTAACTAGGTTTGTTTAATAGTTTGTAAGACGAGTCATAATCAATACGCCAGTAATATGACGTAATGTTGAACTTTTGTCGTTTGTATTGCAAAATCTTTTTGGTGGCTTCAACAACTGCTAAGGAGTGGAATTCCCTGCCTCCATCGGTGTTCCCAAGTTCATACGACCCCAATCTGTTTAAGTCGCGAGTAAGGCGCTTTTGGGTAAGCTCCATGGTCCCCTCATCTCTGTCCTCGGGACAAGCTTGAAGTCAAGAACAGACCCATTTTATATAAAAAAAACTTCAAGTTTCTGTAACTGAGACAGCAAGTAAAGGCGACAGTGTGTGTAATCTTTGCTATCGATTTTCTTAAAACGAAACTATGACGAGTTAGCAGACTTCCAAGGACGGATTACAAGACGCGTTTAGTTGGTTTGGCCTTGTCCCACAGCTGCTTTACACCTGCAGACCTATCGAAGTAAGAAAGGGATTTTGCTAATAAGCTCACCTTACGTGCTGCACAGTTAAACAGCTGCTTTATAAAAATGTTGCCTGCCTTCTATGATTCTAAATTTGCTACCTGTTACTGACTACTGTTAGCCTTAATCGTTAGATTCCTGGGAAAAGACCAAATACAATACTGGGCAAACCAACTTCAAGTTATTTTGGTCCAGTAGCAATATCGACTGTTGCATGAGGTTTAATCTGCCACATAGGGCGTACGGCAAACGTTGCTACCTCTCATGCTATGCCAATTTAAGTTTTCTTCAATGGCGACCAATAACGGCGAGTCACAGAGAAATGATTCAACTACTTACAGCTCGCCTTAGGCCGCGGACACAAAGTCAGCTGGTAGCGGAGCGCTCCAGTCTACCAATAGATTTATGGCACGCGGCACGTTCCATATAAATCTATGCAAAAAAACGCGGCTTCGCTCCCTCAGACTTCGTTCCCGAAGGTTTAGCTCTGATAGCTTACCTCCCCCTCCATATCCATGGACTCAGTGCTGACGGCGGAATTCATGACGTAGTCTGGATCTTCTTCCGCCTGCCTGTTCAAATGCCGAACCATTGGGTAAACTTCTGTCGCGGCGTGCTACTGCCACGCGGTTAGTCTTCAACTGATGACTTTTATGACCTGAGTGACAATGAAAAATCAGATATTGTTTATAAAGCAATCAGTTGGGACGAAAGTAACAGGGAAGTATGTTGTTCGTCCTGCGAATCGAATACTAGACGAGCGTGAGGCACGTCAATTTTGAGCTGTCAATACTAGAACCTTGATCAATTTTAGATAGAGTTTAAATTTTGAATATAGGTAATATTTATTTGGACATTTAATGTTCTGCTTACTTTTCTAAGCTTAAGTTGAGTCCTGCAAAGTCCTGCCACTATTTCTGAGTAAAACATTGCCCTATACAACTTTCAACCTACAGCTTTCAAACTATAGTTCACGGGGGCCTTTGCAAGCCTGAGAAGACTTCACTTACTAGCAAAAATACCTATCACAATATTGTTATTTCAATTTATTTAGTTGTTTTTTTTTGTCTTTGCCTTGACAAATTATAATAAGAGATTGTTAACTCTCATTGTTTGGAGATAATGAAATCTTATTTTAAACCATATGCCTATATGAAAGATAGATGCAGAGGAATAGTAGACTTTTTATGTGTCAAATTGAATCCTCAGATTCAAAATAAATATAATACCTATATAAAGTCTTGTAATAAATTGTGATTGATAGTTGAAATTATTATTGTTATCAAACAATATTCAATATAGGTACATAAATAAACTTACACCTTTTGCCAGTGCTTAAATTGTGTTTGATTGCCTTAAGATTCTCAGTTAACATTCATAGTAAAGAGCATATGGCCTTGTAAGTGTCAGCCATCTTTGCAAAGATCAATACTTGGCTTAATTCAAAGTTGTTATTTTCATATCACCACATTTTATAATATCCCTGTTCTTGTGAGTTTAGACAGTCAAAATTAAATTGATTGCTGCATAGCATTATTCACTGAAGAATTATAATAAGGCTTGTTTCCACTACTTCAACTTCTGCTGCTTTAGATGCAGACACTAGACTGAATTCTCAAACAGCTGTTTCATAAAGGAAATTAACAAATAGGGATGTAGGTTCTAGGAAGTAGGTTGTACCTACATGACTAAAACTAATGAAGCAAATAGAGCTGAACTGGATCAATGATCTCATGTTTCTGCTATTCAGTAGTAGTAGAGCAGAGTAGAAGTATTATTTGTTATATTTACTTAATATTCTATCATGGTTGGTGTCCCATTATGACTATGCATTGAATATTAAAGCACACATTACTACTGCTTGGTCTGAAAATCAATAGGTCAATGCCTCCCTTCTTGACACAATTTTCACATCTCCTATCTCAGTATAGCTCAATAAATTTTATTAGTAAGATCAATATAAAATGTCCCTAATGTTTCATAAGCCAACCCTGACCTAGCCTTATTCTCTGTCTGGGTTAAAATTATAAATACTTTTCCTAAACTTGGTCAATCTGTATTGATTTTGGATAGGCACAAAAAGCAAACCCTCGGGAAAATGTCGCCTTTGCTATTTTAAACTTTTCGAAATGGAGTCAGATTAAATTATTCTTATTGGAAATTATGCTAACTTGGCAGCTATTAGTTATTTCAGTTACGAACACCGCTTTTTCCGCACATAATTTTAAAGCGGAATCATCTTTTAGCGATCCCGAAGTACTCAGATAGCAAATCACAGTACAAAAAGTTGGAACTATTCTATTGTGTAGGCCTAGCTGAGAAAAATCAATAGTCGAGCTTCCCACATCTACCGAATATCTAAACTAAGCGAACTAACTTAGACGCCCCGAATAGACAAGAATACAAGTTCATGCACTGTTTTATGATTTCAGGAATCCATTTTCATTAACAGGTGCATACTTTGAACTGCAACTTACATTTTTCAGCCCTAAAAGCGCTAATAAATGCAGTAGCATACACCAATGACGCATTTTGTTTGATGTTTTGTTTATACGGTGCATGGTGCCCCGCGACGGGTCAGTTTCGAAGACGCATGACATGACGCAAGCTCTTTGCGGCGGCGTAAAGGATAAGCCAAAATGAATGGCCATCATGAAGGGGAGCCGCGCATTCGAGCAGGCTCAGACAGAATGGTGAAACTACGGCTGCGTACGCACCTGCGTGATTTGAAGCACATTTTGCAATCCAATTAGAAGTCTTGCGAACTTGCTGTGATGTAACCCGTTCAAAACAACACTTTTTAAGACATTTGCACTCGGCTAGACACTGAATTCACGAAATTTACGGAGTGCACGAGAGTCCCCGAAAAATTCGAGTCCTCCATTAGTATCGATCGGTAAGCCCGGTATGTGGACCGTATAAACTTCGTATCTAGGGGTCGCCATTTTGTACGAGTCTGCGCGGTGTGGTTTTCGCATGGAAAGGGAAATCGCCCCTCTACCTGAGGGGGGAAAGGATTCTTAGCTTTGTAAGTAAATAAAAGCATATTTTGTGAAAGATACTCACCAATTTTAGCAGCCAAATATTGATATTTATTTATTCTGACGTCCTATGTTGTTAGATGTTCAGGAAAAATCCATAGTTTATTTTAGAAATTGATCATTTCACGTCATATTGTAGTGCCATCTAGTGAGATTTTCAGTAACTGAATTTGACGTTTCGCGATTGTAAACAAGTTTTGTGAATTCGTGTGTTGATTTTGTTATTTTCATAATATTTGGAGATTGCGTAACGTATTTTGATTTGTGAAAAAAATAAGGTGAGTATTCTTACAATAAATATCCGTTTTTTTTATGTTTGAGGTTACTTAACATTATACTACCTTGACTTTATCAGATTATAGCTATAAATTTGGCTCTAGGTTCTAAATATTCTCAAATACCATCATAGGGTCTTTTTACGGATATTATCTAAGGCTAGACTAGATAGTCTAGCCTGTTTGATTTACATATGCAAGTCCAAGCAAATTTAAGACACTATCATATTTACTTGTGCCTTGAGTAAAGATCTCAACTCCTTAGTTATAACCTTTTCGGTGGATAGTAACTCTAACCTAACTATCAGATAATAAAGTTAAACCAATGTTAACATACCATTTAACAGTATTATGGCAAGGTGCACTGGGTGCTGCTAAGGAAATGCTGATAATAAGTGCTTCTTGCTTGAAAGGCAGGGCTTTCAGATTACTAATTTAATCATTTTATCAATATAATAATAATAAAGCCTTTATATTTCCTTAAAATTAAATACAATCAATTAGCATGCAACAGATTTCGAAACAAATATCTTTATTAATCTTTATTAGGGACCTCACTGTGGAAAGGCCTCTTCCATCCCTCTCCAAACAATTCTGTCCTGCGTCTTACTCATCTATTCCCTTCCCACCACATTTTATCAATAACTATACTATATTATTACAAAGCTGAAGAGTTTGTTTGCTTGAATGCGCTAATCTCAGGAGCTTCTGGCCTGATTGGAAAAAATTCTTTCAGGGCTAAATAGCCCATTTGTTGAGGAAGGCGTTATATCATTACGCTAAGACTAATAGGAGCGGAGCACCAATGAAGAAGACATGGGCAGAAGCTAGTTTTCATAATAAAATTTAAGAATAAAACAATTTTAGGTTAAATCTCTAATATTTTATATTATTTCATAATACTAAATCTAAGTATACATAAACTAGGTGGCGTAGAACTTAAGAACTAAATGACTAATTTATCAATGTTACAAAATACATAATATTTTTATTTTTCATAAAATTAAAGAAATCACATCATTATTAAGTAGTTTTGTCAACTGTCTGTTTGTTTTTCATCGTGGCCTCTTGTACTCGCCAGACTCTTCTGATGTTCCTGCAAAAACACAAAAAAAAAAAGATGAAAGACATTACTTTTTGACGTCCAAGTTGCATTTGTTATTGGGGAAATGTATGTAAAGTAGATTTCACATTATTTTATTCAGTCCATAATCACCACCTACCAATAGTCACAAGATTTAGGAATTTAAAGAATGTGTGTTTCCAGTCAGTAAATTATTGTTGTCTAAAATAAGTATCTCAAGAGGTTTTGAAATTAAAACGTTTTTTAGTATTTGTCTGGATTAAGTAACAATTAATAATTTATTTCTAAAAGCACTGGAAGACAGAAATCCATTGCAGTAATAAAAATTGTTTCATACCTAGCGTTAGTGCATAAATAGATTTTAGACATTTTGCATAGAAGATAATCATAAGCCATAAGTTTCTCTCAGTAATTTTCTTTACAAAGTGCCTCCAAATAGGGTAAAACACTCTTGGCCACTGTTTTGTAAAATGCTGTTACTACTATCACTATTTCCTTCCGTGTGATTGCGTGGAAGCAATCAGTACAAGTCTATATAAACACACTACTTAGCCTGGATAGTCTCAACAGCATTAAAAAAAATTGCATAGGTAGTTCTTTATTTTTGTCATACCTGTGGACCTATGGCACCAGCGTCCCCTCCACCCTGCCTCACACACACAAGCCCCGGACACACACCGGCCGTGCCGGCACGTGTGCGGCCCGGAGCACGACTCGCCCCGGCACGTGCAGTCCCCGACCCGGCGGCCCACTTCGCAGTGGTTGCCGCCCAGGCCAACGGGACAGCGGCACTTGTTCACGCCTTTACAACGGCCGCCGTTCAGGCAGGGGATCACGCATTTTGCTGAAAAGAAGGGCTTGGTAAGATTTGGCTTTGACGAGTCAATAGCAGTACAGTTAAGATAAGAAAAGTGAAGCTTTAAGGTGTGCTATCTAAAACCTAACCCTTGGTAAAGGATAGGGCCCACATAGGTCTCGAGTTCGGACCCAAGGCGCGCACCTCCCCCTTTTCAGATTTGCTTGCTTCAAAATCGGTGATGGAAAACATCGTGAGGAAACCAGCAAGCCTGAGAGATATTTCTCGATGACATGTCTCCAAGTCAGAGACCCGGCGAAATTAAAACTCTGACACCCAGTCCCTTGCCCACGTAAAAAAGACGAAAGGTAATAAAGGATACTTACAAAATTCACAGCGTAATCCATAATAACCTTTCGGACATTCGCAAGTGTCCTTCTGTATACACTTGCCACCATTTAAACATTTCTGTGCGCAAATACCTGCAACAAAGATTCTTGTTAAACTTATTTTAATTTATTACTTACAGGAGTGAAGCAAGATGCTGCGAACGCCGTTGCTGCAACATGTACGCTGCGTACACAGTTCCGTATCTTCCAGTAGCAGGCCATTTTGGAAGAAAAACCCTCATGTAAGTAGGAAGATAGTTTGCATATTTTTCTATGAAGACTTTAATCCCAATTAGCATCCTGTCACCAACAGCTTTTTTAATAAATGTGGAGTAGGTAGGTAATGGCAAACTTAATCCTCAAAAAATGTATGGTGATGCGGCGATTATATGTAGTAATTTCTCCACATTTTAATAAGGACCTAATGCTAATGAGCATTAGGTATGCACCTCCGGCTTTTTGAATTCATGTGCATATTGTTTAATTAACATTATGCTTGAAAAACAAAAATCGTGATGAAATCGGTATGTGAAACCAAGTCCATGGTGTCGAGTCACTATTCACAAATCCCACGAAAAGAAGAATTCTTGATTCAAAATTTGCTCAAATTCGAGTTCCTGTTTCTTGTTAGAAACTGAAATTCTAATTTGAACATATTTTGAGTAAATAAAGACTATTGTTTCGTCCTGATAAAGAAAACATGACCAATTTCGTATTATTGAAAAAGCATAAAATTTCTTTACATACATAAATTTACGCTTTTTTTTGGCTTTAAAACTCTGGCACCAGGTTAACCACTAACTAGAAGAAGACGCCTTTTTCCCATGTCATGGTCTGTGTATGTTTTTCTAGGGCGTCCCACTTACATAGTTTTCGTTAGTCGCCTTTCGTGTGTGCACGGGAATTACATGACTTGATTCCGCCATCACCTTTCTACTATCGGACAACCGGCGAGTGTACATACGGCGTACATACGGCGAGTGTCCACCAATACATCGTTGGCACTTCCACGATTCGGACAAAGCGTTTCGCTTCGTCGTTTATACCGCGTACGTCGAAGGACTGGAACATCTTGCCTGCTGCGGTCTTCCCGTCTGATTATAATTTAGGTGTCTTCAAGGCTAGAGTGAATAGGCTCTTAATAAACTATTGCGCTTCACCATCACTGATTGCATCTCTGCTTACCATCAGGTGGGATTCCAGAAAAACAAATGTCCTCTCAACTCCTCATTTCCTTCATTTCTCTCTCTTCTCTCTCAGATATATTATTACAAGGACATTTTTTTACGTTGCTTTATCACAAGAACAATTATTGTAACACTATTAACTCCATTTCCAGCTAGACTCCATCATCCGTGTAGACCATGCTGGAGAGTTAGGTGCGGACCGCATCTACGCCGGGCAGATGGCCGTGCTCGGGCGCACGGCGGAGGGTCCGCTCATCCAGCACATGTGGGAGCAGGAGCAGAAGCATCGCGCCAAGTTCGAGGAGATGATCAATGAGTACAGGGTCCGGCCAACAGCCCTAACGCCCATATGGAATGTGGCTGGATTTATGTTGGGCGCTGGTAAGTGTTGAAGGCCCTTTTTATGAATTTTATTTATGTTTATGTGCCGAGGTTCAATCACCACCATAGTAGGCAGGGGCAGGGGCAAGGGTTTAAAATAAATCGTAATGTAAGTGTACTATAGGTACATCTCTATATTCTCTACCGAACGCTATGGTAAATACAGGCGTGTTGTTGTGTGCAAAAGACCTCATGGATTATTATTTACAATATTCATCATTTTGCTTAGTATAAACAGACGATTTTTCCCCACGAGAGTAGGCAGAAACTTCAGAGCCCCAACTGCTATGATTTTTACTTACTTCGTTTTGCTTTGTTTACGTTCATACATGTAGTAAAACACACACGGCGCCGGCGCCGGTTGCTAGTATGTAGTATGCATCATCAAAAGCTCGTACTTAGATACTTTATCCCTGAATAAAGTATAGTAAGTCTTTTGAGTTTCAGTCTAAACATCAGCAACATTAATTCAGCACTTACCTACAAAGGTCAATATAAAAAATTGTTGTTGCTTTTAACTATTTAATTCCGACATTTTTAAACAACTTCCCCTATTTTTCTCTTCCATCGCAACTGTTATGTACCCAAGACTTATTCAACCATTACAGGCACAGCTCTACTAGGCAAGGAAGCAGCAATGGCGTGCACAGTAGCCGTAGAGACTGTCATAGTGGACCACTACAACGACCAGCTCCGAATCCTAATGGAGGACCCCAACATAGACAAGGAGATCCTGGAGACCATCACCAACTTCCGGAATGAGGAGCAGGAACATCATGACACGGGGATAGACCATGGAGCTGAACAGGCGCCATTCTATAAAGCGATGACTGAAGTTATAAAGGCTGGATGCAAAGCTGCCATCGCTATTTCGAAAAAGGTTTAAATGAAGGAGGATTTTGATGGACATAAAAGAGGTTTGGTGACGTAAACGACTCCTGTATACCAAGTTATGCTCAAGAATATTTTTGAAGAGTCCATGTGAGTACTAACACACTAATATACCTACATGTTACTCACAAATTTGGGACTTTTTTTCGACCAACTTAAATGTCACCTTTGGCCAGGAGTCTATGGTATTTCCTTAGAGCCAAAACTGCTAGGTAGTATAGAGTTCAGATTGTAATTTTATAACTAGTACAACAGAGCTTAGTTTGTAATGTTGTCACAATGATATTTTAGTTGCTGAATGTTGCAGTTAGCAAGGAAAGCGGTAGTGCTTTCGTTTTTAAACACATGAGCGAGAATAATCTCGCGACCTGAGGGTCCCATACTCCCATGTGAAGATTGGGACCCTGAAGGTGTTCCACCATAAAGTTGGGCCGCATCTTTATTAAATGGCACAGCCTATTACTTATTAATTCCCGATTGAAAGAAAATTTCGATACGAATAGAGAGTAGCCCAATTTGTACGAAATTAATACTGAATACTACTTCAAGTTATCTGTTTTGCCGAATAAATTGAAAAATGGAATACAAATATAGGGTGACTGGTAATTAGTGACCGATACTTAAACACGTGATTGTACTCATGAGTACGAATAACTTTCCCAAAGAAACATTTTTTTATTCCCGTTAACTTTCAATTAATTCAATAAAGTCAGTACTGCGCTGGGGGTGGCAGGGGAGCGTGTAACGCTACTACTACTACTAGTAGATTTTTCCCTTTCCGAGGTCAGACTATCAGCTGACAGATCGTGCCGATTCGTGCCTACTGCAGTGATCGATCACAAGCCCGCGCGCGGAAATCAAAACAGCGTTTATTATTTTATTGTGTATAAAAAAAGTTTCTTTGGGAAAGTTTATTGAAATCATGAATACAATCACGTGTTTAAGTATCGGTCACTAATTACCAGTCACCCTATATATTGTATTTTATTTGTTAGATGTAGTGTGAAACTAACAGCGATGATTTTAATTGCTTACCGTAACTACATTCATGCTGTGACGTGGCACTAGGAAGCAAGCGTCTTAAAGATACGAGTTTCTTGTTATATTATATACAAAGCAGCCAAATTAGTGTGCTAATCAGAATAATAATGGCTATGAAATAGTAGGAATTACGGGAAGACGTGTTTTATGTCGCACTCATTAAAACATCTCCTGCAATAAGTCTTTAGAAATAAGAAAAGTATTATTTCCTTAGTCGTTGTTGCTCCGCATTTACAACCACATTGTGTATACTTGTTCTCAGCAAGTCTTTGTCAAAAACATGTGATGCTCAAATAAATATACGTCAATGTATGTAATGACGTTGGTCCAGGCATGTTTTGTTATCTATTTTCCTCACCTTTTTGACATTTTTGACTAGTTTTGTATACTTAACTTGTTTAAGTGTAAATAAGAAAATGAAACAGTAAACATGTAGAATACAAGTTTAATAATTTGGGGAAAACGCTGAAACGTGGGCTTTTTAATATCGACCAATACCTTAAAGTAGACTAGGTTTTTTTTGTGGAATAATTCCTCCATTGTGCCTTTATTTTTGATAAATGAATAAATTATGTATTAAATACAGCTATTGTTTTTTTATCGCTAATTAATATATTACTAACAGACAAACCTTTTCTATTTTATTTGGTGATAGGGTTATAAGATGCCAAAATATATTGCATGTGTTCTTAAAACTCATTGCAGAATCTAGTTAGAATAATTATAAGACTGGGATGTAAACGTATAGCAAAAGTAAAATTACAAGCGCAGATGGGCATGCCCACACAACCCTAATTGAGATCTATAACAGAATGTTTAGAACACAGCGCTACAACACTTGTTAGCTCCGCGACTTGGCCCTATTTACTGTACAAGGTCTTGACCGGAATGTCATACGTTTTTTTTAACGCTTTCTTTGTAGTCAAATTGGCAACTCTGTAGTCCGTGTGACCGTGACTACAACCTTATTGGAGACTAGGTCCGCGCCTAGTCCTTTAGAAAATTATCTTACCAAAAAATCTCCAAATGTAGAAAATATAATAAAACTGAAATGAACCAACCTCCTTCGCAGTTCCGTCCCTGATACCCGGGCGGACACGAACACACCCCGGGCGCGGTACAGTTCCCTCCGTTCATACACTGTGGGTAACATAGCGCGGTCCTACAGTCCTGTCCCATGTACCCTTCAGGACATTGGCATATTTTCTCATTATTGCACCATCCTTGGTTCGCACATTTTTTATCGCATTCCGGGTCTGGACCTGTACCATAAAAAAACATTGATTTAAAACAGAATTGGAGGGAAAAATAAGAAGAATTTTAATTTAATTCTCGAAGATAGACTAGAAAATACCTACTAGATACTTATACATATTTCAATTGAACTTGCGAAAGTTGAAGGAATCCTCTTTACACATTTCATTTACTTTTCTGCTACTTTACAAGTAGACACTTAAACAACATGAAACATGTAAATGGTCTGTTGAAGTTGATGAAAGGTAACTAAATGAATGCACACAATGATGATGCGACACAGTAAACGCAAAATATATAAAGGGGTTCGAACGTATTATAATCACACAAAATTAATTTACGACATTTTTAATTATTTTCAATAGTTGTCATATAAAGGTCGCCCCTTTACCTTAGTTGTATATCGGAAACGTGACACTTTAAGGGTACAACATTCTGTGCCCTAAGTGCGAGTTGTTTTTACGCTAACGCGATCGAAACGTTCACCGCGTTTGGCTCTCTGATTGGTGAAAAGCTTGGAGCAGGCCAATCGGAGCGCCGAACGTCATAAACGTGTCAATCGCGTTAACGTAAAACAAACTCGCACTTAGGGCACCGATCTTTTCTGGTGTGTCCTATTTGTTAAGTGCCAATATACTAATACAAATTACAAAGCGCGCAGGAACATTGAAAACGATAATCGGATTTGCCAGCTTTCATAGAACAATGGTCGAACCCCTTTCAAATGATACTTTAAAATATAATATTAGTTAGAAAGCAAGCATAATATGATACGAACCTAAAAAACGCAAATGCCGTGAGCAGAGGCACCGTAATCAGCTAGCCAGCGAACTCGGCGGATCCCGGAAAATAATGCATTCGGTTAATATGGCCTGGCGCGCATCGCAGGCTTCACGCACAGACAAACACACTGAGCTTACATTAGTACTTATGAACGGGTGTGCGTTAAACAGTACAGCGATTGAGTGGAACTAAGAATGTGAAACTGCTTGGGGTTGAAAGTTTGAGTCATGTTATATGGTTTGCAAAAGGAAACTCTTCAACAGCAGCCCCGAAATACAGATTTGTGCCTGATGGTAATAGGCTCGCCCTCGCTCGCCTGGATGGCAGTAGTAAGAGTGGAAGGGGCGTCGCCCAGAGCGTTAAAATGTTTCAACCAAAACATCGCTAGGAAACCTGCCTTAGAGATATTTCTCGACGGCATTTGAAGTCAAGTCTGAGACCCATTGGTGGCATGAGAACTCTGACTCCAGGGTACTTAGTCAATTACCACACGATAACAAGAAAAAGAAAAACTTATTCACAGAAATGAATGTGTCCTTACATCTCATTACTAAATCATTTATTTAGGTACAGGGAAATACAGGCCGTGATGAAATTTTCAATTTTTTCACGAAAACTTGGGAGCAGGATCTATTTTATCTTAATTATTGCCAAACAAAAAAAATATCTTCGTACAAGTGGTTTTATCTACTAAAGCATCCATTGTTTCACATAAAACTCGAATTATTAATCATAAAATCGAATACAAAACTATAATAAAAATGTCAATCGCTGCATTGTTCGGACCGAACGTGTGACACAAACACTTGTGACGTGTATGCGGTACAAGTTATAGGTGATGGTGAAGCATTTGCTTAAACCAACTACCCATAAATGTATTATTAGTAGCGTAAGCATAACAATATGAGCTTGAAATAGATGAAATGCAATGTTTAGTTCAGTTCTGGATCTCAAGTTCGCTACACTTCGTTTTTTTTTTTCAAACGTTAAGCATGAGGAATTGAATTAATAAGCTGAGGGACTCTAATAGATCTTTCGCAGTGTTTGTACTTATAGAAGAAGTAGGTAGGTAATTTAATAAATAAGTTATTTTTAAATCAAGTTATAAGCGTTTACGCCTGTTGTTTTGGAGCTGTTTATAATTTTTGTAGATCTAAAACGACAAAACTTAGTAGATTAATAGGTTATTTAACTAGTGACCCTAAGAATTTATTAGTATTTATAAACAAACACGTGCGCTATCAAGACAGCTACAAAATCACAGGCGTGTAAGTGTTAAAAATGCGTTGGCGATACAATACCTGTCCTTTCTAAATACACACCTCTCTGTGCGCATTCCTTCTTTAGGTGTAACCTTAACGGGGTGCCTTTTAGCGGCAATCCGCGGCCATTTTTTAGCACTAGACCTATCTCAAATGTGGCCACACCGCTGTTGTTGCCCACACAGGGCAGAATTATACTGAATTCTGTGGAACAAAACTCATTACTTATTTTTTAGATACAATATAAGTAAATTTATTTGCTTCAATCCCGGGTTGGGCTGAGCGTTTTATTGAGTTTTTCTACTAGAATTTCTCAGTAAGTAGCAGCCTGGAGCCTGGATTCATGCCTGATTGAGGGCAATAGGCTCGCCCCCTTTACAAGGAACTTAAACACAAGTGGCGAAATATGAGTATGCCCTAAAAGTACACCTCTGCCTTCCCCTACGGAGGTAACAGGCGTGATGTCATGTTTATGTTTATCTATTTAAGGATCGGAAAAATGTCGGTGTTGCTAAAAAATTAAACAACTTCTCGCGGCAATTTTTTGTGTCCGACACAATAATTATTAGTCTGACCTATTAATAAGTATGACATTTTAGGTCATTGTCGACAGTTCTGCAAGCGAACTGGGATGATGGGATATTGTAATATTTTTATAATAAATAACAACTGTTCAAAGAAGTACTTCTGACTATAATAATATCAGCCGCGCGGCTCGTTTCAATGTTAAGTTTCGCTTGCCGAGGTCGGTCCGTAGATGGATAAAACCGCGGTTGTTCCATCCCGGCTGTCGTTGATATTTAATTCGTTGCGGGGGTAGTCAGAAGCCCGATATTCTTACAACCAGCTTCACCAATGGGTATGTTGTAACTCAAAGCTGGATTGTGAAGGTCAGATGGGGAGTCGCTCCAATACTGGTATTCAGATGCATCCGGGTAGACTAGATGCCGACCCTAACATGACAGGTGCGAGAAGGACACCAACTATTAATAACTAACGGACCCGACAGTCGTTGTCATGCCTGAACGTTGGTTTCGAACCCGGTCGCAGCGCCATCTATCAGGTCCAATTGTATATCTAAACTATCTAGGGCCCAACACATTTTTTTTTTATCGAATTTGTGCAGTCGTTCTGAAGTTATGCGCGTGCAAAGGTACAGACGCTAGACGCCAGCACATCAGGCTACCCCAAACTGTCAAATTTCCCCAAATGAACGTGAACCTTATTGTGTTTGTTATGAAGTTGGAAAACTATCAAAGAAATTTGTCACATTGGGGTAGCTTTATGTGCGATACGTATCGGCAATTGTTTTTCTCATTTATAAAGATATAGATTAGTAGATTACCTTTGGATGTTTTGGGCACCCGTCCTCTTGTCTTTATCGACAGTACAGGCGGTTTCAGAATAGTCAGGTCTGATGACGTCAAAATATCAAAGTCGTAGTAGTACCGCTTCTTCGACTTCCACGTGAAGTTGACATAGCCGACTTCCGATGGTATCACTGGCAGTTTGTTGGAGAAATTCGGGTCCAACACGTATGGTGATACGTGACCGTTTATTATTGCGAATACTTGCATCGATATACCTGTAAACGCAGAGATGTTTGAATTAGTTAGTGGCTCACATACAATTAATTGTAGGTAAATATGTATATGTATATCTGTCTGCCTCTTGTACGGCTGCTTAGTCGCAAGCGGTTCGATCCTCGGGTCGGGCAGTGTTATTGAGTTTTTAACCGACTTCAGGAGGAGGTTCTCAATTCGATCGGTATTTTTTTTTTTTTTTTTTGTATGTATGTACACCGATTACTCCGAGATTAATGCTCCGATTTACGTGATTCTTTTTGATTTCGATGCGGAATAGCTGCCATTTGGTCCCATAAAAATATAACATAGTTTGACCCCGTAGTTTTCATTTTATGAACAATTTTATGAAAATTTAATTTATTTTTGAACGCATTTTTGAACGCATCTTTGTATGTATGTTTACCGATAACGCTGAGATTTATGTACCGATTTACGTGGTTCTTTTTTAGTTTGATGCGGACAAGTTTCTTTTTGGTCTCATTAAAAAATTACATAGTTTGGTCTAGCAGTTTTCATTTTATGAACATTTTTGTTCATGAATTTTACTTTTTGATTTCATCGCGAACAGTTGTTGTTTATTTGTTTGATTGTAATATGTAAATATGTGTTGTAAAAATGGATAATAATTTATCATCTAGGTATGTAAAAATAATAGCTAAAAATTGTTAAATAAAAACTTTTTTACAAAAAATACAACCGACTTCAAAAGACACTAACCGGTGTAAAATAACTCTAAATTCGGAAGTCGGTGGCCAATCATGAATGAGACAAAACCACCAAAGCCACAGACTTCCAAATTTAGAGTTATTTTACACCGGTTAGTGTTTTTTTCGAGTCAGCCCGGAGTCTGTATTTCAGCCTGATTTATGGCAATAGGGTCACCACCTATTACATGGGACCTTAATATAACTGGCGAAATGTAGGTGTACTACAAATACACCGCTGCCAAACCCCTAGGGGATTACAGGCGTGAAGTTATGTTATGTGTTGTATAATATTTGTTTAAGCGGTAAACGTCGTCTACGTTTATCGCTTGTTCAGATATTCATAACCGTAAGAATGAAGAAATTTACCAACTAGTTATAAGACCTATTAGAGATGTATGGAAGTTGTAAACCATAGTTATGCAAAAAAAGCAAGATATTAATTAATTTATTAAGTAATTTCCTTTGGAGGACTAATAGCCCATTAAAATGATACATATTTTTTGGGCTTAGCTTAGCGTGCATTTGACAGAGAAAGCCATTTTATATCCTAGATATCAAAGAGATAAAAGAAGGGTGTAAAATTAATCCAATTTAAGTTTGTGGGGTTAGAATTTAATTTGAAACAGAAAATGACATGGCTCCATGGCTCCATGGCTTTTTTATGAGACCTAAACCTACGTCCTACATACATAGTTTGTCAGATAAACCATAAAAACCATATTAAAAAACAGGATAACTTCCTTTTAGAGGAAATCTTTAAACAACACAGTACCCACGTGGGTAAGTAAGTGGGTAAGTACCCACTACCAAAGAAAACGATAAACCTTATAAGCAACTTCATGTATAAAACCTGTGGAAAAATAATCCCTTACCGCTAAACATTCTGACTTGTCGCTCGTCAATCCACAAGGACAGGTCGGAGTGATGCCTCGCCTCCGGGTCCTTGTAGTCGCGGCGACCGGCGCCGAGTGCCAGCGACATCGCCAGCGCCAACCCGGCACACAGCCGAGCGCCCATCGAGGCCGATCGCCACATGCTGGGGAGATAGCTGGACTGTTAGGTGTGATAGAAGTAAAGCGGATTAATCGCGGAGCAGCGATAGCCTAGTGGTGTGACCGGCGGATTGCCAAATCATAGGTCTCGAGTTCGAACCCAAGGCACGCACCTCTGACTTTTCGGATTCATGTGCGGATTGTATAATTATCACTTGCTTCAAAAACGGTGAAGGAAAACATCGTGAGGAAACCGGCATGCCTGAGAGATATTTCTCGAAGGCATGTGATGCCAAGTCAGAGGCCCATGGGCGGCATTAAAAACTCTGACACCAGGTTAGTTACTAACCACACGATAAGAAGAAGAAGCGGATTAATTTAGTATTTTACTAGACCCGACAATTGTACTGGTGGAACCGTTGATTTTGGAGCTAATTGCAGCACCATCTACCGGGTCTAATTGTGAATCTAAACCATCCAGGGACCAACATGAATACAACTCAAAAAGAATTGGCCAAATAAAAAACATATATCAAAGAAATAAAGTGGCCAGCCATTCTGACGTCAGGTTGGCTGGCCACTTCCAAGTTCTCATAGTTTTAGAGTTGTATTAACTGCGTTGTTAATGTAAAGTTTGCTACCTACTTATTTGCTACCATAACATATATTTTTACACAACTTTAAGAAGCTAATAAGGTCAACAAGGCCTATGATATTTATATTTTTTAAAGTTATTGTTCTCAGAGCCCGTGTTTCTCACCGGTGAATGTGATATTGCTGCGCGTGCCCGTCTTTGTGATCTACGAGTATGAATGCGGTTAAATATTCTTCGTCTGTTAATGGGAGAGTTGCGATTAAGTTGTCTGTTTCATTATTTATCTACCGGTCAAAATAATCGTCGACTAAGAGACTGAGTCGCAACATAGAAGAAACTTTTACTATAGGATTTATATTAGGAGACTTCTACGATAGGATTCAGACGTTTTAAGCAAAATTTGAGTAAGTAGGTAAACAAAAAATGGTGTGAAAAAATAATTGGAAATTCCGTTTGGAATTTGACCATGCTAATTCGCGTATAGTGACAAAGTTAGCGGTCGTTGGATTTATTAGCTGTTTTGAAGTAAACTAATAGGTACGTTAGAGTCGAAATTACGAAAAGAAAACTGAAACAGTCACGCAAACAAAGGCTCTTATATCGCTGCTTGTATATTTCTGCATACTAGGTTGTTAACCCTACATCGATGTAAAAATATCATCCAAGTTAAAAATCCTGATTTACTCTCAACACTAATAAAATAAAACACTTACTTAAAAGATGAACTCGACAAGTTATCGTATTTCATCATCTCGATTAAAACTCAATAAAAAACAGAGTCGTAAACTCTGGAGGAGTCCGGTTCCGACGTTAAAACCGAATCGTTCCAGAGTGTCCAATTAACGGTCTGACGGGCTATCGCCTAAAATATGTCATAATTCCATTAAAGCGGTCCAACGCGGACCAATAATACGTGTGTAAGTGGCGTATAATTTGTTTGTCGACCATACAAAACCTCGCCTCGTCCACAAAGAAAAAAAAAATCAAAGAAAAACAAAATTATCACAGTTAACATAATTGATTGAGACCGTTTGGGACGTGCTCCTACAATAGTATTATCGTGAGAAACGCCCGTCGAAAGTAAAAAAAAGCTACAACTTCATTAAATATCCCCTGTCAAAAAGTAATGTCTACTAGCTTTTTTACTCGCTCCCGGTGTCAAATTATACGTTCAAAAGGTGTTAACAAAAAAGAAGACTCCAATAGCTCTAGGAGTAGGGGTGCACAACAATTTTGTCTATAATTTGTAAGCATACCTACATGTTCCAAACGGTATATTATCACCATTTTATTTAAAAAAAAAATACATTTGCTTTTGGTCTATGGCTAGGTGAAACCAAAACGTATAGAACTGGGGTAGAAAACTCTTTATCTATATTATTATAAATTAAATTGAGATAGTAGATATACCTCACGCTCATTATACATCTTGCGTTCCGGTAAACATAAGCTAAGTTATAATAAAAGGTTGGGAGGCACAAAAGATAAAAACTCCACTGGTTATTTACCCCAGTCGCATTGAAAGGGTTGACTATCTATAATACCTTCTGGTAAAGTGGTACCTATGTGTATAAATAAAATTAACACATGAACATGCATAGAAAAAAAGTTGCTTTACTTTTCGTACTCTCACAAAAACCATTTTTATTATCATCTCTACAATTACATATGTACAAAAGTCTCAAATCCCAGTGTTTCTACAGTAACAATACTCCTCAGAAACGGCTTGACTGATTACCTAGGTGTGACAATAGGAGGAAACTAATAAATTGATAGTACTGAACTATTGTATAAATTATTTTGGTGTATAAACGTTATTCGTTTTTATTTATTAAATTGGAAGGTGGATTGGAAGGTGGAAGTCACCATGATCTATCGACTCTTAAATACCTACTTACCTACTTATTTGTTATCACACAATTAAATAGTACAAAGTTTACCAAACAATTCCAAAAGTTTCGTGTTCTAGAAAAAATGCGTATTTATATAAAATAGACCATCTTTATCGGAAGGTCAAGTAATGTTTACGAATTATTTATGAAAAATCCAATTTTTTGGGCGCCATTTATCTATACGTGTTGTAACGAGACTACAACATTGACTTATGTGATAACCCCAAATTAGCGTGGGTCGGTACTTTAGATAAAACATAATATTTATCAATAATTAAACTTAATTGATTACCTAATTACAGTTTGCGGTTGCAGTATGATATATTTATGCCACGTGCTGGGCATGTTGCAGGTCAGTTAAATGACGTAGGCGCGTCATCTCATACTTAGATGACACCTTATCGTTTGTTATCTGCAGAAACTACTATAGTTTCCTTATCTATTAAGTATTATCCGTTTGTGATTGAAATGGATTACCGTTTACGGCCTTAGCGTTCAAGAAATTGGTTTTAATTAGCGTATTCAGTCAAATATATCTGAAAGGGTTTTATACTCAGCACTTTCATTTTTTATATGTAAGAACTTATCTAGGTACTTACTAAATATATAGTCGACTGAGCTGACTAGTTCAAAATGTATGAAAATTTAGCCTTTTATACATTTTCAATCGGCTAGCTGATTTTACGATTGGTGTGAACGTGGCTTATAAATTTTCTTGCGTAGTGAAAGTAGGTATTTACCTCAAACGGGGAGTAAATTTTGCCGAATTACTTATTTGCAATTAATTTACACTGCCAAAATAAATGTGTCTAATTGGTAGACTGACATTTAGATGAATCATAAAAGAATCTTACTAATATTATAAACGTGACAGTTTGTTTGGATGGATGGATGTTTGTTACTCTTTCACGCAAAAACTACTGAACGGATTTAGATAAAATTTAGTACACAGATAGTTTATAACCTAGATTGACACATAGGATAGTATTTATCCCGATTCTATCATCCCGTGGGATATTTTTCGAGTTGTAGCGGGTGAAGCCGCTGGCAAAAGCTAGTTAAATATTGCACTGCACCTTCCTACGGTCTAAATTTATAATATCAGTAAACTGAACGACGAGGTTAGATTTTGCAAACCAATTGCACTACAAATATTTATCTTGGTCGACATACCTAGCTATTGGATGCATGTCTCTGCATAAAGAACGCAGTTTATCTGTGGCAACACAACGCAGCCCATCGTTATAATTGAAAATTATTAAGTATTTTTAGTGAAGTAGGTACTATATTGTTATTTATTAAGTTCTCTTAAAGTGTCTAAAAAAAATGCAGCGTAGCGTAATGTAGCGCATTTTGAGAAAATTCAAATGTTAAATATGTTTTTGGAAATCGATGTTATTCATATCGTAATGGGTATCACACGTTAGCCGGTGATTTCGTATTCCTAAGTTGCTGGTTTTTGGGGGTCAGTAATTAGTAGTGAGCTGCATCTGATTAGCCTGTAAACCAACCCAAACACAGTAAAAGGCTATTTACAAACCAATTGTAAAGTGTGTGTGATAATGTAAAGAAAATCACTGAATATGTAGGTAAACTAGTCACATAAAATTATTGAAAACTGCCAATGAATCAATTGAGATACATTCTAGGTAATACCGTAATACCTTACCGCAAACCAGTGGTACCTATACCTTTTTGCGGCGTACCATATACCTACCTACCTAAGCAGATATTATTAACGTAAAGTGGGAATTTATTTGTGAGTCACAAATAAATTCTGACTAACAAATTGACAGTCATTTAGGTCATTTTAGACTATCATAATAACCAAGCGCGAGTATGTACGCTCGTGAATTGACTTTAGCTGTCAAGATTTTAATTAGTTGATTAACATAACTACAAGTTACTGTTATTGTTCCTCAGTGTCTCAATACGGCGATGACCAAACCATAGAGTGAAATTTAGATAGAAGACCTATTTACTGAACCAACAAGGACATTATTTTCTAATTAATTTAAAAGTATTTTACAACAGAGTAGACTTAACAGAATCATACGTATTTTTGTGTTCATTCTAATTAAGAGCTAATTTAATATTCAGCCTGGGTCCTCATCTGTTATAAAAATAACACTAAAAGGGTAATATTTTAGTTCCGACTGACAGTTTCAGTACCTAAATGAGACGGGTGCATCCTGTGATAACACGTGCGAATGACCGATGTTCGCGAAACACCCGAATGTAGATTTATCAATGAGTTTTTTTTTGCAGAATGGAATACATAATTAAATTATCTTCTAAAAGTTCTTGTCTGCATCCCAATTTATAAACAATGTAAACTATTGTCCCAAATACGTCTTAGTAGTAGATTTTTCTGTCTATGTGGATGAATTTATTTTTACGGTAAGAATGAAATTTTGTTAAAGTTTCTTATGCCTTGTATATTTTCCAAATCGAATCCGCACCTTTTCGTGCGAAAAAATAAACAAGCAGCCGACCTCATTAGTTATATGAAGTGGTGTAATAAAAGAGTGTTGTCCAAAGATAGGGCACCTCTGGCGGGTGCACTTGTTAAGCTAACCAGCGGGCAGCGGGCCAGTCGATACGATACCCGTTCAGGGAACAGGTAACAGTGTAAAAAGTAAAAAAAATAAAGTCCGGCTGTCGGTCCGCGGCCGCCCCCGTCCGGCCGCGGAGTAAGGCAGTCTGTTCATGATGCGACTGACAAGTCGCCTAATAAAACGCACTGAGTTTTACTCTCACACAATATAAGACTTACGTGTTTTTTGTAACTTTTGGGAAATCTAGTTCCGTGTGTCATTGACGTAGATGTTGCAATGTTAATTTTTACTGTACACTGAAAATATTAGGTCGTGATGATCATCATCAAGTCGTCAAATTATGTTCAGTCAACATTGGTGTTTACAGATTATTTATATTTAAAACTGTAATTTTGTCTGCTCTCTCAGAACTTGATTTAACATCATGCAATTAAGATTTATAGTAAAAGCTCCATCATCTGGTAGGAATTTTATTAATCGTTGAAACTGCACGACGATTAAAACATCGTTGAGTTGGAGCCGAGCTTATGCAAAAAGACGAGGGTATAAATCGCACTCACTTGTCGAGTAAGTGGTACAGGACTATTAAAAACGTGTATGTATTTTATATAACGATTACAACGTTGTCAGATAGATCGTAAAGCCGGTTTTACAATAGGGTGTTTGACAGAATATGAAAATCAAAATATAATTAGTCCAACAGTTAGATAATAAAAAATAATACACAAGTATTTTTTTTTAATTAATGGAAAACTGCTTAGATTAAGCGCATTAAAGTTGAGGAGAGGGGGCTTGTAACGGCATTCATCTAGTATAAACTGTACTGGCTAGTGATGTCATGCGACATTTTGACTAGATGTATCGCCGTTATTTTTTGATAACGTGAAAAAAGAAATAATATGACGTGTCGAATATTTTCTTGTAATCTAGATGAGGGACTAAAAAAATAAATTTTGCCCATTGTGTCTCACAATTCATACCTCGACTTGTAGCCAGTTTATAGCCAGCCTTAGTTCGGCTCATGGTGCACCGTGCATGTGCTCTGTACTCCTAACATATGATCCCATATAGTTAGGGCTCTATTAATAACACCCCGTGATGTTTACGTTTGCCAGATAGCAATGTTTACTTTTTTAATGCTTTCTTTTAATCTCCTGTTTTTTCAACGCGCCTTTTCAACAATGTTCGGGAGTTTAATCTTTAGCCTTTCAATTATTAAACTCATCTCATATTCAATTAACCAAGTAATTAAGAATACAATAATCAGCCAACATTAGTACATATGTGGGTAATTAATAAAGAAGATCGCCACTCGAATTCCGAATCGATTAAACAATTAAGTTTTAAGTGGGATCAACGATCTTTTATTTACCGACCTCTGTCATCCTGGATGGATTTCGCGATATGATACGGTATATAAGAACGTTATTATTTTACCTGTAATTAACGGCGTGTTCCTATTAAAATAAAATTGCAGCACGCACGTTCATAGTTTTAAAGTCACTTCACAACTCGCGAACTCGGTCGTCTCGTTTGACAACAAATACAAAACGTTCGATGATGTCCCGCCTTGTCGACGGTCGGGCACAGACTGCCTACATACTCCGGCTCTTTTACTCAATACACAGCTTTGTTTTGCGCTTCAAAAAGTTCCACCACAACGGATTTTGGACTTAACTTTCGATAAAATAGAGGTGATGCGACCAGCCCCATATAGCTTGTCTGATATCTCGTCGATATAATTTACGATCAACATTTTGCATGGTTCCATTGATAGCTAATCATCCGGGAGACGTGGGATGCTTTACAATCAGCTCACAGACAATGTTATGGCCGGTCAAATTTAGCATTTGCTGATTAGATTAACTGCTGCTCAGAGTTAATGGCGGTACTGTTTCAATAAATCTTGTCGACGCTGACTGGATTAGCACATGCAACACGAATCATGAGACAGTAAAGTTATGGATGGAGGAAAAAAGTTTGAACGCAAGTGTGATGAATATTCATCATATTTCATGCCTGTATGTTCGTAAGCTCCTTTTAAAAGTTAAAAGTGTTCACGTTCATCAAACCACAGGTTGTTTTTGTAACTATTGTTAGCACCTCATGAATGAATGGCACGTATTACCTACCCAGGTTTATAATTATTTTACCTGCCCTTGACGCATTGTTTAGTCTGAACGCAACGTAATTTACTACTAGCGAAATCGGTACACCACATTATGTTAAACAAGGTACCCGACTGCGGTAGCTAGCACTGCGGGGCACTTGTGGATATTGGGTTTTTCGGATTAAGAGAATTGTGACCATTGTGTTTAAACCGTTTTTTAGGCATGAACCTAATTGAGTTGACCTATGAAACCATATTTATAGTGTAGGTAGTCGGATTTAAATGAATGTTTTAATAATCATTGGCCATATGCATACGCCGGTTGAGAGTACCTACTACCCTCATGACCTTTCTGAAAAACATCACCAATAATGTCAACTTATAACGGGCGTAGCCTTTAGGCGTTTAATTTAATACTGGACTCACAGCTGGAGTGTGTACCTACCTATTACCCAGAAGTATGAACGTGCAAATAAAGCAAAAGAACTAAGTACCTACCTATTTCAGAGTCGTTGACGATACATATAACTTACGTACCTAAGTACGTAAATAACAACGTCTCTGGGGAAAACCTACGACTAAGGATTTGTACTTAGGTAGTTCGTATATGATATATCTATTTATGGTGAGTTCAATTAAAGTCAAGTCCATCCAAAGGTTGTTTGTAAGAGATCGCTTTTAGCGATGAGGCCGCCCATTTAACACTTAGGTCTTGTAAATTAGTATTGTATATAGTGTACAATAAACATAACATACATCACGCCTGTAATCCCCGAATGGCTACCTGGTACACCCACATTTCGCCAGATATGTTTTTGTAATAGGGGGCGAGCCTATTGCCATCAATCGGACACAGATCCAGACTCCGGGCCTCTACTCAGAAATTCCAGATGGAAAAACTCAATAACACTTTGCCCGACCCGGGGATCGAATTTGGGACCTCGCAACAGAGCAGGTACAGACGCCAGCACATCAACCTACCCCAAACTGTCAAATTTTCCCAATAGAATAGGAACCTTATTCGTTTTGCAATAAAGTTGAAAATATATCGATGAAATTTGACATATTGGGGTAACTATGTGCTGGCCTCTGTACGATACAGTATAGGGTATTCAATTCTAATTTCTAGCTATTCTAATACTTGTTACAATTCACTTCTACCTACTTCTACAAGATTAGTTATATTTAATTTGTGTTTACCATTTTAGGATGTCTCATCTCCCCCAGTTGAACATGTTTCACTTGAGCAGCTTTGAACTGGATCTTTCGTCGGACTCTAGTAGTGATTGCTCGTCGAAGCCGTGGAGACTTGCCGACTTCTTCTGAATCCAGATACTGCAGCTCATTAGCACGTTTTACTTTAGTTCTTAGTACTATTTAGTTATTGAATAAGTGAGAAGAGCTGCAAAGAAATACAGATTTTGTTATAAAGGGTTTAACGATAAACTTTTATTTCGTTTTTGATTATTCATATTCTACCGTTTTCGTCCGACATGATGATAAGTAGGTACTTATTTCATTTAAAATAATGTTAGAATTTTTGTAAGTGTTTTGGAATAGAAGTCAAAATCGGTCAAATGAACTGTAGAAAATTTTGTATTCAAACTTCTTATCTTATTTCAAATGGAGTGTATTTTTTATGAAGTTTTCGCGATCCGTGTTCGTGAATTATTAATCTTCTAACTAATATTTACTTATAAAATTATCGTGGAACAGTGTTTGTAACAAAACTCCTCCGAATCCGAAACCGCTTGATCAACTCTTATGAAAATTTGTGTGCAAGTATAAATAATAAATAGTCCACAATTTTCACACAACGCCATTTAGTCCCAAACATTTGTCTTGGATGGGAATCGAACCCACAACCTCCGGTATAGCACTCAGGAGGTCTGGGCCGCAACTCCACAAACCTCTAGACTGTTGGTCTAGAGGTTTGTGGAGGCCAGTCTAATTTAATTTGCAAAACGAATAACATTATTGTTGGCGTCACAACACTGCAAATTGCTGTCGTCAATTGCAGCATTTGGCGGCTAAATGTTGCGGCTGAGTGAAACGTTTACACTCATTCTTACTTTCCTTCTTAACTCCATGTTATTGCGATCCTGTTCTCAAATTATACATACACGCCTTTTTCCCATACCCCCATGGGAAAAAGGCGTCAGTGAGTACCTAAGTGAGCCAGAAATAATTTGGTTCGGTATCAGAATGACTGGATTGCAAATTGACCATAACTCTCTTAGTCTAAATCTCAAATTACCTAAGTCGCAAAATGACTACATCGCCTTTAGTCCACATATCATAATGTCTAAATCTCAAAATACCAAATTCGCAAAAAAACTACATCGCAAAAAGTCCAAACAGTTTTGTAGGTAACCTATACAAAGTGACGGGCCTGTTGGTCTAGTAGTTAGTGACCCTGACTGCTATGCCGGAGGTCGTGGGTTCGATTCCCACCCAAGACAAATGTTTGTGTGATGAGCACGATCATTTGTTCTGTGTCTGGGTGTAATTTATCTATATTATGTATGTATTTAGAAATATATAAGTATGTTTATCAGCTGTTTAGTACCCATAACACAAGCTCTCAAGCTTAGCTTGGGACTAAATGGCGTTGTGTAAAAAGTTGTGGAAAAAAAAAAATAAAAATAAAAAAAAACGTTGATATCAGAATGACTGGTACCTTTAATTAATATTGTTTGAAAAAGTAAGTGGGATGGATTGGTATCAGAATATGTATAAATACTATACCTACCCAAAATAAATAATTTTAAAATTAAATGTTAAGTACACAGCCGTGTGTACTTAACATTTAATTTTAAAATTATTTCACATTTTACACATCAAGAAGCTATAAATTTACAGTATAATCGATCTCTGATCACGCATTCTATAGGGTTTCCGTACAATGCGAGGTCAGCGTAAACTGGAAATGTATAGCTTGATGTCTACTATACTTGATTCAGAAGCATCTGTACATAAATAAAAACTCCAAATTAATTTCTTAATATTTATTTTCTATGCAACATAAAAAAATATTCATCATAGTTACAATAAATTACAGTTACTTAATGCGAACTAAAACGTAATTTACGATAATTCGTGAACAGAATCGTACGGGTCAGATCAGAAATTTTTCACAAGTCTTTACCTACACTTTTGTCATGATTTTTAAACATTTTTTTATATAATAAATGCAAACTATTATCTAACCAACAAAATAGTCCAATGTAGATAAAAAAGCTTGTTTAGCAAATATAATTAAACTGTTATTGATGCTTTAATTTTCCCATTCAGTTTAATAACAATAGGGAGACGTCTCGCGTCTGCAAAATAATTATTTTCACGATAGAAACCTGCCTTCAAACAACGGTGAAAACCAAGCATCGTCAACATTATAGATAACACTGAATGGTACCTCACAACAATTAGAATCTACCAGTTCATATTTAGCGAAAACTTCGGCTATGCTATTGCTAAATATTTAGTCAGCCAAACGTATTGAAAGCATGATTTTAATAATACTGTACCGTCATAATTAAACTTGCCAATAGGCGGGATAAACGACTTGAATAAGTCTTAAACAGATATACTATGAACACAGCTTTTCTCTCGTGTTTTAAGTATTTTATCTACGTTGTGAACAATGCTTTCAATATGTTGTGCCTCTATAAACATTAGATCTATTACATTTCCATAAATTATAATTACATCCAAAAATGTTTCAGAAGTTCGTTACACTTGCGACCGAATAAAGTTACACAACAATTACATTCAACTGCTAACATCAACTATTTCTGAGTACGGCGATGTACGATATTACTGGGGACCTACATTGATACAATTCACGGTAAATATTGTGACACTAAGTAAATGCAGATATTGTGCTGTCAAGTCGAATCTGGATCAATGAAAATCACATTTTCATTCATAATTTTTCGTAAGGCAAGTATTGTTTACTAGGTACGTGTAAAATAAAATGAACACAGTATAGTAATTTAGCAGGGAAGGCAGTGAGAATATCCACCGTAAACCGATGGCTAACAATCTAATATCAAAATTGACATTTCGTACCGTAACAAGTTTTTTTTTCTTTAGGACAGAATTTTCAAATCGTTAACGGGTATAAAAAGCGACAAAACAGACGCGAATAGAACAAGGCTCCTACAATAATCAATTAATATTAATAGATATATATTAAATTCTTACTAGACAATAGACATGATAAAGACTCCTTAACAAATAACTCAAAGGGGTTATAATAACAGTGCCATCAAATATAAATATGCAATGTATAAAGGTACCAACTGTTACAGTATAAGCTCTAAATGAGAACGATCAAAATATTGGCATTCAAACATGTTACCTTTGTCAAACTATACATAATAACGACGGGGAAATAAATACGTGTGAGGTTTAATTATTTAAATAATTAATCAATTACGTTGCTTGTCTCAGCTGCTGGTCTAAAGTTTTATAAACACAGTTCAGATTACATCTGACCGACGCGTCATTTTGGAGACTTTAAATAAAACGATTTGAAAAATCAACAAGGTTAGACCGTCTGGAATGTACTCAATTAAGACCCGACACCTTTCAGGCGGAGAAATAACTATACACAAATAAATAAATTATAATAAAATAAATCGACGGTTCCAAGTGCACGTGTGCACACAATATGTCCGCCAGTGTACGAATAATACCGGATACAATAGGTACAGATAAGGCAAAGAATAAAATTAAATATACATGTACAGATGCAGTAAGCGAACGCGTTAGCTACCTAACATTAGTTAACACGAATCCCTAGCCTTAATCTAGACACGATACAATTGAGATAATTGTTTCATGCGGTCGCGAGATCATTGCTAACGTTCAGGAATCCGACGAATTATAGTTTTTGGCGTTATGCAACACTGGTATCTGCGAGCAATGATCTCACAACCGCAATTGTCCAAAATCAGAAACATTAACTTGGGCATTAACTTCAATGTGATCGGTGCAAAACTTCAATAATAGTCAAATATGAAAAATTCAAATACGAAAAAAGCCTAAGAGGACTTATTACTAAGTAAGAGAGACATTTTACTGACGGGTCGCCCCGCACTTTAAATTCATTTGAGATTAGCGAGATGTACCAAAGTGGATGGGCACGGATTACTATAATATCAGAATGATAAACGTTATATACAATTAACTTTATCGATTACAATCGATACTAGTATATCGATGTTCTATGGATAAAATTCGAAGTGCTGAGGGATAAATTGAGACTTTTGTAACTCCTAATAATCGAGATTCTTTCCAAATATCATTACACCTACTATGTTGCAGTCAGACATGTCAGCACACACACATTTCAAGCGGCTTTTATACAAGTTGATAATATTGATGATCAACATCTATATGTGTTCATATAAGTGATATTACTATGGTAAAATGTATCGTGGGTGATTCGAACTACTGTATCTCTTTGACGACTTTCAATTGGACTCCATTCTAGAGACGCCTCACAATTGTAGCTTCAAAAACTTCTTACTAGCATTTTTTTCAAAAACCGCAATGCGTTTTGGTTGCGTGAACTGACACCAAAGGTGGGATAAAGTGACGTAGGGGGGATCGGGAAGGGAACAGGAAACCATCGACGTCTCCGCGCTACAAACCACGCTCACAACACCGGACCGCCTCTCTTTAACTCTGCAAAGCACCACAATATGCCCCGGTGGTCAAACTGCGCAATTATATAAAAATATTTTATTTAATTTTTCTTAATAAAATATAGATTTTTTTTAGATACTCATTTTTCCTCTCCATTACCTTTGTGTTATAAAATTCTGCAGATGAGCTTAATAAATAAGAGAATATAAGTCTTAGAAAATGTAACATAAAGAAGAGGTCCTAATGGTTTAACCAAAATATTAAATAGATTACCTAAGCACGTCTGCAATATTGAACAACGCGGCAATGGAAGACAACATCTATTAATTGAACAAGCTTGGTCAACGCTTAAATGTATCTACACTTTAGAATGACGAAGATATATTTGAATTTTATAACAGTCATAGGTTTGATTCGTAAAATAAAAATCTTTATGGTCCATAGCGTGTTTCAAAGAGTTATTAGAAAGATATGCATTAGATATAAAAATAAGCGATACATGAATTTTGGCTTGCGAACTGACCATTGGCCGCCATGCTACATCGCGTGTACAGACCGGTACAGACCCGTCCTACACCACCCTTAATAATTACATATCATTTTAATTCCTTAAGCCAAGTTTACAAAGCCTGATAAGTCCGCAACGAGCGCACATGACCACCGGAGTCCAGAGCTAATTACCTTATTTTTGTGACAAAAATAGCTTTTCTTATCTCAAATCTTGACCAGCTACCGTATGGTTAACTACACGTAATTGATATCGAGCCGTAACATCGCCTACTAACTAACACAAGCCGAATTATGTTAACGTTCAGGTTTTGGAAAGCTGTACCTGAGTTGAAGAGACCTTTTATTTAGGCTTATAAAAAGGTCAAGTACAGTCGAACAACATATTTGTATTTGATGGGCAAGTACAGCCCCTCAAATTGCACACAATGTTGTAAGTGTACTGTGAATTGTGTGTATTTAAAATCACTCTCTCAAGTACGTCATAAGCTTAAAAAGTTATCACGCACAATACAAACGAATTTTGGCAGTGTTAGTATATTTTTTGCTGAAAACCTAAACGCTTGTTCGACAATACTTGATCTGTGGGAACCAAAAATTTTATCTGTACATTTTTAGTAAGATACAGGATTGTTTCAAGATTATTGTTTACAAGTGACTATGGGGGGGATTGAGCGGACATACTAGGACGCCCCCAAAACCCGAACGTTAGTGCCAGTTTGACTATATCTCATTACTTAAAATCAGTCTCATAAATAACGAAATGTTCAACAGACTTAGAGACGATCGCTAAGATCTCAGGGAAGATAGTCAATAAAACCTTACAATGATGACTATTGACACTAACAGCCGGCCGAAACAGAAAGGTAGGCTTCGTTATCAGCTTACACTAATGCTTACACGCTAATAAATTTCAACTAAATACAGTCACTGACAAATTATACTGCCGATAGTTCACTGAACAATTTCAAGCGACGGGAAAGATTCCGACTCACGCGCATTATACTGAAGGAAATCTTTACAATACTTTTATCGTGATAAAGGCACAGATGTTCACTTTCTCTACAAGATGGTCATAATTGACCCCTTTTTCCTTCAGTAAATAGACTCGTGAGTTCATCTAAAACATGTTAGAAGAATGGCAGTGCAGTTCTAGATCATAGATACTTCCTTCACGTCTAAAATTAATACGAATAAGACGTTAAGCTTGTGAAATCGAGATGGTCGTGGTTATCGATATTTGTTAAACTTTCGACATTTCAACTAAAGTCACATAATGACAACGTGAAACCTAATAAAGTATGTTAATACTTTTTACAACACAATATTGCGAAATTAAAATTCTAAATAAAACTCTTGACGCGTGCAAGACACTGAGAAATCATTTTAGTGTAACGAGACAAAATGTCGCTTTACTCTTTCACACTTTCTGTTTACGAGCGAGTGTGAAAGGAACAAAGCGAACACTCTCACATTTAGACCTATAATGTGCAACAGCGCGGAGAATGAGGTGCTTAGTATTATCTTCTTCTGCTATAATATGTCAATGTTAGATTTGAGATTCTCTTCCAGCCTGTATCCCGCGCTGTAGCACTGCCACACGACGTCCGCTCTACACGTAGGTGGGCGGCTGCGGGGGCGCGGGCGCGGGCGGCGCGGGGGGCGGGGGCAGCACGCGCGCGCCGGGCACGTACTGGCCGATGAACGAGCCGTCCTCCGTGAAGCGACCTGCGGCCCGGGAGACTAATTATAACCACTGGTAGGTACACATATTCACACATTTAAAGACTGATTATATTTTCTGTGTAACACTAATAAATGAAAGAATAACATGGACAAAAATATTTTGTGTCTGTTTTTGGAAGCAGTCTTTGGTAAGACGAAAATGCGCGTCTTACCAAAGACTGCTTACAAAAACAGACAGTCAATTTCACAACTTATAAGATTCAGATTTTTGTTTTATATTAATGTCGCAAGACATATTATTAATTGTCCATGACGATCCCTACGATGTTTCTTAACCCATTTACGCCTGCTGTGCCCAGTTGGGCACACCTTCAAATCTACCCCAAACGTCTTTTATTGACATATCAAGTTTAGTTTATCTACGTTATTGTTGAAGTTATTAGTGTATCTTACGATTGCTATCAAACATTTTTGTTAATTTCATTCATAAAAGATAACATGCACGGCATGTTATTGTTACTAAATAAAAAAAAAAAAATTTCTTTTGTTTTATTTTCAAAGTAACAATTTTCCACCAAATAATGCACGTTTTTTCATTATCGTGAGGCTACTTTAGTCTTGGGCGTAAATGGGTTAATTAATATAAAAATCAAAGATAAAACATAAAAGATGCAAATGAAATAAAAAAAGCAAAATAAAAATCATACCTTACAAAACGAAACAAAAACGTCGCTTGTGCAGGCAAGGATGAATAGGAATGGGACGGAACGTGGAAATAATATCAACATTAAAACAAATGCAAAACCTATAACAAAGCACGCTAATAAACATTTAAGTAGGAAATATTCACTCCAAAATAATATCATTTGTTTCTTTACAACCTAAAGTTACTTACATACAAATTATTCTGTACTTATAACCTAACCTAAGCTGCATACATCACTTGCGAAGGGTAATGTAATACTCAGTGATAAAGCCTTTATTTAAAACTATTTCTGAAATAGTGCAATAAAGACTGGACGCCCTTGTTTAAATTTTATAACTACTATTTTCATGCACAAGACAAAAAATACGACAATCTGATTTTTAGTGTCGAATACATGAAAATGATCCCTAAACTAATTGACAATAAACTGTTCAGATCAACAAAAAAGATTCACAACATAATAATTCACAGATCAAAACGTAATAGAGAATAAAATTTTGGCGGGCGACGTCACCGTCAATTTGTTGGCCAATCGGAACGAAGAACAAGACAATTGCCTGCGGTGATTGGCTGCCAGTACCAGACTGTTTTGTGTTACATTTTATTGTGATGCAATGGCACTACGTTACATTTCTCAAGCTTCTAAAAACGTAGCTATTTTTGGAGCGCACTTATTTTGCAAAGGCTTAAGCTTAATGTTTACTGAGATAGAGGATATTATGTAACAATAGAAGAAGCAGATGGCGAATTTTAAAGCTAATTGCATTAGAGAACTTAAACACTAGAATCAGAGTCTATATTTAAATACAATTCAATATCTTGGACTTGCAATACCATCATCTCAGTATACACAAGCTAGTATCAAGAGGGTGCGAGGGAGTGGGTGAGGTTAAGGGTCTAGACGAGAGTGGCGAAGGCCTGCGAGGCGGAATCAGTCTGTCCTGCGGTCGGGGGCCGTCTCTTGCGGCCGTACTGGCCGATGAAAGACCCGTCCTCGTTCATACCCGCTGGAAACACATGCTTTATGCTTACAGCCACAACGACACACATGCTTTATAAAAAGGGGAGCTTTACACTGATCAAAAAGGAATGTAATTTCTTTGGTTTTTTTTTGTTAACAATTATTTGTTCGTTGAGTGAAGTCGGGCACACGAACAAATTTGTCATAGATTTTTTTTTTCAATATATCAGACAGAATTATGTAGTTGCTTGACAGATTATATTTACGCAAAATACGCGCTATGACGTGGAGTTGCGGATATCAGCCCGGTATCTTTTTTTTTGACAGATTATTGCGCCACGTCTTCCAAACAAAACCTTTAGAAAGTGGTGAATGTTTGGTGTTCGGGATAACTCTCTTCTTATGTATTTTTGACATAGTGGTGATTTTCAGAATGGAAGTGATTTTAAAAACTTTTTGGATCAGTGTTCTAAAATGGATTTTGGTAGCTTACGTGCAAAAAAAGATAAATGTAAGAAATGCGTGCAAATTACTAAAACGTTAAAGACAAGAAAATTTTTACTAGTAAAAAAAATGACAAACAAATTTAAAATACAAAAACGCAAAATCTATTAATTGAATGACAAGCTTGGCTTAAAAAACGATGCAAAAAGTAAAAAGGAGGGCATAGAAAATACATCCACACATGACTGACCAGAGCGCAACGCTCTAATAAAATGCCTAATTTTCAAGACGATTTATAAAAGTAATTGACTGTTCTTAGAAAACGCATAAATGGCCAGATATATAAAAAAAAATCAATACCTATTTTGTATATAACTTCGTAACTTTCTGTATGTTTTAGGGACGATTTTTCAATGGTCATATTACTATTAAATTAGGAATAAAAATGGTCGTTTGACAGTTTTTCATTCATTCTTAAGATAGAAGTTATCTAACTATTGAAGAATCAGCCCTTATTAAAAATTAATGTTTTTTTTTTAAATAAGTTAAATATAAAATTAAATAAGGGCTGGCTAAGGATCACGTGAGGTCACGTTACAAAGGTAATAAACAAGCTTTTAAACCATTCAAATCATTCTTGTTTTTTTTTAGTATTATAAACTAGTGCGTGACTGCAATCTTGTTTACTCCCTTGTGATATCATTTAAACATACGATATAATTATTAAAGGTGACTTAAAGATGTAGAAAAAGAAATATTTTCAAATGGTATTTTATGGAAAATCGGAACATTATTTCTTGCATTTTTAATAATGTAACACTGAAAAAAACATCAGCACGATCCATATTTTGAATACAGTCACATACCTTATTATTGGTGGCAAAAGGCCCAAAATCTAACAAGGTTCAAAAAAAATCTTTGTAGCGTTAGCATTTGGTCAGTCATCATGTGAAGTGCGCGATAGTAGAGCCACACAGTCGACACCGGCGCACACGTACCTGTTTCACCTTCGCCGTACTCTGCCATGGAGTCCGTGTCACTCTCGGGGCCAGGCTTCGTGCCGCTGCTCATCGAGTGGCGAGACTTGTTGTCAAGACTGGAATACATATATTTTAAGTGTTAGAATATAAATGTTATAAACTGCCTTAATGGCTTACAGTAAAATATCATACAAAACTAATAAAAACTTTTTTTCTTATAGGTACACACGCCAGCATATCAAGTTACCCCAATGTGTCAAATTTTCCCAATTGAATATGAACCTTATTCTGTTTGACATAAAGTTGAAAAACGATCAAAGAAATACACACATTGGGGTAACTTGATGTGCTGGCGTCTGTACCAGGTCAAAAGCTGCCACGCTAAAATAGAACTGGGCTGGACACATCTGCCGCATGTCAGACGAACAGTGGGCCAAACGCACGACCCAATGGGTTCGTTTGCAAACGACATCGCGGTAGGCCCAAGCGAAAATGGCGAGACGAGCTGGGCCCCTTCGATAAGGACTGGTCCCAAAAAACCCTTGACAAAGAGAGGTGGAAAGAAAGTAGGGAGGCCTTTATCTGCAGTGGGAAAACACAGGCTAGTAATAATAATAACTACCAGGCCAAACTATGTTCAATTTTTATGAGACCAAATGGCAAAACTCTTCCCCATCAAACTATAATATAATATAAATCTCAGAGTAATCGGTGTAAATACATAAAAAAAAACAATGTGTGTATTACAATATAATAGAAGGTTGAATGCCTGTATTCCCTGAAGGGGTGAAGCAGAGGTTCAGGCCTTATATTAACCAAGATGTATTTTGACACACTTTTACAGTTAAGTTTTAGTCTCATGTAATATGAGTTTAGACTATTTTCATTATTAGGCATAGAGAATTTTAATAACACTACCCAACATGAGAATCGAACCCAGGACTTCATGTCATATTCAGCAGTAGCATTGCAACCACTATCAATTATTATTATTTTTTAAAGTCTTAATCATGATATAACCAAGACGAGAAGTAAGACACAGGCCTTCGTCAGTACAGAGGCAACAGGACAAATAAATACTTCTTATTTAATATTGCAACTTTTTTTGTTCTTTTTTTTTATGAGGGGAAATCGTAATATTTTTTTGAAGGGATGGAAAACCCTCATGGATGTTCCACGTCCCAGAGAGGGCGGACGGGTCTGTCAGACTCTTACTGACGTGTTCCTTCTGACACCTACGCCTTGGGTCACGGGAACAGAAGATACTTCTTCTTGCGACCCCCGACTGGTGCCTGCTCGCCAAGTCAGCGAGGGGAGTGAAGTGTTAGACTCCCCTCGCGACGACTAAGAGGGGCGAACGTGAACACGACGCGCCGCCGCCTCGTAGGTAGGGAAATCGTCAAAGCCAAACCCTCTTTGGGAAAGACAGGGGTTGTGCCGGACTGTTATCGGCTAAAATCACCATGGCGTTCCTCGACCGACCTATGAGCTGTAAATTGTTGTGCTCCTGTAAGATTTAAGCCAGCCTGGACTGCAGTAGTTGGTACTAGTGACATCTGATGGACTCACGGATGCGTGTACTCGTGGAAGCCGCCCTCGGCGTAGTCCCGGCGGCCGTGCGCCAGCTCGCGGTCGTGCACGTCGTACTAGTGACATCTGATGGACTCACGGATGCGTGTACTCGTGGAAGCCGCCCTCGGCGTAGTCCCGGCGGCCGTGCGCCAGCTCGCGGTCGTGCACGTCGTACTAGTGACATCTGATGGACTCACGGATGCGTGTACTCGTGGAAGCCGCCCTCGGCGTAGTCCCGGCGGCCGTGCGCCAGCTCGCGGTCGTGCACGTCGTACTAGTGACATCTGATGGACTCACGGATGCGTGTACTCGTGGAAGCCGCCCTCGGCGTAGTCCCGGCGGCCGTGCGCCAGCTCGCGGTCGTGCACGTCGTACTAGTGACATCTGATGGACTCACGGATGCGTGTACTCGTGGAAGCCGCCCTCGGCGTAGTCCCGGCGGCCGTGCGCCAGCTCGCGGTCGTGCACGTCGTACTAGTGACATCTGATGGACTCACGGATGCGTGTACTCGTGGAAGCCGCCCTCGGCGTAGTCCCGGCGGCCGTGCGCCAGCTCGCGGTCGTGCACGTCGTACTAGTGACATCTGATGGACTCACGGATGCGTGTACTCGTGGAAGCCGCCCTCGGCGTAGTCCCGGCGGCCGTGCGCCAGCTCGCGGTCGTGCACGTCGTACTAGTGACATCTGATGGACTCACGGATGCGTGTACTCGTGGAAGCCGCCCTCGGCGTAGTCCCGGCGGCCGTGCGCCAGCTCGCGGTCGTGCACGTCGTACTAGTGACATCTGATGGACTCACGGATGCGTGTACTCGTGGAAGCCGCCCTCGGCGTAGTCCCGGCGGCCGTGCGCCAGCTCGCGGTCGTGCACGTCGTACTAGTGACATCTGATGGACTCACGGATGCGTGTACTCGTGGAAGCCGCCCTCGGCGTAGTCCCGGCGGCCGTGCGCCAGCTCGCGGTCGTGCACGTCGTACTAGTGACATCTGATGGACTCACGGATGCGTGTACTCGTGGAAGCCGCCCTCGGCGTAGTCCCGGCGGCCGTGCGCCAGCTCGCGGTCGTGCACGTCGTACTAGTGACATCTGATGGACTCACGGATGCGTGTACTCGTGGAAGCCGCCCTCGGCGTAGTCCCGGCGGCCGTGCGCCAGCTCGCGGTCGTGCACGTCGTACTAGTGACATCTGATGGACTCACGGATGCGTGTACTCGTGGAAGCCGCCCTCGGCGTAGTCCCGGCGGCCGTGCGCCAGCTCGCGGTCGTGCACGTCGTACTAGTGACATCTGATGGACTCACGGATGCGTGTACTCGTGGAAGCCGCCCTCGGCGTAGTCCCGGCGGCCGTGCGCCAGCTCGCGGTCGTGCACGTCGTACTAGTGACATCTGATGGACTCACGGATGCGTGTACTCGTGGAAGCCGCCCTCGGCGTAGTCCCGGCGGCCGTGCGCCAGCTCGCGGTCGTGCACGTCGTACTAGTGACATCTGATGGACTCACGGATGCGTGTACTCGTGGAAGCCGCCCTCGGCGTAGTCCCGGCGGCCGTGCGCCAGCTCGCGGTCGTGCACGTCGTACTAGTGACATCTGATGGACTCACGGATGCGTGTACTCGTGGAAGCCGCCCTCGGCGTAGTCCCGGCGGCCGTGCGCCAGCTCGCGGTCGTGCACGTCGTACTAGTGACATCTGATGGACTCACGGATGCGTGTACTCGTGGAAGCCGCCCTCGGCGTAGTCCCGGCGGCCGTGCGCCAGCTCGCGGTCGTGCACGTCGTACTAGTGACATCTGATGGACTCACGGATGCGTGTACTCGTGGAAGCCGCCCTCGGCGTAGTCCCGGCGGCCGTGCGCCAGCTCGCGGTCGTGCACGTCGTACTAGTGACATCTGATGGACTCACGGATGCGTGTACTCGTGGAAGCCGCCCTCGGCGTAGTCCCGGCGGCCGTGCGCCAGCTCGCGGTCGTGCACGTCGTACTAGTGACATCTGATGGACTCACGGATGCGTGTACTCGTGGAAGCCGCCCTCGGCGTAGTCCCGGCGGCCGTGCGCCAGCTCGCGGTCGTGCACGTCGTACTAGTGACATCTGATGGACTCACGGATGCGTGTACTCGTGGAAGCCGCCCTCGGCGTAGTCCCGGCGGCCGTGCGCCAGCTCGCGGTCGTGCACGTCGTACTAGTGACATCTGATGGACTCACGGATGCGTGTACTCGTGGAAGCCGCCCTCGGCGTAGTCCCGGCGGCCGTGCGCCAGCTCGCGGTCGTGCACGTCGTACTAGTGACATCTGATGGACTCACGGATGCGTGTACTCGTGGAAGCCGCCCTCGGCGTAGTCCCGGCGGCCGTGCGCCAGCTCGCGGTCGTGCACGTCGTACTAGTGACATCTGATGGACTCACGGATGCGTGTACTCGTGGAAGCCGCCCTCGGCGTAGTCCCGGCGGCCGTGTGCCAGCTCGCGGTCGTGCACGTCGTACTTGCCGCCGCGGTTGCGCCGCACCACGCACACCAGCACCAGCACCAGCAGCAGGAACGCCAGCGCCAACATCACGCCGATGAACCAACCAGCCGTCGCCGTTTTATCCTCGTCAGGTTTCACTATTGGGCCGTCTGTAGGGGAATAATAAGATAAATTTTAAAAAACTGCAAATCGAAATATACTACTATCTATAATAAAGTTTACCTTAGACATAACTGTTACCGATGAAGAAGAAATCGAGAGGAAACCAAGACTTATTTCAATGTTAGTCGGACATCAATGATTTTAGACTTACATTGAAATAAGTCCAGGTTTCCTCATCCCCTAAGGGGGATAAACGGGAACGCAAAGTTAGTATACTAACTTTGCGTTCCCGTTTATCCTCACTTTGCAGTTTATTACTTTACTGAAAGTCATGAAACACAATATTTTCCTAAGGGGGTAAAAGAGTGGTAAAAATAAACAAGCTGGGAGCTGGACGCGATAACTGACATCAACGTAAGCGAAGCCGCGGGCATCAACTAGTTTATAATGTACTAAAAAACTTTTTTACAAAAAAAACAACCGACTTCCTAAAAAAAACTAACAGGTGAAAAATAACTCCAGTTTCGAAAGTCTGTGGCTTTGGTGGTTTTGTTTTTTTTTCATTATTGGCCACCGACTTCCGAAACTGGAGTTATTTTTCACCTGTTAGTTTTTTTTTAAGAAGTCGGTTGTTTTTTTTGTAAAAAAGTTTTTATTTTGTAATTTTTCGTTTCTTCGTATGCAAAGAAACCCTTTCAAAACTAGAAAGAATCATTGAAATTGGATAACAATTGCTAAAGAAGTTCTATCTCTAAACATTAATCTGTACATCTCCCCCCCCCTTTCAAAATAGAATAGCGTAATGTTATGTTTTAGAAATACAACAGCTCAGCATAGACATCTGACTATAGCAATCGCGAATAAAAACTGATGACTATGATATGATACTTTCAAATGAAAATGCTTGATTTGTTACTAAAAATGTTGAAATCGGTGCATGTGTGCCTATATTTTTTGAGGAGTTCCCTCAATTTCTCGAAGATCCCTAATCAGGTATGAGTTTTTATACAAATGGGACCAATCTGTTAGTATACCCTATCAAACAAAAAAAGAATTTTGAAAATCGGTCCATAAATGACGGAGTACTGAGGTAACAATTAAATATTTCAAATTAATATAAAAATTTGAAATATTTATAATAGCCCTCCTCGTAATTCTCCTAATTTTTATATTGTTATGCCCGACAGGGCCCACAATGATGCATATTATTATTATATCCTTATGTACCTACCACCTAAGTTCACATTGTGGAATGCAATAAATATATTGAGTATTGAGTATTGAGTATTATCAAACCCTAAAAAAAAAAAAAATATACAACCGAATTGAGAACCTCTTCCTTTTTTTGAAGTCGGTTAAAAATATTATAAAAGAGGAAAGATTTGTGGATTTACCTCCTGTAACGAACTAACTTAAATTACTGGAAAATTCTTTCACCATTCTTGCTACACTATCCCCGGGTGAGATTATTTACCCCTGTATTCTCACGGGTACGGAAACCAGACAGGACACCCTGTCAATAGCAAATTTGATTTTACAAACTGCACAATACAAGACAGATACATTTCCCATCCATAACTAAACAGCGTATTTGAACACTACGCTTAAAAAAGCCGCCAGGTCTGTACAAAAAACTCGTAACTATCCATGAGGTCAATATCGTTTTCAAGGGTACGAAAAAACTTTGTAAAGGCCATCGTATCCTCCTGCACTTAAATCATAGACAAGATTGAACCGTTCATAATATAAATCTAGCAACACCCAAAACACACAAGATTCATTGATTGGTTTAGTATCTGTATCTGTACGATTTTTTATCATGTTTATGTTCAATAATTTCACTATTGCAAGAGGTAAAAATATATAGATAGCAATATTTTTGTTATTATTAACCTTTGACCTTTTGATTAAATTTGAGATAACCTTGAACTAAAAATTTTAGCTCTAGGTAATCAGCTCTAGGTGACAACTTGTGATTGAGAAATCAAATAAAATAAACAAACAGAGTCTGCGTGAGGGATAAAGATATTTCTTATCAAAGGATTTGTATATAATTCACATTTTTACCTCTTGTAATAAAGAAACTCAAACAAAAACTGCAATTATTTATTTAAGTCAGCAATACAATATTATTTTAAAATAAGTATTTTTTGCTATCAACTGTTTCCCACTCCCAAAGTAAAACAAACAACAAAAATCGGTCCATGCGTAAACATCTTATCTTGGAATTAAGAAGCTGCTACACACAGACACCCTAATAACATACTTCTACCATTGCGAGAAGTGAAAACCAACACTTACCAATGGTAGTATCAACCTCCCTGATCTCGCTGGCGCTGAAGTACTCTCCGTCGTGCGCCGTGAGCTTGACCTCGTACAGCTGGCCCGGCTCCAGCCCCGTCAGGATCACGTAGTCGTCGTCCGTCACCTCGCCCGTCCGCGCCCAGTCGGGGTGCCCCTTGAGCTTGTACCACGCCACGAAGTGCGTGCCCGCGTGCCCGTCCAGCGACGGGATCCAGCGCACCAGGATGTGGGCCGTTCCCTCCCTAGCCGGCAGAGTACTGGTCTGGAAGATCGGGATCTCCGGCTTAGCTGTCACCACGGTCTTAGTGGACTGTTCCACGTAGTACCTGTCACCTTCACCAGCTTTGGTCTTTGCTCTAATCTCGACGCGGTACTTTGTGTTAGGTTCGAGCCCGGCCAACTTTGCGTGGTCGAACTTAGGATCGATCTCCTTCTTCCTCTCTTGAAGAGGTCCGAGAGACGTTCCGGTGACCTTCTGGTAGTAGATTTTGTAGCCGGTGAGGACTCCGTTCTCGTCGACGGGCTTGTCCCATTTCAGGAGCATGGCTGAGGAGCCGATGGGGTACACTTCGAAGGATTTTACGGTGCCAGGTTTACCTTCAGGCGTGTGGAAGCTAAGAGTATCGCTAGGGGGTCCGTAGAAGCGGCCATTGTAAACAAAGATCTTGGCATTGTTCTTCTTGTACGGCTTGAATTTACTGACTAAGGCGCTGGAGGCGTCAGCTTTGACTAGGATTTCTTTAGGCCTGTCCTCTTCACCATCAACCCACGTTTGGATTTTGTATCCCTTGAAGTGTCCTCGCACTGATTCTGGTGGGACTGGGTTCCAGTTGAGCAGTGCTGTAGTGCCGGTGGTGACTTGTACGAGGGTGAAGTTCTGTGGAGCCTGCAGGGGAGTGTCCTCTCCGGACCAGCCGATCACTTCCACGGGCGTCACGTTCGATGTTCCTTTGTAGTTCACTGCGGTTACCTGTAAGTTGAATGTGCATAAGTAATTAGTTATTATTTAAAAAGTTAAACTCGTTACTCCCGTTACTCCCGAAGTTACTCCGGGTATTGGAGTTTAACTTTTTACAAACATATTAATGGATAAAATATCTCGGAAGTAAAATGGGAGAGCAAACAAATCTTTAGTAAACGGTAATATTGGCAGTAATATTGTCATAAGACCAGGCAATTAGTAGTAGTAGCTGATGGCTATTTAAAAATTAATCAAAAAGGCTAGACTCTCGCTACATCGTTTACATGAAATCTCCTAATCCCGTTACCGTTAGATCCGACCTGTTATTAATGATATTTACCTTGACTTTGTAGGGCACGAAGGTGGGAGTATTAGGCACGATGTATTCAGTCTGTTGCCAGTCGCGCACTTGTTCCTCGTTCCACGGCTGACCCGTGATGTTGCGCCGCCACGTCACTAGGTAGTAGAAGCCGGGGCCGTTGTGTTCAATTTGAGGCATTTTCTGCACGGGAATAAAAGGTATTATGGGTTAATTTTATTCATTATAAGTAAAGCCAGGTATTTTAGTAATGCATAATATTAGATGTAAGTCTTATATTATTTCAAAAAATTGTTAAAATAGATGGATACTGACCGACCAAGAGATGACCATGTTGGTAGGATCGGATCCCTCACCAACCACGTTGTCGGGGTTCTTGTAAGGTACGTCGGGCTGAGTCGTGCACACTTCCGAGTGTGATGACGGAGTAGAAGGACCAATCTTGTTCCAAGCAGCAACTCTGCAATACAAAAAAATACATTTAATACATTCGCTTCTATACCAGCTTGTTTCCATCATCAACCTCTTGCTCCTATCTCGATTTATTTAAGCTCGATGCATTTGGTGTGAGAATTTTGAAGTCAAACAATTATTACCAATTTTTTTTGTCACATTCTACAAACATTAGACTTTTGTCTTATACTTCAAACTTACCAAACAAATAATGGCTGTACAAAGTTATACCTTGGTTAACGTCGGGGACACCATTATTTCAATACGTTTAATTTTATTATTTCACTCGGAACTTTAAGCAGCCGGACGATTCACTAAAAGTCACCTCATGAAAACTTGAGTGCGTCCGACCGTCCATCCTTGCGCGGACGCCGCGCGGGTTACAGTGTCGGCCTTTGAAACGAACTTGACGGAAAACGATATTTAATTATAATGACTTTTTAGTGCTTTAAAACAATTTAAACTGATTGCCTACTTATACATATATACATCACTTTTGAAATTAAAACGCTAACTATAAATTACTACCAATAAGTCTATTAAAGTCCATCCATTCCATTTTTGTGCCATGTGGCTATGCTGCACAGTGTGCTGTGTAGTGGGTATGGGGCCGTGCGGATCATTTTTCGTAGTAAATACAGTCGAAACTGTGTCCGTCGGCCGTCTAGAAGCTTTTGTAGTGATCGAGACCATGCGGACACACGGTGTTCGCCGCGGCCATCTGCATCCGACAAATTGACGGTCACGTGGTGTCCGCCGCAGCCCCCTGGTCCTAATATGGTTTTTAGTGTGGCGTTCAACGTGATATGTATTCTTAGGTCGTAAGTTTATAAATGAGATCATTAGGACTCTGTAGCAAAAAGGAAGGAGAGAGGAAACCCTGCTAAACGAAGTCTTTTAATTTCTAATAGAAAGAATGCGTTAACACAATTATCAAAACTTGGAGATCATAAATAAACTAACTTAACTTCTATCACTTTGTTTCAAATTCTTACCGAATATCACTGCTGTAATGGACAGAGGAGAGGAGAAACAACTGATATCTATGACCAATTAATTTTGCAGAGTAATATGTGCGTTACCTGAAGGTATAGTTAGCCCAGGGACTGAGCTGCACGGTCCAGGACGTGTCGATGGCGGGCACGTTGTCGCTGGCCAGGTCCCACGTGTCGGGCGTGAACGTGGTGTTGTACTGGATGGAGTAGCGCAGGATGGGCGCGCGGTTGTCGCCCATGGAGCGCCAGCGCAGCGTGGCCGTGCGCTCGTGGCACGCGATGCCGTCCAGGGCCGGCGGGTTCGGCTTGTCTGGGCATCGCACGGCACGGGGTTAGTGACATGACAGGAATTCACATGATGCCGTAATATTAAAGGATCTTGTGGATGCAATTAACAGCCATTTATGCCATATTTCTAAACGCACCTATAATACATGCGAAATTCTTTGTCCGGGGCAACGTTTTAACTTCTACGCTCTGTTAACTTTTACATATAGTTGTCTTTTTAAGACAGTGGGCATCGTAAACTTTATGATGATACTAATAAACCTGTTGTTTAGAAATATACTACAAAGTTACCATTAAACATATTACAGCAATCATAACTGAGTTGGTTTTGGCAATTCTCCAAATTGTGTAGTTCACGTTACGACACGTCATAAAGTTTTGAGCGCCCGCCATTCTGACTACAGAGTTGATGCAATTTCACGGTTGTTGTAAAGCTGCTATTTCTAACTTAAATCTTTTTAGTTTGGAAATTAAAGCTAACAGGTTTGCTGAAAGTTTTGATTATTATTAACATTTAATATTAGTGAATGATTGAAACTTCAGAGAATGTGTAGCGTTAGTTAATTAATTTTTTAATCTCCTCTAACTTATCAGACTATTGTGTTGCTAGGAAATGGCAAAGAGCGAGCGTTTAACCCATTTATAACGACCGATCGTTATAAAGATCGTTAAGAAGAGAAAATGTGGATTTTTTTTGGTATTTTTCCATGTTTACTAAATGCATCAAGGTAAACAATACTAAAAAATTACAGTGATTCGAGATAAAAAAAAGTTTCAGTAACAACTGGGTTAAGAGCTCGTACTTCGTTACGTTACGTTTAAAGAAAGAGCTGAACCCCAGCCTTATTTGAATTAAACGAATTTTAGTCGATTTGATTGTAGAAGCATTTCAATTCAAATCAGTCTTATTGTTCTGATATGTCCTTTCTGACCAGTTTAGGTGTCCATTTTGATAGTCTCCGAAAAACTAGTTATTGTTCTCGCAGCCTGTCAACATCAATATGGCGATATATTGATATTTAAACTAGAGGATTTTGTTTGGGGACAAGCTGATTGCCATCACCCAGGCACCAATCTATATTCTGGGCTGTTCCTGCTTCACCTGAAAACCGATCTCCATGCTCAGTAGTAGCGCTTGCGAGCACGAGACCAATAATGCAATCTTAGAACCTAATATAATATGAAGTATCAAGGTCGGTGTAGGTTTAGAGTCACCTTGTACTGTAAGCGTAGCCTGCGCCCGCGCCTCGTCGATGGGCGTCCTGGCGATGCACGTGTACTCGCCCGAGTCCAGCTCCGTGGTGTCGGAGATGAGCAGCGAGTAGTCGTTGGTCATGCGGAAGCGCGGCTGGTTGTCGAAGTCGATCTGCTGGCCGTCGTTGAGCCACACGATCTGCAGGCGCAGCGTGTCGTCCGCGTTGGCGTTGCAGCGGAACGTGGCCGACGCGCCCGCCGCCACCTCGTAGTGCTCCGGCTTGTCCGTGATCACTGTGCGCTCTTGGGGGGGGCAGTAAATATTAGAACAAACAAATAAATATAATTCTATGGGGAAATGTACAAAAAAAATACCTTTGTGACGTCAAAGAGGCAATTTTTTGTCATATTTTTAGTATGGGTCTACTCTTGACCTTCTCCTGTGTTCAGAGATGAGGTCGACGATGGAACTAGCTTACCCAAAAGAAGCCTATTAACTCGCGACTTAAACAAAGGGTCATATGAAGTCGGGAACACCGATAACACCAACATTAGCATAATGCTGCGATAATTATAACACTGGCGTTATTATTATTCCCTATGTATATGATCTTTGGAGGAGGCTTTCTGACTAAATTATAACAGCCTCACGGGTCGATCGAAGTTTAAGCTGCGTGTGACGAGGTTGCTCCGTGAATGGGACCATTCATTACATATTAAGACTCTTCCATGCCTCCGAAAGCACGTAAAGCTGCTGTCATATCTAGATTTGTAATAGTCGTTACGGATAGTCAGAAGCCCGAAAATCTGACAACCAGTATTTCATATTTATTTATTTGCCAACCAAGGCGTGTCGTGTTACCCAGTAACTGGGTTGTGAAGGTCCTGCAGGCTTCATGTAAAACACTGGTTTTTAGCTGCTTAAAGTGGAAGTCGAAATAGTTGGAAAAAGTCTAGACAGATGATGATGTTTGTGATCTTTGGTGTTGATTACCTTGATTGTTGTGTTCATTTAATTAGAATAGCATATGCTTTATTGTACACTGTGATAATGATTAAATTCTTTAATTTTAAAAGCTTTTTTTAATGCTTGTTGCGCCAATTCTTCTTCATACAAAAAACACTAAAAAGTGTGCATTCTGGGGGACTATTTAAAGAAACTTTTTTTTTTCAACAAAGGAGTGAAAAAGCAGCTCATACAAAAACAAAAGTTCCATAAAGTTGGCCTATGCCTTGGTCTATGCTTAGGCCTATTTGAAGACATAGAAGACACTTATTGTACCTGATAGATACAATAAAATACTACTTACTCTTAACATCAAGAGAGCCAAAAGCTGACTTCTCTCCAAACTTGTTCTTTGCGTAACACTGGTACTTTCCCACGTCTGTGTAAGACACGTCACGGATCACCAGGTCGCCTTCCGAAGTTATGTTGTATCTGGGTGAAGCAGAAAGGAGGTTGGGATTAAATAGTGTTTCTGGACTGTTAAACTTGTAAGGTAGACTCTTTTGTATCTTAAATACTGGAATACAAACACTCACATCCCGCCATTTTTGTTTTAAAGAGATTTGCTATTAGTTAAGCCCTTTTCATGACACCATCACGCCTGTCTTCCCTAAAGAGAGAGGCAGAGTTGTAGCATGTTTTAGTTGCTTGGCTGAGGCCCATTTGGCATTACAATCTTTGTCTTCTTTCTATTTTATAGTTGTTGATTTTGCTGTAATGCCATTAAACGCATTTTTTTTCTTTCTAGTTCAATGTAGTAAGGGGAGATTCTATTGCCGTTAACAAGGCTCTAACCTAGAGATAGGACTGCTACTGAGAAATTCCTGATGGAATAACCCAATTTTCGGGAATCAAACCAGGAAACTTACGCTAAGCAGCGTAAGCCCTATCTACGCCCACTAAAACGAAGCAATACTTTTTTCACAAGTCAAAGCATAATGTTCCTTGTTTAATACTAACTTCTTTACGAGACTTTAAGCCTATATTTATTGCCTATAAAACCCAGCTCATGATATAAATAAACAATTCATTTCATAAGAACAAAAACCCGAAACTTATAAGATACTTATTGGAAGAACAATATACAACAATATACAGCATGTACTGTCACATAAATAAATAGTAACACGATCTATTAAAAGACCGTAACACAACACTTCGCGACACAATGGGAGAGACGATACGACGTTACACGTGGTTCGACCTTTCACAGAGCTTCCCTTACTTTATAAATAAACCTGCACATTATCTGAACATTATTTACAGATTAACCTCTGCCCTTAAACACGAAACATAGGACATTAGTTTCGTAACTAGATTAAGAAAACTAGTCGCAAACTAATCAGACTATTCGTGATCGATGAGACGTTGTGTATTAACTTGGTTACTCGCATATAAGGTGGAAAGGACATATTCGTGTTCAGTATAGGAACATATATTACATGAAGGAGTTCAAAATTATTATTCCCATCTAACCCTATGTATGAGATGGTTTCTTGAAAAGTAAAAAACTCATTTAATTAATAGAAAATCGCATTCGTTTTGACAGAAATCACGAATTTATAAATATAACCTAAAGTGAAAAGGGCACCCGGTAGTGCGTGGTGTAGGGATGTGAGTCGATGTCATTTCCATCCAGGATGTGGCTCGATTTATTTGATCCCAACTGTATTATAACAGTTGGGATCAAATAAATCGAGCCACATCCTTGTTTCACGCATGGTAACTAATCTTAGTACCTACTACATTTTCTATCAAAATAACCATTTTTCTTTCTCAACCAACCATTTGTAATTTTAATTTATTAATCAATAATTTACCCTCATTCTAAAGATAATTCAAAAAAGTTTTAGGTGATTTATTATGGTTAAATTGATAGGTTACATCGATACGTTGAAAGCAAGTGGCTCGATTTATTAACTCCCAAGTGTACGTTTGAAGCAAACTTCACTTGATCGATCTATACGTTGAGTGATGAAGTACATAAGTCTAATGAACTGTAAAACCCCTTTTCATGTCTCGCCGGGGGAGCTGAAATCCGATAACATTTCCTTGAACAAGCACGTCTTGGGGATGTTTGGATATCCGATTCTTAGAAGCCGTAATCTGAAGTGTTTGTGCGCTGTGAGAGATTTTGCAACGAGTGTGGCGCAGAAGAAAAAAAGAATATGAAAAGCTGGACATAAAAGTATGTCGAGTAAAAAGATAAGGGTAAACCTTTCACAAAGTCGCATTTCAAAACATTTATAAGAAGATAAAATAGACATAACATTTTGGAGCAACTGTGTGCATGACAACACGTATGAATGTAAACGAAGTATGTAGGAATCGTAGCAGATAACTAAACTAAACTAAACAAAAAAACACTTTATTTACTGTGGCCCCACAATTCCAGGGCACAACCCTGACCATCAGTAAGAGTATAGGGATCCTTGGTGTCGACATTTCCAGCGACGTTCAGTTCCGAAGTCACTTGGAAGACAAGGACAAGCTGGCATCCAAAAAAATTCGGTGTGCTTAATAGAGCGAAGCGGTACTTCACACCGGGGCAGAGACTGCTGCTATACAAGTCGTAGATTCGGCCCCATATGGAGAACTGCTGTCATCTCTGGGCGGGAGCACCTGGATAGCAGCTTTGGCCCCTTGACTCGGTTCAAAAGCGAGCTGTGAGACTCGTCGACGATCCCGTAGTCACAAGCGGTATTGAGCCCCTAAGCCTTAGGAGAGACTTTGCCTCTCTATAATGTGCGTTCTACCGGTTGTATAATGGGTTGTGTTCCGAGGAATTGTTTGATATGATGCCCACGGCCACTTTCTATCATCGCACCGCTCGCCGTCGACAGGGAGTTCATGCTCACACACTAGAGCCGAAATGGTCCCGTACAGTGCGGTTTCAGAGGAATTTCCTCCCGCGTACCTGCCGGGGTTTTCTCAGAGGGCTACAGTATGGGGTTCTTCAAAAGGGGAGTAAATAGGTTTTTAAAGGGTCGGCAACGCGCGTGTGGCGCCTCTGGTGTTGCAAGTGTCCATAGGCTACGGTAACCGCTTACCATCAGGCGCCCCGTAAGCTTGTTTGCCACCGTCGTGGTATAAAAAACAAAAAAAAAAAGATAGCGCTCTGTAGTTTCTGCCTACCCCCATGGAAAAAATGTGTGACTTTATTTATGTACGTATGTTTGTATGTAAGGGACAGGCAGACGTATACCTGTATTACACCCACATTGTGACTGTTCCGTTTAAGTCCCAGGCATTTGTCTCGCGTTTTATTTGTGTGAGAACCTATACCCTCAATCGGGCACAAATCTAGGCTCTGTGCTGTTGAAAGTCTAGATGAAAAATCTCAAGTACGCTTTGCCCGGCCAGGGGATCGAACCAGGAACCTCATGCTCAGCAGTAAAACTTGCGACCACTAGACGAAGATAGTTACATTTTAAAGCCGTCGAATTATACTTGCTTTATAAGATCGCCAACCGATCGATCCTCGTTATTGAAACCACACTTTCTCACCATAATTTTATTAATCACATTTTGACAGCCATTAATGCTCGACAAATTTATTGTATTGTATCAACAATCGATACTGATTAGTTACTAGTCAAGTCTCACTATTTTATATCTGTACTTAAAAACTTTAAGGGTAGGTTTTCGTGAAGGTCCATTTTCTGTACCTCTACTGCTTGTTTAGTTGACTGATTAATTTTGAAAGTACAAGGTCAAATTAAATGAACTAGGGCAACTTCACAGACGAGGTGCGTTTAGGATTTCCTTTTTATATTCGGCCTGTCCGGTTTTTGGTCAGCTGAAATAAATAGTAACTTACTACTAAAGCTATCCATTGTATTAAACCCGTCTGCCAGGTTTTCAGGGCAAAATGTCCAGCTGAATATGAATCTACATTTGTCTTTACTATTTTTGGGGCTGGCATCTCTAGGTTGGTATCGACGTCTATAAAACAAAAAGAAAAAATAATTTCTGGTATCTAGCTATCCTATAGCCGTATAGCCAGCACATCTAGCTATACTAAACTGACAAGTTCATTATTTTACAGATTACTCAATTATTTGACAGATTGGGGTAGCTTGCCTCTGTACCCAACCTCAATATCAGCGGCCGTGGACTGATTGATTCAGCCGTGTAGTCACGCCAATTATCTACCTGATTTGACTTTGTATACAAGATTAAATATGCCTCTGAATACTTACTTCCCACCAGTGACGTCAACATCATCCTTCATCCATTTGACGATGGGTTTCGGCGCTCCGAACACTCTGCACTTGAGCACAGCCTCGGAACCGTCCACCCTGGTGAGATTCTCCGGTGCCTCCTTGATTTCTGGCGGAATCGCTGCATAGGAATAAATGGATTAGAAACGTACTAGACACAATCATAATCTACCTAGCCTTTTCACTATGTTGAGGGCTTATCTGACCTCTACAACACAGTTACAGAATTTTGTTGAAAACAATTTAAAAAATGATCCATTGCCGTGTTTCACTTTACATAAATAATAATTAATCGAGTCAAGTCTGTAGGCCAACATTTTCTCGCGCGGTTAGTGCCAAACCTGGTGTCAGGTTTTTAAACGCCACTGATTTGACTTCACATGCCGTCGAGAAATACCTCGAAAGTATGCCGGTTTCCTAACGATCTTTTCTTTTACCAAGCAAGTAATATTTATATATTTAACACGCACATAAATCCGAAAATCCAGAGGTGCGTTTGCATTTGAACCCGAGGCCTTACTTGGATCTCGAGAAGGCTCCTTAAACCTCCATTTTAAAAGAAAATCTTTACCCTTCCGCCGAAAATGAGGACTTAAATGGTCAATTACAACGTAGAAAGTTGGAATTTCTAGCAAATCATCGCCAGGCAATTTTGAGATCCCTCTCTCGATTAATTGGTCACGTCCCGGGTCCCGTTTTTGTGCTATTAGTAAACTTGGTGCTACCAAGCTCTCCCCTAACGTGCAAATGAATAATAATGTTTTCCCTGAACGTGTACCATAGGAAGAGATGTTCTAGAAGGGCATACACTGACCTTATTGGCGTTATGTACTATCTGCCTACCCCCATGAGAAAAAGGTGTGAGTTTATGTACTTATGTACATGTATTGAACCAAAATCTCATCTATTTTATGTTTTTAAAAAGATTGTACATATATATAGCTGTTTATCCCACCACTTGGGCTAAAAACAGGTACTTTGGCATATAAATCACAATAAACGAGATGCTAAGTGCATAATAATATCCGTGGGCAATATTTCTCGCGGTTCGCGGGTGGGCGTGTGAATGTGTGTCGTGAGGATGTATCCAATAGACGCTACAAGAGACAGGGCAGTGTTTTTCAACCTTTTTCGCGATACAATCCCCTTGCTATGGAATTCTGTTACGAGTCTCTATTCCGAAGGAAGGGTGTACTATACAGGTACACCTCTGTCCACCTACTAGTAGGCACACTTACATTTCTCCGGATATGTTTAAGTCCCACATAATAGGGGGTAAGCTTATTGTCATCAAACGAGCGCAAGCACAGACTCCGGGTTGCTGCTAAGAAATTCCAGATGGACAAACCTAATAGCACTTTGTACGACTTCGCTACGAAGCCCTGCTCACCAGTTGTGTTTGTAACCATTAGACCAACGAGTCAGTCACATTACAAGTAGGTACTAACTTCTTAACCGCTTTATATTTTTATAACAAATGTCGGATCCGTGCATCAATGTAAGATATTACACTGATGTACGGAAATTACACATTGCACTTATTTCGACTAACGACAATGGACGAAAAACAGCGAAGACAACAATAGAGACCAACAAAGTAACAACACGCGTGTCGCTCGTCATATTAATGACTCAAGTGTCTCATGGGTTTTATTAATTTGTGTTACAATAAGTCCTAACGTTTAACTAGCTTTTTTGTTAATAAATACAAAATGTGGATAAACTATCATGGTTTCATTTTTTTACGCAACCGTAAAGTATTCTTATGGGGTTGCAGTTGCTATTGTGATGTAAACCCTTGCGACCCCCTTAAAGTAGATTCGCAACCTACACTTTGGAAAACATTGCTCCAGACTACTCTGCTGACTAGTGATATACACATGAATTCGTAAATTGTGAGCACAGACTGTATTATTTGGGGCTCTTGATGAATTCATAAGTGCCACAAACGTGCGCCCGGTATACTCCGGGCGTACGTATGTGGCGACATTTTTTAACTTAAGCTGGCGTGTTACGAGGTTTCAATAGAATAGGAAGCCAGTCTATACTGGTTTTGTAACCACTGAAGTCTCTACAATTTCGTCTGTCTTTGGGAAACATCAAACCAGTTACTCCTATTCGACGTTATCAAAATAGAAATTTATTATGAATGGTACAAATAGCAAATACGCTGAAGAAATAAACAGTATATTTAGAAAACATAGAACATACTTCGGGTAATTCTAGACAGTAAAGTAATTTAATTCAAATTAAACAATACTCTATGAACGGCATGAACATAACCAATTAAAATAATTGCTTTTCAAATATGTACAGCAAACCTTTTAGCTATCAAATAACGAAGTTCGACAAATTCAGTGACAAGCCTGAATTCCGACGAAAATTGCCGAATTTGTAAATCGATATATGTAAATAAAATACGCTAAAACTCTGAAGCTGTAATTCAAATCGTATTTTGGATCATCTAATAACGGTTAAAACACCGTACTATACATATAACAGAATTGGGGGAGAGCGGAAAAGGGAGATGATCAAATATAATCTTCAAGTAGGTTAATATTATGAAAGGGAAATCAAGATGAATACACAAATTATCGTTATAAAGATTGATATTATCGATATAAGTTATTTTGGTCCCGGACGTTTCAACAACGAGTTACAACGATGTTGATATGTTATGATTATCGAATGGGGTTATGTTGAAAACAGAAATGATCAGTGAAACTTTGTCTAACATATCTGTGCAACTATTACTTCGTGAAATGATTTTATTTCTTTGTTGCAACAATCAATTTGTTGCTCTATTGATGTAAAACTCAACATTATTTTTAGTAGGTATACACCGAAAGGAGTTGTTGTACACAATACTATAAACAACTTTTAATATGGGACGAATCCAGAAATCGTTCAGCCCAAATTGACAAATTTACTTAAAAGCTAAGCTATCCCAATAGTATGACGTCCTAGCGTCAGTCAACATAGGTAAATGCGAGGCCGATAAGAACATAATTTGTGAAATAAGTTTGAAGTTATGTCAAAGTTTAAAGCGAGGTTCTATAATGTAGAGTTTGAATATGAAACCGCACCCTACAATATTATATTTCATATAAAAATTCTTTATCTGCAACCATTAATTCAGACACTAAAAATAACACTACATCCAAATGTCCTTACAGTTCCTCCGGTATAAATATTTGGGCAAACATTGGCGTCACACCTTATTAGCAAACATACAGTACTTAGTAGCAATAGTAGTATACATTATTGGACAAACATTGTGAACAGCATTGGGTTTGTCCGTCTTATCCAACTGGACGCGCCTCACATTTACCGGTGGTGACATAACGTATTCCCTGTACTTTGCAACTGTCCATCTTAATCTCAAAGGACTGTACTTCCTACTTTGTTCTCTTTATTCGTTTCATTCATTCTATTAAGCGTTAAATTTTACGAAGACGTAGGTAAGGTGCTTAGCGACTTTTTACAAGACGATACTATAATAATTATGAGCATAAAAGCCCGTTATTAATTGAGTTTGAAATTGTGAAGAGATCGTAAGTGAGCGATGGCAACATTATTTATGGTCCTGAAAGTTGTCTTATCGATTTACGTTTCGCTGCGAAGTTAAAAATGAGCATAATTTCTTTGTTGCGAAAAATATTACAACAAAGAACAACGTTACGGATCCATTTGCATAAGTCGTTGCGAAAAGTTCTGAGTAAGTGTTTTCGCAAAAATATCTATAATCCAGCTCTACACAAGTCCAATACCATCAGAAATGATCGAATCACATAACTAGATCGTGGAATTATTTAATAGAGCCATAGAATACCATGAGGAGGGAGCAAGGGCAAACAATACGACGTAATAGGAATTTCCGATGCCACAATCCTCTGTATTCATTATTGTGGATTTTGGGGATGACTCAGACACAAAAGGTTATCGAACTCGGTTAGAGGAAAAAAAATCGGATATTAATCCACACCCTCTGGCGCACCCATCTTTGTAGTTGGGGGTTAAACTCAAACGTTCACAGGTAAACTGGGGTGCTACTGTAATTTACAACACCGTATTGCGCTTGAATGGGTAGTTGATAACAAACGCGATACGGGCTCAAGAAAGATTGCACAAGTTTTTGATACGTATCAAATAAAGAAAAGGTTACTGTTGCATATTGTGGATTTTGAATAACAGCTGCCAGTAAACCAGGCCATTTAAAAAGAGAGTTATAAAAACTGTCAAAAAAAAGCTAGGCGGAGTCGCACACCGAAAGTTTCCTCATGGTAGGAAAAAAATATATTTCCATTTACAATGTAATTTTACCTTTTTGCGAGCACTAAACCAAGTTGGTTTGAAAAGGGTTTTTGCTGTTTACTGTGCTAGTTGGAAGTATCGTTTTACTACAGCAAACTTCGATATAATGGGCTCTGTATAACCACAGACTCTTAGAAAGAAACACGGGAAAATGCCGTTCAAACGCCGTTCCACATAACAAATCGTACCATTTATTAAGATTCAAATACGAACATCGTCTCTGATATTCTACCATTATCGATTAGTAATTTAATCGCATTTAAGCATAAACAAAGCATGACCAATCGTCAACAATATACTTGCAGAATAAATCCGACAAGTAAGATTCAAGCAGTTTGTTTATCAAGTTAAAACGACGCAGACATTTTTTTCAACCCCAAAGAGCATGAGTTACGTCATAAGCTCACGCTATTTAGCAATTAATGGGGTGCAGCTGCATACAGCCATAAAGCTTGGAAGTGTAGCAGACACACTACGATAGCGAGATATTTCTATTTCAATCGTAATGCTTAGTGAACACGAGCCATACGAAAAACCAGAAAATCTGTAGTCAGGCTGGTATGGCCTTGCTGTAAGAATTCCGAAATATAATTTTCTTCTGCATTCTTGCACTCATAGTCTGGTCGCCATAGAAATGTCTAAGGAAGAATCGAATAAGTATATCTTCCGTCTTGAGTATAACAATATCAAGACTGAAGAGTGAGCAATGGTGTCGATTCTTCAATCAACAAGAGTCTACAATTTCGAGCACGACTTCTACGATTATCGGCAGAAATATTTCAACAACGTCACCTCTTCGAATCTTCCGTAGAAACAATCAGTTTCCACGGTGATCAAGCTACGCATGCTGGCGAGCAACTAACCAAAACTGAATTGAATAGGAAAAAAGAATTGGCAGCACTGGATTCTTCTATTTCCTCGGCATGCTATGCTCTAAGAACTCTTAGGGATGAAGTTAGTCTTTAAGCTCTAAAATTGGTATACTCCGCGCTAATAGAGTCAAGACTACGGTACAGCATACAATTTTGGGATAACGGTTATAATTATAATTTTCAAAGGGCATTCATTCTTCAGAAAAGAGCGATTAGAACCATTGTCCGTATTTCCCAACAACATAGCTGTAAACCCTATTTGAAAGAACTTGGCATCCTCACAGTTCCTGGGCTTAACATATTGGTACTTTTATCCACTTTTAAGAAATACATTCATGACTTTGAAACCAGTGAAGAAAGACTGGTAAGGGAAAAAACTCGTAGAAAGACATAGACAACAGAATCATCCCACATTAAACATTGTAAATCAATCAATCAATTACGAGAAAGATTATAGAAAAAGTACTGAGTCATCATTGGCTGTGTTGCTGAGCTGAAATACTTTTGGTCTTATGTTAAATCCTGCATACTGTGCTGCCTATCTATAGACGAGATCTTGATTACATTTTCTCTATATGTGTCTTCGATGATTAATATATTATTACGAATCCGTGTCATATTTAGTTCGCTCCAATTAAACCTTGAGGTTGAACGTGACTTTGCGATGTTTCAAACAGTTCACTTATTAAATTGTACCTCTGATATTAAATCGCATTGCAGATAAGCCAAGTACCGTCTGGGATGCTTCGGACACGTTTCGTACCAAGATTGATAAGTTCGGAGGAGTTCGGAATCTATGTCTTGGAGAATAAAATAGAATACGCTAAATTTTACAACATATAAGTTGCAAACAATAACTTTAAGAGTTTACATAGAGAGTTACAATTACAACCTTGTTGCTAAAAGCGATTTCTTACAGACAACCTTTCGAGAGACTGGATTGAGAAGAAGTAAAGATAAAAGATATGGGAATGACAAGCAAAACTAACAATCGCCATCCCGATCAATGGTCTTTAGTCATCAAAAGCATTCAAGACGACCATAATCTATATAGCTAAGCTGACTTTTTCTGTATTAGAACGTAAAGTCCCTTCAGTTTCGGATAAAACTTAGAAAGTGAATATGTATTTGTTAAAGAGCATGGGAACATTTCGCCGAATTGTACATTGTTTAATAAATTCCTTTTGTCATATAAAACATAACGAATTGCATCTTTGGTGGCGAAACTGCGAAAGAAACCCGTCCTACCGTTTAGGTAGAGTTATGCTCACGCCATAACACAAAAACGGGACATGAATACTTTTGAAAATCGATCTCACGCAGTTTAAATCATTACTCGATCTGTACTGAATACATTATGATCCGTGGTCAAGAACAGAATCATAATTTTATTATTTAAATTATACATGCTGTGTGGTCTCCCGCTAAGAAAGGGCTACTTCGTCACTTAGATAACTAAGGACTTATACCAAGTGGTTGGGTAGCGAATTCAGCCTGTTAAAACTTATATTATCGCTGTACAAACATACTGTTTGCTGCAAAACGTGCACGCTATCCTCTCCCCTTTAGTATACATAATACTGAACTTTTCTTCAAAGAGTTTATTGATTACCGGTGCAATGGCTACAATTTGCACGCGCGGAATAAACGAGTAGCCAGATAAAGTAACACATCCTTATCAGACATAACATTTTTAATCACGCCTGTATTCCCTGAAGGGTCAGGCAGAGCTGTACCTGTAGTCACCAGCGAAGTTCCAGTATCTAGGGGGCGAGCCTATTGCCATCAATCGATCACTTCGCGGTCAATAACGCCTTGCTCGATCCAGAAATCGAATCTGGTACCTCATGATCAGCAAATGCACTTACGAATAGACCAACGAGGCACTCTTATCATCAGTTTTAATTCAAACAACAAGGTCATGCAGGTTCATAAATAATCTACTTGCAACAAAAAATTAAAAACATTAATAAGGAATAAAAAAAACAAAGTCTTAAATCGTAATAACTGCGAACAGGAATAGCTTAGCAGAGCAATTATGTTCGACCGTTTACAACTGCAGCCATTTCTCTTAATTACGAAACCATTGCCCCGGTGTGGGTTCTCTATACAAGTCTACAATATCAATACTCGCAGCGGTCAGGTCGAGGCATCCCGGGATCTAGGTCATGGCTGGTGCCTGCGTAATCCCGGGATCGTGCAACGCCTCACTCCTCTATTTTGTATGCAGATATGGTTTATTCGTATTACAGTAATTTGTGTGTTGAGAGCACATGCGAATGGCCGTTTGAAATACGTGTTGATCGTAATCAGGTTTGCTTGTACGGACAACAATGTGTTAATGAATGAAATACAGGCTGTGCTGTTTTGCTTTTCAGTAAAACTTTGTTTCGTGACAAAACCGTTCAGAAATTGATTCCTTGGAGTAAACACAGAAAGCAATAAGTCAGTGTTGATGAAATGCGTCGTGAGGAAACATGTCCTAGAATCAAATATTCGAAGGCATGTGAAACCTACCAATTTAACCCACCCTGGGCCCGCTTGGTAGATTACAGGCACTCCCTGTCACAGAGAAAAGGCCTGTGTCTCAACAGTGGGAACATTATAGGGTGATTATGCTTTAAGTCTTTGTGATTCGAAACCCTAAGGGTTACTTACATACGTATAAGGAAGAGTGTGCTACTTACCTTAGCTGAATTTTTCTAAGTTCAATGAGAATAATGCCTAATGGGGGTCAAAACAAAAAATAGTCAAAAAAATCCTTGTTTTCTAATATAAAAACATTTGCAACCTTACAAATTATACATTACTGGGCCCAAATTCTAAAGAGGTGGCACCTATGAAAACTATGAACAAACTCAACTTTCAAAGGTTTCCCTAATAAAAACTAAATAACTGCAACACGCAAATCGTAAACAGCTCTCCAACCAGTATTCATGAATTAAATAGACCTTGTTGAATAAATATGTAGTGTAAAATAATTCACTTAATTAATTAAGCCCTTTTATTATTACTCGCAGGCGAGTCACGCGACTGAATGTCCAACTATTTCAGGTTTTCAGCGTTATATGAAAAGTTTATTTTTATTTGTCTTACTTTGATCACGGAGTTATTTAAATGATTGTTCATTGAAGATTATCTAGTGGTCGTAAACGCTTCTGCTGAGCATGAGGCTCCGGGTTTGATCCCGGAGTTATGCAGAGTTATTAAGTTTTTGTACCTGGAATTTCTCAGCAGCAGCCCGAAGTTTGGGTTCGTGCCCGATTTCGTTCATTAAGCTCGCTCCCTAGTAGGTACATGGCAAAGTATGGATCAACTAAATGTACACCTCTCTACCTAAGGTTGGGACATTTAAGCGTGATATTATAATATCGAAGATGATGAAGCTTCGTAAACAAAGCAATATTCTTAAAAACCAATTAAGCGACAAAATTGAGTTTGCTTCAAAAACACCGATAAACTTCGAGAATATTGTCTTTTTAATTGGCTCGACAGGGGCGAAATTTATAAACAAACCACGAAGTTATCCGTGTTTGGACGCTTCTATAAAGACTAATAGGTCTATAAAGATTTATCTGAACAGCCAGGGTCACATTCACGCTCAAGTTGAAAGTCGGACACTTATAACGACGGCTGATACTTAAGTTTCTTTATCGAGTGTCAGCATACTTGGGGACTAATGAATGAGACTGCGACCTCGACATCACGTTATAAAACTGAGATAGTAATTAAGAAATTGTACTCATGATTATTCTTTTGCTATTTGTTAGAGTCTAGTTATTAAAATGGCCTCTGTGTACAATTAATGTTTGGTCAGTGGCTAGCTAAACGTTGGAATTTTGTCATTGAGGCGATTTCTTCAACGTTAATTTTTTTCTTTTGAAAATGGAATTACTTCCTTAAGATATGATGAGATTTGCAGGAAATACAATTCCAATTCGGATTATATTATAATTCACTTATTATTGTATCATGATTCGCGATGATTTGCACAATAGTGCAAAAACAACGGTTTTTCTTTACACCGACAACATTTTAGGAGGGTGCAATCCTTAATACAATTTCAGTATTATCCAGAAGAGAGGTGTTGCGTAGCGTAGCAGAATACTGGGTCATACAAAAACTTAACAAAAGTAAGAAATGTAGTGTCTTTGTTTCAAAAAGAGTATCAAGAAGTTTAGTTCAAATGCGCTTCTAAAGCTTAATGTATCATCGGTCAATTTCAATGCAAAACCAATTCGGAGTTTTGCTTTGACCCAAAGTTCCACTATTGACATGGGAACCCCAAAATAGGGATAGAAACAGGACCCTAAACAACTATTGCAAACGGGAATCGATTTAGTTCTCCCCTACACTAACCACTTGTCTAGCGAATCGATAACGATTTCGAGGTACACAAATAGATAAAAAAACAGTCCAAGTAACAGTACAAAAGTAACAGGGCCTGATACGCCCATGGACGCTGGAGAAATAAATAATACAACAATTTGTGAAACATTGCGAGAAGAAATAACTTCCACAAAGTTCTCTAACAAACTATAGTTCAGTTCAGTGAAACTTTTAGACTCCCGTTCATTATATTTTTATTGCCATAATTCTATAGAATCAGCCAACTGCAAACTGCCATAGGCTGAGTGGTCGGATCAGTAAATATATATTTTAATGGGGGGATATCGATTCCTCCACCATTATACATCGCAGACCAACTGTGACGTTTCGAGAGCAACTTTTTATCCACATAATAAAGATTTATCCCCAGTATTTATGAGTTCATCTAGAAATGACTGGGGCGAATGCCAAGTGGTAACATTATTCAAGAATAAATCTCGACTATATTTTTTGCCGCATAAGTCTCAAATTGTGTTGTATGTTGTACAAGTTTTTGTGCTTACATTAGGGTCATAATTAACTATGAGTGACAGTTTATGGTGGCTGGAGCTTTGTCGTTTCCTTATAAAAGTCAGAGAACACAACTTGTTGGAAAGGAAACGGAACGCAATAAAATTGTGCTCTTTATTAAACTTGTTTCTTCAACTTGTACAAACTGATGGTAGGTAGTTGAAAACTGCAGAACCATATATTAAATTGGCAACAGAAATGCTAAACATGTGAAACTTTCAAGTTATACCGTTACTGAATAAATTAGAGAGCAAGACTGTTGATATGGCAAAGCAAACTGGAGCTCTTTGGTCTAACTTAGACATTATTCACCAATTATCCAATCGATATTAATATCATTAATTACAGTCCGATTTAGTTATCGATGTAGCTAATCTAATTCATGTCAGTTAGTTTAAAAGTGATTCAGTCTATTCCGTAAATAATGATTTTGTAAAACCTAGATCAACCTTAATGGCTTCACTTAACATAAAAACATGCTTGAAATAAAGTGAAGTATACAATCTGGGGCGTCGCGGCGCCATCGTTGTGACAAGGCGCCGCCTCAGGAAGAAAGCACATACATACAGACATACCTAAATACATTTACGTAGGCTTAAGTAAAGTGGAACACTGCAAGTATGGGACCGCTACAAGTGTGATAACTAGAAATGCGAGAGAGTTACACTTGGTGGATTAGCTTCCGATGTCTGACGTAGATCTATTCATAAACAAGTTTGTTTCGTATGAGTTTTATTACTGACAACTAGACGTATCAAATACGGGTATAACTACTTCTTTTTAACCGACTTCAAAAAAAGGTTCTCAATTCGACGGTATGTTTTTTTTTTTTTTTGTGTGTTTGTTACGCGATTTCTCCCCCATTTGTGGACCGATTCTCAAAATTCTTTTTTCATGTGAAAGAGTATACTCCCGAGGTGGTCCCATTTTAATTTGGTGAAGATCTGGGGCTGATCTTCGGAGATATACAATGGAACTCTTCAAAAATAGACGGCAAATCTGTCGTGATTGCTGGAATCGCTTGGATATTTATTGTTTATACAACATCATGACGTATCATCACGCCTGTATGCTCTGAGGGGTACGCAGATGTGTACAATATACCTAGATTTCGACAGTTAGGTGTGTTAAGTTTAATTTATTAGGGATAAGTGGATAACCCTATTACCATGACATGTATTGTTAACAAATAACAATATAAAAATAAATTCATGGCAAATATTTGTATGAGTACAACTAAAAATGGAAAAGTAAAAATCTTTTTTGCAAAAAATAAAACCGACTTAAAAAAAACACCAACCGGTGTAAAATAACTCTAAATTCGGAAGTCGGTGGCCCATCATGAAAAAGACAAAACCACCAAAGCCACAGACTTCCTAATTTAGAGTTATTTTACACCGGTTGGTGTTTTTTTTAAGTCGGTTTTATTTTTTGCAAAAAAGATTTTTATTAGATTAGAAGCTGATGAGCTGAAGAGGGCCGAAACTAAACTCGGTTGCGTTGGTCGTGCGAGTTGTCAACCAATATGTACTTAACACTTTGACCGCCAGACTTCCAGACACAAAATATGTTTTATTGTTCGAGGCTCACCGGTCACGGCGAGCGTGGCGTGCAAGGTGTTAAGCTGAATAATCGTTGTTTGGTGTAAATAAAGAGAACATAACTATTCCACACAAATTGACGTTTGAAATAAACGGTAATGTTAACGCGATCGAGTAACTTAAGATTAAACCCGCTCTAGGCCCTGCGGTTGTCTTCCATTTCGAGTGCTGTTATGCTGTATAGTGTATACCTACTAGGCGCATTTGTAAACTGTTATTTGTGTTCGCTATCACTGCAATGTGCTGTAGAATAGAGCTATCCAGTATCCACTATCAAAATATTAACTCTCTCGCGGAATAAAAACGTAACACAAAAAAACATACAGTCGAATTGAGATGCTCCTCCTTTTTGGGTGAGATTATCATTAGAAATATGAAGAAAAAAACTACTCACATTGAACATTGATGTAGACATCCTTGTACACATATCCAATAGAACTGGTTGCGTTACAACCGTAGTTTCCAGTATCCTTCTTCACCAGGTCGGTGATGATGATGGAGTTGGCAGTGACCTGTCTCCTTGGGTTAGGTTCAGCCTGTTCGATGGGCTTGCCGTTGTGGATCCACGTGATCTTGGGCACGGGAGTACCGCTGGCTTCGCACTTGAACTCGACAGACTCGCCTTCCGCGCGGTTTTCGAACTTCGGAGATTCCTTGAAGAATGGCGCGGCTAGGGGACAAGAATTTGTGAATTAGAACAAGTTCATTAAATGATTATTTCTGTAAATAGTTTCATACAAACAAATTTACATGTAATTTTTTCACTAGAAGGTGAGGTTTGTGTTTTACTCTGACTACTCTGAGAAGAAACACCGAAAGAAACTCAGACGTCAAAGTCTGTTTTAAAGTCCAGACACTTTCTTGGTCACATCATGTATCATCATTACACAGACTAGTTGTGTGGTAAGTGTGGCCCAACACAGTCGCAATAATATAGTAATTTTGAGCAGAAATGACAGACATGATTCTTCGTAGCATCAAATTACACTCACAAATCAGCCTGTACCGAAGCGCTTTGGGTGGCGCCAAATTTACATACATTAGAATAGCATAATGATCCCTTGATCCTCTTTTCCCTAATACCCATTCGAAGTTCGTTCATATTTCTAATATCAATCTAATGTCATTTTAATAGAAGGTAGACATATTGACTTGCCTTTTTAGATATTTCTACCCTTAAATTGTAACCATTCCCTCATCTTTTATTTATAAACTAACTTTATAGGATCTTCTACATGCAATCTTGTGTCAGTGCCATGCAAGCAGGTCAAGCTTAACATGGCTAAATGTAAACTTCTCTCATATTACGTATTATTGTATGTTGTAGGTTAATAGAATGGAGAACAGATGATGTCAGAGGCCTAGTGTATGGCCTTTTAGGTATATTTACTGACATTTGATTTCAATGATGACTTTAACTAAATTAATGTTCATTAAGCCTCGTCCTTCACTTATATTAGTTTACTAGCAGTCGTCACGCGGTTGTATTACACCCGCGTAGTTCCCGTTCCCGTGGGAATAGAGGCATACAAAGCCTAGGTTACTCAGGGTGAATGTAGCTTTCCGATGGTAAAAGAATTTTTGAAATTGACACAGCAGTTTTTGAGTTTAATCAATTACAAAAATACACATACACATTTGTGCTCTTTATAATATTAGTGTAAAAGTGTAGTTGTATTTTTTTATATTATAAACCAGTGCTAAAGAAAAACAGTGTATATTAAATATATGTATTAGTATAAAGGTTCTATTCTAAATAGACCACGCACTACTATCTAAATACATTTCAACCATAATCATTTATTTGTTAGAACATGGTCAGAATGTATACTTAGAACATTATTTAGTTATGTAGTCTCTCAATAGAATACTGCGATGTCTTAAGAAACTACGTTTCCATCTTTCCTCATATAGTTATCTTTGCTTAACAAACAAAATAAAGAGCAACAAGCATTCTTATTCTGTCAATAGACCTTTCCTCCATTTTCGATTGTGTATCGTATTTTAAATTACAGTACTCGTACGACGGTAGTACAACAATGCCCGCGGCGATTACGCCAGACTGCATGCCACACTCAAGTGCTCGCAATCTAGACGAATTGTTGACGATACAAAATGGAGAAGAACTACAAGCGTAAGCAGGCCTCGGGCTTTCATATGCTCTCCTTAGACAAGTTTGCGAGACTTTTCAAAGGAATAAACTGTAGCATTTTTACTTTGCATGAAAAAATATATGGGAGTGGTTTTAAAGAATGAAGGAGGAAAACTTATACTTTTTACCAACTATATACATCTTGAAATGGAAGGCTCTATTTGATATTTATTTATAAAGGTACATAAATTGTTTACACACGTCATTAAGGTAAAATATTTTTTTAAACTAGTAGTAAGGTCAGTATTTTACTATTTGACTTCTCTGAGAAGAAATATCGAACGTAACACAGAGATTTTTTTAAAGTCCAGGCAGTATTTTCTTGAGGTAAAGTGCAGATTGGTGTCTAAAGGTGTTCTTTAGAAAAAACCACCAATAATAAACTGCGATAAAATGTCTATACTTCGCCTTTATTAAAAGATGATTTACGAGAGTGTAGGTAATTCACATGATATGAAAGGTAGCAGGCAGTCAAGTGAAATATAAATAACTAATCTGGAATTCCGGTAGAGCTGACCGGAGCTACGGAGGGACGGCCCAGATATCGAACCGGAGATTACGCCTGACTAAATGAAATTACGGATATAACCTTTTTATGCAATAAACTTTTCTAATAAGCAAAGAGTGGTATGTGGCGAGCTGTCACTGTTCCTAACGCATTCTGTTGGCCAGAAATTAACGTAGAACTTACTTGGTATTTCTTGATCAAAATCAAAATTTCATCTAAAAATATCTCAATTTAGTAATTAAGTGTCCTTGCTACACAAATAAATAAAATATCTTATTTTTTTCAATGATTATATAAATAAGGCTCAAATGGACTATCTCTACTGCAGTGCGATTCTGGCCAAATCACCGCGTGAAAATGTGGGCGTAGTGAGGGCGAATTGAGCTGTCATTCCATACTAATGCTTGGCATTGACAGTTCACTTCACTCAGGTTTTCACGGCGTGACTTTTACTGAATCGACCGGCAGATGTGTTGTTTTTAAGAAAGTTGCTAATTTTGTTTAAAATTCGGACGCTAGCTAAGGCCAACAGAGAATTGGATTCCCTTTAAAAAAGACAGGACTTTTAAAACCTAGTTCTAACTTTATTTTATCGTTCCTCCCATCTGTATTCTCAAATGATAAGATCCTAGTCGGATCATGTTGACAAAGCGTACTATTCTAAGGCCGGCCTCCAAACCGCGGAGCCACGACGCGCGACGTAATAAAAAGGGCCGGACGTTTATCCAGCAGTACGGGAACCGGGTTACCGAGTTATTTGCGTGCATGACAAGTGATTACGTCATCGACATGCGTGTTGACGCGTGGACAATATCAGATACAATCAAATGTACTGGCGAATTTATTGACCATGTGAAAAAAGACAATGTTTCGCGGAAAAACTACTCATCGTTATATTTGTATCAGAAAACAAATGCAGCGCTAACAAAAGCACAAACAACGTTTTGTAAATAAAAGGAAATGAAATAGGTACCTATACGCAAAAGCTGACTCAACAAACAGGCTAGAAAACCCTTGAGGGTGGAGAGAGATTGCTGGCGGATGGCTGTGCGGACTCGGAATTTATCACCCTATCGTATTGCCACGCACGTGTCGTAAGAAGCGATTGAAGGATTACCATGGAGATGGGAGGACACCTGTTACCAAATAACTTAATATGAGTATCTGTTATTCATGGTTATGTTACAGTAGAGTTGGCTCCCTCATCGGCTTACTTAAATATTGCTGACGTAAAGTATGGGGGAGCCAGAGTATTTGGAGCACCGGGGATAACAGGTCAGGTTATAACAAACTAAGTAGAGAGTAGAAGTAATGACTGTAATCACAGCATAATGCTGAGTGGTATAGCTACCTCTTGCCACATTAACGACGGGAAACTATGGCTAACTTTACGTGTTAGGGCTTTGTTTTGTCATTACAAATTCTTAGTACGTTTTTATACCAACACATTCACGTCTATTTCTTCTGTGGCAAATATAAGCACACAATAAACACGCATCAATACGCGTGCCTTCTGTCAGTTATCAGAAAAGGATTTCCTTCCAGTGAGAAAAATACAAACTCAGGAAACTTACAAGGTTCCCTATCAACAAAAGGAAGCCTTCGATTCCTGCCTTCCTTGACATCGCATCAAACGGAAGGAGGCTAAAGGTCACAATCACTATTGCTTGTCTTTAGCTAACATTTACAGCCATCGTTACGCAGTCGTCATAGTTTAATGGCTCCCTCAAGGGACGTAATGTGAGATATTAAAATATTTTCGGCCAATATCATGTGTGTGCCATATGCTTTCTCACACAATGGCTTTAATAATGATGTCATTGGGCAAATATTCGGAGTTAAGTCAAGTATGAGTTTGACATGTGAACCAACGTTTGAGCAATACTTACTGTGAACATTTTTGTTACCGTTTCTGTTATCGATGTCAAAAGAATTTTGACATCAAAATACAAATTTTATGTGAAGCGATGGAGGGCGGTTCCGCTTGGATCAAAAATAAATGTAACCCGCGAGTTTGCGAATGTCACATGAGATGGAAACAAGACATTTTGAATAATCCAATAAAATATTAGAACGAAAAATGTCAACCTATATCACGTCCCTTTTTTATCTAAAAAAGAATTTTATAAAATCGTGCCGCGAATATCGTGATATTTTCGTGTAAAAAAGGCACCGTCATTCATTTATCATTAACAAGATACAAACTGACCGAATACCGTAATATATAAAAAGATTGCATTAGCAGTTAAAGCTTTCAATCACACGTTATTAAGAACCTCCTCCTGAAGTCGGTTAAAAAGTGAGTTCTTTTTTCACTAGGAAGTGGACTCCTCCTACAGCCACTTTCCATTAGACATTTTTAAAATCAACTTACTTTGACTGAATTAAGAACATAAATAGCTACAGCCTATCCAAAACACCGCTATAATTTATTTAGATTACTTTTGACAACAATAATTACATTAGCATAATTTGCCGCGAAACCTCCAAACGCGACCATAATGACGTCTATTTAAGTCGAACCATAAACAATTACGTATTAATTACGAACGCAGCCAAAATTTACAGAGGAAAGCGGAAATGACGCTGGTACGATTATTAGCATCATTATTGCGGGCCCTTACAAAGTTATAGTTTACAATTAGCATTGCGGAAATGGTATAGTCTGTTTGTAGGGGCGGCTGTATTTGGCACGTCTTCTGTATTGTTTGTCGGACGACAACAGAATAATTAGGAGTCGGCCTCTGTGACACCATTTTTAAAGACGCTTTGTAAAGAGATCTGGGCCGGGGGCTGTTTTTCTCACTTCTCGGGGCGTTAGGCGCAAATGTGGCTTTTCTTGGACAAGCAAATAAATGAGTAACACTTTAATAAGTTTTACAAAACACGCTTGTTTTAATACTGATTCTTCTAGTAAGTTAACATTTGCATAATCATAGCGAAAACTTTGTATCTCATGTGATTAGGAAAAGAAGTGCAGAGAGCTAAAATGGTCTAATAGGGAATATGCATGTAATTGAAATATGGTTCGAATATTTTTTTTCTGAATCTTTAATGGCAGAAAATATGAACTAAATCATTATTTTACTTTTTAATAGCGTCATAATTATTTAAAAATAAAAATAAAAGTGTGAATTATACGCGGGAAATTCAAATTTGTGAAACGCATCACCATTGGTTATAACGAAACTTGTCGTCAAATACTACGACAACAACTCAACGCCTATAAAACATACATTGTGTAAGTATGACATTAAGTATTGGAATGGACTTTTTCTTGGAAAACATAATTATTGCCTATAAGTCTAATTTTAGCTTCATAGTGAGGTTATAAAACATTTAAGAAAAAATACTGAAAGTGGTTTTGTAAAAGCACAATCTGATAATGTTTATTGCATTCGGGTACAAGTAATACCGGTAATCTGCTTTTTGAGCTATTTTCTTGGTGAAATGGTTAGAAGAACGAAAACACCCATAGTAATAGTAATGGGGTCATAGTAAATGACGTAATCGAAATGGCGCGCGAAAATGGCAGCGTAACAGCTCAAATTTATTCTGTATTTTAAATATTTTTTTAAGCTTCATTACAGCAATTTTTAAATATGTTTATATTTTTTTACTATGTTAAAACGTTGTAATCAGTGAATTAAGAATATAAAAAAAATACATGCATATACCCTATTACGATCATTAGGCGACAACTGATGATGATATTCGTCACCTCATTCGGAATTAGCCGCCTTGAGAGCTCCCCGAAACCGAAAGTTTATACTAAAATGAATTAATTGTGACGAAGGAGTGCAGACAGGTAAAACAGTCAGATTTCAAGCACTAGACGACCACTAGAAACATATAACTTTTAAAAAATAAGCTTGTTTCAATATTACTTCTACTAGCTATTAAGATGAAACCGCGATCTGGCTTGGTAGGAAGAGAAAAATCAAAATAGAAGATTCAGGGCATTTCTTTTATGGCGTAATCTAGTGACCTTATTGCTATAAAAAAAATATTTTATGTAACTTTTATAGCTGCACGAAAGGTTTATTTGTGTGCTCGGAATTGTTTACGAGTACTGCTGTTCCTTATTAATATTTGTATCCTAAATATTTTGTATTTCTGAAGTCGTTCGAGTAGGTAGAATCTAGCAACACACGGGTTTGCTAGATAGCCTAGGAATTTAATAAAACCAAGCAGGCACTACTCGTAAAAGTACATATTATTTAGGTTCCTTTAGATGGCTTTCTTTTGCGCAATATTGGAGTTTATATACCTTACGGGTGCAGGAATACCAGGAAACTATTGTGTTTAATGGATTCAATTTAATAATTCCTTCTGAATTAAATCCTCGAAGACCAGAAAAACACTGGAGTGAAAGATTTTGTAAACATTGTTCGATTAAATCATTTTCAATTCTAAAAATTAGCAGCAGTAAAATGAAAGCAAAAAGTACATAGCAATTTAAGGTAGTAACAAAATTGGTCTTTCGGCGGGAAAATGGGCAGACGACATTCGTTGCCATTGCGGCAATGTCCTGGATGAGGCTGGCACAAGGGCGCGGAGATTGGCACCAGCAAAAAGAGGCCTAGGTATACCCAGCAGTGGCTGAATTGGTGATGATGATGAACAAAATAGTACAAAACTTACTTTCAATATTGAGCAGTATGGAGTAAGATTGAGCAGTACCGACGCCGTTGCTGACCTCACAGGTATACGTGCCCTTGTCATCGTCTGACGGGTGCCTGATCACCAGTGTCTTCCCGTAGTTGTCCTGAGTGATGCCTTGAGACGAGATTATGTTATGACCGTCTTTCTTCCAAACTATTTGAGGTAAAGGCCTGTAGGAAAAAGTAATAGTTTAAAATGAAGGTACAATTAATTTTAGATAAGATTGACGTTTAGCATGCCCAGAGAGAGTTGGTTTAGCCAAAGAATTATCATTGCCATCGAATGTGGCAATAATGCTGCCAGTCTTCTAGACAAGTTTTCGGATGCCAGCGATGCAGAGGGACTTTGACACGCTAAGTTCTTGATTTTATTTTATATTCCAATTTTTAATTTTTATACTTGTAGTCAGTGTTAGTATATTTCAGACGGTGACAGAGAAACAAAATCTTTTTTGTTTTATCCATACTTTATCATAACAGGACTAGCCTTCTAACCTTTATGGTAAATGGCCAACGTTTTATGGAAAGATCCAAATAATCAACTTAACTAGAGACCACGAAAAGATTGACTTTTCATTGCATCAGCGACTCATCTAAAAAACGGAATAGTATTTTTGCTCCAGGTTAATTAACCTTCCTTTGCACTTGTGATAATTAAAATAATGTTTTCTCGTTCTAAAAATAGCTATAATCCTTTTGTAAAGACCGTGGCTTGACCAAATAACATGCCGTGAATTAGCGGTATGTATGAAACCCGATAGCAGAGAGAAAATCCTACTCGCAGCCACTCATGCACGCGTGTCGGGGAGCGCGGGCGCAATAGGTCAGTACCTGCACTGAATGGAATAGGGCTACCAGTGCAAAAATACATGATTGTAGAAGACTGTTTTGGCAGAACATCTGGTCAATTTAGCAATACTTGTTGATGTTTTCAGCACTTAAACTAAATACAAAATTCAAACGGAGTATTTTTTCTTACCCAGCCAATTGAAAATGTGGCAAGGAAAAACTAGTGTAGCAGCACGTTGTCTGGCAGCCCTAGTTATACTGTCGCAAGCGCAGAATCGACGCGTCTAACCTAAAATCTCGGGTTACACATCTAGAATGGAACTCCTACTGGTTTAAGCATGAATGAAATCATTTAGATGTGTCATCGTATGAATAGCTGCTCATTTATCGGCATATACCCACATACTTGACATAGCGGTAGTCATGAACTAGTTAGAAGTCTAATCTAGTCCACCCCTTTAAGTGTTTCTGACAATTACGAGCACCCATATAGAATATAGAGCCTTTTTGCTGAACAAAGGGCAACGTACTGAATGTATATTATGTCGCGCTCGATAATCCTATAATGTCACTGTCTGTACCCAAGCCAAATGTTATACTGAATTACTAAGCAAAGAAAACCAAGAACATTAGCGGTAATACCTATCATTATCACCTGACAACAATCAGTAAATAACCTCGCAAAATTCGTAACTCTAAAGGTTGCGTGTCTCCAGTCAACGAACGACATGGTTATCGATCTGACGACTTTTACACAGACAACGCGATCTCTTGCAGACAGTTTTGATCTTTCCTTTAAACTACTGAAAAAAAGAATGAAACAATACTCACGTTCCACCATAAATACAGTACAGTTCCACTCTCTTTCCCGTCAACGCTTTCTCGACCTTTCTGGTAGTGTACTGACGCACGGGCTCATGCCTGTTCAAGGTAGGCGCAATACCAGTCTGCGTCACTTCCAAATATATCTTGTTGCCAAACTTGTACTCATTCCTGAAGATGGAATTAGCTGTGCAAATGTATGCGAAGTCAACACTCGCGTCGTTACGAGTTACATTCGAAAACCAGAGGTTTCCTTCAGGGTCTAGAGTCATGCGCGAGTTGTTGATTGTTTTGAGTTGTCCCTGGTCGCCTTGCAACATCCAGTAGACTTTGGGTTTAGGGTGACCATCGGGCGGTTCACAAGTGAGTTTGAAAGGTTTGCCTTCTTCTGCCCGAACGACTAGTTGGCTGTCTGTTTCCTTAAAGGAGTTGAGTTCAGCTCGTCGTACGAAGACGCTGTTGGATGCGGCAGTACCCCACTCATTGTATGCGAAGCACTGGTACTGTCCAAGGTCCTCGTCGCGCGGCTGACTAACCACGAGTGTACCGCGTCCAGATTGTTGGGAGATACGGTTATCGTAACTCGTGTATTCGAAGGCCTTGCCGTTTTTAATCCATCTGTACCTGTTTGGACAGAAAAGTTGGGTTTAATCATTTGAATTTTGGGGTGTCCTTAAGGGAATCAATAATTTTCCTACCTCCTACTAAAACTTTACAACCAATTTCACATCATTAGTTTTGATCAGGTAATAAGATCAAATTCGATCTAGCGAGTCATTAAAGGGCATCGTATAAAATCAGAATGCTCGATGTTACTTATATATTTATAGCTGGTATTATATTTCATTCATACTGAATAATACTTTCCTGTTTCAAGTAAAAATATACGACTCCTTTTCGTTTGTGGTTTAATAGGCTAAGGGTAAACCTCTTTAAGGAAATATTGACTCAAAGCTTGCGTGGATATAATACAACAATTAATTAAGTACTCATTATTGTAAAATAAATTAAATAAGGAAGTGAAATACACAATCAATAATTCGGCGCCTATGCGGTTTTCATGCACTTAACCTAAATAAAAATAAGAATAATATGATAATATCGCTACTTAAGGTGAAATTTACGACCTTTTCCCATTTTTACAAGCTTATATTTAGTTTCACCTGTTTACTTTATTTTCGCCATCTGGAAGGAGGAGGATGGAAGAAAGTATGTTTCACCTTAAAAGTAAGAGTATTTTTTGTCTGTGGCCTGTTTGCTTTACATTAAACCCTGAAAGACACACGACTGAGACTCATGTTTTTTAGCAAAATAAATAGTTGTATCTTGTAAAGACGCAGTCCTGCTCGAACATTGGCTTTGAACCCGATCGCAACGCCACCTACTAACTTATTATGAATCTAAACTTTACCGGGTTTAACACAACAAAAAAAGACTTATCTAATTTGGTGCAGTCACTCTGAAATTTTACTATTAAACTATCCAGAAAACTAACTAACGCTTTAAACACCCCGCATTTTCAAGTTTCAAGACTTTGAGCCATCAAATTCTAAAGTAAATCGTCGGAGGGCTTCCGTCTGGCCGCAGGTTCAAGCTTTATGTTTGAACCTAGAACTTATAATTACAGCATTAAGCGTTGTAAACCACAGACGTGACGCAAAGGGGTGTTTGAAGTGATACGCTTACAAAGAAGGTTATTATGAATTGATTGTAATGTATTCAAAGCTACAAACAAGTCGTTAATTTTATAACAAGCAGTAAGTATTTACATTTCGAATAATTTAACAATAAATTCGCGGTTTTCCTTTCGTGATATTAAATAATATTATAAAAACAACACACAATTAAAAAGTGAAAGAATAAAACTGTTGCTGTTTATTGTAAATACATGACTTTTCCTTACTTAAGCTTGTTTTCACTGGTATTACGCAACACAAAAAATGTTTTATTGCAAGCATAAACATCACAAGTTTAAGCTACGACCGATTCTACATACGCTAATCAACGTTATGCTGAGACATCTGTTTCAGGCCTTCCTAAAGATTAATAACAATTCACAACAGAGAGTGACGAACTTCAAAACCTAATTAACCTAATAATTTTTGCGGAAACCGAGAAAATAATGGTGAAACGGTAGTAGTTGCATAGAAAATTGCTTAAGTTTGGCATTATCTAAACAAAAAAACATAATTCACAAGTACAGTCGATCCATGTAAGTTTTCCTACGTAAGTGTCCTCTTCGGTACTTACAATACGACTGATTATCCAGATATAAGTAGGAAGGTGAACAACCTGTCCTGTTTGCAAGCCATAAAAAGGAACTAGGTACAGTAGTTAACCCACTTGGAGCGTACACACATTAGATTAGTGGGGACATAACACATCAGGCGCGCGAAAACTCAGGTAAAGTAGAATGGCTATATCAGGCAACTTACTATAGAAAATAACAAGACTTTAATGTGGATTGATGATAGACTGGGAAGCCAAGGGCGGAGGAAAATGAAGCCTCAGTAAGAAGTGTTAGTAACTTCGGAAATGCAATGCCATTAAGGCTGCTTGCGCGCCCACGTCCTACCGTAGTCGGAGACCGATTTATTTTGTAGGAGAAAAATAGAACGTACTGATGGCGATAGTGCAACGTACAGGTCGTACGAAAAGTCGGTCAGAAATAATATGGTGCATCCCGGCCGATCTGATTATCGGCGCTACGAAAAGTCTGACGTGAGCGGGCAGTCTAACTTCAAGACATTGCTGTTGTTGATTCGCGCAAAAGTATGAAAAGCGTCATTGACGCCGATCCCGTTGTTCAAGAAGTAACCAAATAACTACTAACTAACTTGATATCTCGTTCAAATGGGACAGTGACTGAGGAATTCATTCATGCTTCGAACTTTGTCGTATTGATATTTATTGCGTGTGTTTAAATAAATTGTACAGTTCTTAAAAAAATCCTACGTCTTGTTGTGGTCACACTTTTTATATTAAGTTTACACACATCCTAAATTGCTTTTCAATGAAATTAAAGAAATAAAAATTCGAAGAACGTCGAATACAGAGCTTACGCGCAGGACACTAACTTGTTCAATATAAGTTGGGCATAAGGCAATGAGATCAACACCAACAACATCTATACAAAATGAGAAAAACAGGTTCTTAACCGTCATTTTATTATTATTATTTTGAGCGAATAAGCGTTATTCATACAATCATGACATAATATTTCCGAGTGTGTGTCGCCTCTCGCCTCGAGATGACTGCATTTGAACCAAGGCTGACTCACGCCATACATTATTCATGCCCCGCATTTATTTACTACTAATCTATCTATACTTCGATGAATTGAATGGGCCCTGTTTATTGTTGTTTTTGTATAGGTATTTGCTGGTAAATTAATATTGAAGTTATTCATTCTAATTGTTGCTTGACAAAGGATTATGTTGATGTAGGTAGTGTAAGTAGAGTACAAGCTTTTTGTCATATTGATAATTTATAATGACTGGTTGCTAACATGCTACTATTTGTAAAATACATCTAATTAATTGTAATTTTATCGACTAACAGGATATGCAAAAGTACATCAGTTGGCTTGTTTCAGCGAATGCTTTTCAGTGTAATGACAAAAATTCTGTTTGGTGTCCTTATTCCAAAGATCATTCACGCTTTTCAGGATGAAACCGCAACATATTTACTATTAGAACATTATAATTTTATGACGTAGACGTTGTAGTTAATTTTACTTTTTTTAAAAAAAAACACATTTCATTGTGCTTAATGAAATGTGTTTTTATTTATCTAAAGGAATATTCCAAAATTGGAAAACTTTATGCAAGAGGTAATCTCTGTAATAAATTGATCATTTCATTTCATTAGTAGAAAAAAAATCGGGACAGCAGAAGTTGATCAAATTCAATAAGTTATAGTAGTTAATTCAATAAAATACATAGGTATAAGTATTTCATCCCCGGCGACTCCTAACACAGGCATTATCTGCTTATAAGGAAAAAAAAATATGTGTGACTTGTTGTCCGAATATTCGGAGATATCATAAAATAAAAAAATATATCATGGTCAGCGATGCGAGCCGAAGTCACGCAAGTATGTATGTTAGGTAGAAATGATGAATTTTAATTTGTTTTTTAATTAAGTAAATACTTAGTGATACTTACAATTTATTTTTTTAATCCACGCGAACGATATCACGAGCAACAGTTAGTTCTCAAATATTGGACAGCAAGTCATAAGAAAAACTTACGATGCAGCTTTTGAGGTCAAGTCACTTCAAGTGTAAGTCAAGTTAATTGATATGAACACTATAATCATTATACGACCGTTATCTGCCGCGGGTCATTGATTTCATCCGTTACGAATCATAGTAAATCATAATTTTATATAAAATAGCTTGGAATCTTCGGAGTACGGTATTTATAGTAACAGCGAACTATAAAGTATGAACGAGCATAGAAATGTTAGGTCATCGGCATATAGTGAGTGATGGAAGCAGCAAAAAAACTACACAATATTGGTTTAGTAGTTCTCAATTGTTCAGTTCATTGCGTACCATGTGTTAATATAATAATAATAGTTGGTGGGAATATTAGATACAATTATGGACCCTATCAGGCACAGCATAGATCAAGTAGGAGGGAGGAAGAAGAGCCTGCGCAGGTAGAATTTTATAGATACTATTAAATAGCTTTCAAGTTGCTTATAATTTATCATTTAAGTATTAAGTAGTTTCGTAGGTTGCCACAGACAGATTATCATCTGCCTAGTCTTTTGCAACAGAATACCAGTGTTTTACATGGACGACTGCCTGTCTACCAATGACAGATAACAATCCTATCCTACTGATATTATAAACGCGAAAGTTTGTGAGGATGGACGGATGGATGGATGTTTGTTACTCTTTCACGTAAAAACTACATAATGGATTTTAATTAAATTTGGTATGGAGTTAGCTGACACCCTTGATTAACACATAGGCTACTTTTTATCCCTGTATTCCCACGGAAACGGGAATAGGCTTACCCACACATATCTGGGAAAATGTGTATAGGCAGGCACTGTAGGAATATCTTTGCCTTACCATTTGCGCGATACACAAAATGTTGTTATGTGGCTATGTATTTTTTATGTAATTTTCCATTTAAAACTGTTTCTGTCTATTTATTATATAGGATATTAAATTTCTAGTAAAATTACCCTTCTGAGCTAGCTTAGTAACAACTTAGATGCTTAGTGCTTCTTATTCACAGGGCACAAGTAATGTGTTGAAGACAAGGAAGTGATTTAATCCCTGTTGAGCATTTAAAAGGATTTGGAGTCTAGCGTCTCAATTTACATAAGCCGTGCGAAGAATAATAATTTAATGTGTTTACTTTCTCACCAACAAATAGGAGGAGGAGCTTGTGGCTAAATAATAACAACCAAACGGGTTGATCGAAGGTTATGAGGTCGATCAGTAGATGGGTAACCATTCATAACATTTCAAGACTCCCCATGCCTCGGAAAGCACGTTCAGCAGAAGATTAGACAGTCGTTAGTAGCCCGAAATTCTGACAACTAGTTTAACCAAAGGGGTATTGTGTTACCCATTAACTAGGTGGTGGAGGTCAGACAAGCAGTACCTCTATGTAGAGCACTGGTATTCAGCTGCATCCGGTTAAACTAGAAGCCGACCCCAACATAGTTGGAAAAATGCTCGGGAGACGATAACATTCTCACCAACAAAATCTTTATCACTTACAATTAAATGAACACCTATTTAGCACCTATGAATTTCGCACCTATCAGTATTATACTTTTGGTATTCAATGCATAGATGCTCTGAAAATAAGTGCTCAATCGGGAATACTCCACAGTAAGTTTGTTTGAAACGCTCTAATTTGTAGAACTACCAGTCCGATTTGAAAAAATATTTTTGCATTTGATAACTCAATTCTTGAAGAATTAATTAGCATACCGCTAAGACCCTTAGAAGCGAGTGAAACAGCAGGGTACAGCTAGCAAGTTTATCCACGATTTGAATTCCCCAAATTGACCATAAGTCTTTAGTGTAACCAAAATCAACAGCTATATTGATAAGAGTGCAACACAAATTAAGAGAAAATTATTACGTAAGCGAAAGAGGTCACCTTATGATAACTTTAGAACCGTCCAACAGTTTCAGGCAAGCAAACCGTACTCATAAAATGGTAGACTCAAGTTTCAGATAATAATGAACATTACAAAGGTCAAAGGCTAAATAGTTTAGCTATGAAGTGATGTCCATAAAACGCCATGATAAATCTAACTATTAATAAACACGTGAGTCAATTTGTTTGTCACTCAATCACAGTGCAACGGATGAGGTTTGCGACAGGAAGCTTGCGTCACGGTAAGGATATGCACTAGATACTATCTCGTATGGAAACTAGTTCCCTTGGGAAATTTATGTTAGTATAGTTGTCGCTGGAACTCCCTTACTGTGGGGAGAACCGAGCCCCCTATAATCCATAGTGGTTTAGGGATCGCCAGTGAATGTGTACTTAACATATGTTTACTGATCGCATCAGACGAACTCTCTGCAAACGATGGTGTATTGTGTTACCCTCGGATTCAGATGGCAGGCTTACAAGCTTGTCAAATGGTTTGTAGGTAATTTTCACCTGGCCAATTTGTTTTGCGCATACGTACAGAAATATAGCTGTGAACCCCGATATTGTCGGGTCAACTGATGATGACCGGCCTGACCGGGTTAGTTATAATATTTTTACATACAGAAGATTCTACTGAACGTTTTACAGAAAATGCTCTGGTAATTTCAATAAGCGTACGGCACCGCGCATATAATATCTATTAATTGAATTATTCTGAATGATTCTGATTCCCGTTGGATAAATTTGAAAATTTTGTCTGTTCTGGCTTATTCTCAACACAACGGAGGAGGTTTTGTAGTGGTTTTTAATATCGGTTTTATTTGTTTGAGCTTTACCACACAACTCTTTCATGTAGGTTTATGAACCTATTTGTAAAAATCTTTTTTGTTTGGCAGGGTATACTTCCCATTCAAATTTAATCAAAATAAGTGTAGTATCTTGGTTTTAAAATCAAAATAACGGGAAAAAAGTCATCCAAGCAAACGAAATTGCTTGATATTTCGCATCCTGTGATGACGGAAGTCAGTGGCTTTAGCTTTGTTTTGTTAAATACATGTTTTGTCACCAACATCCGAAGCTTTTGTACACTTTTCTATGTTATACCTTTAAGTGTTTATTTTGTCCGAAGTACTTTTTATTAAGTTTTTATTACAGTGGGACAGCTAAATATAGGCGCGCTATTTTATTTATTCAATGCTCAGCTCAGTATCAAGAAGTTTAACTTGTCCATCAACAAGTTGTTATCGCTTTTTGGCAATAAGGCCACATTGCATCAAAAAAACGCTAGTCTCTTAAAGTTGTAATTTGTAAGTTTTATTTATACTAAAATACTAATATTATAGAGGTATAATTTGTTTGTTTGTTTGTAAGTTTGTATGTAGGGGGTAATTTTCAGAACTAATGGCACTGGTGGAAAGCTAAACTATTCCCGGATGACATAGGCTACTTTTTATCCCTGTAATCCCACGGGAACAGTTACTACGCGGGTGTAACCGCGTGACGTCTGCTAGTGACGTATAAATTTATGAGTAGGTATATGTATTCTATTATATTCCGGCGATGTCACTAGTGTTGCTAAAACAGACCACAACCTTAAGCCAACACCTTTACTACTAATTTTAGTCCTTGTCAGCTGAGCAAATGAGCCGAAAAAAAGCGAATTTTACCAATGAAACTGAACGCAAAAGCACCCCATTTTAAACCGCGTTCAATCTAGTAAAAAGTATTATCACGAACGTTTTCCCCTATTTACCGTCTAAATAAGCAGCTTAACTACGACACGGTATTAAAAACAGCATGATGAATATTTTGTTGGCGTGCACTCTTCCATTGAGGAATTCATAAAAATGTTTAGTGTCGGTCGGCCATCTTTCATTCATAAAGCTGTAAAATATATTCATTATGTATGCGTGTCGCTCTGAAACACTTCTAGTCACGTATTTTAGAGACGTAGTAGACGTAGGTTCCGTAGCCTGATGGTAGAAACGTATCCTTTATAAATTCGTCTTGTCTATCTGTTCGCTTATTTCACAGCAATAACCGGAGATTATTACTACTATAACCAATTATATTATAAGTAAAAAGGTGTAGATAGGTTACCTAAACAACATTCTATCTTCAAAAACGGCACACTAACGCACGCACGCGTCCTTTGACGCAACGTGACACTGAGGTCAAGTGTGGCTAGTTAGCCACATTTTAACGTGTCGCTTGCTGAGCGCTTATAACCTATATACACCCTTTACTTACAATACCTATCATTGCCTATAACTATTACATTTTAAAGAAGATTATGTTGGAACGAGTTCTTTTTTAACCGACTTCAAAAAAAGGAGGAGGTTCTCAATTCGGTTGTATATTTTTTTTTTTTTTTAGGGTTTGTTACCTCAGTACTCTGTCATTTATGGACCGATATTCAAAATTATTTTTTTGTTTGATAGGGTATACTAACAGATTGGTCCCATTTGTATCAAAACTCATACCTGATGAGGGATCTTCGAGGAATTGAGGGAACTCTTCAAAAAATATAGGCACACATGCACCGATTTCAACATTTTTAGTAACAAATCAAGCATTTTCATTTAGAAAGTATCATTTGGTGAAGAAAAACTGATGAAGAAGACAGGCAACGGAACTCTTCAATGCATAACAGCAAATTATTCGCGATTGCTATAGTCAGATGTTTATGCTGAGCTTTTGTAATTCCACAAAATAACATTACGCCATTCTATTTTAAAAGGGGCCGGCAGAGATGTACAGATTAATGTTTAGACATAGAACTTCTTTAGCAATTGTTATCCAATTTCAATGATTCTTTCAAGTTTTGAAAGACTTTCTTTACATACAAAGAAACTAAAAACTACAAAATAAAAACTTTTTTACAAAAAAAAACAACCGACTTCTTAAAAAAAAACTAACAGGTGAAAAATAACTCCAGTTTCGGAAGTCGGTGGCCAATAATGAACAAAACAAAACCACCAAAGCCGCAGACTTCCGAAACTGGAGTTATTTTTCACCTATTAGTTTTTTTTTAAGAAGTCGGTTGTTTTTTTTTTAATTTTTGGTTTCTTTAATGGTAGAAATAACGTACCTACTATATTTTTCAGTGTTAACAATACTAATAAAAACAAGCTTTTGTTTGCTACCATTAAAATTAATATTGAGCATGCGAATATATTTATTTCGAATACGGAAAACAAACACAAAAGTAGTAAATAGCATGTCTTTTACCTTTTATAAGGTTCGTTTGCTTTAAATTAATGAAATGTAAGATACTGAAAGAATGCAAGACTAGAAACTATCGAATTAACTCTGCTATTGAGTAAACTATCACTTGCTTCAAAATTGGTGAAAAAAAAACATCTTGAGGAAACCGGCATGCCTGCAGGGCTAGCATGGGCTGGGGATATAACTTTTATCCACCGGTTATTTCCACTGACAAGGGATACAATTATCTTATCCACCTGCCAAAGCACGGCAACAGGGGGAAAGAGAATTATATCACTTTTTTACATTAGACGTGGATACTCATCCACGGCTTATAGCATGGCGACTAGTGAAAGATTTCGCGATTTGAGCAATCCCAATTGACAAAAAAACAAAATAAATATCCAGTACAGATGTAATAAAACTATGAAAGTACTTTGGTTCACATGACATTCTCGACTATTGTGTAATTTCATAAAAGTTTTCTTATAATGGCGATAATTTCGAGGACAAGCGTTTCCCCTGGTTTATCCCCGTGAATAGTTTATCCACCCATGTCGCCATGCTTTGAGGGTGGATAAAAATGACAGAGGGGAATAGTATTTTATCCTCTCCCCGTGGAAAGAATATCTCCGGCCATGCTAGCCCTGCTGGGAGATGTTTCCCAATCATATGTGAAGCCAATTCAGAGGCCCATGGTCGGTGTAAACTTTGACACCAGGGGCTCGAGTCTGCTATTGCAAACGTGTCTCAATGACCGGGTATTGATCGAATATTTGACATCTTTGACAGTTTTTGCAATTGCAATAGCAGACTCGATCCCCAGGTTAGTAACTAACTACCCGAAAAACAGAGACAGTGCTCCAGCACGAATGACATGTTCTATATTGACAAGTTCAAAGCTTTAAATATAAATAAAATAAATAAATAATACTTTATTGATATAAATGCCTTAAACTAGCTTAATGTCTTGCATCAGTTTTCAATAAATTTGAGGCGCCTAATAAATTAAACCCAGACTAATAAACTAGGAATACCCGTGACTTAGGAGTCAGTGTTCTACTGCCACTAGGACACTATAAACCCTTACTTATGCAATTTAAGGTCTGGCAAGCTGATGTTACACAAAAAAAAATAGGTATTATTTTGTGTAACATCAGCTTGCCAGCCTTTAATAAAACTAAACTATTAATAGTCTAGTCACACATTGTACCATAGAGGATATTCAATCACAATCGTTTCTTTCGTTCAAAATTGACCTCTCGTTATTGTTCAAAGAAAATTGTTGAGTATGTTAAAGCAAACAGTTACAATAATATTTGTAACTCGATTTCTCATGTTACGAAAAACACAATACATTACAATGCTATAGTTGTGTGAATCACCGCAATTCATATTTAGTCATTTGTGTCCTATAGAAATGGTGACTGGCGTGGTAGACCAGATATAATGAAGCAACTTTTGTGGACTGCCCCAAGTAGGTACATTGGCATAACATTCGACAAATTGAAATGGCAAAGGGGGATCTCTATTTTAGCTTCCTTCAACCAGAAGAGATTGAAATAATACCTTCCGGGCAAAGGCTTCTTCTCATACAAAGAGGGCACGAGCATGTGGTCATTATGGTTCTAACCACATTTATTTAGCTCAATTCTCAATTATAAAACACTAGTTTTGTGGTAGATGCGTACGCGTCTGCTCAGCTGAACGAACGCGTACGCATCTAGTACTAAACCGGTGTTTTATTTGGGCTAAAGCTGAATAGAGCTGAATAAATGTTGTAAGTCTCCTTTTCACCACATGCTAGCCTCACGCCGGGTCGACGATAACAGGCTTCGTAGAAACACTAGAAGTTACAACAAATAGTTGTAACTCCTAGTGTTCTCACGATGTCTTCCTCCATTGATGTCAGTGATGATATAGGAGAAGGACATTTAAGTTTAATTAGATGCATTGGTACCTACTTGCCCGGACTTGAAACCAAAACCTCATGCATTAGAAGAAGCCAACTCCACTCCTCTTAAGTCGTTTACATAAAAAATAGCGTAAAGTATAATTCATATATTTTAAATCAAAAGAAGATCAATTTCACAGCGCAATCTTTTTAAACGCCAAACATTTACTGTTTCGATCGAATTGTCTATCAAAAATGCTGAAGAAAAAACTGACTTCTCAAGGTTCTGCAATCGTAGACGGCTAGACCCGTCTGTATCTCGAATCGGTACCTACATACTGACTGGATAATCTAAAACTGAGAACATTTACGACTTTACACTTAAGATTCTAAATAAAACAAGGTGACGTACTTAGGAGCCGGTTCGCCTTCAGCCTCGCATTCTATGATGAACGGCTTGTCCACTTCGCCGGGCTGCGCTACTTGGAACAGAATCTCCTCTTGTAACGGCTGCTTGACGATCTTCGGCGGTGACGACACTGAAGACAAATGTGAACGTTATGACGTCATTGTAATGATGGAACTGACTTAAAATTGGGTTTACTTATTTCATTTTTTGTCCCCTATCACATGGAACTTAGGGCCGGCGCAGTCCTAGCAGAGCACAGTAAAGAGTTTTTTTTTTATTTTGATTAAACATTCAATATCACCGTTGCGTCTCTCCAAATAAAAAAGAAAATAAACTTCGCACTCCATCAGCATGAATGCTCTCGGATTAATGGTAGTTCATTTATTTTCTACTCTATTTTAACCACAACAAGGATGATAATTTTTTACCAGTTAACTCCCGCATTGCTGCGCTTCGCCAGATGTGCGCTGGCCAAAGAGATTTAAAATACTATAGAGCGGGCATGTCAAGGGAATGTCATAGAAAAAATTTGATCCCATGTCTCTGTAACGCCATCTAGAATAATATATGAATATTGGAGCGGCAGCGGAGCGTACTACAAAAAACTCATAGACTTGTATCCAGCAGGACACACTTTTTCGGACGAAAATTTTGTTCGTGATGTCCGGTCTATAGGTATTGAATGTCTTTGGCGCTGGCCTTTCAACTCAACTAGGGAAACGTCAGTGCACTATTAAGTAAGTACACCTATGTTTAACCGTTCGAGGAATACATTTAAAAATCACCCCATAGTCCCATACAAATGTAAAGCTGTTTGATTGATAGTTCCCTTCACTCAAGTTTCCAGGTGGTGATTGTAAAAGAAGCAAACTGCTGATGATGTTATCATTTCATTAATTTTATAGGCATTTAAAAAAATCTGGGTAATTTTAACAAAATGCAATTCATCTTTTATTTTATTAGGTACTATTGGAAGAGATTAAAATAAAAGTTATCTCTTTATTCAGTCTTATAATAATTCTTGTATGCATGACAAATAATATAATCTTATTCGCTAAAAAAACAAATACGTAAGCTCTAATTTTAGAATATCTTTTCACTGTAACCTGCTGTAACCTTCACCTTGAACTTTTTAACTCAAAATTATCAACTGTTTCTGTGGAGTATTCCCACCTATTTTTTGAGCACCTATGCATTTAGCACCAAAGGTATTCCCATTTCCCATAGGTTAATGCATAGGTGCTCAAACGGGAATACTCCGTTTCTGTAACTATCAGTACTTTTTTAAGATTTTTGCGACAGAATCTAGGCTCAAGTTAGGATATATTTTTATATTACAGAGGCTAACACATCAAGCTACCCCAATGTGATGAATTTCTTTGATAGTTTTTCAACTTCATTGCATATTTTTCCAATTGAACATCAATTCAATTGGAAAAATATGACAGTTTCGGGTGGCTTGATGTGCTGGTGTCAGTTCATGTAGATGCAATTTTTAAAACAACTTTTTTGCCATAAAACCTTGAAAAGAAAATAGTTAAGTTACATACAAAGCTATTTTGTGGGAGAGTTCACCTTTGTAAACGGTAAATACTTGTCTCAGCTGTTCTCAAATGTCAAGGTATTTACATAACATTGGGTTAGGTCAGTGTTTCAGTGCCAGTTTACTGCCCAGCCCTTATGATCTCATACATTTGGCCTATAAGTTAACAAGGTTTTTAAGATTTGAGCTACAGTAACGCATGGCCAAATCCGGGGAACTTAATAATCATTTTTAAGAGTCTAAAAATAAAACCTATCAATTGTTTCAAATCAATGATCTCTTTTTAATGCAATACTGAAGAGAGTTACAAGAATATGTTGGTCAAAGATAGTAAATGCATGCAGATTGCATTATGATCCATTTGGCACTGGTACCTACTCCAATCAGAGGCCTACATACTACCTGCCAATCTTTGATAGCGGCCCTATGTTCCGGCTGCCAATAATGATGAGAACAATATATCAACAATACATACAAAATGAAAAATTATGCTGATTTCCGAGTCAAGCTTTGCATACAATAACATGTCTTCTTTGTGTTGTATGCTTCTAAAATGTCTAGACTTATGTATATGAACATTGAACATTGCCAAGGTGACTGAAAAGAAATCTTGACACATACTTAAGTATGGATTTCAGCATGTATTTAGTGTATAGAACCTAATCCATCTTGACATGGTCTTGATACTTAAACATAACTGGTGAAATGTGGGTGTACTACCAGGTACACCTCTGCCTAGCCCTTTGGGAATTACAGGCGTGACGTCATGTTATGTTCTTGATACGTGAACATCAGAAATAAATGGTTTCTTAAGGTTAACTTCCCCAATCTGTTTAAGTTGCAAGTTAATAGGCTTGTTTTAGGTAAGCTTGTTCCATTGTCAACCTCATCTCTGACTGCAGGACAAGATTGAGGTCAAGAGTAGACCCATTTTATATATAAAAAAAACGTATAGAATAGAATAGAATAGAATAGAATACTCTTTATTGTAAACCATAAAAACTAAGAAATTATAATTTTAAGGGGTACAGACGGTAATACAATGGGCGGCCTTATCGCTAAAAGCGATCTCTTACAGACAACCTTTGGATGGACTTGATAGTGGAGGAGAAAAGATGAGTAGGCAGTGTGTGGTGTACTAGATACATACATATATACCATACAAGACTATTTGAATAGACATACATAATAAGTACAACTAGTATAGGTACTTATCAGACCAATGTGTTGCTAGGGAGTTTTCTGAGCCTCTACTTTCTAGCATAAACACTAATATGCAGTAAAGGGCTGTTGTTTTGTGAGACTGTCTAATACATTTCAACATTAAATTAAATTCTCATTCTAACTTGAACAAGTGATGTTTGATTCATATTTTCTTTCAAGGGTCGGTCAAAATTACATATAATGGATTGAAAAAGCAGTATTGATACCTGACTGGATTTGGACCCACAAGTTTTTATGTATGTGAAACAAGGCCTTATCAGTTGGTCCATTATGGAATAAGAGACCAATGTTTTGCTTTGTCTGTTTCTACTTCTTATTAAAATTGGATCAAAGACAACAATGATCAACAAGCAGGTAGGTATTATGTAGTCCAGAAGTATTTAGTTAATTTGATTGCATCAAGCTGGAAAAAGCCCTTTTCTTAAATTATCAGAATAATTATGTTGATTACATTTAGTTTACTTCAACATTAGTATGAAGCGATAAATAATGTAATTGGCAAGAAACAATTATTTCATAACATAATTTGCAAGTTAAATATTTGCCGAGTTACTTATTCTCACTCAACATGATATTTATACTGTGGCTCTTGACTTTTTTTATTGTTAATAATATGATATTAATTTTCAAGTTGTGTTTTGTAAAGCATCAACCAAAACTGAGCCTTCATATTTTCAAATAAACAATTCTAAATATCAAATGCAAAGTATCAGCTATCATTACAGGCCATCAAAACAATTTGCATCTTTTAAAGTATAAAACAAAAGCTGATAAAATCTATTTGAGTATGTATATTAAAAGGTGGGTAGCCCATAGTTACATTCAATAAATTTATGACATCAAAATCTTGATCACGGCATGAGCAAGGACAAAACAATGTTGTCAATTACAAATCTGGCATGTAGACTACTAAATTAAGATATGATATGATGCTGTGAGTAATACCACCATTTAAGCCGTCAAGAATTTGAGGAGTAGCCATGGGCTTACTTACGTAATTGAAAATGGAAGCCATGTGGCTTGGTTTAATAATAATAAAAATGGTTTGGGCTCAAATCTTTCAGACATAGGTACTGCATTATTTTTTTCTAAATAATTAACTCTCAGCAAAACTTTTGGTTGACCAGGCACAAATAGCCTGAACGCAGTAAAAAATAAATAATATGAGTAGTGTACTTTCAGTACTCATTGTTAAAAGCAATGATGGTAACAGTGAGACAGTTGTACATATCAACAAGTCTGTGTCATTACTTAATTATTCATAGGGGATGGTGCTACTGAGAAAAAGTTGAATTAAATAAGGCTAGTTATGCTTTAAACAAGGGATATTTCAAAAGTAACGATAAATAACATAAACAAATATGTAAATAATACTCACGTAACGCCGCTGCACTTGATAATAACGCGATGAAACACAGTAATCTTGTTGTACCCATCTTTACAGGTCTCCTACTTCGTAGTACTCGTGTATCTAACAAGAAATCAAATATACCACTTTAAAACTTATTAAAACACATTTCTCCGGCACACATGTTCAACGCACTCGATGACCTAATCCGAATAAAGCTTGGACCACAATGACAACACCCACTAAAAATAGCAACATCATACACTAAATTGACGACCTCCTATGACACAAAAACTTGTTACGCAAACTTAAAAAGTACCGCAATTCCCTTAGCCCTTAAAGTTACACGGTTTCACAACAGGCTAACGCTTGAAAACCCGCACAAACTCACTATTTGTTGCCGTACACGGCAAATCAATAATTGCATTCCGATAATGCTAACTCGATTAAATCTTAACTTAGATTACGTTTATACAATTGAACTAGTGCAAATTATTACCTAAATGCTTGTTTTTATAACAATATCATCGCGAAAACCAACTGAAATAATAAAATTACGGATATTTAAGGCGGGGCCTCTGAGATTCGCTGTCGTTCGTTCGTTCAGCAATTGACGGTTCAATGACTGGCTTGGCATAGACAGCGATTCGTTTTTAATGTCCGTGACCGTTTTATATGCTATCTCTGTTGCACTCGGAGGGAAGGCTACTTCATTTTCTTTTTTTAGGCGGGCATAGACAAACCACTGGTGGAAGTTTTGTTGAACGTTTAGAAATAATATAATTTTATTTCAAATGTAGAGGCCCTCTTGCAAAATGATTAAAAGTTATAGAAAGTTAAACTTTATCCAATCCTTGCTACAAAAATAAATATATCGGCAAAGAGTGTATCGGTTTTATTTCAAATGTATGAACATACTTTTATTCATCCAATTTCTATTTAGCAAAACAAATAAGATAAAAATCAAGTTAAACCGCACTGGAAAATAAATACTATTCTAGAAACTAACGTAGGTAAAATAAACGGTAAAATCTTTTATTCGTAAGTATTTATTGTTACAAGACATCATGAGCGATTATGATTTATGTCCAATAGGAACTAGATAACAACCTCTACTTTAATCCGCGTATTTGAATAAAGAGCCATTTTATTTTTCTTTTTTTTCTAATTAATTTCAAGGGAAATACGGAGTGAGAGTGTCATATTAGGATGATTTGAATAAAATCTGACGTTCAATCTGATTATATGCATTTATTTTAGAAATAGTAGAAAATGTGAGAACTAGAATGGTTAAATAAATGATTCGTTTGATTACTATCAGTTTATTATACAGCTTAACCTAGCTAATACCGACACTACAGACATCTTGTTAAAACGGGACAGGAACAGGAAGTGTAGAGCGTGGTTGACATTAGAACACAGTCACACAGATAATAAAATACTTCAACACTCCCTCTCAATTTTAAGTTACAATATTTTTTCTAACATTATTACAACTTCAAATTGCTACACGAAACAAAATCATATATATATATTTTTAATCTTATGGTAACACTAAAGTGACAGTATCTTAACATTTGACATGAGTGACATTTCTAGTTTGACATTTCTACATAACCTCAAATATAATCAAAATAAACAAAGGCTAAAGTTCAATTAAACAAATTAGCACGAAAATAATTATGTTTTACACTACACAAGGGCTTTGTCATAATGTCCGATGTATTTTCACAAGAACTCACGTATTTCACTGTAATTAAATTTCGAGCAATAATGTCTTTTATGAAATGAAACTTTATGTCTATGTGTTTTGAATATCGCGTATTTTCACTGTTCATAATCATTTTTATAGCACTTTGATTGTCCACTTTTAGTTCAACACTGCACTGATCATTAAAGTCTTTTGCCAAACCATGAATAAACAGGAGTTCACTCGCACACATGGCTGCAGAAGTATACTCAGCTTCGGCAGTACTAAGCGCAACAGACTGTTGCTTCTTGGAAGACCATGAGATCAAATTGCCTTGGTGATAGATGACCATACCACTGACACTTTTTCTGTCTGTCTTATCACCAGCCCAGTCTGCATCTGAAAAGGCTGAAATTAGAGAAAGATTGCTATTATCTTCTTTCTTCTTATGGTAAGTCAATTCCATATCTTTAGTTGCATTTAAATAATGCAATATTCTCTTTGCTGCAGTCCACAAGCTTCTTGTAGGCTTGTCAAGGTATCTACTCAAAAATGAAGTAGCAAAGGTAATATCCGGTCTGCTGATTGTTGCCAGGTAATTTAGGCATCCCATAAGCTCTCTGTATGGTACATTATTAATCTGTTCTTCTTTTTCAGGTGCTTGGAAGCCGCTCTCCATCGGTGTCTTTGATTCTCTGCAGTTCACCATATTAAACTTTGCAATTATATTTTCAATAAAACGCTTTTGTGATAACTTTATTGTGTTGTTATTTTGCTGTATCTCAATACCTAAAAAGTTACTTATTCTTCCCAAGTTTTTGGCTTTAAATTCTTCTTGCAATAGTTTAATCACATTATTTACTTCTTTTTCATTTCCCATCAACATTATATCGTCAACAAATAGTACAAGCCATATATTCTTGCCTGAGTAGAGACATATATCATTTTTGGATCTTGTCATATTTATTTTCTTGCAAAATGTATCAAATGTTTTATTCCAACATTTTGGCGATTCTTTTAGGCCATATAAAGCTTTATTAAGTCTTAAGACTGTTCCTTCCTTGTTATTTTGCACATTTACTCCCTCTGGAACTTTAATGTACACTTCTGTTTCTAATTTTCCATTTAGAAATGCTGTAGGTATATCTAATTGATTTATTTTCCAGTCATTGTTCACTGCTTGTGATAATCCCATTCTTATGGTAGTTAGTTTTGCCACAGGAGCATATACATAGTCTTCAATTGTTTGTTGGAATCCTCGGGCAACTAACCTCGCTTTTCTGGTTCCATCTGATTTGGTCTTAAAAATCCATTTTGTGTCTATTGTTTTACATCCTTTTGGTAGTTCTGTTTCTGACCATGTTTCTTGTTCTTCTAATGATTTTATTTCATTTATTACTGCAGTTTTCCATTCAATACTCTGTTCTATAGCTTCTTTGTATGTTACCGGGTCGCTTACACTGGATAATAAGCAGTATGCTTCATAAGTCTCATAATCATTTAACCGCTGTGGTTTTCTCACTTCTCTTCCTGACTTAGTACATATATTTTGACTACTTTTGTCTTCTCTATTTTCGTGTTGTTCTATCTCTTCAACTTCTCCTGGGATTGTATCATCTAATATTTCTTCATTCAAATATTGTGGTTTCTTTTCTTCTGTATACTTTATATTTGTTTCATCAAATCTTACATCTCGCGATATTATTATCAAGTTTGTGTTGGGATCCCATACTTTATAACCATTTATAGCATATCCCACCATTCTAGCTGGAGTTGCTCTGCTTGATAGCTTATCTTGTTTAGGCATTATGTGTACCCAAGCTTTACTTCCAAAAATCTTTATCATTTGCAGATTACATTCTTTCTTCATTTCCTTGGCTGGTACTTTGTCTTGTATAGATGAACATGGTGAGCGATTAATTAGGAATGTGGCTGTTAATACAGCATGTCCCCAGAGGTGTCTCGGCAGATTAGACTCATCCAACATTGTTCTTGCTTTGTCATAAATTGTTCTATTCATCCTTTCAGCTTTGCCGTTTTGTTGCGGACTGTATTTCTGGGTATACTCTATCCTAATTCCTTTGTTTGTGCAGAAATCTTTTAATGAGTTTGCCGTAAACTCACCACCATTATCACATCTGACTCTTTTGACTTTCACTTCCATTTGTCTTTCCATTTCCTTTATGTATGATATCAGCTTTCCTGTTGCTTCAGATTTATGCGTCAACAAATATGTCTGTGTGAAGTGACTGTGATCATCAATTATTGTTTGGAAATACCTATAGCCTTCTGTAGTTGGCACTCTAGTAGGACCTGCTATATCTGTATGTATCAATTCACCAATTTTACTTGATCTTGGTCTCTGTAGCCTTTTGAATGGCAATCTTGTTGCTTTATTTTTCATGCATGGCTCACATGGTTCTGTACTAAATGGTAATCCTAATATAGCCAATTTCTTTCTACACATATGACCAAATCTTTTATGCCATACATTAATGTTATCTTCTGTCAACTGACATGAATGCGCATCATTTTCAATATTTATTTTTACATCAAATGTATATAGCTGTCCCTTTTTCACTCCATGATAGGTTTCATTTTGGTGCTTTATTAGTAATTTACCTTTTCTAAAAATTACTTCCATTTTTCTTTCTACTAATTTACTAACCGATAGCAAGTTAGTACTGAGACCAGGTACTATTACAGCTTCTATTTTAATCCTTTTATTATTGTGAGTGGCTACTAAAATTCCCTTCTGTGTAGCTGTAAGGGTCTGTCCATTTGCTATTTTTATATTTAACTTTTGTGGCAAGTTTTCTACATCTGTCATATATTTTGAGTACTGTTCTTGTACAAAATGTTGAGTGGCACCGGAGTCAACAATAAAAGAAATAGTGTTTGCCATGTCTTTGGCAGTTAGCGCCTGCTCCGACGCTATAAACATGCTCTCCTCTTGTGCAGGATGAGCTGCTTCTCCTCTGCCCCTGGGACTTCTGTAGCCCCGTCCCCGGCCTCTGCTCAACATCCGGCACTCATACGACTTGTGGCCCTTCTTCTTACATTTGTAGCAAATCACATGCGTGCTTCTGCTTACAAATGATGTTTCATCTTTTACATTCGATTCCTGGGACTTTCTTACTTCGTGGTCCAGCAATTTTGTCCGGACAAATTCTAGAGATAGGTCTGTGTTAACAGTTTCGATTGCAGTTATAACATTGTTATACTCCTCTCCAAGCCCCGTTAGGAGGTAACAGACTTTATCGCATTCTGCTATCTTTTCATCCGATACTTCTAATTCCCGAATCAGATTTTCGTATTTTGCAAAATATTCCTCCAAGCTGCCATCTTGCTTTAAAGTCAATAGTTTTCTTCGAAGAGTGATTTTTGATATCACACTTTTTCTTTGAAATGTGATTTTCAAGGAGTTCATCATTTCATTCGCCGTTGAACAATCTTTAACCAGGTTTAAATGCCTATCCGTTAGGCATTGCACTATTAAACTTCTTGCCTTCGCATCCAAGTTCTTCTTATTTTCTTCTATCTCTTTTGTCTCTGTTATCTCTTTTAGGCCTCTTTCATCTAATAAGCATTGTACTCTGAAGAGCCAATTTCCGAAAGATTCGGCTTTTAGCTGTGGAAAATTTATTATCTTTGCCGGCGTGGTCTCCATTGTGCTCTGAAAACGCGCTCGGTAAACCAAACTGAATACTCAACTATATTCCTAGCTCAACTAATAAGGCGTCTGGGCCCATAACCTGTGAGAACTAGAATGGTTAAATAAATGATTCGTTTGATTACTATCAGTTTATTATACAGCTTAACCTAGCTAATACCGACACTACAGACATCTTGTTAAAACGGGACAGGAACAGGAAGTGTAGAGCGTGGTTGACATTAGAACACAGTCACACAGATAATAAAATACTTCAACAGAAAATTATAGTCTGACATATTAAACTTTTTTCATTATTATTTTAATATTATCTTTATGTAAAAGTCCATCAGGACTAAGAATATATTAGTTAGTCTCTTCCATAGATATTATTTTCATCTCATACAAAATTGCTGATTACACTAATCATGGGTAAGTACAATAGCTTTGTTATTGTATTAATATGTATTAAAAAAAATATACTTACAATCATTGGCACGTATGTCACTAAACTTCTCCTAAACCGTTGGACTTTTTCGTGAGTCCCTGGATGGTTTAGTTTCACAATGTGACCCGGTAGGTGGCACTGTTCTGGCAAGACAGCTCGTATCGCGTATACTCGTAGTCACAGAGCATGTAACTTTAAGTACCTAATGTGGTAACTTTTGAACAGAAAAACACAACAACTTAATTTTGGCTCCTGGGAAGTCCCAGGAGCCAAAATTAAGTTGTTGTGTTTTTCTGTTCAAAGCTCAAGTGAGCTTGAGCTCAGAACCTCATGACAAACCCCAGCCACTGTGACATTATCAAAGACTATGGTTACTTACGATTTAATATTAAACTAGCTGTGCCCCGCGGGATCACCTACTAGCTACTACGAGCCTGAGCATGATTTTAAATCGCTTGTATTATAGAACTAACCTTCCTCACGGTAATTATCAATAAGATTTTTCTAATTCTACCAGGTAATTCCAGAGATTAGCGTGTTCTGACAAAGAAATTTAAAAAGCTCTTCAGCATTGTTTTATTATTTTATATTGATTGAATTCTACCATTTACAGGTGACCAACCCCAACACAATCTAAGACCGACGCATAGTTTCAGCATTCAAGCATCCAAACATTCAGGACACGCTAAAAACTTTTGTAAATCAGAAGTTGATGTTGTCTCTCTAAAACAACATATAGACACGAACAACTCTCGAAATACCGATATTAATGCGAACTGCTCCTTGAGAGGCCTTGGAGAGTACTACAAAAAATATGAACACGATGAAGTGCCTGTTAAAGATTCAAATCTGATAGATATTCCAAAAACACGAGACAGATCTTTAACTAATTCCGAACTCGATAAATTGGAGTCTAAAATTTTCAAAAACATATCACAAGAACTTCACACTAACGACGATCATTCCAGAAGTAGTTTGGAATCAAATATAAAATTTTTCAAAACGACTGTTCTTGAGATATTTGATAACTTCTATGCAAGCATGCGCGACTACGAGCTTTATAAAAGAAGATTTTACGAAATACTTGGAAAGAATAAAGAGGATGCTGTTGCTGACATGGAAGACTTCATAAAGGATATGATACAGCATATAATGTCTTCGGAGACTTTAATTTCAAGTGATGGCAGGAAAACCAATGATGTTGCATCTCTGTCTTGCAACAAAGAAATTATATCGATAGAAGGAAGGAACCCCAATGATCAAGAGTCCTTGTCATTAAGTGACAAAGACAATTCGAATTATACTGACGGAGCAAAATCCACCGATTTAGCGTCTTTGTCATTCAAAGACAAACAAACAAATGTTAGCACCTTCGACGATGAATCGAGTTATGATACAAACAATTCAGCAATGGAAAATTTACATTCGGTATTCGAAGCTTACAAAAACGATAATTACCTTACGGACTCGACATTAGAAGATAATCCCTCAAAAGCCAAAAGCCCTCCTGCTAATAAGGACGAAATCTTTAACATTTTTCTTCTAAGTGGGAATCCATGTGTACAAATTAAAATAAATGAGCGTAATCTTTTATCTGAAATTAATTTAAAGGAGACGGTTAAAGAACCAGATGGTAGTAAACACGTTGCGTCTGCAGAGAACATTGAGAGGCTGGCTGCCAAGAAGATGGAGATGGAAAAGTATGTTGAGCAAGAACAACATGACTACAACATGCCCGATAGAGAAATACCTGTAAAAGTTTCCTACGCGAAGAAAAACATATATCTCAATGAGGACTTTTCCCATGAGCGCTATAATGAAAAATCATTTATAGCTAAACTTTGTAACTTTTTGTGCAGAAAATGTCGTAAAACTACTTGAAGTTGGTGTTGTGTACTTTTTGAATAAAAAAAACATTAAACGTTCATAAAACATATCCTACTTTGTTATGTAGTAGATAAATAATAGAACCAGAAACAAAATGACAATTCATCGTAGCCATGTAACCAAGGAACAGAAGTTGGGCAGGCCTAGCATACTTCTTTCTTTCTCATCTTTTCTGACTAGCTACTATACTACATTTGCCTAATCTAAATATCCTTCAACTTTAAAACGTCAAGAATGAAAATCGAGAAACCGAGCGACTTCCAACTCTCCGATACCTATAATAATATTTTTTTGGCTGTCTGATTGTTGGATCATGCTGGAGTGGTAGAGCTGTACACTTTGGTCACACGTCTTGGGGTATTCTTAACATTCGCCATGTTTGCAGGCTAGCTAGGTTTTTTTAAGCCAAGCTTGTAGCACTATCTTGGTAGTACTTGTTGCTGACTATCAGCAAAAAGGAGGTGTGGTATATAATTTTTTAACTACTTAAATGCGTTCATAATTATTTAACAAATACTTTATTGTGGACTAGACAAAGAATAGAAACAAGTTACAAAATCACGATTCACCACATTCTTCAAAATTGATTATATACCACCTCATCATAGCTATGTGTTTACTAAGTTGCAGCGCGAATTCTTTCTTCATGTGCAAAAATTCCCTAATGACGGGCAGATCTAGCATAACGAAGGCTTGGCCATCTATCTCTTCTTGCTTCATCTTGTCTGCAATAAGTTTGCAATCGTCAGTGTTGCTTAAGTACGCGTATACGTCATCGACTGACCAGTCTAACGGGTTCGGAGACAGCTTCAGTTTCCCCTTCATCCAGGACATCGCCATATCCTTCTCGAACATTTTGTTATCGGACGGCAGAGGGTCGTAAGTGTTGAATTTCAACTTTTTTAGTTCTGGTTCCTCGGAGTCTGAAACGTCGGAAATGTTTTTGGCATCTCTAGAGTTGGAACTGCTCTCGTTGGTCTCGTTTTCCGTGTCGCTGTCTTGCGAGTTTGATTTCTTGACACAGGTATTGCTGTATATTGTCTGCACGTCCTTTTTGTTCCAGTGCGACTCTTTAATTTGGAGCGCGAAGTTAGGAAGTTTGGCGCCGCGTGTCTTCATCTCCAGCTTGGGATAGCTGTGCTTGGCGCGGCGCGCGCGGCGGGCGGGGCCGGGCGAGTCGGGCGTGGCGGGGCGCGTGGCGGGCGACGCGGGCCGCGTGCCGGGCTCGGACGGCGGCGTGGAGCCGGCGCTGTGCGAGCTCTCCACTGACTCCACATCCTTGTTGCTCTCGCTCTCCTGCGAGGGTTGAAGCCCTTTTTCTTTCTTTTCTGGAGCAGCCTTCTTCTTTTTCCTTCGGCCATTGAGGCTGCCTTTGGGTCTACCTCGGCGTTCGGTGCTATGATCTGAAATTTATAATTTTGTTTATTAATAAATTGTAGGGTTTCGGACTATTTGTTTTGATATAAGTGATTTTTAAATTAATCTGTGAAATTCACTTATCACAAAGTGACAGTAATCTTAAAAATGGCTTAGTCATAAAGATTTAAAACACTTTTTAGACCGGGACCCACACTACAGACAACTGACGTCATCTCTATGACCGTCATAATTTCACAGTACAAATGAGTGACGGGATGTCATGTCAGTGAGTTAAAAAAAAAAAAGTCAAAAGTTTTAGTTTTCTTTTTATGCTTGATTAACACTAAAAACTTCACTAAAGCATTTGCCATATTTTTAAATCAATTTTATGGTTTTTTTTTTACTTTTCGTACTTTTGTGTTGTTTAGAAATAAGAGTTACATTTATAATTATCGTTTTTCAACTTTATGTCAAAAAGAATAAGGTTCATATTCAATTGGGAAATTTTGACACATTGGGGTAACTTGATGTGCTGGCGTCTGTACATTGTACAAGCTGTAGGTATTCGTACTATAGAGCTAGGTTACAAATAGATTCAGATAAGAATCACAACAATTATACTCATAGAGAAGATTACTTTGACGTGTTAAAAGTGAGACTTACGGAAGGTAGACTTGTCGACTTGCTGGCAGTCGTTGGGGCACGTGACGGTCTCCGTGGGCCCGAACAGGCACGGGCACGCCTGCAGGCGCCGGCACACGGCGCGACAGAACGGCGCCACCTGCGCCGCGCCGCGCGCTATCGGCACGTACGCGTGGTACGTACTCGACTTCAGTCTGCAACGGAGAAACGCGTACAATGAAAACATTGCATATTCATACTGTCAAGACAAAAATGTGATTGAAATAACGTAATTATCACACCTTTGTTCCCCGAAGATAGATAAATAGATAAAACATTTATTCAGTACACACAAAAGACACAGACAAACACACAATACAAAATCAAAAGTGATAAAACAATGAGCGATTAACAGTGTGCGGTGTGCGTCTCAAGTCTGCACCAAATGGGAGTCCAGCTCAGCATGAAGGATCAAGTAGAGATGAACCTGTAGGAAACCTACATTTCACCAGTTATATCAAAGTCCCATGTTATAGGGGGCGAGCTTATTGTCATTAAACGGGCACAAACCCAGACCGAATGCTGCTATTGATCAATTCCAGATGGAAAAACTCAATATCACTGCCTGGCCGAGAAATCGAACCCAGGACCATGCTAGGCGGTAGTGCTTACAACTATGCAGTCAACTGATAAAAGTCTGTCATATACTCACTTTGCCCTTAACATCTCCAGCCTCATACCGTCTTCCGGGGATCCTTCCGTCTCCCAATCCTTAAGCAGCTTGGCTGGCTTGTACGACGCCGAGATGATCTTATTGAGCACCTCCTTTAGCACCAGCGACAACGGGCCCGGCCCCACGTGCTTTGGCAACTGAGACAATTTGTTCTTACTAATCGAAGGTCCCGCGTAACATTTGTAGTTAAAGTAAATCCTATCGCACCATTCATCTGAACTCTTCACTTCTTCTTTCACCGCCTTCTCTTCAACGGGCTTTGGTGGTTCCTTCTCGATGGTAGTATCGGGAATGTGTAAGGCGTAGTCATTGCTGTCGCACCAACCAACAGGAAATAGCAAGTCGCTGTCTTGGGCATACCAGTACTTCTCCCCTATAGGCAAAAGCTCCACACATAACATATGCTCCACGATACTTTCTACATTAGCCACGTGTATTTCTTCATGATTTTGCGGGTTAACAGCTTCTAATTTCATATTGACTGTCACACCTTTCAGCGGTGTTTTGTTCCCAAAGCAGTAATCAGGGGCCGGAACTGAGGACGACATTGTTAGATACTCGTCCCAATCGAAAGGGCCATCTTTCCAGATTCTAGGAGTTTTGAAGCTCAGTCCGTTTTTTTGCGCCCATCCTATGGGGTATATGTATGGGTGCATTGAGTCACAGAGCCACGCCATCTTAGAGTCCTCATAGTCCTCTACGTGGTCGTCGATGACTACAAGGAAGTGTAAATTGTTGAACACTTTGGTGACCGTCGCCGGACGGATGGTCCGCATGTCTTGAGGACTTAAAGCTTCTACCTTCATGCCACTTACGAAGTTGTGAGATTCCAGGTTTTGGCTGGGCTGAGAAAGAGAGTGGCACGATTATAAGTACGAGTTCTAAGTGGTCAAAGACAATATTAAACTGTGCTTGCAATTGTATTTATGCTTGCAATTCGTTTTCGTTATAATAATATGCTAAGCGAAAACTTTGGAACCTTTTTTAAGAATATTGGGCACACGAATGAGTGCGAGATTTCGGATGATTAAACTTCATGTGGAAAAGTAGTGCAGAAAGCATGTCTGTCTAAATTCGACCACTAGTAATTACAAATAATTATTTTTTTAATTCTTGTCGGAAAGAGATGGCATAATTTATATTTGTTGGTACTTTGGAGACAAACAATCACCGTACAGAACATTTCCCCTATGGATTGACATAGCAAACAGGAAAATAACGCCACTGTTTTGAAACAACACAAGCCAAAAATAACAGAAGGAAGAGCGGTTCGACTCGCATCTTTTTTCCCGTAACATCAATTATGATGTGTTAATGTTGAGATTTATTTGGCCTTCAGTTTCGGCAAAGCTATTGATTGGATTGGCAATTGTTTAAAGAAGCATTCTGAGGATCCAAAGATCTTGAGAATGTTTGGGCTACTAGAAACTGGTTTTAGATATTTGCTGGGGAGTTTGTTCCGCCACTTCTTCTTTCAAACATTAACACTAGGAATTGGTAAAAGGCGGGTGTTTTGGGGGACTGTCTTATGTGTAAATGTTGGCGTTTAAAAAGTGCTGATCTTCAGCATAATTTACATAACGGACTATTTTGATTTTAATGATTTTGCGCCAGTATTACCCGAGACGTTAGTCAGTGCGTATAGTTTCCACCCACATTTTGTCAGGTTATATTATCATAATATCCGATTAAGTCTTCTTAATACAATCACATAATCAGCTAATCAAACTGTTAGGAAAATACAGGCTTACAAGACGTCAAATCTAATAATAAATAAGCACTTACTTGGAACAGGTCTGCGGGCGTTGGTTCCGAGATTGCCTCTTCAGCGCTCTGCCGCAGTTGTGTGCTCAATTTGTTCTTGCACGAGAACTTGTTCACTTTTCCAGGGTACTTGAACTGCCACGGTGAACCCTGCGTAGATATAATCAGTCAACATAAGGTAAGTATACCATCTACAACATGGCCTCAGTAACTGCTGTGGCTGCGAAGCTCTGGTGTTCACTTCTTGCAAAGTTATGTCACCCAGATTCATGTCAGAGGCAACAATTTTCGGACGACTTTTCGTAAAACTGGACGATTACCTACGTTTATGACACACTATTTTTGGCTTTGCTTGTGAGGAGGTCGGTGATTATCCCGAACTTACTACCGGAATACAAAGTATTCTTTGTAACCGAACATTTTTTAGTTCCGGGTTAGAAAATACTCTTGGATGTCTCTTACAGACTAAAACAACTCCGGTATTCCGTCTCCCACCTGCGCTGGAAAGGTCGAGGGAACGTACAATCCTTCCACAAATGTAACCTATGTGTAGGATAAGGTCTATCCGTGTGCCAAATATCATCCCGATTCGTTCAGCCGTTAAGGCGTGAAAGGCCAACATATATCCAGAGTTACTTTCACATTTATAATATTAATTAGGATTTCCAAGGACAAAGTTAACAACATAAATATTTCCGATCGTACTTACTACTTACCTACAACAAATTATTAACATATTACCGGTTAAAGACTCTGCTATTAGTATCGATCGAGGTCAATCAAACCGATCAGTTCAAGTGACGAAAATTACGGTTCCTTATGTTAGCCGACCTACATGCCTACGTAGTACGGAATGTTGATAAATAATGTAACAATGGAGTTCTGATTGGAGCTAAAATTACATCGAATCTAGGCTAGTCAGAGGCGACCCGCCGGGGATGGCGTTGACACTCGATAGCGCTTAATTTTATATGAGGCATAATTATTTAGGATTGGCTTGTTATTGCCACGTAAAAGGGAGGCATCGCCATCGGTCATACATACATTTGTTAATATTATATTGCTGACATTACTGTTGAACTGGATATATGTTCAGCGCTGCCACAAGGCATACAAACCAACTGTCATTTTATTTTATGGCGGTGTATTTACCTCGTGTGACATGTTAGATATTACACATTATATGCGTCTACTATAAGGCTTCGCTTCGCTTCGACTGCTGCGTCAGTGTAAGTTCAGACTAAGGCCGCGTTTCTTCTAATTTAATCTTTTTTCATTTTGTGCGCCTGAACGTTGTGTCATACAAATGCTTTGTCTCCTCTTTTTTGACGATTTCATATCAGCTTTTTTGGTAACAAGACATATTGTGCTGATATAAAGAAAGAAAAGAAAGAAAAATATTTATTTGACATCAGTCATCAAAACACACATACCTACACACAATAATTTATAAAACAATAGAAGATATACATAATAGTAGGTACAATCATGTGCTGATATATGTTTATATTACTCAAATTACTTCTTAATAGAAAATTCAGTCCGAGATCAACGGACCTTAATGAAAAGCATGATGGTCTGTTAAATATTTGAATTAAAAGCTAAGTAAAAGTTTCTCGTATTTGAAGAGAAGTAACCATTATTCAATTGACCTTTGTTGATTGAAATATATAAAAACTTCGTTACTTGCGAGTGAATGCCTGAATGGCTGAAATAAGAATATCATAGGGCAACGTGTAGGCGGTTGGCTGGAGTTTAAAATTAACTTGAATAAAAGTTAAAAAACATAGACCACCTCGCTGGTCTACTAAAGTGGTCGGAAGCGCAGCTACCGAGCATGGGGTTAAGTTTGATTCCCGACTCGGGTAAATTGTTAATGAAGTTTTACATCTGGAATTTCTCAGTAGCAAGCAATCCGAAGTCTGAATTTGTGTTACATGGGACTTAAACATGACTGGCGAAATGTGGGCGTACCTACTGTAGGTACACCAGCTCTGCCTATCCCTTCGTGTTCACCATGTTGGGGTTTTTACATGGAGCAATTGCCTGTCAAAACTCCACAACCCAGTCACTGGGTATTATATGTATTAAACAGAGTACCTATGCTCAAAACCTTTCGGTAATGCAACAATGTTAACAAAAGCGCATTAAAAGTTGAATGTAGGCAAGTACCTACCTAATTACAAATCTACCAAACTGAAATCTGGGACAGAAACATTTCTCGTCTCTTATTATTAACCAAGACTTGGCAAAATCCCTACCTATTTGAAGGTAGTTGCATAAGCCAACAGGTAGGTACATACATAAAGTAAGACCTTCCAATATTTGATCAAAATACTTGGGAATCAGACCAGACGCAGGTAGGTGGGAGCGAACTTCGAAACATTATTGTATTGATCGCTTTCTAAATATAAAACCTGTGAAGCAAGATTGTTTTATAAAGGAAAACGTAGCAAGGAAAAGTACCGTTCACTTAATTTAACTTAACTAGTCAATTACCGCAATCCAGACACAATTAAATTACTATTGTTTGCGGACACCGGTGTCCACGCGGAGCCTAATGAGTTAACTTAAATTCAGCCTCCAAGCAAATTGTTTTACTTAAGAGATGACCTATTACGGACAGATAGAACCTAATACAGTTCAAGGCCACGTCTTATAAGCAGTAAAACAAGCTTATCAGCTAGACTTAAGGTTTTTTTTTTAAATTTCGGCTCTTTAAACGAAAATAAAAACAAAAAATGTCTTTTAAATAGGTCGGCCCAGCACTAGGCGCTGATCAGGAAGTAACTTGCATTCTTACCATACTTTTGAAGTGAAAGTTTATATTTGTTACTCAATCACGCTTTACGTCTGGACGGATTTGGATGGTATTTGGCACACAGGACTATAGGTACTATTTTTTAAAAATGCTTTTATTTCCAGACTATACGAGTACATAAACCTGGATTAACATAGGTAATGCGACTTTTTATAAACCAAGTCATCAACCAGTTCATCCTGTTATTTGCAACATGTCAATCTGCAGATGATTACAAATAATTCTGCGTTGCACCTTTTACCGAAAACATCTTCACATTTTTAAATTGATTTCAAATAGGTATGAAATGATCGTTGTGCCTTTAACAGTAAAATTCAATTAAAATTTTCCCCAAAAATATGAGAAATCACTAATCAAATGGGAATCTACTAAGTATTATTTGAAGTTAGTAACCTCTACGACCCCCTCTCGGAAAGCCACTGGATACATGAAGAATTTCCTCCTATAACGTAGGTCCTCCGCGAGCTACAGCTAAAAATCACGATGCTAAACTAGCAGACGTTTTGCGGTTTTACCTGCGTAGTTCCCGTCCCCATGGAAGTACAGGGATAAAAAGGAGCCTATGTCGGCCAGGAATAGTGTCGCTTTCCAACCAACGGTATTTTTTTTTAATGGACCCAGCAGTTTTTAGTTTATTCGTTACAATAAAAAAATATTGTATAGGTACAACCGAATTGAGATCCTCCTCCTTTTTTTGAAGTCGGTTAAAACTTCTAATCTATTTTATATAAGTAATAATATTCTTCTTATCGTGTGACCTTATAGTTATTATATAATAATATAGATGATTAACTTACCTTATTGGTAACGAAGCCGAAGCTACTCAGTCGAGGGTTGGAGAAGAAGATCCAGAACTGAGTCAGGTCTTCATCAGCGCCGTCGTATCGGACTAGGAGACGACCGCCGACGTTCTCACATACCTGGGGAAAAAAAATCTTTAAGAAACTTGCTAATCTAGCATTGAAGGCACGGTTGGCGAAGTGACTGAGCGATTGGTTGGTGTGGATTCGCATACGGAATAAATATTTGTATGTATGGTCTAAAGGTAGTTGTTCCGTCCGGGTCTGGTTGTTTGAGTTGAGTGTAATGTAGGTATTTGAACGCACCCACGACACAAGAGAAATTCCTAGTGTGGGGCAACATTTTTGACGTGATACTGAACGTCTTCTAAATCGATGAACACCGGCTGCACGCACGAAAAAGCTTTTTTTTTTTAATATTATAAACCAGTGCTTGACTGCAATCCCACCTGATGGTAAGCAGTGATGCAATCAGTGATGGTGAAGCGCACTAGTTTATTAAGAGCCTATTCACAGTATTCACTCTAGCCTTGAAGACACTTAAATTATAATCGGACGGGAAGACCGCAGCAGGCAAGTTTTTCCAGTCCTTCGATGTACGCGGTATAAACGACGAAGCGAAACGCTTTGTCCGAATCGTGGGAGTGCCAACGATGTAAGGGTGGACATTCGCCGTACGACGGGTTGTCTTGTCCGATGGTAGAAAGGTGATGGCGGAATCAAGTCATGTAATTCCCGTGCACACTCTCCAAAATGTATCCTATAGAAAACCGAAAGGCTAGCTATCCTACGCCTATGCTCAAGGCTTTGCAGATTGGTTCTAACCAAATCTGGGTCACCAATAAGCCACCTATATCACGTAAAATTGTCGTCTGTAAACCGACTTAACAGACAACCATTAAAAAAAAACCTGCAAGACGTTGGTTTTGCGCGTGGGTTTACCTAGGTACTTACTTAAATACCACCTGTATTAACATAATCAGCCTACCACGTACCTACCGCTGGGAATGACGATCCTTGCTATCGTTGCAGAGGCGAATGTACATAACTCGACAGTCACAATAAACAACGAGGCCTGACTGATGCACATGGTGTATTGTTGGGGAGTTTGTTGCGCCGCTTCCCAGCAAGAGCAGTAGGAAATGGCACAAGGCGGGCGTTTTGAAGGACAGTCTTATAAAATCTATGACGATCAAAAAGTTCTGATTCTCTTATTTGAAAAAATGAGATTTTGATTGACATGACTGGAGAGATAAAGTTGGTCTTTTGATCTGGGCTGTAGGTCCATCAGTTAGTAGGTAATGATGGTTGGTTAATATTCAAAGTCAAAGTCAAATCATTTACTTCAATAAGGCCATTTAAAGGCACTTTTGAACGTTAAACTTACAAGTTAAATAAAATATAATGATTCTAGTTGCTCCTTCCAAAAGGTAGTTTCGTATGGAGAAGAAGGGGCAAGAAACTCCATACTTACCTACTCTTTTAAAATAGTTTTTTCCATATTTTGTATAGAATAAAAAAATACATTATATTATGTGAGTACGATGTACCTACCTAGAATAAAGAAGTAAAAAAAAAAATAACATAAGTACTATACTAAGATAGATTAAGCATTTTAGTAGATACTTATCTACTAAAATAAGTACATAATTATGTGGATAGGTACATGGTACTCTCACATTTACAAATATCGAAATCACGGATAACAAATCAAGAAAATATTAAATAATAATAAAAATAAAAAACATAATATTTGTTAGCGGTTGGTCACAGACAGACCAATTTGGTAGGTTTGAAAAAACACAATTATTTTTAAAGAAACCGTTGAGTAAGTATTTATCAGCAAGTAAGAAAAAAACCCTTTGTCCGGCCTGAGAATCGAACACCCTAAGAACAGCTGTCGCGCTTGCCAGTGCAAGACCGGCGACGGGGCAGATCCTTCTTAAGCCTTACAATACATCAGCATAACATTTCTTGCAAACTATACTTAGGTACTCCATTTATAATAGCATCAGAAAAAAGAGTGGCAGTTTCGTAGAAGCAGGATGAAGAACATTTTATTTTAAAGATAAGTAAAAACAATTTTTATTCAAATTGTTTTATTTTAGAAGAATAAACGTGAAACGAATCTTTGAGGTGTACTAAAATGAAATAACATAACTAAATGAAATACACATAATTTCTAAAAAAATAAACTGCTGCAACGGTTACAACTACGTGTGACAGCTGCTGTGAAAATAGATTATAATAAATTCGGCGTCTATCGTAATTAGAACATGCTTAATTATTATTGTACTTTCGTTACAAAGTGTACATTATAAATAACCTATTTAACTTCTGTCTAATGCTTTTGTAAATAGAGTATAGTGATCTGGAAGGCAGGCTTTCTTAAAAGCTATTAGGTATACTGGCCAAAGAACAACATGCGTACAGATCGTTACAAATCATTACTCAATATAAAGTACGCATAAAGTGGTTATTTCAACTTGTATGCACGTCATACTATAGTATATTGTGACATTGTTTAATCACGTGACTAATTCCCAGTCACGTAATTAAACAATACCATAATATGCAAAAGTTATTGTTCAATAAAAGTACAATATTATGTTATCGTGCGCCGTTACTAGGGCCGTTTAACATGGCCGTCAGTGCAGTCAGCAGTCAGTGATTTAAACAAATTAGAAAAGGAAAAATTGTGGAAATGACACCAAGAATGTCTGAAGACATGGTTGGCGCAGTGGCTAAGCGATTGGCTGTTGAGCTGCGTGTCCCGGGTTTGATTTTCGGACTGAACGAATATTGCCAATATGGAGTTGCTCTGGGTCTTGTTAAATGTCTGTAAACGTAATCACGATACAGGAGAAACTCCTAGTGGGGCACGCCCGCACGGGTATGGGTTACCGTCTGACAATTTATAAGTAACTTTTCGTCAACCCACTTGAACCCACGCGCAAAGTACTACAAGGAAATCTATTCATATAGCCGTTGCGAGGGCGTAGGCGGCCACCCGATAAGAAAGCTTTAGGGTGGAAAAATCATGTCGCATTTTAAAATAAAGTACTTAAGTTCTCCCGAGACGTAGGATTTATAATTATACAGCTCGTCGTTCTTGAACTATCTATCCACAATTTAAATCAAAATAAGGCTAGGTAGGTACCTTCTACAAAATAACGGACTGCGTAAAGTAATACAGATATTATGCTAAGAATGAACATTGGTAACTCGTTCTTTAGTGTATTTGTTACTGTAAAAGCTCAAACTACGGTAAATTTTATGGTTTTCGAGTGATAGGATACCTAAGATTTTGCCAAGATTTAGGTAATGGTAAGTCCGAGTTAGTTTGTGGTCTTAATAAATAAATTTGCATATTTTACTCGATAAATTTTAGGTTTAAAGCTCGATGATACGTCAGATATACAGTAAATTATGAAAAAAATCTATCTCTATTCCACTTCATGCCAAAAGTTTAGAACTACCTAGTTAGGTAAGTACTACTAATTATTTCTGATTAGCAAAACTAACTAAATAGGTAAAAAGGTGTTACCTATATGTATTTGTAATTAAGTGTGTTCCTTTTCGAGTTATTTTAGACATTATCATTACTAATCATTACCATCGTTGATTAATGCACATGACAAAATAGTTTCGTAAGCTGTGCGCTGAGTGTGAGTTGTTTTTACGCTAACGCGATCGAAAAGTTCACCGCGTTTGGCTCTCTGATTGGTTAAAAGCTCGGAGCGAGCCAATCGGAGCGCCGAACGTCATAAACGTGTCGATCGCGTTAACGTAAAACAAACTCGCACTAGGCACTCAGATCTATGCATGTGATGGATTTAATGTTCCAGCTTCTTTGTTTGAGAAGAATCTTTTGTCCTGCATTGGTAACAAGCTGGTATGATAATTTTACTGTTACTTAATGATAATTGACCGCACGGATTGATAAGAAAGTCTAAAAACTTACGAAACTTACACGATACAAGATTTTTTAAAACATTTAAAAAATCTTGTATCGTGTAAGTTAAATTATTGACACCTATTGACTCGAATGTTATTATAATACTAGACTAGCACTTCGCCCGCGACTTCGTCTGCGTGGATTTCGTACGTTTTTCCCTTTGAACTTTAACATCCCCTGCATCTAAAAAAAATTAAAGCCTATGTCACTTCGAAATAATTCTGAAAATAAGTCAGTCCAGTAGTTTCGGTACACATTCGGTACAAACAAACAAATAATCTTTCCTCTCTTTAATTAATTACTTTTACCTACCTACCTATAGATATGCTATGTGTAGGTTGTACGGGTACTGAATTTCTAACTACCTACAGTTAATTTTTAAGTAGGTACCTAAATTATTATTGGTTAAACCTAGCATGTCTATCGGTAAAACCCGAATATTCGAAAGTACTTACACAATTATTATTTTAACCTTACATTTACAATTTTTATTACAGGTAAATCTCGTGATTTAGGTAAGTATTTACAAGGAAAACCCAGTTATAAGTAAAAAACTATAATCTGTAGAAGCCCTAATATTATTAATCGATAGGTACTAATATTATAAAGCAGAAGAGTTTGTTTGTTTGCTTGAACGCGCTAATCTCAGAAACTACCAGCTCAAATTAAAAAAATATTTTTAGTAGTCCATTTATCGAGGAAGGTTATAGGCTATATAACATCACGCTAGGACCAAAAGGAGCGGAGCAGCAATAAGAAATATTGCAAGCGGAAAAAAGCTTCCGTGGCGTGCGCTGCGTAAACGTTTTAAATTACGAAATTATTCCTCCTTAAACGCGAACGAAGTCGTGGGCAGAAGCTATTAATATTATAAGGGGTCTACAGTTACATATTAATCACGTTGTCTCACTTCAAACCACGTGTCTAAAAATACTCGACTTCATAAAAAAACTCCCGATTGACAATTGGTACAAACCACAGAACATCAAGTTAGGTACCCCAAACCACGTGAAATATTCCCAATTGACATTTCCGAATTAGTAAAAAATTTGGACAGTCGATATAAAACTATCTATCGATATAGGTATTTGATTACTCCATCATACCCCTCGCTCTCTAATTTTAATCATGGTTGCGCTTCGCGGAATATTTTTTTTTTATTTTGAGTTTGTGAGCGCAACTAACGGTTGCGCTTCGCGGAATAGGTTGTTGCGCTTCGACACCACACAATACTCATAATGTGGATTCCTTTTAGGAGTAGATGATGTAGATTTAAAAATGTAGGCATCATTTTAGCGCCCTTCGTCGCAACTTGTATCGTAGGCGGTCGATGCTCATTTACTGCTGTTATTAAAATAGAAACAGTAAAGTCTTAGTTCACAGACTTAAAAAAAAATCTTTTCTTTTTCTTGTGGTCAGTTACTAACCCCGTATATGCCACCCGTGGGCCTCGAACTCGGCTCCAACCGATAAGAAATATCTCTCAGGCATGCTTATTTTTTCACGTTATTTTTCGTTAGTTTTGTAGTAAATGTTAATTATACTATATGCACATGCAATATGAAAAGTCTAAGGTTCGAACTTGAGATCTATCATACGCCAAAGGCCTTTTTTAAAATTATTTTTGCTTCAATCAGAATCTCCAGGAGCATCATAATAAATTATTACCGATTTGTTAATCTTAGCAGAGTTAAGTATAATAAATAATAACAACATTCCACAACTTTCACACAAAGCCAGCTATTCCGAAGCTAAGCACAGCTTGTGTTATGGAAACTAAACAACTGAAAAAGATACTTATATAATATGTATTTCTAAATACGTACATAAATTATACATATATAAATCAGACACAGAACAAATGATCATGTTCATCACACAAACATTTGTCCTGAGTGGGAATTGAACCCACAATCTTCGGCATTGCAGTCAGGGCCACTAACTACTAGACCAAGAGGCCAGTCAAATCATCTCCCGCTTAATTAAATTATACAATTGCAATAATATGAAACGTGCTTACCGTGGCAATCCAATATCTGTAGGGATCAATAAAATTCTGGACCTCCACTTTCATTCCAACTTTAATTCTATCTATTGGGGACAACCCCTTATTATTTAAAGCCTCTATGGACACAGACTGACCATCTAATAAGGCCTTTTTCATAATTTCTATGATTGTATCTCCATATTTCTCATTAATCTCATCAGGAGGTTCTATAAGCTCGTCATATTTCCCACACCAGCCCAATGGGTGGACCTTTGTAGTGGATATGTCGCACCAGAAGTCATTGTCTGCGCCAATGAACTTGATGCGGAGGAGGTGCCCGCAGACCATGGTTATCTCTGCTATCCAGTAGATGTCCGGGTTGTTCTTGTGACACACTTCCAGCAGCATGCCCTGTTTGATACCATTGTTGAGACTGGTTTCCACCTGTGGGCAAAAGGCATTAGATTTAATAATAGAAATGTTTATAAGTTCTTTGGAAGTCCTGCTTTTGGAATACTATCCTATGTCTTGAACAACAAGCAGAATAATATTAGTTTCCATATTAATCTGGATAATCTAAATCATCACAAAAAATAAATTGGTGTAACTTGTCAAATAACTTAAATATATATTTATCAGTTTACTAAGTAACTGCCTGCATAAGAAAATGCCTTTTTATCAACTTATTAATACTTCTGTCAAGAAAGTAAAAATGGTGTTTTCAGGGTCAGATCAATTACAGCCAAGACCTTGGTCATTCAGTAAAGATAAGATGAAGGGGATATTGTCCACTAATCAGAAAAATTGTATTTTAAATAAAACACAAAAAGAAAACATGTTTTTTACACAATATTGTTTAATTTCATGAATATTTTTATGTTCATCTGATGAGCACTTAGTGCAAATAATGTTTTTTAGTAATAGAGTGCAATTACAATTAATTTTCTTTTAATTCACTAAATACAATCTTATACTTCGAAGTTCTAAAAGGAAACCAATCATTAAAGACACTAAGAATTTCAAGACTGGTCCTATATTTTTTTATAATGTTTTGCAATAATAGGCACTACATAACTATTACTTAAAGGACAATATCTATTACACAAAAGGTGTTATATTGGTGCTATGGTGGTGTATTATTATCTGAACGTAACCACATCATTGTTGAAATATTCATGGTGTAGAAGAAATAAATTATGATGGATCAATCATCTAAAAAAATCTCAACAAAAATGTTTCTCAATAAAATTGATACCTTCATAGTTTTCTTAACTAAATGCTGTGGGAGACTGAAAAATTATTTCTACACAATAGTAAAACAACTAAGTAAATAAAAGGACAATCATAAAAAAATATTATACAACAAGAAATAATTCAAACTTACATGAGAAAATAATTCTTCAGGAACTGCGACAGTTTTATTCACTTCCAAATAATTATTCCAGTCGAAGTCTGCCATAATTTTTACTTTATTGTTAAGTTAAAAGTCATCAAATTATAATAATTATCACAAAACAAGTTAATCGAACGGTCGAACTTGTTACGAATTTCAGAAATTCATTCTCTCTCTATCTACATTATTTTCAAGTATGGTGCATCTGTCTCATACATTCAATACATTGTTTAATGTTGTCTCTGTCTTATGGCTTTTTATAGAAAGTATTTATTGGATTAAAATAGTACATACAATATCATATTAAAACATTGCAATCTATAAATAAAAAAATAAAAGAACTTTACAAAACAATCTAGCAATATATAGAAATTTATTAAAATGAGATTTAAATGTTAAGCTACAAGACTTTATCACTTAAATTACTTGTCTATTTAATTTTCTTTTTATCTATTTTATTTAACATAAAACGAAACGTAAAATTGAACTTTTCAAAAGTGACAGTTGATAGAGTTAGTTTCTAGAGTTGCGACTTCTCATTGCTTAACAACGACAAATAACGTCTTGCGAAACTAACGTAACGTAAGAATTCAATACCGGTATAATTAATTATAATAATTATTTCTTTTTGACATTTTCTGATTTTGACATTTTTATTGCTAATTGTTTTGACATTATTAGTAATTATTATCAATATTCTCCAAATGTGTGTGCCTACTAACATTAGTGCTTAAGTTATAAACTCATTACTAACAAATTGGATTGTATGATCCTTTTAATAAATGATTATTATTTATTAATAATCTGCACGCAAAATACGCGCTTAGACGGGGAGTTGTGGACACCTGCCCCAAAAACCTAACCTATATTCATGGCTACGGTTTGGCTTTTATTAAAATTAAGTACTTATTATTTCTATTTCGTTTAGTTTCAACACAACTTACCAAAATATAGTCACAAAAAAGTATCAATACAACTGAATTGGCTTGTCTACGTTTTGGTTTTTTTTTCAAATACGCTAACATGTTTTTTGTATTAAACAAACACAAAAAAATTGTTTTGTTGAAATTGAACTTGTACAATAGATTCGGTCAATTTAGACTTCAATGCATCCAGTTTTCTTTTCTTGAGAATTTAGCGTTAGGGAAAAATGATGAGAGTATTTTTTTACATGCGCGCGCACACCATCACGACATCCTGACATCCTGAAGTTAACATTTTAGTAGTTAGAGTAAACATTTTAGTTTTTTTTTTCTATTATTACGCCAAAGAAGTATAACTTCTAACGCGTGTAATTATGTACACACACACTTTTTTATGAAATGCGTACACTGACTGGTCACGTTCACTCATATCTGTGTTGTTCTTTCCTTGAAAGGTCATCCCGGCCATAAATCTGCATAGTCCTCACAATATAATATGACCAAGATGACAACTGGGCTTTAAAAGATACTGTGATCTCAGAATAGTAGTGGTAGATAGTGAAACACTAACCTAGGGCTATAAAAACTTTTTTACAAAAAAACAACCGACTTCTTAAAAAATAACTCCAGTTACCTACGGAAGTCTGTGGCTTTGGTGGTTTTGTTTCGTTAATTACTGGCCACCGACGTTTTTTTTGTAAAAAAGTTTTTATTTTGCAATTTTTAGTTTCTTCGTATGTAAAGAAGGTCTTTTAAAACTTCAAAGAATCATTGAAATTGGTTAACAATTGCCAAAGAAGTTCTTTCTAAACAATAATCTGTACATCTCTGCCTGGCCCCTTTTAAAATAAAAGGGCGTAATGTTATGTTATGGAAATACAAAAACTCTGCATAGACATCTGACTTTAGCAATCGCGAATAACTAGTTGTTATGCGTTGAAGAGTTCCGTCGCATTTCTTCTTCATCAGCTTTTCTTCACACTATTATAATTTCTAAATGAAATTGCTTGATTTGATACTAGAAATGTAAAAATCGGTACGTGTGTAGTTATATTTTGTGAGGTGTTCCCTCAATGCCACGAGGATCCCTCATCAGATCTGAGTTTTGATACAGATGGGACCAATCTGCTAGTATACTCCAAATAAAAAACTAACTTTAAAAATCGGTCGGGTACTGAAGTAACAAACCCTAAAAAAAAAAACAACCGAATTGAAATCCTCCTCCTTTTTTTTGAAGTCGGTTAAAAAACATTTCTTACTAGTTCGACGTGTAAAAGAGTTTGTAAAAATCAATATACAGACAAAAATATAATACACATACATACACGCCACGCCTGTAATCCCCAAGGGCTAGGCAGAGGTGGAACACCTACATTTCGCCAGTTACGTTTAAGTCCCATGTAATAGGGGGCGAGTCTATTCCCATCAATCGGGCACGAATCCAAACTCGGGCCACTACTGAGAAATATAATTAAAATATATTTTTTAATTGATTTTATCGTTTACTAACGAAAACTGTTATACAGTTTTTTCTAACGATATTCAAGTTTGTCACGACTCTACAATGACAGTTACAAAACATGTTGTACAGACTATATACCTCGTTGTATATTTTGTTTCTTTTTATCTAACGAGTACCGCTTAGACTATTCATTATCTAAGGAGTACCGTGTGATGTTAAAAGAGCAAGAACACTAGTGTAGCTGGAACGTTTTTGAAGTTTGCATTGCCGACAAGCCAACAATGCCGCGTTTGCCTGTAGAGTTCTGTCATCCGTAGACCGTATACATGTCTTACTCTTAGGTCATTTTCTGTGACTTCTTGACTTCTACAAAGGCAGTGTTACAGAGAAACGTCATTTAAAGTTGTTATCTTTTGATCCAATGTACATAGGTGACAACAATAGAATTTCCAGATGGTATTGAAATTCAAGTACACAGGTGTACAAAGTCAGTTTAGTGAAGTGTCAGTGCATTTTGTGGATTTGTGAAACTTTAATTATGTAAATACTTTCTCTTTAATCGCCTGACTGCTCGTGTTGCGACATCGAAAATGAGTCGTACAAGCATAGTGTCATATTCTTTAGTTTCTAACAGCCCGAACGGAACCGATGATGATTGTACGATATTCAATACTACTCAAAATGTGATCATAACAGGTGCGTACAACGGTATTCCACAAACATTAATACTCAACTTGGTGTCGTGGACGTTCCTCATCATTTTATTCACTGTGCTGCGGCGGACGGCATGGAATTATGGTCGAATGGCGCTCGTGCAGCGCACAAAGAGTCGGTGGACCAATTTGTTCTACCGCGGCGGTGATGGCGATGCGTTAGTGAATAGGCGACGCAGCGCCGATGATGTGCACAACATAGACGAAGGGTTCTTTACGTGGCTGCCAGCTGTGTTCCGCCTGACCCGAGAGCAGGTATTGGCCAAGTGCGGCCCTGATGCTGTCCACTACCTCTCCTTCCAAAGACATGCCATTACATTGATGTTTATTGTAACACTGGTATCTATTGGCCTGATCCTTCCAATAAACTTCCAAGGCACTAATTTGAATGTTGATTCCAGTACTTTTAGTAGAACCACTTTGTCAAACATTACTGGAAGATCTAGCTGGCTGTGGGTGCACACTTTGTTAAGCATTTCCTTTCTACCAGTATCCGTGATGATAATGAGGAGGTGCACGGGGCGCAAGCCAGTGCCAACATCAATGACTGGTACTATTATGATTACTAACATTTCAAAGGCTGACAGAAATGAATCCACCATAAGAGCTTATTTTGCCAACAACTTCCCCCACATTCAAATTGTGGATCTCCGCCTTGCTTACAATATCAACATGCTAAACGAAGTTCAAGAAAAGAAAGACATGGTGACTGAAGCACTTATTTATACTGACTCATATTTCAAGAAGTCTGGGAAGCGTATTACGGTGAAGCCCACATGGTGTGGTCCTGAACTTGATGCACTGGAGTTCTACACCAATGAAGAGAAGAGGTTGAAAGATGAAGCAAAGAGATGCCGAGCCATGGTACTGAATGATCCTCTAGGCATTGCATTTTTAACTTTACCGTCTTACCAGCTGGCTGAACATGTTATTAGTAATTTTAGTCTGCATTATGGTTGGGTTTTGTCACATGCAACAAATCCCTCTGACATTATTTGGGAGAATCTGAGTGTACAACCTGGTGTTTGGTACCTCAAGGCTATTATTGTTAACTTTTTCTTATTTATTGTTCTATTCTTCTTAACAACCCCTGCAATTATAGTTAATCTGTTTAATACATCAGTAGCTAAGCCAGATTCTCTAGGAAAAATTAGTAGTGTGATCTTTGAATTCCTCCCTACACTGCTTCTCTGGACCATGGCTGCAGTCATGCCTGCTATTGTAGCATTCTCTGATAAATTCCTCTCCCATTGGACCAAGTCACAGCAAAACTACTCCATAATGACTAAAACTGTATCTTACTTATTGTTGATGACTCTAATCCTACCTTCTTTGGGTCTTGTAAGTGCTGAAGCATTTCTCAGATGGACAATAGATCATAAAAATAGCTTGCGTTGGGATTGTGTATTTTTACCCGACAAAGGCGCATTCTTCGTCAATTACGTCATCACCTCTGGCCTAATTGGTACGGCATTAGAGCTGATCCGCTTCCCCGAACTGTTCCTCTATGTATGGTACTTGCTGCAGTCAAAATCAAAGGCTGAGAAGAGCTACGTAAAGCGAGCCATTCTTTACGAGTTTCCATTCGGAGTTCATTATGCTTGGAGCATAGCAATTTTTTCAATTACAATGGTTTATAGCCTCGCTTGCCCTTTGATAGCGCCGTTCGGCTTGATGTACATGATGCTGAAACACGTGGGCGATAAACATAATCTGTTTTTCGCTTACGGTCCGAGCGACATGAGCGGCGTCGGCGGCGGGAGGATCCATGCGACTGCCGTCAGATTGATTCGGGTTTCGGTCCTACTCCTTCTTATTAATATGGCGGCTTGGGCTGGTCTAAGGGCAGGGTTCGAAGCTAGAACTATTATCCTGATCATGGCATCTATAGTCGCTTTCGGGACGTTTTTGTTGCTAAGTCCGTTCCCGAGCTGCACGCCGCCAGCTCCGTTGCAGGAGGAGTCCAGTGTTAGATTCCCAGAGTACGTGGCGCCCGCGCTGACGAAGCCCATTGATTCCCCTCTTAGTACGACACCTACGACCCCGGATTACGGGGCTTCGTCACCTGTAACGACGCACTCTTATAGCCCCGGACCAATCAATATATAATTTGATAATTAGCTAATTTTCCCTAATCAAGTTATTGCCTTAACTTGCGGTCCGCTCATATCAGTGATAAACGAAATACTTTGTTGGGTATCGTTATTTACGATAGTGGAGAGGATGAGGATTTTATATCAATGTAAATAACCAATGCAATATTTTTATATATTGAAGTAATGAAGTACCTAGTTCTAGAGGTAGTCGCCTGAAATCTTATGTTCGGATCCTAATTTTAGTTTAAATTTTTTTTTCCAGATTCAGATTCATTTTAACTGAAGTGATTATGATGAATATTTTACCTTTTATAGCTTTACACTTATTATTTTTTTTGTGAATAAAGATTTGAGCGATGATCACGCATCTACAAGCAATGTATTGTTATTAGGTTAGACTAGAGTAATGATGAGATAACTTGTCCTTTCAGGATCACAGTTTGGTCCGTATACATATAATTGGATACTACGCCTAGTAGAGGCAAACGTAAGATTACGTCTTAGATTTGTCGTAATCATCTTCCGCTATGCCTAAGTCACTTCAGAACACAGAACATAAGATGTCGGAACTCTCTTGATTTTGTGATTGTTTTATGGCTGTCATTTTTATATTCCTTAATACTTAGTAACTTATTAGACGTTAATTATGCTTTATTTTTGTACATAATGTAATGAGATCTTTCGTGTTATACTTAGGTGAATGTTTAACATCCTCATTTTCAAATAAACACAATGAAGTAACTCCTATTTGTGATTTTCCTTTGAACCTCACTCCTCTCAAATATGAATCGGTGACAAACTAATAAGTTGGTAGTGAGTCAGTAGTAGATATAAATTTCAAAATTGTTGTAAAACTGCATATTATTACGACATCTTTGCCAACACATTTTGTATCCAATGAACGTTATTTTGGTTGACTTCTTTAATTAAATAACTCACTCCTAAATAATATAGTTCAATTACAATGAGCCTAAATAATAAAGCTTTTGTAATCAGACCCAGACTCTCAAGTTTCGAAGTCTGAGTAGGTATAGAATTAGCATTCAAACCCACGAGTTCTGTTTATAATGTATCGTTAAGTTGGGAAAGGATGATGGAAAAAAGAAGTCTCCTACTCAATTTTTCCGGTACCTACCTACTTACCTACCAAATAAACTACAAAATGTTAAATTTTCACAATAGGTACCTACGCGAAAATTAGAGCTTATCTAAGTGGACTTTTTGCTAAAGCAATTTGCTTCTTATGATGATAGCATTAACAGCGAATGCTACTATTTGTTACGATTAGTCAGCTTGTTTGTCCATAGTTTTACATTTAAAAGTCCTTGGACGTCGACACCCAAAAGTTCACGACCGCACATAAGAATCGTGCCAAGATATGGTTTCGTTTCACTTGGAAAATGTGTTTTATCGTCATGAAAACAACTCAAATACTTAACCTCGACTTGTTCATTAATTTCGTGTGTTGCTCGTGCTAGTTCTAATAAGCGCGCATTACAAAGCAGTGAAGAAGTACGGTTTTATTACACTGATTTTGAAATAGCAACCGGTTCGTAGTCTCCAAGACTGAGCAGCAATCTGTAATGCGATATATTGTAGACTCAAACACATTCGGTGTGCCAAGGTTTCTTGGTCAGATTTTGTTCTCATATGTTTATTTAATTAATTAGGTAGTGATCTTATTGGTTCTGTATTTTCCTATTCACGTGTATTTTAGTACTATTTATACTTGCTAATGGGTAGCTAGTAATTAGTAGTAGTTACTGGATGGGACATAGTTTGCGGGCCAAGAAAACATCAAATCAGTTTTGCAATCCCATAACATCACTCCAGGGGGTCGAGTCTGCTATTGCAATCGTGTCTCATTGACCGGTCAATGATCGTTTTTTGACGTATAACGTCAAACTTATGACACATTTCCCATACAAAAACTGTCAATGTTGTCAAATATTCGATCAATGACCGGTCATTGAGACACGATTGCGATTGCAATAGCAGACTCGAGCCCCCGTTATGTAGTCCTGTATTGTCTTAAAGCTTAGGCCGAAGGATTTCATGTAACGAAGGTATAGCTAGGTAGAGATAGCTCGTGAGAGATAACAATATAACCTGGCCTCCCATTCTAGGCCAACTAAAGGTTAGAGAGTGTAACTTTGGTTGCAGGTTGCAGTGTCACGTTTAAGTAGTTCTTTTTCACTGTCTTTAGTATCTTTTGGACTTAGCACATAATGCAGATACCTCCTTTCTTTATTTGAGGTAGGTAAGCAATAAATTGAAAATTCCAAAATGTTACCTTCAACCAATTCAACTATAGGAAGTAAATGCGTTGAAAAAAAGAAATTTAACGGTATTTATACGACGTGCAAAATAATGAAAAAAAAAACTAGTTTTCTGTTTCAGAGAAGTGTCCCATAATGGTGAATATTAATGTTCTCTTGTTTATGAATGACCCATGATTGTGATTGTGCGTGACAAACCCGTTTGAATCTAGAGCGACATACTAATTGGCTGTATTGAAGCCTTGCAACTGTCATTAACGGTTCGCTGATAACGATCCTTCGACATTAGTCACGCTGTAAATTATCCTTATTTAATTATTTGGTACCTAAGACATTTTGAACGGAACATTTAGAGAAGTGTAGGTAACACCATTTGGTCTCGTTGTTCGTTGCATGGTTTGACTGTGTAAAGTATGAAAATATCTTTATTTGTCTTTGTTTTCCAATGATATTATAAGTAAAAAGGTGTAGATGGTGGTGCGCGCTCAGCAAGTGACACGTTAAAATGTGGCTAACTACCCACATTTTACCTCAGCGAGGCGTCGCGCCCCAACGGACGCGTGCGTGCGTTAGTGTGCCGTTTTCGAAGATCGAATGTTGTTTAGGTAACCTATCTACACCTCTTCACTTATAATATCATTGTTATCATCCCTATTTTCTTGAAAGCAAATCAGTATGACGGTTTATCGTCGTACCCGTAACACATTTATTTGTGCTGTTTAGCTGTGAACTATCAACCTGTTTTCACATGAGAATCAGAATTAAAGACAAATCTTGTCTATTCATAGATGAGGCACATTGTTTATGTCATACCTAGGTTTATGTTTATTTTACAAGAGATGACGTTTGTTGGGCAAAATGGCTTCTTGGGTGACGTCATCATACATGTAGAAGTCAAACGATACGGCGAAATAGCCAGTGTAGCCCGCGAAATTCAAACTTTCTAGTTTTTTTTTGCAAATTGCTCTTAAGTGTCAGGCTGTATGTTGAACAAAATTTATGATTTACGATCGGAATACGTAAGTATGTGTGTATAGCATTATAATCATTCAAATCATTTAGACAACCCTCTAAGTCCATTATAATCCCATTAAATGATTATTTCATGTTAAAGTCATTGAAATAGGAGTAAATCAATCTAAGGTTATAGGTATTGGTGATTCTAATTATTGTGACTCATAGGTAAACCATATTTGTCACGGTAGCGGATCATAACCTTTCAATCGTGTCAACTAGAGATACAATAGAAAGACAATATTCCACAACTTTACACACAACGCCATTTAGTCCCAAGTTAAGCTTGAGAGCTTGTGTTATGGGTACTAAACAGCTGATAAACATACTTAAATACTTATTTCCATATACATACATCTTATAGATAAATTACACCCGGACACAGAACAAATGATCGTGCTCATTACACAAACATTTGTCCTGGGTGGGAATCGAACCCACGACCTCCGGCATAGCAGTCAGGGTCACTAACTATTAGATCAACAGGCCAGTCATAATGACAGCGCGGACACCGGTGTCCTCTCAGGATTTAATGAATATCACCAATAATCACCATACAACAAATAAAACAACAAAACACCAAACAACAAATAAATAATCTTTATCTTTATCAACCTGGCACAGAACGGCAAATGGGCTATTTGACAAAAAAAATCCCTCATATTCGACACATATTTTTAAGGTATTGCATACAAGAAAGAAAATTATTATATGTGGGGATACAAATATCGATACTTTAAAACATTCCAAGGAAAGTAAGGAATATAATTACTTGCTACAAAGTTACAACATAAAACATGTTATCATGTCGCCTACTAGAGTAACAGAAAATACACAAACTTGCATTGATCACATCTTAACAAGCGTAGAAAAAGGTTGTGCAAAAATACATAATTTAGGTTTATCGGATCACTCAGCCCAATCATATTCTTGGGCTGTTACAAAAATACATCAACCAGTTTTAAAATGGTGGTTTCAATTTAAACGAGACTATTGTAATGAGAATAAGGAAACTTTTTTAAAATCTATTTCATCTCTATCATTTAGTGACGTATTTGAAGAAAACTCAACAAACGAAGCATTCCATAAATTTATCGATACGTTTCTACTATTTTATAACTTATGTTTTCCTATCATTCGCGTAAAAAGTACAAATAAGACATTAAACAAATTAAACTGGTTATCTAAAGGTATAAAAATAAGCTGTAGAAATAAAAGTAAATTACACTATAAATTAAAATATAAACATAATGAACATCACAGAAACAATTATAAAAATTATTGCAATTTATTAAAAAAATGCATTTTAACGTCTCGGAAAAATAATAATACTAAATACATTAATAAAGCTCAAAATAAGTGCAAGGCAGCATGGAACGTGATAAAAAAACATACCAATACAGATTTAAAACGCTCCTGTATTTCAAAAATTACTGTTGACAACAGTGATTGTACAAGTCCCGACTCTATTGCAAATCATTTCAATAATTTTTTCATTGACACGGTTACCAATAATAGCCTTGATAATAAAGGAGATTCTAGTTTAAAACAAATGGAGCATATTAAATCAATCAGTAATTCAATATTTTTACACCCACTGGATAGCAGTGACCTTAAAAAAATAATAATCTCGCTAAATGATTCCATAGCTAGCGGTTACGATGAAGTTCGCACCGACATCATAAAACTGTCAACCAATACAATTCTAGAGCCACTTCTACATGTTGTTAACCTCTCACTACAGCAGGGAATATTTCCGGATTTATTAAAGAGATCAGTAGTAATTCCAATATTTAAGAAAGGAGATTACACTCAAATGGACAATTACAGACCTGTGACTTTAATACCTATCTTTTCTAAAATTTTTGAAAAAGCGTTTCATAATAAGTTATCAAGCTTTATAGAAAAACACAAGATTATTAAGGATGAACAAAATGGGTTTCGTAAAAATAGAAGCACATCATTAGCAGCCTTCCAATTAATTAAGGAAATTACAGATTGCATTGACAGAAAAATACCTGTTACAGTATTGTTTATGGATATGAGTAAAGCCTTTGATTATGTTTCTCATGAACGATTTTTGGATAAGGTTTCAAGATATGGAATCAGAGGCACAGCATATCACTGGCTTGAATCTTATTTATGTGATAGAATACAGTCAGTGCAAGTAACAAATTATAATGAGCAAACTAAAGCGATGGAATCATCTAAATCTTCGCTCATGTTCAATAGATATGGTGTGCCACAGGGCAGTATTTTAGGGCCGCCATTGTTTTTGCTCTACATAAATGACTTCCCAGACATTATTAATCATAAATGTGTACTGTTTGCCGACGATACTACAATTATAGTAAAGGGAGAGGATAAAAGCTCGTATGAAAATCAAATCAATATTGCTTTACAAAGAACTATAAAGTGGTTAGAAGCTAATAATTTAAAAGTTAATATTAATAAAACAAAATTTATGCAATTTCATACCTATAGATCAAAACCGCTGAAACTAAATATATCGTATAAGGGTGTTGCTCTGGCAGAAACTGATTCAGTTAAATTTCTTGGAATAAGTTTGGATAAATTTTGCTCCTGGAAAAATCATATAAATGACATTTGCGCAAAAATAAATAGTTTCATATACCCCTTGAGACGTATTAGCTGTGAAGTATCTAGAGATGCTGCAATAACGGCTTTCCATGGCTATATTACCTCCACTCTAAGGTATGGCATTATCCTGTGGGGACGTTGCGTAGAGATTGATCAAGCGTTTATAATGCAAAAAAAATGTGTGAGAGCTATATTTGGACTAAAGCAAGTAGAGTCATGTCGTCCATTCTTTAGAAAACATAGAATTCTAACTCTACCATGTATATATATATTAGAATCCTGTATATTTGTTTTCAAACACAAACATCTTTTCCAGCAAGCGACAAGCTACTACACCCCACGATCTATGTATACTAATAAGTTAGCTCAACCGAGAACAAATCTCGCATTTACAGGCAACAGTAGCTATATTATGTGTATAAAGCTTTATAACAAATTACCAAATTCAATTAAAACGTTACCATTTTCCAGATTCAAAAGTAATTTGACGAAGTTTTTAAATGAAAAGTGTTTTTATAGTGTACATGAGTTTTTAGGTTATAAATTGTAAGTTCGTTTATTAGTTTAAAATTATATTATTTGACATGATTATTATTGATGTGATTGTTATTGACATTTATGAATTCTATCTTATTATTTTTCATTAAGTAATTTATAAACAATACTACGTTTGTATCTTTTAATCAACAATACAATTTAATGGAATTTTAGGTGTACCCAATGACATTTGTTATCAACGATTAATTTAAAATGCTATGCTTTGTATTTGCACGCCGAAATTAAAGGCAGAATAAGAGATCCATTTTATTTATATTGTGAACCTTCTGTACCTTATTTACGCAAATAAATGATTTATTATTATTATTATTATTATTATTATTATTATTATAGCTTCTATCGCGGGCCTTGAGCGCGGGGACCGAATCCAGAAATTCCGTAACGAAAAAAAACCTCACGCTCCCCACTCCGACGGGCAAGGAGGTGTGGCTTGAAGGCCGTGCATCGTCTAACGTCGTTTCAGTTCGGCAGTCTTCGACACGGCGTTGTGTGCGATTAGATGGGATGTTGTGTGGGAGGGGAGGGGGAGGTGGAGGGGAGGGGGAATATGAAGGATGAGGTGAGAGGAGAGCGGAGAGGGGGAGGGAAGAGGCAAGGAACAGGAGGGGAAGGGGAGGGAGCGGTGAGGGGAGGGGAGGAATGGGGAGGGGGAGAGGAGAGGAGTTGATAAAAAATGATATGCAATAGCTTTACCGTGGCAGTCTCCGAGTGCCACACGTCATTTTTTGTTTCTTTACAAATTGATGGAAAATACTTAGATTTAGCGCATTAAAGTAGAGGAGAGGGGTTTGAACGTCATTATCTAGTATAAACTGTACTGGCTAGTGACGTCATGCGACATTTTGTCTCGATGTATCGCCGTTATTTTTAGATTAGGTACGTGAAAAAAGAAAAAATATGTGTCTAATATTTTATTGTAATCTGGCTAATGGGCTATTGCAATAAACACAAGAAAATTTGAATTTCCCTGGCACTACCACCTTATGATTATTTAGCAGTAGAGGTACCTACCTATTTGCGGTAGGTACCTACCACTCGTAGCGTGTATAAAAACATTACATACCTATATCTATTAGTTATAATAAAGCTTTAGATAAGTAAAACTAATCTAAAATCTACAAAGCGGCAAGCAGTCTTTACCCATTCCTACCGTTCGACGTTGATTCAATTCAATGACTAATGGCTAGGGATAGTTCAACATAACAGTATCGACCTGTGAGGTCGTGATGTCGTGAACCCGTGACCCTTTCCTAACAGGTAGGTCAGTTCATGGGTCAGAGAGATATCTTGGGCAAATATTTTTCTAAACTGAACCAAATTTATAAGGATCACAAAGTCTTCTCTGATTTACGTACCTATATGTACCTTATTTGCTATAAATTGCGAACCGATAGAAAAATATCTCTTTATGTAAGCAGCTAAAGCCTTATCAACTCGAATCGTTTGTTTTTTTTCTTATCTTTAATTGGCGTTTTAGTTAGATACGTCATGGTAAGATTGTACCCAGATTAGCTTGTAGGTAATGACTCTCAGGATAATATCATTTTCTATGACTTTCTAAAAGTATCAAAAAGTTTAGTTGGTATGGCAGGTAGTTAAAGAGGCCAGCACATCAAACTACCCTCAAATCCATCAAATTTCTTTGATAAGTAGTTTTTATTACTAAAATATAAGGTTCATGTTCTAATAAACTCTTTTCCGACAGCTTTATTTGCTGGCGTCTGTAGTAGTATGTACAGATGCCAGCACATCAACCTACCCCAAACTGTAAAAATTTCCCAATTGAACATGAAACCTTAAAAACTTTAGAATAAAGTTGAAAACCTATAAAAAAAAAATTACACATTGAGGTAGGTCGATGTGCTGGCGTGGCGTCTGTGTACTGTAGTTCTGTATATCTAAACCGTGCCTTATATTCCCATCAAAACTGATTGTGTAATGCATGACATTTATCGAATTTGGAATGTCTTTTTAAAAGACAAGTTTACTCGATAGGTTTGGTTTTGTAGGTATTAACTTAACTTGTTCTTATTCGTCATCCATATTGATATGTAGACACGGTATATTTAAATACATTATAATGTTAGATTTTATCTTCGTTTTTGCATTGTGTGAACTTGATTCACACAATTCAAAAACGAAGATAAAATAGCTAGAAAGGACCTAACCACAGTTTAGGTTTTTAAAGGGGACAATATTTTAGTGTAAGTTAATTATGGCCGGCTGTAGCTAGCTAGCCAACAAAGGCGAGTTAGTCATTGAACTTGAGATTTGTGATTATCTCAATCGAAGACAAATCTTAAATCTTTTTGGTCATCGGTTATCTACCAAATATTATATTTCGATCGCACCCACTAGACTATTTGAAAACCAAAGTAGTTTTCCCCCTAAGAAGAATGAGAAAAATATTTTTTGTCCTGTTTTTTGTCCTATCTCTTTATCGGACTAATTATTAGTAGGCACCTATATATCAAGTTTATAAAATTGATAGCAATTTTGTTATCGTTAGTCACGTTTTCTTACCTGCCTGAAAACGAATGACTCTGAATGAAACATCGTTACAGTTGGGCAAACAAATGCTATTTGTGCCGGCTACACGTAATCATTTTATCGAGTTCTTGTCTCGAAAATAGTCTGAAAGTAGAAGATAGGTAGGTACACAAACATTATACTAAAATGACGTTTCAAATCGCCTCAACCTACACTTCACTTAATCAGACACCGACCTTCGTTGTTCCTATGAATCACCGACCAGTTTTTCGACGTAATGTAACTTTTTAGGCGACATTAAGTCCTGTAAAGCTTAGAGGACCTACGTATTTTTTTAGAAATGGGTTTTTACCTTCTAACATTTTCTAATCGCGTGTACCTACCTACCTACTTACGCGATTAGGTACACTAAGTACCGCCGGTACACGCGCAGGTAGACACGCTAATGTATTTATCGAAATATGGATAGGTACATATACCTAGATGAGATAAGGGTTCACAAAAAAACTTTCAGATAATAGCTATGGGTTTTTACGTCACAGCAAAATTAATGCTAAAACCGACTCTAGTGTATTAAAATTATCACGATAAGTGTAGGTACCTAACTAGTTGTTGTTTTCATTATCGCATATTTCTGGTGTTGTTAAGATTGTGCGCAGAACACATTCTGGTTATCAGAAATGCCATCGGTGCGAAGTATTCAGTGTGAGGTTGTGAGGTCATTTGTCCATTCATCGACAATTCATAAAAAAGGGGCATTTACGCCAGTAAATTGTGTTTGCGTCAACAAATTTTTTTAATCATTCACAGTTTTTCGATGACATTTCTTTGCATTGTCCTCCTTATTGTATCTCTTTGGGTAGCTCCCAACGGCTCTGCTAGTGCTCGACTCGTCTAGCGTAGACGCACCTTTACAGTGCGTCAGACCGACGACCGGTCATTATAATATTGCCTTCTTTAATATCATACCTTCACCTTTCCGCCTATGGCTCATAATATAAGTCCACACCCTTATTCCCCGAAGATCTAGGCAGAGGTGTACCTACTTAAAGTACCCTACCACACACACATTTCTCCAGTTATGTTTAAGTCCCATGTACCTAATTGGGGGCGAGCCTATGGCCGTCGACTGGCACAAATCCAAGCTCCGGGCGGGTTCTGAGAAATTCCAGTCTTTTCAATCTTTTCCCGATCCGGGGATTGCACCCAGGACCCTGCCTTGCAGAAGCACTTGCGGACACTAGTAACGAGGCAGTCTGTGGCTTATTACGGTTGGTGAAGGCAGTCTTCAGAGTTCGCTCACTCCACAGCTCCGGTCCATTTTCAAAGTTTTAATGGTCATTACTTGCAGTTTTTAAGGTTTGCTGCAAACAAATTGATTTCGTGAAAATTTCTAGAATCATAGGTACCCTACTTATTGATGTTTTAAATTATTATAATTTCGTTGTATTTTTCTTAATAATTGCAGCTTGTTGAATTTGATCAACATGCAACATAAAACTGCGCTGCAATTTACAGAAAACGTAAGCCGTTTAGAATTATACGGTGTGCGTTGGAAGAATTAATTTCTTAACATTCACTAGAATCAAAAATATTTCGAAAGCCCCGTGGCCGTACGTAAGTGCACTACCTACTGTTACAGCCTCAAAGGCGGCAGGTCTCGAAACGGTTAGACCTGTCGGCTAGACTCATATCAGAGCCAGTTCATCGCCCCTAAAGATCAGTGTCCTTGTCAACATAAACACAACTATACTAGACATTTAATAGGTACTTAGTAAGTATAGACGGGACATCACTAAGAATATTTTCATCTTATACTTTTGATCTAGTGTACACAAGTCTATGGGTTTTATTTAGTAAGTACCTAGGTACCTACGCTCCGCTGCATGCCGCTCCAATATTGCTTTATTATTCTAGAATATTCTAGGTGGCTTCGATACTGAGACTTTTTATCATTCACAGTTTTTCTATGACATTTCTTCGCATTATGTCCTCTCTATGTCTTAAATTTCTTTCCAACTATACAACAAAGGCATTTAGCGTCTGCTACCTATTGAAAAAATTTTTGCAATACCCACCACGTTGCACTGTATTGAGCAACTTGATAAAACAAATAAGACACAATTTGATTGTGAAACAATGAACGGAACTCAATTTTTAGGCGCATTAATCAAAATTAATCTGGCTGTTGTTGGTATTAGATACAAATGGCAACCCAGATAATTACGAAACTCCCGCTCACCTACTTACTATGCGAGAGAATGATTGCGCGTTTACATGATAATGGAGTTCACAAATGCGGAGATGAATGATATTTTACTGAACGCTAACTTTATACCGGCCCTACCTTCGGTTTGTTGTTTATTTATGTTGTACCTACCTACTTACTTTGTTCCGGTAATCTCCGCAGCTGTTAATAGCGTCATAGTAGGTAGGTAGATAAGATATTTAAATCTAAAATAATTTGACCTCAGCGATGATTCACTGAGGTCATTATTTTACTGTATTGGGTTTTTTTTTTTTTTTAGTTAGGTACCTACTGGCAAATTATCAACAAATATAAAAAAGAACAAGTTGATGAAAACTGCCAAACCCAGGAACCCAGGAACCACAATCTCGTGACTATGGCTTGGAATCTTCCTTCCTACTATAAGGAACCTCTTCTTCCTATCCAGTTAACAGTAATTGTACACTCCCCTTTAAATATGAATAAAAAATATAATCGAAATAGGAGCTTCTGCTTGTGACTTTGTCCGCGTAGACCTACATGAAACGATAAACACCGATTATGAAAAATTCTTCATTGGTGCTCCGCTCCTATTAGTCTTAGCGACTTACACAGAAATAATTTTTCAAAACGGACTAGTAGTTCCTGAGATTAGCACGTTCAACTTCAAGCATTATAATATTATATAGTATATATTGTACAGACGCCAGCACGTCGAGTTACCCCAATATGTCAAATTTCTTTGATCGTTTTTCATCTTTATTGCAAACAGTATAAGGTTCATATTCAATTAGGAAAATTTGACACATTGGAGTAACTTGATGTGCTGGCGTCTGTACATATCATGCCATTTAATATCCACGAAGGTTCCAGTACTATCCGAAATGCGGTCATGGGATCCCAGAATTTAGGAAACAGTCTCTCTTTAGGATAAGGGAGCGAAAGATCGAAGCCCAGTCACTCCTACAAAACTTTTTATTGGCCACCGACTTCCGAAACTGGAGTTATTTTTCACCCTGTTAGTGTATTTTAAGAAGTCGGTTGTTTTTTTTTTTAGTAAAGTGTTTTTATTTTGCAATTTTTTGTTTCTTTTTATATAAAGAAAGTCTTTCAAATCTTGAAAGAATCATTGAAATCGGCCAAAGAGATTTAAAAACTATGTCTTTGAAATCGGCTAACAATTGCAAAAGAAGTTCTTTCTAAACAATAATCTGTACATCTCTGCCGGGCCCCTTTTAAAATAGACAGGCGTAATGTTATGTAATGGAAATACATAAACCATGCACAGACATGTGACTGTAGTGATTGCGAGTAATTTGGTTTTATGCGTTGAAGAGTTCCGTCGCCTGTCTTCTTCATCAGTTTTTCTTCACCAAATGATATTTTGCTAAATGAAAATGCTTGATTTGTTACCAAAAATGTATAAATCGGTACATGTGTACCTATATTATTTGAGGAGTTCCCTCAATTCCTCGAGGATCTCTCATCAGATCTGAGGTAAAATACTAATAGGACCAACCTGGTAGTATACCACCCTATCAAATAAAAAGAAAATTTTGAAAATCGGTCCAGAAATGGCGGAGTAATCGCGTAACAAACACACAAAAAAAACATACCGTCGAATTGAGAACCTCCTCCTTTTTTGAAGTTGGTTAAAAATAGTCTCAAATGATTATAGAGTTAGCTGAATGCGTTTTGAAATATAGACCTCGGAATCAATCATGCGGCTTCAACCTTCACCCAGCTTAGAGGCTACCAAGGCGTCTCCGATAGTCCAGTGTGCTCTGTGATGATGGAGGCATCAAAACGGACTCGCATAGCAGAATATTTTCATCGGCAGAGGAAAAAATTGGGAATAAATTACTTAGTAATAAATAATTATCAAACATCATGTTCGAGTAAAATAAATAGGCTGTTTTATGCGTGAAAGACTCACATAAAATAAAGGGTTGAAAGGACATGGTCAAACATACAATGAGTTCTGGACCCGAGCATTACATTTTTTTCACAGTTTTTTTAACTTTTTTTTTTCTGATATTTTTTGTTTTTAAAATTGTAAAAAGACAAGTATTAGATTTAAGTATCTTCATAAATTAAATAAGTCGCTTCTTTAATTAAAAATCTCATTAGTTTAGACAGAAATCATGAGTTCATACAGTTTTATCAAAAAATAATATCAGGTACCTAAATAATGGAAACTAGGGAAAGCCGACGAAAAATTTAAACTCTGTAGGGCTCAGTATGATAAGAGAACACAAACACAATATGGTGCGACATACAACATGCGACTAATTTCCTTCCATCCAGTGGTACTTATGACATAGGTAACTAAGTACTTAAACCAAGTTGATTAGTATCTATATTTTTGAGTGGTGCCTAACCACTGGTGAACGTGCACTTTTTTGCGGATATAAAATGTCTATTAACGACGAATTTTCTAATTTACAACGTAAAGGTAGGTTCCTTTACGTTGTAAATTAGAAAATTCGTCGTAATGACATATCTAAATTGTTTCGGTTACAGACAGTTTTGTAGGTCAGTTACCTAGGTATTAAAATAAGCAAGTAGGTAAGTATTGAAAAAATGTGGTTTTCTAGACTAATTAATATACCTACGGGATTACGCAGATGCACCGGTCAATGCGATTGAACACGTTCACACGACAACGAATCTGACAAAATGAGCGCCCGATACGGTGCATACCGCGCGTGTGGTGTACCACCTACACGCTGTAAACTTTATCTTTTTCGTTGATGCGGAACGAGAACGAAATTTTTGGCATTTTTAGGACTTCGACCGAGACAAATATAGATTTCGGATGTTGGAAAGTTAAAGCGCTTTTATCTATCCTAGTAATGGCAGGTCGAAAAGGACTGGGCATGCACTGTCGACAAAGATACGATACGATGGATAGTCGATTTAGACCAGTTAACGCGATAACTATAGTAGGTAAGTACCTAATACTAATCAATAATATATTTATTTATTTATTTATTTATTGATAGGAGAACCAACAGCTGTAACAGATGGTTAACAATTAAATAAGCAACACAAAGCCAATTACAGGTTCTCACGAGAAAAAAACATAATAGTAGGTATACAGAAATCTTAAGATCACTAACAAGCACGATAAATAACAGAAATAATAGAAATAAGGATACAAATGCACTAAATACACTTAAGGCTAAGGCACTTACAACATGAAGTAAAAAGTAATACAAAAAATGTTAGATTACCAAAAACACTACGCACTTCTAAAGAAATTGGCATTCAGCCGAGTGCGAGCTGAGTTGGTTTTGGTGACAAATGGGTCCAATGAGAACTCTTTACAGAGAATATTAAAGTCTCTACTCGCTCGCACCAAGTATGAGTTTTGCCGGTAATTTGTTGAGGAAAAAGGAACGGAGATAGGTGGGTTAAATCTAACTGACCTCTGCGGGACATTAAAATGCAGTTTCTGCAATAGGTCAGGACAGTCAAGCTCATTATTTAAAATCTTTAAAAGAAAAGTGCAGTCAGCTAAACGACGACGATCCTTCAGCGGCTGTAAATGAAATTTTTTGCAAAGACTTAAGTAATCATCAGAATGGTATGGAATACGCAGCCTAAAGCAGAGAAAGCGAATAAATCGTTTTTGGATACCCTCAATACGATTTATGTATTTGCCATAAGCCGGGTTCCAAATTTGTGAAGCATATTCAAGATGACTTCTGACAAACGAACAATAAATATCTACCTAATAACCTCGACTTACTGCATTTATATTGCAACATGGACGGTATGTATCATGTTGCATAAAATTATAACGGTCTACCTATATGGCACACATAGACACACATACGACGAGTTATTCAAATTGTTGATAGATAAACACAACACAAGCTACGTCCGCGTTAGAATAAAATTTATTAATCAGTAAACTACCTACCTACGTCGTTGTTGAATGTGTGATAGTATTTACTAAGATAATTTTAATTGATCCATTTGTAAATACCTACATGATTATTTCAAAGGACTTTTCATCACAATGCAATACTTACCTACTTTAAGTACAATAATGTTTGGAATACTTAATGGATTATTTTTTTAAAACATTACCTACAGGAGATTCTGACTACTTACTAAAAAAAAAACAAACATAAAAATCAATTAATTATATTAAAAGTAAAAAGGTGTAAGTAGATAGGTTACCTCAACATCATTCGATTTTCAAAAACGGCACGCCAACTCAGACACTGACGTAAAGTGTTGCTAGTTAGCCACATTTTTACGTGTCGCTTTCTGAGCGCTTATAACCTATCTACACCTTTTTACTTAAAATATCATTGATAACAATAAAGTAAATAGTGTACAGCCAAGCTGGTACCTACATTTTGTATTCAGTAGGTACCTATTTACGTTTTTAACCCAAAACTTTGTATATTAGAAACAATACAACAATCATTTATTTATTTATTTATTTATACCTACATACTTTTCAATAAGATGACAACAAATAGATCCAAAACAATAACAACTACCTACTAGGTTTCTAATGTGTTCTTTAAAACGTTTGTGTTACACAGAATTAGAATGACAACATATATACATATAACCTAACCTAACTTACCATACCTATCCTATAGCTAACCTAACTACCTAACCTAACTACCTTACTGAAATGCATTGATTTTGAAAGATACAAAACACATAATTTTAAACTGAACTACTGCGCTGCGTGTCTCTATGGTGCTTACAATACTAAAGTAGGTGATAGAATTTGAAATAGTAGCAGTAGGAGGTAATAATTTAACTCGATTAGTAAATCTGACTGGCCTGTTGGTCTAGTAGTTAGTGACCCTGACTGCTATGCCGCGGGTCGTGGGTTCGATTCCCACCCAGGACAATTTTTTTTGTAATGAGCACGATCATTTGTTCTGTGTCTGGGTGTAATTTATCTATAATATGTATGTATTAAGAAATATACACACATCAAAAGTGTCTAGGGATCAACATTTATTTTTGCAATAACTTTTCTCCTGATTGATATTAATTAAAATTTTCTTTAAGGATTCATCAAATAAAGTGTTTTCGTTTGTCACAGTAACGATAAACCAAGTCACCTTTGCATTAATAAAGAAATTTGCCATTTTCCTCATAAAGGGATTTTTGACATTTGAACCACTAACATTAAAGTTCGAAAAAAAGACTGAAATAACAGTTTTCTTTAAAATTTTATTGGGTAACATAAACAATTAATAATCCGTGTTTCTACCGCGAACACTAACAACACAAGAACATCGGTTTGGCATACTCAAAATGAGTTCATCCAAATCACGCTGTGGAATGGCCGCCCATGTTAGTTGCAACAACAAAAAAAGGTCTTCTTGCGACTGGATACCCTCCATATTCGGCAGAGCTCTTCTCTGTAGCATATCCCATGCATGCTCAATCGGGTTCAAGTCTGGCGACTGAGCAGGCCAGGGCAGCACATTGATGTTAGCTGCGGCGAGAGTCTGTCTTACAACTCTTGCGGTGTGCGGTCGTGCATTATCATGCATTAACTGAAATAAGGGACCGATTTGCACTTGTAGAGGAACGATGACGTCTGATACAATCGTCTCAGCATAAATTTGAGCGTTGAGGTTGCCTCTGATCCAAATCAACTCAGTTCTTCCGCCGATCCAAATACCCGCCCATACCATGATGGTTCCACCACTATAAGGATGGACTTCCTGGCAGGATTTTAATCGCTGTTGGCGTCCAGGGGTTCTCCAGTGTCGTATACGTCTTGTATCCGGTCTCATACCAAAACGAGACTCATCAGAAAAGCACACGAAACGCCAATGTTCTTCTGCCCAATTTCTGTGTTCAAGAGCCCATTGATATCGAATCCTACGATTGTGCATTGCTATAGGTGGTACCCGTAGCGGTCTTCGGGAATGAAGGTTCACTTCATGCAAGCGGTTTCTGTCTGTTTGGTCGATAATTAAGTTCCCTGAAGAGTGATGAAGCCTCACGAGTTGTAAGACAGACTCTCGCCGCAGCTAACATCAATGTCCTGCCCTGGCCTGCTCAGTCGCCAGACTTGAACCCGATTGAGCATGCATGGGATATGCTACAGAGAAGAGCTCTGCCGAATATGGAGGGTATCCAGTCGCAAGAAGACCTTTTTTTATTGTTGCAACGAACATGGGCGGCCATTCCACAGCGTGATTTGGATGAACTCATTTTGAGTATGCCAAACCGATGTTCTTGTGTTGTTAGTGTTCGCGGTAGAAACACGGATTATTAATTGTTTATGTTACCCAATAAAATTTTAAAGAAAACTGTTATTTCAGTCTTTTTTTCGAACTTTAATGTTAGTGGTTCAAATGTCAAAAATCCCTTTATTAGGAAAATGGCAAATTTCTTTATTAATGCAAAGGTGACTTGGTTTATCGTTACTGTGACAAACGAAAACACTTTATTTGATGAATCCTTAAAGAAAATTTTAATTAATATCAATCAGGAGAAAAGTTATTGCAAAAATATATGTTGATCCCTAGACACTTTTGATGTGTGTACATAGAAGTATGTTTATCAGCTGTTTAGTACCCATAACACAAGTTCTCAAGCTTAACATGGGACTATATGGCGTTGTGTGAAAAAAGTTGTGGAATATAACTAACTAACTAATCATCCATACCTACATAAAGTAAAAGACATTCAATACTTAATACATAAATAAAGTATTAAATCTTCTTTGACTGGCCTGTTGATCTAGCGGTTAATGGGCCCGAATGCTGTTCCGGAAATCTTAAGTCGATTCCCACCCATGGAAAATGTTTGTATGACGAGCACAATCATTTGTTCTGACAGTCGTCAATTAGGGTTGTAGGCATGCCCTTGCCCACAACCACAGTATAAATATTAATACAGATGGACGACGCCTTTGATCTCTGGAAAAATGCCGACAACGTCTACACACGTTAGCCCTGAATAATACAGAGGCTTTGCCGCGTCTCGCCCCGCACGAGTTCCCTGTCTAGACGGCTTCGTCGGACGGCTGTTAGGTTTTTAGACTGTGTCACAACTGTGGATCCGCGCTTGGTATCTTGTGTCATTCTGACATTCAGTGACTATCCTTTTTTCGGGCAGTCGTATTTTAAAAATAGAATGTTTCAGTCGGTCAAGGAAGGACACCGCTAGACGGGTGATGTGATGGTTATCAATAATAATAATATAATAATAATAATAATTTTTATTGCAATAAAGATATTTGTAGTACGTACATATTGGAGTTAGTGAGTTAAATTATCGTAGGACTTAACTAACAAATAATAAGTTGGGGTGAGCCACTGTTCTCCTAGCTAGGTAGCAGAGCAACCTGTGTTAAGGAGTGACAGTTTGCCTCCCTAAAAAAGATCTTAAATAGTAATTAACAATAGTGTTACGGGTTCTCTCCAGAGTCAAGTACTTAGTTTACTTAAGTACACTATTATTATACAACGTGTAAAAATGTTTACTAGATTAAGTCTGCATTTACACTGAAGTTGATTACAAAGTCTGGGTGAAAAAGTAAGTTTAAAGTAACAGTAGGTACAAATGGGATAGTTTTATGAGAGTCATGCATGATTGAGTATGCGTGAATGTATGATGTTTGTGTACTGTGTGTGGACGAGTGGTTGCTGTTTGTGAGTGCGGGTGTGTATGTGATGTGTGTTTGAGTGTGTTTATGAAATTATTATTGGACTATTTAAAATTTGTTGTGGCTAAAACGAGAAGTTATGTGGTAGATATTAAGAGATCCTCAGTCTCGTCATAGCTTTTTAAAAGAAGAAAAGAGTGAACGGTAGATTTACACTTGGAATATGGTAAGCTATAAATAGGCAAGTTTCTGCTAAGTTTGTTATACAGGTATGGTCCTAGGTAAAAAAAGAATCGTTTAGTGAATCTGTAGTACGGTGGTGGGATAGTGCAGATCATGTCTTTTCGACGTTTTGTGACTGCAATAAAAGGCGTATGACGGTGTTGTAGAAGAATGGTCTGCAAGACAAAGTGTTGTCTGACGCTAAGGACCTTCCAATCTTCGTAGAGGGTGGTTGTTGGGTAGATAATTGGTTTAAAAGTGGCTACTTTCAAAATTGCTCTGTGGGCTGTTTCTAGCTGTTTTAATGTCGTCTTAGCGGCGCCACCCCAACATACAATACCGTACGTCACAATAGATTGGCATAAAGCATAGTACACAGTACGTATTACAGCTGACGTGGCCACGTGACGTAGATTTTTAAAAATATAAATGAGTTTTCTAACCCTGCTTGTAAGAAGATTAATGTGAGTTTTGAAGTTAAGAAATTGATCTAATGTTATACCCAGATATTTTATGTTGTCAACGCGAGTAATAAGTGGACACTGACAGGGTAGAGGTATCTGAGAATGTGTGTGGCATGAGTGAGCATATATGACAATTGGAATTTTGGGCTGTGACTTAGGTGAAGTAGAAAATGTTATGAAATTTGTTTTTGATGTATTTAATGTGAGAGTGTGAGAAAGTAGCCATTCATTTGCAGAGTTGAAGCCATGTTGTGCAGAGTTCTGAAGCTCTGACCATGAGTTGGCTGAAAAAGTAAGTGCAGTATCATCTGCAAATGACACGATTTTAGCATTAGTGATGTTCAAATTACAAAGGTCGTTAATAAAAGCAAGAAACAAAGTCGGCCCAAGGATACTACCTTGTGGCACACCGTAACAAATTGGAAGGTCATCACTTGTATGATCACCTATTTTAACCATTTGTGTTCGATTTGTAAGGTACCTGTGAAAGAACTGTAACTGTAAGCCTCTGATACCTAATTTTTCAAGTTTGTTTAGAAGTGTTGAAGTCGGAATTGTATCAAAGGCTTTGGCCAAGTCAAGGAATATGGTAAGAACTTTTTTGTGTGCGTTTAGTTTGTTTACAATATAGCCCGTTAACTCTTGTACCGCGTCAGTAGTACTTTTGTTCTGTCTAAAACCGAATTGTTGGGGAGAGATCAAGTTAAATTTTTCAAGGTAGTTTACTAGTCGCTTATTGATCAATCTCTCAAGGACCTTTGTTAAGGCAGTAAGAACCGCGATGGGGCGGTAATTATTTACGGACTTTTTATCCCCACCCTTGAAGATCGGATGTATGATCGCCTTTTTAAATGAAGTTGGAAAGGTCGCAGTCTGGAAACAGAGATTAAAGATGTAATTTAGTACAGGTGCCAAAGTGGAGGAGTATCTTTTTAAAATTAAGGGTGAAATGCCATCACATCCGGTGGCAGCATGAGTCCTGAGAGAGTTAATCACAGATATAATCTCGGTCGTGTCTGTTTCACCTAGAGCAAATGATGATGACGAATTATTAATGCTTTGTAACATGGTTGTCTTTGGCAGGGCGTAGGTGTGTGTAATTTTGTTTGCGAGGTTCTTACCTATTTCCACATAAAAACTATTTACTATGTTACAGGACTGAGTAGGTGTTTCGTGTAATAGTAAATGTGTGGATGAGTTTAATGTTTTTGGGGTGTTTGTGATTCTTTTAATGGTTTCCCAGAGAACTTTTGGATTATTGCCAGCTTTATTGAGCGCTTCACTATCAAAATGACGTTTAACTTTTTTTAAAATTTTGTTACAAAAATTTCTGTATCTTTTGTAGGATATTACGAGAGTAGTATTGCCAGGCGAAGCTTTCACTGCTTTATGTAGTGAGTCCCTGTGTTTCATGCAACGTAGCAGCCCAGGCGTGATCCATGGCTTTAGGATTTTTTTCCTAGCTGGTGATTGAGACACAGTACTCCCGGATATTGCTACATTCAGAGCATTAATCAGAGTATCAGTAGCAATATTGGCATCATCTATAGAGTAGATGGGCGTCAGGTCTATTTTTTCCATTGATAGATCAAGTTTAACAAAGTCTACTTTTGTAACGGTAGAGACAGCAATGTGTCCGGTTTTTTTAACATGCATGCCCAGCAGTGATGAGTAGTGGTCTGTGGCTGTGGTGTTGAAAACAAGTGAGATTGTCGGTATTTTGGTTTTTAATATAATATGATCTAAGCAGTTGGGACCTCTAGTGGGAAAGGTATGAGCAGGAAGGAAACCGTGAAAGGCAAGAATATTGAGGTATTCTTGAGAACGTGATTCAAGAGAAAGTGAGTTTATATCTAGATTAATGTCGCCAGTAAGAACAACTGATTTGAATATTGAGAAGGTCGGCAATATGTCATTAAGGGTGGAAGTAAATGAATTAGTGTTTGTATTTGACGGTGATCTATAGATGCAAAGTAAAGCTATATCCAACCCCAGCTCCAACACTAACCCGGTGGCAGACTTATTCAACGACAATTCTTTGCAAGTACAGTTAAGGTCAGTCTTGACATAAACCACGACACCATCGCTCTGGTTTAAATGTTTTGTGGTACGGAACATTGTATAATTATCTAAATAAGGGATGTTTGTGTTACTGGTACACGAGAGCCAGCATTCGGTTAAAACTATAATGTCACAATCTATTGAAATTCTTTGGAGAATTGTTTGTAAGCTTAAAAAGTTTCGGTTTATAGATCTTATGTTTTGTGTAAAAATTTTTAGGTAGTTATGTGGATGCCTGAGGAATAGTTGAGCCTGCTCTGGACTACAAGAGTATGATTCCGAAACAGAGGTTAGGTCAATATTATCCATTAGTGCAATGTTATTATCGATCATTTTTAAAGATAAGGGTGAGGGTCAAAGGTTTTTTGAAGAGCTGGAATATTATTTTTAATTTTCTGGTATGGGAATTGTGTGTGTGTGGTGTTTGTGATGAGTAAGGATGTATAGTGTGGATTATGTGTGTGTGTATTTGTGTGACAGTGTTTTCGTTTGTAGACAAATTATAGGTAAGAAATAAATTAAAATTAAAATAACAAAAAATCAAAAAAATAATAAGAAAAGGACATTTGCAGTGCACAGCTAGTCATTCATTATTTTGCGATGAAAGGTGCTGTAGTTGTTGTTCAGATTTTACTATAATATATTGGCTATCAGCGTTCTTCTTAATCATGACGCGTCCGTTTGATGTCCAGCAAAAGGCGTAGTTATGTGTCTTGACAAAATTACGGGCAGTGTAAAACAGTTTCCTGGACGTGAAATTGCGTAAGGTCAACAAAACACAAATTGCTTCCATCAAAAATATAATTTAGAGGTACCTAAGTAGTTTCAGTACATAGGCAGTCACAAATCAATCTTATCTTAGCTAAGTATGTGCAATCTGTGCTTGAAAATTTTTGGAGCTAATGGGAAAGATTTTAATTAGGTAATACTATTATATTGCTTTTTTAATTTGGAGCCGTCGGGAATAAAATTATGGAGCGCCTGGGAATAAGCCCTGGGAGTGTCCAAGCCCCCATAATGTTTTTCTTTTTGAAGCACCTCCTCAGTCTTTGCAGTTCACCTGTACTAAAATGGCCTACCCAATTGCCCATAGTTGGGCAACTATGGGCAGGCTATGCGACCATTCATATTATGATCCAATAGTTTGTGACCCTTTCTAGAGTTCTGTAGGTAGGTACACAAAAGGTGCTATTGGCCCTATTACATATAATAATATTAATTTTAATTCAGACATAGATCCATAAGTGTTGGAAAAAATATTAAAAAACTTATTATCATGAAGCAACCCTGGTTGTTTGCTCCATGCTTATTATCTTGTACCTAAGTTAGTACAAATTATCCTATTAAAATTAAAATAAAAATTGAAGTGCTATATCTCTCTGCTACAGTTCTCAGGATGCTGTAGGTTGACAGTCGTCAATAAAATTAAGTGAGAGCCCTCTTCATACAAGAAACGTGTAATTCTTGGCGTTTTTTAAAGAAAGAAAAGAAGTAAGGAATGTTCCTTGTACTTGTAGGTATGTACGTAGATAGGTACTTATTTCAACGGTACCCCGACGTTACGTAAAACTTCATGGCTCAACGATAGGAAAGTTTTAATTTTAACTTTTTAAATATTTATGTTTTTGCGGTGGGGGTTTTTTAAATTTTAAATTTAATTTTTATTTTTAAATTTTTATACGCATTAATTTTGTTTTATAGAGTTTTCAGTTATGAGAATTTTTCAGTGCATTGTATGTAGAGTCAAATGCTGGTTAAAACGAATCCACACACCGCATATCTGCTATTATTTTGTCAAGAGTCTACCTACTAGTGTGCTCGATAGCCTGGCTGCAGCATCAGCTCATCCTGTTGCCATCAGTGCATAGTGTGCAGAATCAAATGCTGGTTAAAATAAATCCAAACACGACATATCTCTGCTATTATTTTGTCAAAAGTCTACCTACTGGTGTACTGGATAGCCTGGCTGCAGCATCAGCTCATCCTATTGCCACCAGGGCATTGTGTGCAGAATCAAATGCTGGTTAAAATGAATCCAAACACGACATATATCTGCTGTTATTTTCTCAAGAGTGAATTAGTCTGCTAGATATCCTGGCTGCATTAGACCAAATATACCATAATCTTGCTTATTAATATTACACGCATGGGTGTTTGAAATTTTAAGACATACATATGTTTGTATATAAAGTTAATACCCATAGACGTCTAAAATAGCAACGGTAGCTAACACAAAAGAGCTGATAACCTTGAAATGGCTGAACCGATTTTGATGAATCATGTCTAAGAACCATCGCAAGAAACCCTGCTTTCAAATAAAAAAAAAAACGCATCTAAATCGGTTTACCCGTTTAGGCGCTACGGTGCCACAGACAGATAGACAGACAGACACACACACATAGCGGTCAAACTTGTAACACCCCTCTTTTTGCGTCTGATGTTAAAAAAACTACCTAGTTAAGTAACTATTTCAATAAAAACCTCACATTTTTACGACATCGTCGGTGCTCTTGGTCCTGCCCAGCCAGATCTAGTAGCGTCAAGTAGGTAGTTAGAATTTCGTTGGATTTCGCTGGAATTCGTGAGAATTAAATTTATTATTAGGTATAATTCAGTTTGTTTACGCAATATGTTGTTAAGTCGCTTAATGAGTCATACAGCTTAATCATAATTTCCTAGTTCAGAGGAATTAAAAGGATGTGAGTTCCAGTGCAGCATGAGTCACATTCATTATTATAGCAAAAAGACTACGGGGTTGCGTTGCATGCAGCTGCTTTTGCTTAGGTACCTACCCGTAGATCCCAAAGACAAATTACATAGTTTAAAACAACGAAACATTTCCGGCTTGTGCCGTTGTGCGGTAAGGTTTCACTAATAAAACCAATGTTTAAGTAATTCATAATTGCGGTACGGCCTTGGGCTTTATCTTCTCTACCATGAAGTTTACTAACTATTCAACACCAGCGCCATCTATCGGTATATGCGTACAACTCTACAACTGAATTACAAACATAGACAAAGGGTGCATGGACTGTGCGTTCCATTATATTATGAGTTTTGTATAGTGAACATTGAACATAGACGGCGTAGTACGAAAGAGACAAAATCAAATGTTGTCTACAAACATTGGTAGTTGGCCGCACAGCTGTTGCTTGGTCTTTTTGCTGCGGCTAACTTACACTCATGGGTTCTTTCTCCAGGGACAATTAGGATTACCACAACTATCTTCTTTCTACAATACCAATGTAGGTATTGTGTTGCTGACGGTATCAATAACGCTGTACTGACCTTTACAGCACGTAAATTAATTAAATATATTATCCAACAGACGTTAATTCTTTTGTTTTTGAATATTTTAACAAATTAATAGTCACATAATAGGTATATCTGCTGTTAATATCATAAAACACCTAGCCTATCTTATTCTTTTATTGATGAACAGTTTTCCTAGGCATAACACTGGATGAAAAATTACAATGGGGACCTCACTTAACATCTCTTGCAGGGCGGTTAAGCTCAGCTGCTTATGCGGTTAGAAAAATAAGACAGTTGACAGATGTACAAACCGCGCGTTTGGTATATTTTAGCTACTTCCACAGCATAATGTCTTATGGCATTTTACTGTGGGGTAGGGCTGCTGATATCGAATCCATTTTTATTTTGCAAAAGAGAGCTGTTAGAGCCATTTACGGTTTACCGAATCGCGAATCTCTAATAATATGACAGTGCCTTGTCAATTTATTTATGAAAATATAATGTATGTTAGAAAGAATCTGCATCTTTTTAGCAAAATAAGTGATAGGCATAATTTTAACACTAGAAATAAAGATAAAATAGCTCAACCAGCTTTCAGACTAGCCAAAGTACAATCATCTTTTATGGGGTACTGCGTTAAATGCTACAACAAAATACCTAATGATATATTAAAACTAAATCAAAGAAACTTTAAAACTTATGTTAAAAAAACACTTTGCAAACAGGCTTATTATACATTAATGGATTATATTGAAGATAAAAATGCTTGGGAACATGCTGGTCCTGCTCCATAGGACAACTTAGTGTCTGGACAGGAATGTTTGCTTTTTGTCTACATCACACATTGTAGGTAATTTGATTTTTTATTTTATTTTTATTTTAAGTATTAACTTCATTATTATTACTTTTTTTTTAATAATCAACTTTGGATTAAATATTATGTAAATATGTGAGCACCATGTATCTTTCAATACGCTCATACTATTACCAGCCGCGTTGCTTATTTTATATCACCTATCTCAGGAAAGCTGTTTTTTTTTTCTCATGGTACATCGTCCTCACATATAATCTGATTATGTATACAAATATTGTAAAATCTATTTTAAAAGAGTAAGTATGGAGTTTCTTGCACATTCTTCTCCATACAAAACTACCTTTTGGAATGTGCAACTAGAATCATATTAATTTAATTTATTTGTAAGTATAACGTTCAAAAGTGCCTGTTTTCAGGCCTAATTGAAATAAATGATTTGACTTTGACTTTTGACTTTGATGTGGACGCACGATTCTTCCACAACCGTTATAGTGAACCCAAAGAGATTATTGAATGTCCTTGAGTGTACCGGATAGGTTCACTATCACGGTTACGGAAGTGGCGCGGCCAGCTCAAGTAAGAGAAGGAACACCAGATTGGTTCTTAGTCAGAAGTCTGACAGACCCTCTGCCCTGCACAGGACGGAGGATATGAGAATTTCCACCCCGAATCAAAAATAAAAAGGTCTTACTATCACAAAAGTTAAGACGAAGGGCCTTACTTTTCAGCGCTAACGAGGATGTGGATGTGAAAGTGTTATACTTATTAGTTTAGCCACTATACTACTAGGTAGGTTGCTTGCCTTGGGGCAACCTGCAGTAGTGCAGTAGGACACGTCTTGGTTCCACTTCCAGAGATTGGCCACGCAGTCCACGCACGCTACGCAGGTCATGTCCCGGCGACAAGTACCCACCAATTTCTCCTCTCTTTCTGTTATTGTCTCCGTTATCTTACGTCATGCTTTACTTACTAAAGAACATAGAGTACCTAGTGGATTGTTTTTTTTATGTTAGTGAATAAACAGAACATCTGAGAACTTGCACTATATCGCCCCAGAGGAGCCACGTGGTGTCTATCAATGTTTATACAATTTTGCACTATAAAGGATGTATTTTTAATCATAAAATACACCCCAAATTTAATGCATGAAACAGCGGATTTGTTTTTCGCGATTTCCAATTTGGTACTATAGTGAAAAAAAAAACAACCGACTTCTAAAAAAAAACACTAACAGGTGAAAAATAACTCTAGTTTCTCCAGTCTGTGGCTTTGGTGGTTTTGTTTCGTTCATTATTGGCCACCGACTTCCGAAACTAGAGTTATTTTTCACCTGTTAGTGTTTTTTTTTAGAAGTCGGTTGTTTTTTTTGTAAAAAAGTTTTTATTTTGTAATTTTTAGTTTCTTTGTATGTAAAACAGTCTTTCAAAACTTGAAAGAATCATTGAAATTGGATAACAATTGCTAAAGAAGTTCTATATCTAAACATTAATCTGTACATCTCTAACGCCCCCTTTTAAAATAGAATGGCGTAATGTTATGTTGTGGGAATACACAAGCTCAGCATAGACATCTGACTATAGCAATCGCGAATAATTTGCTGTTATGCGTCGAAGAGTTCCGTTGCCTGTCTTCTGCATCAGTTTATCTTCACCAAATGATACTTTCTAAAAGAAAATGCTTGATTTGTTACTAAAAATGTTAAAATCGGTGCGTGTGTGCCTATATTTTTTGAGGAGTTCCCTCAATTCCTCGAAGATCCCTCATCAGATATGAGTTTTGATACAAATGGGACCAATCTGCAACTATACCCTATCAAACAAAAAAAGAATTTTGAAAATCGGTCCATAAATGACGGAGTACTGAGGTAACAAACCCTAAAAAAAAAAAAAAAAAAAAAAAAAAAAATACAACCGAATTGAGAACCTCCTCCTTTTTTTGAAGTCGGTTAAAAATGGGTAGAACAGCACGTGAATTTTGTCCCATGATAAAAATACACATCGCATAACTCCCTCATAAAGTGAACTAAATCAAGTTGGACTTATAAAAAACTTTTTATTGTTCATATAAATTAATATTAACAAGATGTTGATGTACATAACTAATGGAGTGAGATAGATCACTGCTAATGTTAAATACATAATCATTCATTTAAATTAACTAATCATCCAACTGGGTAACAAATTCAACAAATAAATAGGCATAACTGCAAAGTCTGTTGTATGATTCAATCAAAAATCAAATGAAATTAAATAGTTATTACTTATGAACATTATTAACTTTCTTTATTAATTCATTAAACCCCAAGAGGACACCGGTGTCTGCACTGTCATTGTCTTTCTATTGTGTCTCTAATTGAATCGTGAAAGGTTAATTTCAGAGTAACTTCAACAGCTCACAACCATTCAAAAATATTATTCAAACTACTACAAACCAGGAAAAAAAATAAAGGACGCGACATAAATAAGAATCAGTCATGTCACATACAACTAACCACGCACAAAACATTAGCAGTCACCTTATTACCTATCTACAAACTAATGGGCCTTCTTCGGCTTCGCTAGTTTCTCATATTTGCTCTTAGAAGAGAACCAGAGACCGAAGGGGATGGCGAGGGAGGGGAGGGTCATGACAGCAAACGCGGCCCAGTCTAGGATATGAGAGGAGAACTTGCGGTCGTAATCTTTGAAGGCGACGATGGCGCCCTCACCCGGAGAACTGCTGATTGACTGCTGGTACTGAAATGAGAGTATTTCTTGTTAGTACAATTTATGAAAAATGTTTAAAGACACTGTTTACAGTAACATGGCAAGTGATGAAGAAGGTGGTGGAGCCCACCCGCCCAAACTTAATCCAAGCTTTTTTTTAAGATTGACCATAGACAACAGAGTGCCTAGTGCGAGTTTGTTATACGTTAACGCGATCGACACGTTTATGACGTTCGGCGCTTTGGCGCGCCGATTGGCTCGCTTCAAGCTTTTAACCAATCAGAGAGCCAAACGCGGTGAACGTTTCGATCGCGTTAGCGTAAAAACTACTCGCACTTAGCGCACAGATAAGCGAAAATGGAAGGGAAGGGTGGGCTTTTCGTGGGACAGTCATATGTAATTTCGACATTAAAATTTTAAATAAATTTATATTTTTGATTATTTGAAGTTTTTAATTCTATATTTATGTATTTTAGTTTAGTGTGAAGTGTCAATGTTTATATTGACACTAAAACTGATTTTAAATCATTTGAAGTGTTCCAGAGCAGATACTGGACAATGCAATTTTTGAAAAAATATTTATTTTGGGTGTTTACAGGAAATACCAACTACAACATCCAAACACAGACCTTAATGTAAGGGAAAATTTAATTCCAAATCAGTTTACTCAATCACCTACATTCTTCATTAACTACAATGACCAAATATGAAATGAAATGGAATAATAAGTCAAAAAGTTAGCCACAGCAAATATAAATTTGTTTCCTAGAAAGAAGTCACAAAACCTCCCTTTTGTTTCCTTTCCCTTTAACTCTTATGTAACAACATAAGAGTTTTACACACATTATTTTAAGGTGGATGTGCGAGGGTAGCCTGTGAAATTAAAATTTTCTTGTGTTTTAATCATTTTGCCATTCAGTATCAGATTGTAAGTTGATTAAAATAAGATTCGCGACCGTTACAACCAAAGAGATTTAAAATACTATAGAGCGGACATGCGAGGAAATGTCATACAAAAACTTTGATCCCATGTCTCAGTAACGCCATCTAGAATAACATATGAATATTGGGGTGGTAGCGGAGCGTACTAAAAAAAAACTCATAGACTAGTGTCCAGCACAACAACAAGTTTTGGACGAAAATGTTGTTTGTGATGTCCGGTCTACAGGTATTGAATGTCTTTGGTTACAACAAATTATGGCCTATCTGAGTTATATTATTAAAAACACCAATACAAGTCTCTGAGTTAATTTAACCCCATTAAGACTTGCATGAAATAGACATTCAATCAGAATATATGAATTAGGGGGTTGTCTTAATGATTTAAATGATTATAATTTTGTAAACACTTTGTGTTATGGTCACAAACTCATACTTTGTTTAACATTCACACTGACACTGAACAGCAAATTGCAAAATGACACAAGTTAATTAGAATTTTGTGGGCTAGGCTGGAGTTTCCACTTTAATGTCTTTAAGCGGTGTCTTTAAATTTTGTTGGTTTTAAGCTGTAGTAAATACACCCTCTCACACTAAACCAGCATTCCTTCATTAGTATTTTTTTATTGTGTCATTAAATTGATATAATCAATATTTATTTCTGTAGTGTAGTGTAGTATTTAATTATCTGACTACCTTGAGAAGAAACACCAAAAGAAATTCAGAGATCACTGTCTCTTCTTAAGTCCAGAAATTATCTCGGTGGGATTTTGTAAGAATTATATAAATTAGGCTCTGAGATGGTCTTTTGTGGAAAGAACCAGACAGATATTTAGGTAGTATACGCATTGTCAGTTATCATAAGCTCAATTTCGAAATTGTTTTATATTATAAGCTCCAATAACATGAATACAGCAAGGTTTGTAAAACTAAGAAATTGAAACGCGCCAAATTTGAGTGAAGAACTAAACCAGAATAAATAAGCTACTCAATAAATATTTAGCCACCAAGAATGCAGTTAAATTCTACAAAGAGAAAGTACACTGATTCATATAGTTCTGTTATAAGTTGTTAGCATGCTACTATTTCATGAAATAGAACATTCATAAAAGAGAAAGTAAATTAAGTGTCTTACCTCAGTGGCGTCTTCACTGGCCTTGTATGAAACTTCAGCAGATGAGAAGTTGAAGTAGCCATATCTGCTGGACCTGACGGTAATAACGTGCGACACGTTGGTCTGAGGGGGGATCCTGTCAATCTGCGCCGACAACTGACCACCAACAACTTGGAACACTTCGGGGTGGAAACCGTTGTCGACAAGCTTTACGTCCACAGCGGGAGCGGTGCCGACGTTGAATAGCGTGTATTTCACTAGAATATCCATATTTTCCACCAAGTATTTGTTCAGAACTTGCTTCGAAATAAGTAACTTCGCGATCGCTGGCTCATCTTCTGCAGTCACTGCAGTAGCGATGATTAGGATCAGGGATAGCAGCTTGGCACTCATTGTGTCTGGAAATTGATAAAAGAGACTCTAATCTTGGCACCAAAAAAGGTTGCAGATGGAAGGTATTCTTATTCAATAGTTTTGAATGAAAACAGCTCGAACTTTGGTTATATTGGTAGGGAATAGACGAAAACAATAAAGCCTTTCAGAATTAAATTGAAATTACTTTCACTTACCTTATTTTATGCTTAATAATAAACAACTAAAGGCAAATTCGGTTAGCGCAGCAAAGGCAATCGGTGACAGTCCGTCGTACGTGGCTGACGTTTCACTCCACGCAGTCACAATACTTGCCAGGAATAAAATACGAATACAGTTATAGTTGCGTTCATCGTTTCAAAATGGTAACTTCGAGTTCTTTATTTATTCACAGATTTTTAACAACTGAACTAAAGTAAAATTTAATGTTTGGGACAATTTTACAATGAGAATAATTGAATAAATTAAATGCCGACCTAAATATTAAAGAAGAAAAATCGAAACATGAATGCATTTTATGCTACAACTGTCAAAAAATACGTGTTTGTTTTCTCAAAGCGAGGATTTTATTGAAAATGGGTTTCTGCGGAAATTCGAATTAGGATAATTGATATTGCATATTTATACTTTAGTGTAGTGGTATTATACAAACTAGTAGTAATTTAAACTATGACAGAGAAAGAAGATGTTACCAATCAACCCGAAAAAGAACAATTAGATGACGAAGCCCTAGAAAAGTGAGTATTCCATGGTTCCTTCTTATTTACAAGCCGAAAATTATAGGAATAATAATTTATTATTAGAAATGTACTAATGTAATAAGACTTAATACATATGAAATATGTGATAATAATCATGCTGAGCTGCACCCTGTGTAGGTATTATATTATCTTGCTTGTCTATTCCCAAACAGTTTCAATAAATTGTGTAGTTCTATTGTGAATTATTATGTGATGTAAGAAAAATATTAATAAATACATAACTAGTAAATACTTACTTTGGCGAATGTTTTCTTAATTTATGAGTTGTCTCTGTTTCCATTTTGGAGTTAAATCTTATCTTATTTTAGGCTAGCAGTTGAAGAATTATTACGGGAAGCCGTTCAAGGAGCAGCAAGAGCTGAAATAGTAGGGCCCTCAGGCTGGATCAAAGCTCCCCAAAACAAAACCAATAAACGTTTTTTAGTGAACACACTAAGGAATGCTGTGACATCCAATAAATATCACTCAAGACAACGCCGACACTCGCACAAATCTCCTAACCGTGAAAAACCAGAACCTACAATTAAGAAAGACAAATCCAAAAGAAAACATTAAAATGGATTTATATAATGTAGACCGTGTATTGGAAACTATCTTTGATATAAATGAAATAAAGTGGAAACCTTCTGAGAAGATTCCTCTTGTATCCAAAGAAATAGAACAATTGAAAAATGACTTCAAATCATTTTTGATCTCTACTGAATATGATATGTCAGCAATACTACAAGAGAGTGCCGACTTATGCAATGAAACGCAAAACCTAGCTGAAGACATGGAACTCTGTAAGCTAGAAATAGAACAAGAGACTATGGCTGACGTACTGAAGTGTTTAGCTAACCGTGATCAACTATACAAAGAGCTACAGTCTATAACTTTTGCTTACAAAATAGTTGATGATGTCCTGCGCTGTGGGGAGTTTGTTAATGAGTTTGATGATGGCAGAGAAGCCATGAGCTATTCTAGGTCTGTTGAAGCTGTGTATGATCTGATGCAGCATACTGACGATGCAGCTGAAGGCTTCCAGAGTTTGGAGTTGTACAACAACATCAAACAGACAGCTACAGCTATATCAGACAGATTGCATGTTGATATGTACAGGGAATGGTGCCTAATGATAAATTGGAGTAAAAAGGCTAGCAGTCGTAAAACTATCATTGCTGTTAATTTGAAATTTGATGAGCCTCTCGTTGTTGTTGATGTCCTCAATGCTCTTGATAGGAGTGGGAAGTTGACTGAAAAAGTGTCTGAGTTTTCTCAGTTTCTCCTTAAAGATATTTTCATACCTATAATACACAGTGATGTGAATGTGTTTGCTGATAGCGAGCACTTGCTTAATGTTAATATAACGCACAAGCAGAATTTTAAACCACAGTATGGTGCTGTTATAAATAACTTGAAATTAGTCATCCACTTCTTGAGCCTTACTCTTAATGTTGACTTTAGGCGAGACACTACAATAATGAAAATGATTGGCAAAGAGATCAGTGAATCGTTAAAAGACACACTAATTAAAGATTGCTTGATTGACACCATACCAAATAACTTGAATGATTTACAGACTTATGGAACAATAACAGCAGAGATTGATAGTTTTGAAAAGTACTTAATAACGCACAAGTTCGCTACTGAGGACTTTTCTATATTGGATTACTTGAATAATCTTGATGTTCTATTTGCAAATAAGTCGAGCCAGCATTTTTTGCAGGCAGCAAGGGCTATTATGTTGAAAGATTTGAGTGCTACAATGTCTATTGGGGTTGAACACATGCCCAACACTGAGCTTGCCTTAAAACCTGACCAGGAAAGTGCTGAGGCAATAAGAATTCTCGATAAAACACTCCCAAAGAGTATATACTTCTTCCCAAGGTGTATGATATCTAAAACGGCTCAGGAGCTGCTGGACTTGGCTTATGGGATTATGGAGCAAGCAGTGCAGTGCGCGGATGTGGTGTGCAAGAAAATGTACAACACCACTCGGCTAGTGTTTGAACTGTATGATGCCGTGGTACCTTATCACCATGAGAACTATCTGCAAACCATTCCACAGTATGTTGGTAAGTGAATAGAAAAACGATTGAGGCTTACAGTAGTTACGTATGATGTGTTATAAATACCCCGCGATAAAATAAAAATAGTACAGCAAGTGCTGCTGCTAAGCATGCGGTCCTTGGTTCGATTCTGGAGTTGGAAAAGGTGTTATCGGTTTTTTTTTTCAACTGGAAGCTCTAAGTAGGAGCCTGGAGTCTGGATAAACATAATTATATTCTGATAGGCTGGCCCAAATCGGGTGAGAATTATTGAGACGTCGGGAGCTATTTGTGGGATAATTAACGCTTGAGAGGGTTCGTAGGGGATCGGCCCTACGACCCTCTCGGTCTGCCACAGTCAGTGTAATGGTTATTAACTTATTACGTTCGGCTTTTACGTGGGTACTTAGGGTACTTGGTCAATATCCCCCACTTCACCTGATTATGTCTCTCTATTTGCAGCTCTGTTCCACAACAACTGTATGTATCTAGCGCACAATCTCCAGATATTTGGGGATAAATGGCTGATCCTCATGGAAGGCCGTGCCATGGATTACCCAATCAGTTTCGTGGACTTGGTGCAGAAAATCCGCGACCTAGGATACAAGCATCTCACTATACACATGCAGCAACAGAGGAAACAGATTCTGGATAATATTAGGTCTTCAGGTTAGTAGACGTAATGATTTGTTAATCTTACTATTATTAATACCTAAATGTGGGATATTGTTATATTTCCAATTGAACATGGACCTTATTCATTTGTATTAAAGTAAAAAAGTAGCTTGATGTGCTGGTGTCTGTACTTGGTATTATATAAATAATGATAATTATTAAATACCTGCAATTATTATTTCCCAAAAAAAAACATGGCGTGCGTTACATTATTCCCTACCAAAGAGATTTAAAAACTATAGAGGGGGCATGCGAAGAAATGTCATACAAAAACTGTGATCCCATCTCTCAGTAACGCCATCTAGCATTAAATAGCGATATTAGAACGGCGACGGCAAACTCAAGAATGAAATTGACTGAATGTTTTAATTGAATGTTCTATTAAAAAAATAAACCAACAAAATATAGATTATAAATCTTATACGTATACGTTTATGATATATATCCGAAGCAAGGTCGAAAATACGTAGATAAACGGATAAATCGTAAGTCTGGCAGAACCACGGGATGTAAAGTAGAAAGTAGAAACCTGTGATAGGGATGTTACCATCTAGATTAAGGTATCGATAATATTGATAAAAATTATAATATTTTTTTCACTTCAGTAGCTCAAACATGTAGGTTTTGCTGCCTGAAATCAGTGAGACCAAATAACTTTTTAATTTTTGTTTTCAGAAAGCCGGGAATGTCTTATTCAGTCTTGGGTTAATTATACTATTTGAAACATTCACACTCTATCTCTTTCCCGCCATTAGAAAGAGAGAGAGAGACAAAGACCAGCCCTTTCGAAGTTCTAATTTTGAATTCGACCTCAAAGACAAACACGTTCGGAATTTCGTACTAACTAAAGAAATTTTTCAAAAAGATAATTATGTCTTGTAATGTTGTTTATAGAATTATTTACTTATTGTTGTATTTAAGCGAAAATAAGTATTTACTGCAAATAAAACTAATATTTAACCTGTAAATATTTATTTCTAGTTTCAATATTGTTATGTTACGTACGTTATAATCATAAAATGAAAACTACCTGGCCAAACCATGTAACATTTTTATGGGACCAAAAAACAATTATTCCGCATCAAACTAAAAAAGAATCACGTAGATTGGTACATACATCTCAGTGTAATCGGTGTACACACGTACAAAAAAAAAATGAATTAAATGTTCATAAAAATAATCATAAAATTAAAACTACCGGGCCAAACTATGTTACATTTTTATGGGACCAAAAAACAACTACACTGCATCAAACTAAAAAAGAATCACGTAAATTGGTACACACTAAAAATAATCATAAAATGAAAACTACTGGGATGAACTATGTTAAATTTTTATGGGACTAATTGGCAACTATCCCGCATCAAACTAAAAAAAACACGTAAATCGATTTATACATCTCAGAGTAATCGGTGTGCATACATAAAAAAAAACATCGATCGAATTGAGAACCTCCTCCTGAAGTCGGTTAAAAATTATAGTGAAACCGCGTAATGATTTTTACAGCAATGACGATTGGTTAATTAAAATAAAATACTATGTCCCTTCAAATAAAATCAATTTTGTTAACTTTTGCCTTTTAGATTTGTTTTGAAGACTGGGGTCGAACTTAGCAACGAATCGAAGTTTAATATTAGCATAAGTCTCTATTATAGATCTAATTAAAAATAATCTGTGATTAACACGTTGGCGGACAGTAACGACCACAGGCGTTTAGGTAGCTAAAAATGATACGACAGTACGCCTGTCAACGTCTGAGTTTTTACTTGCATAAAATCAGTACGCTTCTCGACGACCGATTTTCCATACTATCATAAGGAACGGCATGTTGTACTGTCACCACATGTATAATTAAAATTTTCGTACTGTCATTACACAATTTTCAAAAATTCGTCAATGAAAGTACCTACCTCCACGCACACATTCACGATTTATGGTCCCCCCTCCCTACACACACTACGCCCGTGGGCGTCGTAGTTACATACAATTAGTCGAGTTCTGTCATATCATATATTTTTTAACCATGCGTTGTGACACTACGCCCGTGGACAATGTATGAAAATAAGTAGTGTCATAATAGCCGCAACCAGTGAGACAGTACTGTCCACCAACGTGTTAAGCATCGCAGGACTCTCAAACGAGTGAATAATAAGGCCTTCAAAAATATTCGAATTCAAAAATACTTTTAATACTTTCGTTTTAATAAAATCAATACTGTACTTTGAAGATACACCTTTACCGTCATTTTCGTTAGTAAGTTTTCTGATGAATACTTCTGTGGCTTTACATACGTCAAAAACGCTTTTACTAGAGTAACATAACCCACCCATATCTTTTATTGCAATTAATTTATGAAAATCTAATTTTCTATCGGAAACTAAGCTGGACACACAAATTTCACACTTTATTTTCCTACTTAGTACACGAGACACATAACCAGAAATATAGCCAATAATTTGATAAGCTCCCACAGATGTTTCATTTAACATCCCATTCAACCACTCGCAATTTTCACTAACTATGAAATCAGTTTCGAATTCTTTCTCCAGAACCTCGTCCAACTGAAAGTCTTCATTATCTACATCCCTAAGTGAGCAAGTGCTATTAACTGTTTTTACGGAAGAACAATTGAGTATACTAAAGTTATCCATTGGAGCACAGTTGCCCGAAAATGAATCACGTAATTCCAAATTAGCTAATATCTTTTTATATGCCGCTTTAAATTGTACAACATTAGGGTTGTTGTTATGTCCGCCATGTCTTCTAATACAACCAAAAAATCTTTTTTGCAAAAAATAAAACCGACTTAAAAAAACACTAACCAGTGTAAAATAACTCTAAATTAGGAAGTCTGTGGCTTTGGTGGTTTTGTCTTATTCATGATGGGCCACCGACTTCCGAATTTAGAGTTATTTTACACTGGTTAGTGTTTTTTTAAGTCGGTTTTATTTTTGGCAAAAAAGATTTTTATTTGTCCATTTTTAGTTGTTCCCATACAAATATTTGCCATGAATTTATTTTTATATTGTTATTTGTTAACAATACATATGTCATAGTAATAGGGTTATCCACTTATCCCTAATAAATGAAACTTAACATACCTAACTGTCGAAATCTAGGTATGTTGTACACATCTGCGTACCCCTCAGAGCATACAGGCGTGATGATACGTCATGATGTTGTATAAACAATAAATATCCAAGCGATTCCAGCAATCACGACAGATTTGCCGTCTATTTTTGAAGAGTTCCGTTGTATATCTCCGAAGATCAGCACCAGATCTTCACCAAATTAAAATGGGACCACCTCGGGAGTATACTCTTTCAAATAAAAAAAGAATTTTGAGAATCGGTCCACAAATGAGGGAGAAATCGCGTAACAAACACACAAAAAAAAAAAAAAAAAAAAAACATACCGTCGAATTGAGAACCTCCTCCTTTTTTTGAAGTCGGTTAAAAAATAACTCAAGGTGATCTTGACTGAGCCTATATGTTGACAAGTATTGGATTTGTTCTGTCTGTACTACCATTTCAAACAAGATTTTTAGACTTTGCATATTAATTAAAAATCCCAGGAATCCAGTTTTATTAATAGTATCCACTAATCGTTTTTTAAATATTTTTAATATGATCCTATTTGGGAAATTTCGACGCTTTGTTTTTACGTATTGCTTAAGGGATAATATGTAATTCTTAGCTTGTCCAAAAAAATCTAAAATTGTAGATATATTTTTACAATTTAATGGCTGCTTAAAACCATATTTGCCGTATTTATTACTATTCATAATATCAAATAAATCATTGATAATAGAAATAAATTTTACTGTGCCAGAAACATCCTCAAATACTTTTCCTGTGAGTAGTTCATTACAAAGTAATAAGGCTTTAGCTACACTTCTACTTAATAATTGGGTCGCTAATCGAACTTTCATTATTTGGTTCCGGAAATGGATATGCCTGTTTGTTAATTTATTGGCGAAATGTAATTGTTCATTGGTTTGTAACCTGTTCAACGATACCAATAGAGACCACTTAATTTTATTATTTTGTGCATCGTAAAATATCTTCTTGTTTTCGAAAGTGTTTCTCACTAACTTTATCATGTGGCTAGGATCAAGAAATATTACAACATTTTCTTGGTTAACTGGATGAGGAAAAGCTGTTTTTAAATTATTAGGATCACTCAACAACTTACAACCTAATATTTCAGCAGTTTTCAAATTTGTTGGGGCACCGTCGAAAGTCATGCTAACTATTTTTACGCCTATTTCATGGCATAACCGTAAACAATGTTGAATTAACGAAGCTTTGAGTTCAGCCTTAATACTATTTATCAAAAAATAACCTACTGGTATTTTCCACTTTTGGTCTATTGATACTATCATAAAAACCAGAGCTTGAGAAGCTACTTCGTCACTTATGTTACCAAAACCTAAATTTACAAACCCTTCATATTTTTTGGCGTTCCATAATTTTTGACGTCTAATAGAAATCTCATCAAAAACTAAAGAACAAATTAATTCTTTACCCATTTTAAGTCTTTTTAATTTCAAAGCGCAAAACGACTCATGAGTAAAACCAGGCTCTGCAGAAATATTGACATACCATCTACGCAAAGTTCGTACATGTGGAAGTATTTTACTGAAGGTTGTTCTGGCAAAATTGTAGGCAGCAGGAGAGTAATAATGAAGTGTTAAGGAAAATTTGCGAAGAGACGGACAAAATTTACGACGCGATAATCCTGTCTTTGTGGGATTTCTTTTGAGTCTTTCATACAGGGCTTGTGCTTCTGCTGTAGCTTTAAAGGAGTTTGCTATGTCACTTGGGACGCCAAACTGGTTTTCTAGATGGTTTACAAATTCTTTTAAGTCTAAATTTTTTTTATTTAAGTATCTATTTTTTTGGCCTAGTTTTTTAATTTTAACCTGATGATGCAGCTTTTGATGTATTAGTGTATGTATTTGTCTCTTCAATGCTATTTTTCGAGGAGTGTCGAAGATAGAGTCAGCGTCTGAAACATCGACAATGATTGGCGTGGCAAGTCTGGGGGTCTCGGGGTTTACTTCATCATCCTGAAACAATAAATCTACGTGTAAGTCTAGCTCGCGTCAACCTGTAATACGTTTGTATTGGATCGGTAATATTTTTTCTTATCAAGATGAGATCTGAAAACTTTGCTATCGATCGCTACTTCTTCAGCAACTGGTTAAGATGCAAAAAAGTTATTTTATTTAATGAAACTCGAATACTATGGCGGCCGAAAGCTATAATGTCAACATCTGATTTCTATTTTGTTCCCTCGATATAAGCCGCTGATAGAGTCAGATATCAAAACGAGGGATGTGAACAAAGATAGGTTACTATTTTACTATTTAGAACGACTACAAAAAATAATAAATTAAGTTCAACTCACTTCATTTATGATACAAGGTATCGATCCTTTTTTTAAATTTGATCGACCAGTCTTTTTGTAATAAATGTCCTCTTTTTTAAAATGTTTTGAGCATATTTTTGAAGACGTGGAGGGTAGCCAAAATTCTTCCCTACGGTCTGTTTGGACAAACCGTATCCAAGTCTCGCGTTCATAACAATTTTCTTTGGGAAACCTTAAATAACAGAAACCTATTTGAAATGTTCATACAGTATAATATTTTAATAAATTTAATTTATTATTGTAATATGTTTTTTGAGTTATCTATTTATTATTATTTTGACATTTATCGATAACAGAATCGTTGAACTATATCCCATCTCTACAAAACAGTACTTTAGCTACTCAACAACAGAGGGCGTTAAATACAGAATTGCCAAATGTTCTAGAACAATCTATGAAAATGATTTAATTCTAATTACTAAATAAATACAAAGAATACTTACGAAAATAAAGCGTAGCGACGTCCATTCTTTTTATCGTAACGTGATTTGCAATACCGTAATGCGCAACCCGGCATGTTTTAGTAGAAAATAATATTTTTCTTCTTTCCACAAAGTTGACACAAAGCGTCTTGACAGGCAGACGTCCTACTTATGACTATGTGTCATCTGTCCGTTCGGACAGAAGTTACGGATGAAAATTTTGTTCGTGATGTCCGGTCTATAGTTTATTGAATGTCTTTGTTCCCTACACATATTAAGTTTGAGTTCTTTCTACATTTAATTTTTATGAAGAATGTCCCATATGCTAGGAAAGTCCATCAGTTCATTATCGCAGTTAACAGAATTCGGTGATCCAATTATAATTATGTTTGCACGCATAAATTTAATGTCGCAATCTAGGAAAGAACGTCAATTTAGTGCGTATGTTCGTCGTATCTACACACAAATTCGCATTGTAGCTACAAGTTCAGTCTGTAATCCCTCACATTCACAAGAGGTTGTAAGCATGATAATTATCCAAACTATGTATTTATTTACAGATCTCAATTGCATTGTCGTGAAGGACGTTTTGAGCGACAATGCGGAGGCGGCCATCCGGCAGTGCCTCCGGCAGCTGCATTTATTGAAGAATGTCTGGATCGGAGTCTTCCCTAAGAACGTCTTTACAAGGTAATATAAAGGCCTCATAATCAACAATTAATAATTATGTTTCAATATAGATCGTGTCAGTTTCCTTTACGCACCAATACTTGCTATACTTACCGAAAAATATGTTTTTTATTTCAGACTTATGGCAACCCTAGTCAATATGTTCCTGGATGAGTTGATCCATCGCGTGTGCACCGTGGAGGATATCTCCATGGAGATGGCAACACAGCTCACCGAAATGTATACCATTGTTGTGCAGAAAGCTCCGCAGCTTTTCCAGGTACCTATTATTTTTTTATTTATGGATCAACCTTCTTTGCCTAAAAAGGCCAGTTCTTTGATTGATTAAGGTAGTTCTCTATCTTTAGGTACTAATAAAATTATGGCTAATAGAGCGTTTGTTTCAACGCGCGAAAATGTAGAAGTGGTACGTATTTGAAATAAGTACAAGTAAGTACTGATTGCATTTTTAAACCCAATTCTTGAGAATGGTTTGAATAGGCTAGGTATTTACTTTACGAGTGCTAGTCAGAAAATATTAATTTTTTTTTCACACAATTAACTTCTTCAAAAATATATGGCTGTTGGATCCCCAAGAGCCGACTCTTTTTGGATCATCTCAGTCCATGTTTTTTCTGTGCAACCATGCATTCACAAAATCTGTTTTAAAAAGATTAGTCACTTAATAACTTATTATGTTGTGTCATTCCAGGCCCCATCAGACATAGAAGAGCACGTTCAATCTTGGATCAAGCTCCAAGAGCTGATCTTCATACTGGGCGGCTCCCTCAAGGACATAGAGAACCACTGGAAGGATGGCACCGGCCCCTTAGGCATCCACTTCAGAAACGAAGAACTCCGAAGCCTAATCAAAGCCCTATTCCAAAACACGCAGATGCGTGCCAACCTATTATCCAAAATAAAGTAAATAAAAGTATAGTAAATCTCAGTGTTCCATGTCAGTATCTCTCTCTCATAATACTTATGGTGTTAAATGTTTTTAAATGTGTGATTTCATTTACGATATTAAACATGTGTAAGGATTGATGTTACTCAGAAATAATTCAATAAATTTTATTGTAAAACATACATTATCCAAATAAATGTTAACAGAACCATAGCAGAACATTGTCTGTGTTCAGTTTTTCGATGTTTTGGTGAACAAAATATGATTTTTATCTTTTCTTTTAATGCTTTTTATTTTCTCCGAATCTTTTTTTGCTATTTTATTTAGACTAGTATAATTAGATAACTTATTTTTTTTATGAAAAAAAGCTGATTTGAGCCGAATGAAAGTAGTGCAGTAGACTATTCGACGCCGCTTCGACTGAGCATTTGATATCGCAGGGCGGTTGTTACTGTAAATAAAAATTAACCTTAGAATCACAAATACCCGTTTCCGTTACCTGTTCCTGCTAACACTAAAGGGCTTAAAAAAGATTAAAGATACCGGGCTGGTATCCGCAACTCCACGTCAAAGCGTGTATTTTGCGTGTGGACTAAAGGGCTTATTACACTATCGGATTTGTAGCAACCTGACTCGGATCCTAGTTAGGAAGCAAATGCATAAAGCGTTTAAAGGAACGTACACGTCACTAAGAAATTGATGACAAACGTCAAAACAAAAGTCGATTGTTATTTTCCGCATTATAACCTCAAAACTGTAGAAATTTTCTTTAAAAAATGCACTAAAACATAACTAAAATGAATTTAGCGAAAGTGCTGTTTCGGAACAGGAGTCCTACTGTATATGCGAACCGCTACTATGCTACGACAAAGAAGAAAATTCCGGATCCTGATGAAGAGGAATCACTACCGAGTAATTACTATATTTTAGTATAATTCTAATGTATTAGTTATTAATTGATGACAGAATATGTAAAATTTTAATAGAAAATACACCGAAAAGTGAAAAAGAGTGGTCGGTATTTTCTAATCTCAGAACCATATTAAAGTCAGGAAAACTTAGAACCAGTGCACCGCCCCAGTTTATGAGTGCAATACTGTACGACTGACGTTATCTACAGACATCATACATTTCTAGTAGTTATTATTTTCTTTTGAAACTTCAGTTTTTCAGTATCCCACAAGCAAGTCCTCAGACCGGAACATGTATTCATGGGGTCTTGCAGAGACAGGCGCTCTAGGCATACACATGCCACGCGGCAAGAAGGGCAGGAAGCAATACAGAAATAACTTCTCACTCTGCTGGTATCCTATGAGGTCCAGCTTTGCTGAGAGATTTGATGTGAGTACCTATTTAACCTGTTTACTCGTGAAAGAGTCACTAGTTAATATACATAATATATATAGGTAGCAATCACTAGAGGGGTCACAATTCCTGCAGGCTATACAGATATTTGTTTCCTGGGGGAATGGGGCCTTAGACATTTAGCACAGCAGCCGATCGCTCAACAGTGGTGTTGTAGTTGGGTATAGGTTAAAAAAAAAAAAATGGCTTTCAACAATAGTGTTGTAGTTATATTTATCAGTTTTAAAGTAGCTGCTTCACAAATAAATGTAAAGAGAGTGACAGGTACCAATTTTTGTTGTTTGTCAACTGAGCCAATATTGGCTATATTGAGCAGTTAAATTCATTGCATAATAGTATAAAATAAAATTGATTAAAAAATAACAATAAATTAATTCATTGAACCCCAAGAGGACACCGGTGTCCGCACTGTTATTGTCTTTCTATTGTCTCTAATTAATAAATAAATAAATATTCCTCAACTTTTTACACAACGCCATTTAGTCCCAAGTTAAGCTTGTGAGGTTGTGTTATGGGTACTACACAGCTGATAAACATACTTATATATTTCTAAATACATACATATTATAGATAAATTACACCCAGACACAAATGATCATGCTCTTCACACAAACATTTGTTCTGGGTGGGAATCGAACCCACGACCTCCGGCATATTAGTCAGGGTCACTAACTACTAGACCAACAGGCCAGTCCAACCAATTGACACGAGTGAAAGGTTAAGTTTATAATAAACTGAAGTTCTGTTGTATTGTTATACTAAGATTGTTCAAGCTCTGTAACCAATTCACTTTCTAATATTATTCCAGGTTCAACATGTAGCTGCAGGGTATGGCTATACAGTGGCCTCAATAAAAACAGATCAGCAGCACAAAGTGTTTGGCACAGGTATCAACACAGACTCGCAGATTGGATACCATGCTCCACGTATTGGTCACCCACTTGAGTTGTTGCTCAGTCCCTCACCAATATTCCTGCCTTACAAGTCTTTAGAAACAAAGGTATGAGAATTACAATTATTAAATGTTCTACTGTAAGTTATAAGTACAGACGTCAGCACATAAACCTCAAACTGTCAAATTTTCCCAATTGAACATTAACCTTATTGTGTTTAACGTTGAAAACCTATCAAAGAAATTACACAGAAATTACACATAGTCTGTACCATAAATGAGCTCTTAAAGGAACTGAACTGAGGAGGGCTTTCATCCATCCTACTAATTTTATACATGTGGATGATTGTTACTCTATCATGCAGATATAATATGACCTTGGGCAGAAAAATAAACTACTCGAACTTACCTACTGATTCTACGCAGACGAGATCTCGGGCATCAGCTACAGGTAAGTAGTAAGAGTATCGGGGATTATCAGTTCGAAATCCACGTAGACGAAGTCGTGCGCGGTGTGCTAGTTATAAATATTGAGAAGAAATGCAATACAAAAAAATTTCAAAAATTATTTACAATAATAAATTCTGTTTACGGACGATAATTTTACGTGATCTAACGCCACCACGCGTAGCATGATCACCGAAGAAACGGTCTTTGTCGTGTCTCGGAAGAAAAGAAATTAAGTGTTCATGCTACGCAGGCAGGTTTATTGAAAGAAATTTGACAGATTGAGGTTCCTGTCTATATAATCTGTCACTTTGCCGATTCGTCTGTAGACAAAGGCCGTTTCTTCGGTGTTCAATGTGTTCATGCTACGCATGCTGATCGTGCCACTCTATCGCTTCGCGCTCTCGCTTGCACGCTCAGCTCAGGCGGAACGTGACAATGTGTAATGCCTTTTCAAGAAGGCGCGCGGCGTTCATCGATTTATAAGACGTTATCACGTCAAACACACAAGAAAGAACAGCCTAATACCTGTTTTCACTAACCAGCGACACTTACTAATTATTGCGGTTGGATTTTCAACTATCAGCGCAGGCCCGTGAGTTCTGAATCCAACATTAGGCATCCAGGCATTACAAACAACATTGCTTGCTATTCAATTCACAGATCACCGGCATTGCCGCGGGTCGCGCCCACACAGCAATACTAACAGACAATGAGGGTGTGTTCACACTAGGCAACAATGCATATGGCCAGTGTGGTCGCAGGATTAACCCGAATGAAGAGTACAAAGGGAGCATGGTTTCATACAATATCAAGAGGTTGGGCAAGGAAAAGATTGACAATGTGTGCTGCGGGCAGGATCACACGTAAGAATAATTTCGTTTTGAACAGCCAAATGTATCCCAAGTATAATATTGCTATAGATTAATTTTCTGAAGTTCAACGAAGATAAGTCTATGATTGATCTTAGTTTTTTTTTCTAAAGTAGGTAACCAATTATTTTAGGTAATTAACGGGCACGGTATCGTCAAAAGTTGAATATTTCACGGTTGTAAATACTTCGAGAGGCACGTGGCTCAAGTCCTCACGGTCGCTTATTAAATATTATGGGGTTTGTGCATTACCAGGCCCTATGAAGTCAACTTCTGTTTCTAAGACACATTATTCGACAGTTTGATCTGAATTAAAAAAGAGGGCAAAGTATGGAACGACATACGAATCCTATCGCATCGCCGCGACGAACAAATGACAAAACGCGATCTTCTTACGACGGTGATCGATCGTAGTGATGTGTACAAGTGTGCTCCTTTTCAATCGGCATACTACGAAAGGCCATCGATCAATGTGTCCCTAAGCCGTTTCTTTCTTTATACTACTAATTCGTGTTCTAGCCAATTATAAAAGACTGTCAACATAAATAAATCACGTTTCAGTCTGTTCGTAACAGAAGGCGGCAAGGTGTACGCTTGCGGGTGGGGCGCGGACGGCCAGACCGGACTCGGTACTTACACCAACCAGGCAATACCCGCTCTTGTGAAGGGAGATATTACTTCAGAGAAAATTGTGAAAGTCGCGTCTACTGGCGATTGTGTGCTGGCCATAAATGGTGGGTTTAAATGATTACAAACACTAAAAAAATATTTCTAAACTTTTAAGATTTATAAGCACCCTGCCCTTACCCTAATTTACTTATGGTTGATGTAGCATGTCGTCTGCCATACATATGTATTTGCTGCCATCATCTCAATAGTCACCTGCTACATCACCTTTTACAATCCTATATCTCTAGGTACTCTTATAATCTTCCACATCCATACTCAACTTTTCTTTCAACAAAATCCCTATTCCTTCGCATCACATGCCCATACCATGGCAACCGATTGCCATACAATTCGGTCACAGGTGGCAGTTTGAGACTCCTTTCTTTCCCGTCGTCTCCTTTCTCTTGCTCAGCTGCGTGCAACTCCCTTATATTCATAGGTGTTTCTATTTGCGTTCGATTCGCATCCGGAAGTCGCATCGTGGCGTGGGTAGGCCCCCCACATGGCGAACTGACGATCTGTCGATGGATGAGGGCGTCGCAAGACCGATCGTTATGGAAATCTTTGGGGAAGACCTATTTAAAAGCAGTGGACGTCATCTGGCTTCAAAAATTAATGGACACAAGTATACAAAGCTATATTTTATTACACGAATAACATCATTGAATGAAGATGATGATATAACTTAATTATGGTTTTCACAGATCATGGTGAACTATTCGGCTGGGGCAACTCTGAGTACGGTCAGATACCGATGTCGTGCAACTCGCAACAAGTCAATATGTCTTACTCTCTACGTGAATTCACCCGCGGCTTAGGCAAGATCACCGATATAGCGGCCGGCGGATCCTTCTGTTTGATAGTTAATGGTAAGCTATTCGAGAAGCCATTACATACTGATTTCAAAATCAAAAGTCATTTATAGGTACTAATTAGGCTCCGGATCAGCACTTTTTGAACGTCGATAATTACATAGGTACGTACATAAGACCGGCAACGCGTGGCCGGGATATTCAGAAATCTTCTGAGGTGTCCTCAAGAGATCCAACGAAAGTTCCTCACAATCTGATCAATGTTTTAGTTACACATAGAAGACAAACAAACATTCATGATTACCTATTTATGTAAAAAATAGATGAATGTTGATTTACTTACTTATTTTCTAAATTAGCTCTTTTTGATCTGATCTGTACACATTTTATCTACCATTATATGAAACATTTATACCTACGTTTGTATTTATATTTAACACCATGTACAACAATATTAAACAACGTTACTATAAGGCGGTCATCACATTGCCGCCGCGTCCTTCTTTAGTGTACGGAGAGACGAAATCAGTACCGTCGCACGGAAATGCGATGTGAGTGATAACACTCACATCGCCATAATCGCCATCGCGTATAAACCCTGCGCTTTTTAGTTTGTATGCAAATCACATTTGTGTACATTGCAGTGTGATAACCGCCTTACAGTTTATAAAGTATGTAAAAAAAATGGTTCAAATTTTTTGAAGATTATTCATACAAAGAGACTCCTTTTAGAAGAACTCAGTTCAAATAGAAAAGATCATTGCCTCAATGATGAGGAATACAAGAATTTATTTTTACTAAACTTTGGTTCGCAGAGGCCGGCGACGCGTTCGTTTGGGGCTACGGCCTGCTGGGTCTTGGGCCCAATGTGGAACACTCAAAAACACCAAAACAGATACCAAGCCCTTTGTTTGGACGCAACGAATTTAATGCTGAGGCTCGTGTCGAAAAAGTAGCCTGTGGCATAGGACATCTAGCTGCAATAACAAATGATGGACATTTGTACATGTGGGGTAGGAATAGACAAGGCTGCCTTGGTCTAGGTTCTAGTAAAGATCAACACTTTCCATTAAAAGTTGCAATTGGTGGGCATGTATTGAAGGTAATATGCAGTGTCGACCATTCTGTTGCTGTATGCAAACCGTACACATAATTTGTTAATATTTTAAGACAGTTAGTTAATAAATGTATTGATAGTTAACCTATGTTTTATTTAAATTGATTACATTGCTAGCATTATTTACACAAACTAGAATATAGTATAGGGTGGAATACATGGTCCCACATATCCCATGAGTTCTGTAAATAATTCTGGACCCTCCTATGTTGAAATTTGTCGTCGGTTTATTTATTAATTTTTACTTTTATTTCTGATGTTAATTTTGCTTAAAACTAAAGAAAAGAAAAAAATCCTATCAATATAGCTTATGCCTTTTTTGATTAAAAAGTAAATAAGCCACTTCTTTCATTAAAAATCTCATTAGTTTGGATAGAAATCACGATTTTATACAGTTATGGAAATTTGGGAGAGCCAACGAAAATTTCAATGGACCCGACCAGAATGATGTAGAGAACTCAAGGCGTCCGAATGTGCGACAATGTCTTCCAGCCTGTTTACAAACTGTAATTTATATGAACTAGAATTTATACAAACTAGAATATGAAATATATACTAGACTAACAATTTACAAAAACTAGAAATAATACGAACTAGAATTGAAATTATAACTAGCTTCATTTGAGTACCTTATTTAATTATCTTCTCAATCTTATCTTATCAAAAATGACTCTCATCACATTTATTCACAACTTCTTAAAGAAAAATAATGCTAAGATGTGATAGAGGGATGAATCATTACAGCCTATAATAATATTATACTAGGTTTGATTCATCATCACCATTTCAGCCATAGGAAGTCCACTTCTGGACATAGGCCTCCCCTATAGATCTCCAATAAGACCGGTTGGAAGCGATTCTGATTCGATGTCACAGAGAGACTCCGAGCATAGCCCTCTCGATAGCTCGTTGGGCTACTTTGAGCTTACTCATAAGGCCCATAGACACATTGTATGAGGTCCAGGTTTGAATTTGGTTATGATATTTGACAGGATCGGTAATATGAAATAAATAAATAAATACATATTCCACAACTTTCACAGAACACCGTCTAGTGGAAAACTTTGCAGTGCTTATGCTATGAGTACTAGACAACTGATAATCATACTTAAATATTATAAATAAATTACAACCAGACACAGAACAAATGATCATACTCATCACAGAAACATTTGTCTTGGGTGGGAATCAAACCCACGGCCTCGGACATAGCAGGGCCACTAACCACTAGTTCAAAAAGCCAGTCAAATTTACATATAATAATCTTTATAACATTTATATACATGTATTTTATGTACTGGTAATCTTATCTAAAAATAGTATGCTGGTAGGCAAAGGAACTGCCCTGTGCGTAACAGCAACTTTACATTTATAAAAAAAGGATACATAGATCTTACATCACAAACTTTAAAATGATCAATGTAATTGAACATTTGTATAATAACCTGACAACTATCGTTGGGCACTAGCCTGCGTAGGAGGATCCTCCCTTTTCAATGGGGGATGAAGAGTTTTACACACTGTTCCTCATACCTCTAAATAATTACACTTTGATACTGCTTACCAAAAAAATAACCTCAAAATATGCTCAACTACAAAATATGATACACAGGAAATCAGATTGTCCATAGGTTATTATCACAGAGCACCGAGACACCACGTTGACCACTACAAAAGACTGGTATTCTCAAAATGTTTCAAACTAATTAAGACAGTACCAATTACTCATACAATGTGTTGGTAACAGTCTCTAGTAGAGCAAGCATGTCGATTCCGTACTCTGTGGTTATATAAACCACTTCACTTAGAAAGTTCATTTTGCTTTTATTTCTTATTGAAAGAAAGAGTCCCCAAAAAAATTGGTGGGCTCTTCCGATCAATACCACGTGGACTATTGTTTACATTCATCGTGAAATGGCTCCAGGGTACGGAAGTCTCGCCATGCAGGAGGCAGTAGCGAAGTGTGGTGGAGGTGGGTACTGCACCTCTTGCATCGCTCACTAAAGAGATTCACGTAGCTATGCAACCATGTCATGAATGAACGCACAGCCAGCTCCGGTAATGTTGGAGAATAGAAATGTAACATAGCAGCGTGAGCGTTCTCCGTTACTTTTCGGAACACATGATGACGGGATTCCGTCCATAGATCTAATGTTTCGCCATAACCTTTGACCATGACCCACTCCATAAGCAAGCCTTTAAAGGCGACAACTGCTTTTAATACATGGCTTAAATTGATCTGCACAACTGCATTGCTTGCAAATGGTCGAGAAATGGTTATTTTCATGTCACTGTAAGACCTGTCAATGTTGTTGATTATACTGTCGACTTGTACTGGCGCTAGGTTGTGGTTGCTCTGAAGCTTACCGCGTCGTTTCGTACTCCCAGAGTTCATATACGAGCGTTTGAGTGAATTCTGGCTCAGCAGTGCGTGGGCAAAGGAGCTGTACTCGTGAATCTTATCCGTCCATTTGTAACTGTTTACTAGTTGAGTATACAGCGCCTGCCGGTCTTGCGTCGTTTCCTGGCTCAGGTATGTCGTGGTGCCCAAGTTGAAAGGCGCTGTGGGTATCGGTAGGCCATTCACAGTTTGTTCCAAGTCTCGCAAGTTAATGTTCACGTTGTTCAACAGTTCTTGAAGCTCTAAAAGAAATTTATCTTTCCCGTCTTCTCCGTGGTCGGCGCGCAATCCATTGGAAAGCGTTTCGAAAACATGGCTGACGCTCGATCGCAGTACTCGGAGTGAGCCCAGAGCAGAGTTCAATTGGTCTACGTTTATCGTAGTATTATTCATCTTGAAGAATATCAATTTACACAGAAGAAAAGTAAATTTAGCACAACATTCGCACTGAATTATACACACACAAGCTGTCTGTAGTCTGTAGTGTAGTGTAGTGACACTGACATGACATTGACAATTGACAGCCAGCATACCAACACAACAAATTCACAATCTGTTTTGTTTGACAATATGCCTTCAGTGTTACCATTACAGTAAAGAGTGGAGTACTTAGATAATATACCTCTAGATCGAGCTACCGCGTGGCCGCACATGCGACAGCAATATAAAAGTTCAGTGTTGCTATTCCCTAAAAAAGTCCCAAAATACGACGTATTCAACGTGGTAATAAGAGTGTAGAAGTATCCATGTGTGAGAAAATATAATTTCACGTAAAATACCTACTTTCAATCTTACCTTGATTCTCACAAATAAAATACACTACTACCAGGTGAAGCTTGTTTTGATTTTTTCGCGTGTTATTTATCATTAAAATATATTGAGGTATGGCTGACATCCAGTGTGACATTGACATTGCTGTATAATAACTATTGTCCTTTAGACAAAACCAACTTATTATGCCTACCTTTTGAACATTAGGCCTGACAGTTAAGGGAAAAGATTTGAAACGTGTAGCAACACTGTAAGTAAGTATTACTAGGTTATGTGATATAAGAAATCAAGTTTATTTTAAGAAATCTTCCATATTTTGGTCTGAAAGCCATGACAATAAAAGCGCACAAATGTATAAATTCAATAATCATACAATAACACAAACAGTATTGAATACTTACGAATGAAAAGAGATTTTGTTATTGGCCTTTTCTGAGCGGCTTTTACAGCCTATTATACTGAATCCTCCCATCGTAGCGCATTCACCATACACTAAACACTTATCTAATGGAGTCTATTTCTCATTAAATGACTTAAACTATTACAAAAATTGCAAAAACCATCCGAAAACTTAAATTAAATCGAGCATAATAATATACGTGACAGTGACAGCTCTTTGTTTGGCTAACTTTCAAAAGTTAGCCATGCAAAAATCCGGCACGCCGTAAGGGACAGAAGATACGATGCTTTGTCTCAATTTTCCTACGAACTTTGTATTATTGCGTCTCACTTCCACACTTGACACTGTAAATTGGGCTACGTCTAGAGGTATATAGTCTAAGGTGGAGTAATGTAATATTATATTAAGGCGTTACAGAACTATTTTAACACTTAGATAATATACCTCTAGATTGAGCCACCGCGTGGCCGCACATGAGACAGCAATATAAAAGTTCAGTGGACTTTCGTTGGTAGTGGTGAAGGTTAAACACGTGCTTTTGTTGTGTTACGAATTTCTTCGTTTTTTGTTGTTTGTTTTAGTGTTAACTTGTATCGTATTTGTTCTTGTGACTGTCCTGTTGTGTAAGGTTTGTAGTATTCTTAAACATATCCAGATTTTAGCCAGTATTTGACATGGATACTAAAAAACCCCCTGACCCTCCCGATCCCTTTATATATTCTCCAATTCTGACAGTTTCCCTCCCCGATGACAATGTAACAGAAACAACGGCTCCCGAATCTGCAAGTAGAAAAAGACAAGCCTCTTCCCCCTCAACTACGGTAACGAAACCTCCAAAACTAAACAAAAAAGAAATAGGAAGACAGTCCTACACAATAAGGGATAATCCGCCATATATTGTACATGTCTCTTTAAAAGATGGGCAGACTACAGGTACTGTTTTGCACCCAGTTAAATTTGGTATGTTTCTAACAAATAACAACTACAACAATATTCTTTTAGGTAGTGTCAAACGGCTAGGTAGAAACAGGGTATCAGTGGAGTTCAAGTCTCATCAAGATGCGAACAGTTTTTTGATTAGTAATACGCTAATCAAAAATGGCTACATTGCTTCAATCCCGCAATTTAATATCACTCGCTTGGGTCTCGTCAGAGACGTACCCACTGAATGGTCAGAGGATGAAGTTATTGCTAATATCAAGGTTCCTGTTGGGTGCGGCCCTGTTATAAAAGCAAGGAGGATGAATAGGAAGGTGACTGCTCTTGGCGTTACTGAATGGAAACCCACTCAAACAGTGATTCTGACTTTTGATGGACAGATCCTACCTAAACGTGTGTACTGTTTTTATACCGCTTTGTCTGTTGAAAGATACATGTACCCGACTATTCAATGTTTTAATTGTTGTCGTTTCGGTCACACTCGCACTGTATGTCGCTCTAAACCTCGATGTTTTAAATGTGGTCAAGATCACCCAGGTGATGGATGCCAGCTCTCTGTTGAAAACGGCTTCTGTGTATCCTGTACTGGCAACCATTTTGCAAATGATAAGGCCTGCCCTGAATTGGGCCGACAAAAGGGTATTAAAGCAGTTATGGCTGAAAAATCGGTCTCTTATGCAGAAGCAAGTCAGGTGTTTCCTCCGGTTTCTAAATCTTATGCTGAAGTCTTAAAACCTCCCCGAAAATCAACCACTTCATTAGGTTCCTCCCAATCCTCAAGTCCAAACTCCCTAACTCACAAATCTTACCGAAAAACGGTATTTCTAAAGCCCAAATCCCACGCACCCCTCTCTCCTAGCTATGATAAACAGGCTCATGAAGCTCTTATTCGAGATCACTCTTTCTCCCCTTCCCAAAACGGCTGTGCTTTCCCAAGTGAGGGTGCAAGTCGTCCCGCCCCCTCTGAATCAATCCTTAATGACATAACCAATATGCTAATAACAGTATTAGCTAACCCTGCCTACTCACTACCTGACCACGTTGCCAACAAATTGTCGTCTATTGTTCGATTTATCAATAATGCCCCATCCCCTGACATTCCTTCAATGGAACGTGAGGAGTATTTCTCCCAGGAAACCTGACCTAATCTATTTAATTAATAAATTTAAACCAGCGGTCTGCGGCATTGCTGAGACGTGGCTTCGTTCTGAGAGTAATTTCAGGATTCCATGTTTCAGTGATGTTCGCCAAGATAGATCAGATGGATATGGAGGATGTGCTTTGTTCATCAATAACAAAGTATCATTCTCCCAGATCCCTCTACCCTTCATTGGCGACAACATAAATGTTGTTGCTGTTAAGGTTGAGGGTATAAACATATTTTCTTTTTATATTGCACACCCACATTTTGAGGATATTGTTTCAGTCAGACATCTGCTAAGTAATGTAAGTGGTCCACTCCTTGTCATGGGAGATTTTAATAGCCATCATTACCGGTGGGGATCAGAAACATGTGACAGCACTGGGATAGGCATAGTGGACATGCTAGATGACCTCGACCTATGTATTATCAACAATGGCAGTGCCACACGTAGGTCCGGATTGGGACAAGGTAACAGTTGCGTGGACCTTACTTTTTGCTCATCTACCCTAGCAAGTCTTCTTATTTGGAGTCGATTAAATATGACCTATGGTAGTGATCACTACCCCATCACGGTTGAAATCCCATCTAAAATCATCCCGAATAAAACCCTCCCTCCCTTATTAAAGTACCAGCTGGGCTCAGTGGATTGGGACCTTTATTCTAAAATATTAGACCTCCGCGTCTCGTCGCTACCTTCTATTAATACCGAGAATGCCCACGAATGTTTTTCGGCCTTTTCTGACACCATATCCGCTACAGCTGATGATTGCTTCCCATCCAAAAAATCTCCTACGGGCAGAATTCCCTCTCCGCCTTTGTGGGATAGAGAATGCACTGCCATAGTCAGAGCCAGGAATGAGGCTGAAGAGACTTTCAACCATGCAATGAACCTGGAAAATATCATCGCCTTCAAGCAGATATTGGCGAAGTCCAGGAAATTTTGTAGAAAAAAGAAAAGAGCAGGATGGGTGTCATTCTGCACTTCCCTGGGTCCATCCACTCCGGTGTCGGTGGTATGGCAAAAGCTGAAGAGCTTTAGAACATCTATTAAGCCATCACCTACCAACATCCTATCCGATGATTTGGGCTTTCAGTTTTTTTCTAAGGTTGCCCCAATCTATGTTCCTGGTGAGGATGAAGTTAATGTTGCTGGTCCCATAAAATCCAATGACCCACTTGATAAGCCATTCTCTCTTCAGGAACTTGAAACAGTTCTTAACCATGTTAGGGACTCCGCACCTGGCGTGGATGGATTCCCCTACTCTTTCATTGCGAAAGCGGGTTTAAAATGCCGCCAATATTACCTGGACTTGGCCAATTTCTGTTTCTTCTCTGGGTATATTTCTCCAGCTTGGAAGGTTCAAGTGATCATCCCTATTTTAAAACCCGGTAAAGATCCTAGCGATCACCACTCTTACCGGCCAATTGCTCTATCGTCCATACTCATTAAACTTTTTGAACATCTCATAAAAAACCGTTTAGAATGGTTAGTTGAAGGCAGAAGGCTGCTTCCAACGACTCAATTCGGCTTCAGGAAAGGTTTGGGTACAACTGATAGTGTGGGTATCCTCACATCAGATATCCATCTGGCCCTGAGTAGGAGTGAGTCTGTGGTAGCCGTTTTTCTGGATATATCAGCTGCTTATGACAGTCATTCGGGTATAAGTGGCAACGAGTGTGCTGATTCCCTGGCTAAATTTGCTACGTCTAACCCTGTAGACCGTAAACACTATGTTGTTCACAGTTATGACTTACGGGCGGACACCAAAGTCAAATTGTCGAATTCGTGGACAGCAATGTGGCAGGTAAGTTCAAGAAAAAAGGGAGCGTATTATGCCAGTATTCAGCCAGATATCCAACGGAAACCTTGGTTTTTTAAATGTAATAAATTGTCAAAGAGAACTGTTTCGACTTTGTGTAGACTTAGACTTGGTCACTGCTGCAGTCCAGTATTCTTACATAAGATCCGTATTCGTGATAGTTCCTTATGTGAGTGCGGCCTCGACGACGGTACTCTGGAACACATCTTTTTCTCCTGTCCCTTGAATTCCCAATCCTTTGACTTGTATCATAAGCTTCCCAAAATTAATATTACTCTTCCTACTAACTTCCATTCCCTTCTCACTAACTTTTCTCCTAAACTGGTCCAACTCATGTCAAAATTTTTGAATGACAATGAAATTAAAATGTAAGATGGTGTGTAATTATAATTATAATTTTGTAAATATATTATGTAATACTATTAATATTTATGTATATTTAAAAAAAAAATAACTAACAAAAATAATTGTCTTGTCTTTCCAGCCACTAACACCTACCACAAAGTGCAAGGTTCGACGGCTCAATATTAATTATCTGCCGTCAATACGTGACGCTGGCAGAATAGTCGACATCGGCTCAGTTGCCAAAGAGGAAAAAAAAAAAAAAAAAAAAAAAAAAAGTTCAGTGTTGCTATTCCTTGAAAAAGTCCCAAAATACGACCAAAATTCTACTTAACTGCGGGTTCCAATTTTAGCACTATTATAAATTATAATTGACGTATTCAACGTGGTAATATGAGTGTAGGTAGAAGTATCAATGTGTGGGAAAATATCATTTCACGTAAAATACCTACTTTCCATCTTAACTTGATTCTCACAAATAATATACACTAGGTACTACCAAGTAAAGCTTGATGTGTGTACATAGAAGGAACTATTTAAAAGAAAACAACATTATTTTTTCGCGTTTTATGTATCATTAAAATATACCTACTTAGGTATGGCTGACATCCAGTGTGACATTGTAATTGCTGTATAATAACTATTGTCCTATAAACAAAACCATCTTATTATGAAAATTTCTGATTTCTAAATTCAAAATCTTTATTGTTACTTAACACTTATTTATAAAATGAATTCTTACTTCCAAATATCTATAAGTACCTACGCGATTGCCTTCAAAAGTAAAAAGTGTTCGTTCGTAAGGGTTCGCCCACAAATTTGTGTGTGTTTAGCCACCATAGATTTATTTTTCATTATTAAGCCTACCTTTTGAACATTAGGCCTGACTGTTAGGGGAAAAGATGTAAAACGTGTAGCAACACAGTAAGTAAGTACTCCTAGGTTATGTGGTATAAGAAATTAAGTTTACTTTAAGAAATCTTCCATATTTTGGTCTGAAACCCATGACAATAAAAGCGCACAAATGTATAAATTCAATAATCATACTATAACACTAACCGTATTGAATACTTTCAAATGAATGTTATTGTTATTTGTGGTGACCTTAATATTGACGTACTTGTTGACAGTAAGAAACATACTGAATTTTTAAGCATTTTGACATGTTATAATTTTCGATACCTTTTAAATACTCCGACTTTTATACGGAACAACGCATATTCATGTTTAGATA